>CAWUFW010010533.1:0-686343 GCA_963921515.1 Calotriton arnoldi
AAGGTTTGGTCTTATCTTTTGTATTTACCTTGGTTTGTTTATAGCAAGGCCAGGGAGATCGGGATTGCAAGGTGGTCAGTTCAGTCCAGGGGCATGGGTGATTTGCATTAGATTGTTGGTGATGTTGAGAAGAGAAGGTCAAGGATGTGGCATTTGGAGTGTGTTGGTTGTGTGACATGCCAATACGAGTGTATCAAGAAGGTTGAAAAGGGTGTCTCTTGTTTGCTTTGCGCCTGTGTTGCCTGGGAAGTTGGAATCTCCCAATAGGGTAGTGCGGGCATATTGGCTAGATGACGTGGTAAGAAGGTTTAAGAATTCATCAATGAAGTCCTTGTTCTGCCCAGGAGACCTGTAGATGAGAAAGAAGATGTCGATCTGAGTTGTCAGCAGCTCCATGGAGTTGAGTTTTACTTTCTTGCTTAGGGTGCAGGACTAAAGGACTTATGGATGACAGTGAGTCCTCCTCCTTTCTTCTTTTTTAGGTCTCGCGCCTAGCGATGCAGTGCGTAGCACTGCTCGCGCAGCACTGTTCGCGCAGCGCGAGACCTCTAGAAAGGGCTTCTGAAAGCTGCCCTCACGCTCATGCGTGTGGTTTTGCTTTGGGAAGCCCACATTGGCTGGAGCGTGCGTTTTTTTTACAAAAACGGCACGCGATTGGGCAAAGGCGGGCGCATGTCCCGCCTTTGCTCCTCCCATTCCCGTCGGTGGCCAGCACGCGCAGCAGCGCGCGTTCGTCTCGCTGCCGCTCTCCCTCCCCCCGCTCCTCTGTGGTGCGCGCGCACCACTGTTTATTTCAAAATGGTTAAGGACTGCACGCCCTATTATTTAACCTTTTTAAACAGTATCTCCCGCGGAAATCTCTTCTGATTAACCTTGCTGCATCCTGACGAGAATCGAGCGCGTGTTTACGTTTCAGAATATTGATAAATAATTTTATTGCCTTTCCCCCTGCCCTATTGTGGTGAGACAGGGACACAGGCTGCAATGCTGCTTTTGCACTTTGTGTTTTAGTGGCCGTCTTCACGTGTGAGGTACTGAAACACTTATCTCGAGACGGCAAGAAAAGAGTAGCCCCTGGTAATTAAAGTAATGAAATATTCATTTACTCTACCTTTCCAGTAGTCTCACAAATTAGGCTGCTGCATTTAATGCCTGCATCGCCTCTTTTTATTCTAATGGCTGTGCTTCGCGTGGCGTTACACGTGAAAAGCCCTTGTCTCTTTAACCTTGTTGGGTTTTTTTCTCGCAAAGGTTACCTTTTCCCAATGGTGCAAAATCGACTTGACATGACTGTTCATCAGTTTCAGGGTTTTCCCTGGAGGTATTTGCATCAAATCAGCCCAGTCAAGCTTCAAGTTGAAATTGGCAGGCCAGAAACTGACAGGGCAGGGGCAGGGAAAGAGACAGCTAAAGTGCAGCCACAAACCGACAGCAGCAGAGCGAAAGACAGAATGTCCCGGCTTTTTCACGGTGGTGGAGGGCCAGGCCTTTACCATAAATGCTCCCGGTCTCAGCAGTGAAGGGTGCAGTCAATGCCAGTATGTACAGCAGCCCTCTCAGCGCTGAGACCAGAGACAGTAAGATTCTGTGTAAATCTGATTGGATGATTGAAGGAGATGGGCGTGGGCAGTCACGTTAACTCATGTTGACATATCTGGTACCCACCCATGAACTTCCTTGTACAATAAGTAATGGAAAGGGTGAAATCGTCTTGAGCAGTGCCCTTCCTATTGGTCCCCAAGTTTTCCGCCTTCCCTGTGATTCTCACAAGAGGCAAACTCATTGTAAGATTGTTCATTGAATTCTTATGCACATTTGCTTTGAGCAGCTCAGGTTGTAAGTTTACTGTAAATTAAAAAAAAATTGCCAGCCAGAAAGCAAGAGCCTTTTCCCAGAAAAGCTAATTAAAAGTGAGCTAAAACAAACATTCCCTTGAATAAGTTGCAGAATTTACCCCATTGTTTGTTTTATGATATCCTGAAACTCCCTGCTCAAAAATGCACATGTAGAACAATACGCTAGCAGAGGAAATCTGCAACACAGTTTGATCACGCACTTTGCGAATAATGTCGCTGTTGCGCTGTAGAAGTGAAGCATTAATCGAAAGTGTGACATGAAAGCGAAAAGGCCCAAGCAACTGGTACTTAACATCTCGGATTTAGGTTGTGCTTTCCTCGTCACCGCGCAACAAACCCCCCCTGCGCTGCCACCCTTCCCTGCAATTTTTCCCGCCACCCTGTTCTACCACCACTGCCTTTCAGACGATGCTCATCCTAAATTGTCCTATTCTGTTTGGTATTTCATAAATAGTTAAAAATCCTGCTCACTTTCTACTGGGCTGATGGTAAAGACATTTTTTTTTAACTCTGCGCCAGTCTGCAATTGGCTGATCTGTTGATGCCCATTCGACAGGCACTGTTGAGCTAAAGTGGTGTGACGGCACAGTTTTGTTAAGCTGCGAACAAAGGGCTGGAGATGCCGAGCTGGCATCATCCATGTGCACATTGGCCCTGTCACAGTTTTCCTTGATTTAATGCTCTGCTTATTCCTAGATATTAGAACACAAGTGCCACAGAAAAGGCTTCCATAGGTTATTTAGCAACCTTTCTAGAGCAACCATACTACAACACAAAAGCATATGTTTGCCCCTCTCTCTGATCCAGACATTGAACATAAACAGAATCCGCAAAACAGCTGATCGCCCCATTCCCTGATCCATTGCATTTTGAAACAGAAGATCCAGTGTACAGCAGAACATGTCTTATTAGGGTGAAGGAATTATTTTCCTTTGATCAGACACTAAAAATGACTATTTCAGTGCTAGATTTCCTTAAAAGCTTGGAAGAAAAGGATGCTTTGTGAGTCGGTTTTTGGATTGAAGGTAGACTTTTGTAAAGGCAAGGATTAGTGGCATAGTAAGCAGTCTGTCATAAAAGAAGCCTCTCACAGACCTGGAGGCATGTGGCTGAAACAGATAACTAAATGAAGCAATTTTATGGCAACCTCAAGACACATTAACAGAAAGTGAAGGAAGGAGAACAGTGATAAAAACGCTGAACACAAGGCCACAAATTTGTGTTCATCAGCTTCTTCAGGGAAACCCTGACAGTTAGACAGAATTTTGAGATGAGAAAGTTTCACTGCAGAGGCATTAGGCTTCGTTTTCAAACTTTCTTTTTAATTTTAAGGTTGACTGCAAGAGTTTGCTTAGAGATTAGTTAGCTGGAATATATTGCGAAGGTAGTCACAGGAAGTAGCTCACCGCTAAAAAGAATGCTTACTGGGTCAGGGTAAGAAGATAGAGGGAGCAGTGAATTGCTGAAGCTGTAGTTCAGGTATTTTCTTCCTTTTTTTCTTATAGAAAAAACACTGCTTCTCCTATCACTGCACCAACCTGTAACCTCAGCCCTTTTACTGCCATGTTTTTGTTCTGGATCAAAGAATGTATGCATTTCCAGCCCTTTTGAGCACTCTTGCTTAGCCCGTATTTGCCGTTCAACTTATTCATAGGTTGTGTGGCTCATTCATAAAAAGTGTCTTTTAGAGCACCCTTACATGTGGCAAGCCATGCTCTGCTGACTTAAGTGTCCTATGCGAATAGGTTAGACCTAAGCTTGAATATAAGGGTGATTATTACCGCATGTAAGTGAACACAGTGATCTTCCAGAAGGGACTGTTGCACTCACCACAATACTTTGGCCACTTTCTGCAGTCTCCTTTTGTGTTTAAGCAAAGTTCTTAAGCGAGATAACGCAAATGATCTGGAAGTGGGAAGTGCCAGATCTTTGTCTGTATCTTTAAAATTCTATCTTCAGTCCTGTAATTCAGATTAAATTTAGGGCCAGTATATATACATGACCTTGATGCTCCTTATTAGGCAAATATTAGTGTGTGGGCGGAGCAAAATTATATAGGCCTGCTAGTTAAAGTATGTTCCTCATGCGTTGTGGTTGCTTTTGACACAATATATTTAGCATTGATTCACAATAAGCTGTGGTGTGGGATGTCAAGAGCCCAGTGAAGATCCAAACCACAGAAGAAGAGCCATAACGAATTGCACTTTTCACTTCAATGATTTCTAAATCGTTACCATTCTTGTAACAAAGTTGGAATAATGTATCGATCAATTGTGAATTAGTTAATCAATAAATGACAGAGGCCTCCCTCTAATTAATAATTGATAGTGGCTATGAACTGCAGAGTTAGAAGCTTTTACACCTTTGTATTCCCAGGACCATCCCAGACAAATTATATATATATATATATATATATATATATATATATATATATATATATATATATATATATATTTCCTCCTGTTTAGGTCTGAGTTTTAACAGCACAGATATAAAAAAAAACTTATTGCTAACAATGCATCCTTTTAACAAATGACTTTCTCCAACCAGCCTCTTTCAACCACTGGTTTGAGACCTTGCCAACCACGCCTTTGATCAGTCCAGTAGAGTATTCTTCCGTCATCTAATGCTCTTGGCTGCTTTCGTGTATTCTTCGTTCGACACCCAAGGGCTTTCTTTCAACTGCGGCAGGGACTACTTTATAACTATAGTCCCCACCGTCTCCTCCTGATGGCTCCCACCTGTCTGTCTTTTTTTTTTTTTTTTTCTTCTTTTTTTTTTAATCCTCATTCACCTCAGACCTTAGTGAACATACGAGTCGCCCGTACCGTTACTCGATCACAAAGAGGTGTAGGCTATTGGATGGGGACCAGGAGGAAGCGCCCCGCCTACCGGCACTGCAGCAGGCTTGGATGACACTAACCCCATAATAAAGGGGAAGGTCACTCTCCCAATTGGTCCAGATGACCCTGGAGACTGTTGATGTTGGCAAAGAGCAGATGGGAAAACTGGGACTGCCCAACAGCACAGCCTAAAGAGTTTTCAAGAAGGCGTAATCATTGGACCAAAGTTTTCTCATAAATCAATATCAATACATATTGATACATATACATTGATAAATAAGTAAACAAGAAAAAAAAGAAAAAAGAAAAAAGAGGGAAGAGGGCTATCAAGTCTCCCAAACCTAAGCATTGGACCAATTTAGTAAGAAATCCCATAGTGCTCTCTTTTTCTTGCCTTGAATTCTACAGAGATCTCTCCTAGATGTCGAAAGCAAAGAGGACAGCCAGTCACAGTGCAGAGGAGGAACAACTTCTACCCATCTCCTACATATTTCCCTCCTGGCCAGCAGTATAGCATAGAAAAGAAAAGATCTAGCATGGCCTACAATTTCACTGGATATTCCAAAAATTATCAGGATGAGATTTATTTGAATTGGGAGGGCTAGAATGTCCGTGATGGTGTTCCCCACTCTTTCCCAAAAATCTGCTATGGCCGGGCACTCCATAAACATATGCACATCAGAGGCTCTCTCCATATTACATTTTTTACAACTAACTGGAGGCCCCCTCGACATTTTAGTTAACCTTAACGGAGATAGATAGGCCCTGTGAAGCGTGAACAAGTGGTTCCTCCTAAGCCAGGCTGGTTTAACAATGTCAAACAAGATGTTAAAGGATGTTTGCCACAGATGTTCCCATTGTTCATTTGGTATAAGACCCCACCACAGTTCTTCAGCCAATTTAAAATCTCCATCCACTGCCTCCTCGATAGCCCAGTACAGGAAGGAGACCTCCTTCCTTCCTATCGGTCTTGTGACTAGCTGCTCCTCAAGAGTGTTAGCTATTCCTATGGGTTTTTTCAAGTTTTAGAACCAGCTCTGCAACTGAATGTATTTGAATTTAGACAAGCCCTCTTCCACCCTGTTGCATAATGATGACCAGGAGAGAAGCATGCCCTCATGAGCAAGGTCTCCCCACGTCTTCAATCCTGCTGCTCTAAGTGGAAGAGCTAACCTGTCCTTCAGGCAATCTGGTGCGCCAAGTGAGTCCCACAAGGGGGCCCGGTTTGAGAAGTAATTTAGGCCCGTCAACCTTTTAATACTGGCCCATATTCTAGCCATTCCCTGCAGGACTTTTAGCTTGATCTTTTGAAGAATTTTGGTTCTCCAAACTTGAACAGGAATCCCTCCATAGATAGACCAGCCCCTTTATCATTGCAGAAAACATGGCACCCACCCCTGTGTTGTCCGGAGTTTTTAAAAGCATCCTGGAATGCGATAATTGAAAGGCCCATGCGTAGTATTGCAAATCCGGCAGTGCAAGTCCACCCTTTTCCCTCCTGCGTCTCAATTTCTTCCAGGCAATCCTGGTACCTCCATATGCCCAGACAAACGAATTAATAGCCTGTTGTAACTTAACTATATCTCGATTGTCAAAGTGTAATGGAATGGTATTAAAAGGAAGGTGATTTTTGGGAGCGCCACCATTTTCACCAAGTTAATCCTCCCTAGAATGGTTAAAGGGAGGTGTGCCCAGGACTTCATAAGTTTTTTACACTCCTTTGAAACATTTGCCAGGTTAATGGCTGAGATCTTATCGATTTCTTGAACAATTTTAACCCCCAAATATCTCATATCGCGCTTGGTCTGATGCCGACACCCTGCCAGATTCCAGGTCATGACCTCAGTCTTCTCAGCATTCACCTCATAACCGGATACCTGCCCGAAATCTCTGGCCAACCTTATAACCGTAGGGAAGGTCCTAGCGAGGTCTGCGGAAAGGACCAAAATATCATCGGCATACAGGGCAACCTTTCTCTCCCAAGCCCCATATTTAAATGGTAAAATGCTAGCCTCCTCTCTTAACCGCTGGGCAAAAGGCTCAATATACAGGTCAAAGAGGAGGGGAGAAAGAGGGCAGCTCTGCCTAGTACCCCTAGTGATCTTAAAAGGTCTTGTCAAGCTGCCGTTTACCAAAAGTAACCAACACCAGACCAATCGCAACACAACTAAGGCAGTACGAACAAACATTAAGGTGAATGAGGATTTTTTTTTATTTTTTACCCCTATACTCCCCGCCCCGTGCACCCAACCCCCCCTCCCAACAAACCCCTCCCAGGAGAAACCCCCCTCATTTACCTGGACAAGTGAAGTCCAGTTTCTGCTCCCCGGGAGCCACCCGTGCAGTCCCTTTATAGAAAGAGGAAAGGTTTTGAGCCCGGCCCTTAACTCCCACTAACTAAGTATAATGCAGGTATGCCGGGTCTCCGCTTCCCCTCATTTAGCTCGAGACGCTAGTACCTCCGGGGAGCAAGCGGCTGCTCAACTAGCGGCCGCCATGTTCTCCCACGTCGTTCCCACCTGTCTGTCTTGTTCTTTTGTTAACAGTAGACGCCTTAGCACATTAAACCAAGGGCTATGGTCTTGGCGAATGCTTCCTTTGAGAAGCATCAACTAGGAAGATAGCTTGTCAAGAATGCACTTGGAACAAAACGTCACCTCACTGGTATTGAGCAACCATTTCAAGGTAATTCTCCTTTAGTGGCTTTCTCCAACTTTTACATCAGCAGGAAAACATCAAATTACTTTATAGACTAATATGAACTATTTCAGAATAGTTCTTTTGGTGGGTAGCCTCCCCTATTTTTCAGACATTAGCAGTGACAGAGTCTTAAACTCCAGTCAATTGGCGTGATTTGTATAGCACCACAGTATTTAGCACAGTGTGACATATTTTGTTTCACTGTATGTCCCATGGGCATTTTTCCACCGTTTTCACTTTTCAAATAAAAGCGTGTTAGAAAAGCATCCTCAAACACTGATTCTCGGAGTTACTGTAAAAAAGATTGACAAAATTGGGTGGTTATACTTACTAACTCAATTACAGAAAGTAAAATGACTTCAGTCCAGTTTATGAAACTCTATGCAGTATTCACCTACACAAATTGTCAACATGAGTAAGAAAACATGTTTGCTGTTTAAGTCATTAGAAGTAACAGTTTTTCTTAATTCTTGTATCAATATTATTCTCCATCATAGTTTGTTTACAAATAAATTAGTTTAAGGCATGTGAACCATGCTATCTCTGTGGCGGTGATGTCACAAACATCTCACTTTGTACGATTGATTGAACTCATTTTTAATTTGTTTACTTGTACACACTTTTGGATTTTATTTCACTGCGGTGAGGATTTAACAGAAGTATATGTTAAATGGCACAATCCAGTCAAGAACTATGGATGTTTTACTTGCAGCTTAGCTCATGCCTTTCTTTTGTGCCCTTCTTGACCCAGCTGTCTAAGTCTCTGCTGTAAGGGGTAGTCTCAGTTCGCAGTGTGCATGTTTTGATTTCTAATTCATTTGGGCCAGACATAGATAGACAATCCCAGTCTTCATGGTACTTGATGGGAGACATTAAACTAGGGTTAAAAAGAATACTCATTCCTTGTTCCGTCCAACTACTTAAAATGGAAGATGCCTAGCCAGGCCATGAAATCCGGGACCAAATTGTCATAATACCCAATTCGCAAATCCATCTTCACAAAATAATTCCCCTGCAAAAGCTCCACAGCTACAGAGCTGTTTCACACAGCTCTAGATTCACAGTATTGGGTTCAAAACCAAGGCTTCTGCTGAATCTCAGGTTCTGCAGATCTTCTGCTGGGTGTCTTCACCCATCCAACCCCTTTTACGCTCACCTGAAGAGGTGCATTGAATACTTTGCATCCGGGAGTTTTTAGGGTACAAGGGCACGCAGTGATCACAATGCGAAAGTGAAAGCCAGCACCCACTGTACCTTCTGGCGTCATTAATAATGCAATAGTCCCCAGGTTTGCATGACAGCGGAAACGAAAAAAGCTTGCAGGAAGGTGCATTCCCTGCACGGAATGAGTGCATGGTAGGTACTCTGGAGTGATACATAGTCTATCATGCAGTGAATATTCACTGTAGTAATGGTTGACAAAATATAACTCAATTGTTTAGTATAGGACACTTTTTGCCATAGACTGTTGCTCCCTTAACCATCTGACCTCCATGCAAATATATTGCCAGTTCAATTTATTGATCTGAGAAGGGTGAATTGTTGAGTTGACAAACTGGGGTACAGGTCTGTGACTAATAGTAGCTCAGGATGATTTTCTTTGAACATAAGAATCTCTTATTAAAGAAAAGGTTGGACACCCCTGTTGACGGTGGTGTTTGCAAGATTGTTCATGCATTCCTAAAATGGCAAACATTTCATGGTTGTCTTTGCCTCCGAAAAAAAATGGATCCAAAGACATGGACATGAATGCAGCGCTGTATGCTAAAGCTGAAAACCATCATCTTAGGAATGCAGATTGCAAAGTCATGCGGATCGGTCCTCAGGCAAAGATGCATCTACAAAGATGTGACTTTTATAAAACGTAGAGACTCGTTCCCATCAGGCTGTTTGAAGCAAGCTTGTGCGGAGTGTTGTAAAGACATACATTGACTGCTGTATACAAGGATAGAGAAATCATACACATCAAGAAATTGACAGGAGGGTTGTTTGATTAGCCCACAAACATAGACGCATAGCTGTAAGAAGGGACAGAGAATCATCCACATGATGGTACAAAGAGAGTTTTCTCCTCGCTCTCCTTCCTTGTACCTCCTACTGCTCTTCTCCTCGCTCGCCTGCCTTGTACCTCCTGCTGCTCTTCTTCTCACTCTCCATCCTTGTGCCTCACACGGTTCTTTGCCTCACTCTCCTTCTTTGTATCTTTTGCTCATCTTCTCATCACTCTCCTTCCTTTTGCCTCACGCTGCATTTTTCCTCCTCAATATCCTTCCTGATGCCTCACTGTGCTCTTCTCCTCCCTCTCCACCCTTTTGCCTCACGCTGCTCTCCTCCCCACTCCTTCCTTGTGCCTCACACTACTTTTCTCCTCGCTCTCCTTACTTGTACCTCCTGCTGCTCTTCTCCTCACTCTCCTTACTTATGGTTCATACTGTCATACTGCTCCACAACTAACTATCCCAATACAACACACAATTCCACTGCACACCACATACATACAACTCCATAACACATAGGTAAAACACATTCCCATTTACAACGCCAAAAGCTCTAACTCAAAAAAATGCGCGACCGGTTGCATTTTCAATGCTTGTTTAATAAATTCTGTTTTAGTATACAAACATAACATCTAACATCAGTACAAGTTCCATGCAATGATTCGTATATCTTACATACATCATATCATCCATAAATAATCGCTTGATGTATTCGATCCCTCTGTAAGGTACATGCCCCAGGGTTATTACAGGTACATCATCCTTCTTCCCTTCATATCCTTCCCCTTTCCATGTTAGTTGCTCCACTGTCTGCGTGTCTGCAGTGCCCCGCCTCTAGTTGCATATCAGCATGGATGGTGGGGCAGGGGCCGTCATTTTTTTTTAATGCAATGTTGTAGGCAAGCACGTATCTACCACATGTCATGACAATGGGTGACTGGACTCCTCTAAGGGGTTGGCTAGAAGTTATGTTTTCAATGGGTCCCATATGTCCTTCGGTCGGGATGTGGGTGGGAGTAGTTCCGCATATGCTATCCTTTGTTCCTGCCAAAATAACATATCCCGAAGCCACCCCTTAAACTTGGGGGCTCTTCCCCGTCCCCATCTGCAGGCCACCCTTCGCTTAGCTAGGAGAAATCCCAGTGCTGCATACTTTCTATATGCTGTTTCTATATTCTCAGTATATCCCAGCAGGGCTACCAGCGGGTATGCTGGCAGCAGTACTGTTATCATTTGTGCCATTGCATCAAAAACCTGTTGCCAATATTGATTGACTCTGTCACACTGTCATGCAAGGTGCAGGAAGTCCGCACCAACTCTCCCACATCTGTCACATCTATGATTATCTCTTAGTCGGAATTTGTGCAATTTGACTGGTGTATAATATGGTCCTCCTCCTTTCTTATGTGTGCGGTTTACACAATATATGTAGCCTGTGGGAAGATGGATGTCTAGGATGTGCAATGATGTAGGAATGAACCATGTTTCTATGATGAAGCAGATGTCAAGCTTGTGGTAGGTGATGATATCCACGATGTCTGGTGCATGGAGTACCGCAGAGCGAACATTGATGAGCATGGATTGGTATGTGTGTTCTGTAGTTTGACGGTGTGTGTTAGTTGGATGTGTATCTGGTTTGACTTATCTGTTTTGGGAGTGCTATATAAGTGTCTATGTCTTCTACATGACGGTGTGATTGTGAGGATTGGCACTATGGGGGTGCTTGTTGATGCACATGATTTTATCTTAGCTTCTAAATTTCACTGGAACTGGGGTTCTGGTCCAAAGCCCCAACAGGCCCAAACAGGCAATGCCCTTGCCTGTGTCTGCCCTATGATGGGATGCCCTAAACTAAGAGTTGATTGAAGTAGGGAGAATGCAAGTCATGATGTCACATCCTGTGCAGATGGATGATGGCAGATGCACTGTTTTTGGTTCACTTTAGACCGCTTTGTTCCCTGCAACACAAAGAGGCTTCATTCATAAACTTAATCTTAAACAGCTCAGGTTTGTAATGATGAATAAAGTGCAGCTGTGTAAGTAAACAGATTTAAAAAGCTAATTTCATTCTTAGTGTGCCAGAAACATTCTCTGGAGAGGCAGCAGAGCAGGCTAACATGGTAAGTATTTGTTGATGCCTTTAACCACTTTATAAAGTGTTTTAATACCTTGAATCACTTCCAATAGGGAGGAAACACATTAACGACTTGACACCTTAACTCGTGATTTCAAAAAGCTCACTTCCATCTTCTCTTGGCACAGCAGCCAGTAAGCTTGTAATACAGCTTTATTGGCACCCTTTGGCAGAATTGACTTAAAACGTATTTTTTCTGCCGCAGATTTAAAGAGGTCATGTGCCAGAGTTTGAGGATGCTAAACCTAATTTATGTGGGCAAACCTCTACGTTTTTAGGACAGAGGTACATCACAGCCAAGTTTCCGAGCTCCAGCCCAGTTTTTTCAGGATACAATCAGTACAAGAAATGTTTGAACATATTGAAACCTATTTTTGTCAGTGCGTTTGAATAATGTACTTTCTATGACTTTAGCTTATTTTTCATGTATTCAAAATTGATAAAATAGTTACAATTAAAACAGATACAGATGAAAGGAAAAAGGCCAAATCTGAAAGATCCGCAGAATAGTTGTCTTAGAATCCAGTATCCCATATTGGGATTAGATGTTAATTCACCAACTTTCTTCTTACCTTAATACTTTCAATTTCTGTGCACTAGCTTTTTTCCTGTTTTTGACCAGTATATTTTAGTAACTCCGCTCCCGTCCTATAATCTTTAAATGTACCTTTCTGTCTTTTCTATTTGGAGAAAGCATCTAACAACTTGTTCTACATTGTTTTTAAAATTGGTTCCTCATCTTGGTATTATTGATGCCTGGCCTATAACTGGCTGTACTTTGCTCAAGTTATTTAGAAAATCATCCAAATATGATCTGTCTAAAGAAAACTACAGCTGACGACTTAAAAGCTTGTAAAACTGGATCCAGTCCGTGTCATGTTGAATATTGAACATAAAGGAGGCTGCTGTTAAAATAATGCCACTTGATTTCAATTGCATTTAGAAATTGGGCCCTAAATGTTTATATTTTGATAATCTTGGCCACAAGGTTAGCAGGGAGCTTCGCTTCTTACTTCTTATGTTGTCCTCCACTTAAATTCAAATAACATTGCTTATGATATTTCTGTACAAAATGGTTTTTGATAACTACATTTATATATTATATTTTTCAGACATTGAAAGTTGGGTACCTTATTAGACAAGAGGACCATGCTCAACTTCATTAATGCAGTTTTAGGACATAGTAAAAAAGCAATGGCAATACCAATAGGTCTGGATATAATGTGCTAATGCTGGTTAAGACCGGCATGCACGAGTCTGTATTTGTGCATAAATTAGCAATGAAGAGTTGATAGGAGTGGCATGGAAACGTAAACTAGTATCTAATGCACTGCAGTGTATGCACTCAATTTAGACACCGGTGGATACAACTAAAAAGCCAATAGCTTGAGGTGAGTAAGAACAGTACTCTGGGTTGTGCCAAGTTGTGAATGACCAAATCTCAAAACAATGGCTGAAGAAAGCTGGTTGAATGAAGTCAATGGTTTAAAGCGGTAGACCCAAAGGGCAGTGTATGTTGTTTGGAAACCATAGATCTGTTGAGACATCTGTACTTTCAAACCCAAACCTAAAAAATAAACATAAAGAAAATTGCAAATATGAATATGGAGCCCATTTACGTGTACGCCTCTTTTGATTTTTGTTTTTTGGGGGGGGGTAATCGCTTTATCTCACTGTGCCATCATGGTTTCATTAATCCAGTGTCAACCAGACCTAGCATCACATTCCGTTGAGGTTCTTTCAGTGGGATTGTATTTTGTTTAGTGCCACATTACTTCTTAGACATTTGTCCCCGCCATTTTACTTAAGAGACCCCACTTTTCCCCCTCAACTCCCAAATAATACATGACTATAGAAGAAGGATGTTGGGGTTGTACATACCTCAGATTGGTCCATTCTGATAAGTGTGGACTAGTGAGAATGTAGAGGTGAAGGTCTGAGGTGGGGTTCTGTGATTTCACCTGCAAGTTCAGTGTGGGGAATAGTAACCTACCAGTTGGACCTGAGAAAGTAGCTAGCCTTTGTAAGAGGGAAAAATGGCTGGGCAGCTTCATGCGGGAAACATTCTACTTGACCTTAGAGTTTATAGAAGTACGAATCTAGAAGTGCCATTGTTGTTCTAGGTCACCTCTAGTTAGAGGAGAATGCGTGGGATCTAATCTAGAAATTCAGCTGCATGCGGTAGAATCACTGCATAGCCCCATATTGGTGAGAGAAACATTTAATTTACAAGCACCCAAATAAGAACCCTGGATTAACAAGTTTACCTGATCATTCAAGAAATTATTCATTTGATCCAGAGCAGTGCCTAAAGACATGTAATTGGTAGGCTCTGTTGTGGAGCATTATACTTCTGTATTAAACAAATGGGGTTTCTGTCTTAATTCAGAGTGTATATTCAAGATAATTCGGTTACAAGGCACTATGACGTAATGCATACTGCAAGTCTAGTCTCAATTTTAAGATGAGGCATGGAGGCCAATACATATTTAATGCTACTTCACTTAGCAGCAGTACAAGTATAATGAAGCATGAGTCATGAAGACATTACAAAGGTAATTTAGAAGCAAAATGCGAGGTAGCCCTTATCTCTCTTTCTTTGTGGCTACTCACCTCTGAGGTAAGCTCTGAATATAGTGCTACATTTCTTTGTTTTGCTCTTGTTGTTTTTCGCCTCTTTTATGACTCCTGGTAATGCAAAAAGAATGTTCATAAACTCTTCAACGGTTGTTTCTGATTTCATAGAAAAACGATTTCATGGAATACGATTACTGAGAACCCATTTCATCTAAACTGTTTAATGGAAATTTTCAGAATGAATGCCATTTATCTTTATGTAGAAACCGATTTATCAAATGTATTTTTGGTCTTAATTGGCTTTTGAATGCCTATTTTGTAAGTGTAAATGCAATGGTTGCAGGTCTTACTTTCAGAAATAGTTTTGACAGAGATTTTTATTTCAGTGCTTTACTTCATGGGACATCATTTCATATTTATATCTTTTACACTGTTAAACAATTACTTCAGATTCTTTTAATTTGCTGACCCATCACCATCCGTAAACACCATCCATCGCTGACCCCTCAAAACCCCTAAACACCATTAATCTCTGCCCCCAAAAATCCCTCACCACACATAAACTACTCTCCTCCCTGAAGCCCAAAAGCCGTTTCTACCCCAAAAGTCCACCATCCATGAACCATAAAATCACTGATTCCTCCTAACTCCACCCATTCCTGAACCCTAAAAACTCCTTTCTATGCCTGAGCCCCACCCATCCTATACTCTTTAGAATACCTCAGCACATCTCCACCCATCCCTGAACCCTAAAAAGCCTTCAATGCCCTTGAACACCAGCCATCCATGACCCATAAGAACTCCTCATCACCCTAAACTACTCATCCATGAACTCTAAAAAAAAATGTTTTAAAAAAACACCTTTCTACATCTAAACTACACGCATCCCTGAATCCTGAAAACCCTTCACCATCCTAAATTGGACCCCATCCTGAACCGTAAAAACTCTTCACCACCCCAGCCTCTACACATAATTGAACCTTAAAAATCCTCACCAACCCTAAACTCTGCCCATCCATGAACCCTAAAACTCATCAACAACCTTGCACTCCACCCATCCCTGAAACCTAAAAACATCTCACACACCTAAACACCACTCATCTGTGAACCCTAAAAACTCCTCACCACCCCTACACTCCACCCATCTGTGAACCTTATAAACCCCTTTCTATGACCAAATGGCAATTATTCCTGACAGCTAAAAAGTCCTCATCACCCTAAACTTTGCCCATCCCGTAACCCAAAAGCTCCAAAGTAGTCCTAAAATCCACCCAAGTTTAATATAATTTTGATTTTTTTTTTCTCAAAACTGCCTTTCCTTTAAAATGTTTCCTTTAAATTTTGATTCTTTTTTAAAAAAAATTCCTTAAAATTGTCTTTCCTTAAATTTGGTTTTCAATGATTTGGTTTCCTCCAATGTGGTTTCTCAGTTTTCATTTTCCATTAATTCACACACATCACTCATGAACACTGTTTAGTTTTTAGGTCTCGCGCCTAGCGTTGCAGTGCGCAGCACTGCTCGCGCAGCACGAGACCTTTAGAAAGGGCTTCTGAAAGCTACCCACACTCTCGTGCGTGTGGTTTTGCTTTCGGAAGCCCACATTGGCTGGAGCGTGCGTTTTTTTTACAGAGACAGCACGCGATTGGGCAAAGGCGGGCGCATGTCCCGCCTCTGCTACTCCCATTCCCGATGGTGGCCAGAACGCGCAGCAGCACGCGTTCGCCTCGCTCCCTCCCCCCGCTCCTTTGTGGTGCGCGCGCACCACTGGTTTTTCTTGCACTAGTGGCAACGGCTTGAAGCGCATGTTCGTGAGTCAGCGGGTCTCAAGTATTCCTGCGGATTCAGCGACTTCAGTTTTGCCCCCAATCCTCCCCCACCGCCACCCCGGAGATCCAGTCGTCAGTCGTTGTGAAACAATTGTGCCAGCAGCCGTGTTCACGAGGAGTGCGACGGGCAGCAGTTCGACCGTGAGGCGGGCCCTTTGTGCCTGGCTGTGCGCTCACTGCTGGCCGTGCCATGTAGGCATAGTCTCACCTGCTCTTGTGGCCAGATGAGACTGAGATCTGCAGCGGGGCAGAGGCAGACGCACTTTGTGAGATCACAGCGCTGCTCCGGCGAGGAATGGGGGAGGCAACATCATCCAGCATTCCGAGGCACCGTCTTCCCTCACGAGCCTTACCCCTGCCATCGAGCCTTTCTGCCCCCGCCGCATGAAGTAACGACCATTAACCCATCCAAATATGTTCCCGGACGTTCCTACACCCCCCTGCTCTCCGTGGGCCTTTCCCTCCCAGGATTGCTCCTCATCCCTTCTGCACGCACCACATATCTCTCGTAACCATCCATCACCTCTGAATGGGGCTTGAATCCCCGCTGTGCCATCCCTAGGTATCTGTGCCCCTGCTTCGCCCTGCCTACGCCAACCTACCACACTTTACAGCAACCCGCTCACCCCTACCCTCTGGAACCAACCTCACCGTGCCCAGACCGATCCCCTTGTATGCCCCACCAAGCTCTAAGCTTGTGGGCAGCACCGCAACTCTTGTTCTCCACCCCCTAACCCGGGTGCGCTCTTCCCCCCACAGACCTTGTTAGACTTGGCTTTTTCAGCGGGTTTACCCCCAGACTTTTTGCTTGTTGGCCTCCTGTTTTTGACCCTGTGTGTGTTGGTTTTAGGACTCTGGGCACTTTACCACTGCTAATCAGTGCTAAAGTGCATATGCTCTCTGTATAAATTGTGTTATGGATTGGTGTTTCCATGATTGGCCTATTTGGTTTATGTGTCAGTCCCTTGTAAAGTGCACTGCGAGTGCCAGGGCCTTTAGACCAAATGCTGTTGGTGGGCTGCAGCACTGGATTGTGCCACCCACGCAAACAGCCCGTAAAGTGTAACTCGGGCCTGCCATTGCAGAGCCTGTGCGCAGCCTGGGGCTGCCATGTCGACTTGGCAAGTGCACACACTTGCAAGTCCCTAAACCTTCCCTTTGCTACATGTTAGTCACCCCTAAGGTAGGCCCAAGGTACCCCTGTGGGCAGGGTGCGTTGTACGCGAAAGGTAGGACATGCCCGGGTGTGTGCGGCATGTCCTGATAGTGAATTACAGCCTAGTTCGTTTTTCACTATTGCAAGGCTACCTGTTCCCCCTAGGCCAGAACGGGCGGTTTTGATTATTACAGTATATAATCCTAACTGACCCGGGAACATGGTAGAAATTCGAGTTTAGTATGCCTGGACTCAGAATGATAAAATGCAGCTTTTAGTAAGGTTGGTTTTACCATTCTGGGTTTGAAAATACCACTTTTAGAAAGTGGGTATTTTCTTGCCTAACCATCCAAGCCTGCCTCTGCGAGGTTGTGTATTCCGTGTCTGGAATGTGAGTGACCGGGGCTGGGGGATGCCAGGAGACAGGGTGAGTCAGCGCAGGGCTGAATAGCCAGATCGACCTGTAGATGGGTGGGAGGGGTCGCACCTGGGCCCTGAATAGGACAGTGCCTTCCCTCCACAATGCTGGCTCCACCTCCTGTGGTGCGTCTGATGTCCCTGGCCTACTCACTGAAAGAAGGGACGGAGACTTGTCAACAAAGTGCTCCAGAACTGGTTTGGACTAGGCGAAGGCCTCTCTGCCTTCAGAGAACAAAGGAATTTGGGATATAAATATTGGGGCCCTGACCCCATGAATTTAGATCTCGCTGGAATCAAGGAACCTGCCAAGACGAAGAGCTGGAAGAGCTGCCAGGAGGAGTACTGCCCCTTTGCTGTGTTGTTGCTTTGTTGGGCTGGCCTGCAGCTGCTGCTTCTGCCTTGGGCAGTGAAAGGACTGGACTGAACTTTCTACGAACTTGTGCTGAGTATCTCCAAGGGCCAGGAACCGAGCTGGCCTCCTGTTAAGAAGTCTCAGGGACTGCAAAGACTTCACAAGCATCTGGGTACCGCTTCTGGAACGCTGTTTCAGTCGCCACAGAGGAAGGGAACTGCAACCGACTCCGTCAACCGAATCCATCCCTGGCCGGTGACCTGTTTGCACCGCAGACCGCATCGCCCCGCTTCGCATCGCAACCCTGGTCTCACCGTGGGCGACGTCCGGCGCCGCCAACATCGAGCCGCTGCTTGCACCGTGACCTGTGGGCACCGCAGTTCGCATCGCATCGCTTCACTGGGCCAGCCGGACCAGACCGACACTGTCGCTGCAACTGGCTCAAGAGTCGAGACCGCACCGCATTTGGGGCACCGCTCGCACGTCTGCGACGCACCGCTCCGACTCGCACCGCTGTCCGACGCCAGCTCCCGCACTCCGGCTAGGTCGCCGGCATTGCAACCTGTCAGCACCGCATCGAGCATCGTCTCACCCTGCATCGCACGCCTTGGACTCACCGACTCCGTCTGCACGACGCTCATCGAGCCGCTGCCTGCACCGCATCGAGGACACCGCACATTGCATCGCTCCGTCTTGCACCACAACCGCGACGAACGCCGACCGGCTCGTACACTCCGTACCAGCCACAACGAGAAAGGTACTGTGACCGAGTCTGTTCACGACTCTGCTGGCCCGTATCGACGCGGTCGGCTGGAACTGTTAGACTCTGGTTTTCAGCATCACGGTAGGCTCGGACGGAGCTACCGACTCGTACGAACTTTGCTTTTGTGCTATTCCTGCAAAGAAGAAGTTAACGTATCAAGTATTCATTCGTAAAGTATAGTATTGTGGATTTTTGTCGTAATTGGTCTTGTCTTGAGTATATAAAATATTGGTTATTTTTCTAAACTGGTGTGGTGTCCGTTTGTAGTGTTTACACTGTATTACTGTTGGTTATGTGCAAATGCTTTACACACTGCCTCTGAATTAAGCCTGACTGCTCGTGCCAAGCTACCACGAGGGTGAGCAGGGGTTACTTCACGAGTGTAACAACCCTTACCCTGACTAGGAAGAAGGGTCCCTACTTGGACAAAGGTGCAAGCCCTTGCCAACTAGAGATCCCATTTCTAACAGACCTCCTGTAATCCTGTCCGCCCTCCAAGCCCAGCATGTCACTAATTACAATTTCCTAACCACCATTAAGCAGGCCCCAGAACCAACACTTCAGCCCCACCCTCCTCACCCGTCGTTAACATAATCTCCCGCACATCGCTCCACTCCTGCTGCCATAGGAGCTTCGAGCGCGGCAATGCAGCCTTCAATGCGCGCTGCTGCTGGGCCCGCAAGGTGTTACCTGGGAATCCTTCCCAGCAGCTGCTTGTCTTTGCTTCAGTTCTTCCTGACAGTGCAAGGGGTGCGTCTTAGACTAGCCAAATCTGAGAGCGAGGGCAAATTCACGGGTGAGTCCCTCAACGCGGGCCAGCTTTTTAACCAACCGCACTTTGATCACAGGAATTCACGAGCTGCGGTGTTGAAAGTAAAACTACATGTTCCACAATGCAATATTATGGTGGCTAACCCGCTTGATGTCGAGCTCACGTATCACACGGAGGTCCCTATGAGTTGTGATCACTTCTACTGGACGTGTCAAGCTCAGATTTTCCATTGAAAGCTTTTTTCTCTGCCCGTGTTTAATCATCCTCAAGGGATCAGAGAGAATTTGAAATCCTATCTAGGGTTAAATCCCTTTCCTCTCGCCTCTTACCACCAAGGGAGGCAGGAGTGACCAAAATGGATAGTACCACCTTAAAGCGCCGCAGGGGGCAGTGCCTAAGGAAAAGGGACCGAAAGTTGTGTTCCAGAGTGTCTGATGTGGAGTTGCCTTTTACACTTGCGAGTTACATCATCACTGGACTTCACTTGGAAAGAAAGGGATGTTTTTACCCAGTAAATGAAGCAACAGGGATGGATACATGTGATTCTGCAGGTCACTGTTTTCCGCAGCATTATGGATTTACCACACTTGCCGCATAATACGTCACCTGTTGCTTAATTTGCAGGTTTCCACAAAAGGACATTTTGTTTCTAGCTCAAAGTGAACAAAATTTACTAAACAATTGTGCCGCACGTGGCGTCTCGCAGTGACAACTCTCTGCGAAGGTTTACTGGTCATCTTTTAGTTGCTGATTTCTGTAATCAAATGGTAAACTTGTACTAAAAACATGAAACCTTTGCTGACACAGAATTTGTGTTAAAATGTCAGGAGAGCACATTTAATACTGGCAAAAAATGTGGCACATTGTGCCTTCTGATGTGCCTTTCCTTCCCACATAATTTAGTGTATCCTGCTGAATTATTTGGTCCTCCTTTGCCTCATAATTTTACTGGCACTGACTGTATGGGGGCAGTGGGGACGGCACTGCCTCACTTTTGAGGAATGACCCAGGGAGGGAGTGATCCTCACCGTGGGACTGATTACGTAAGCATTTGTGAGTACGTGTAGTAGTACCGTGGACAAGCTTTTACGCACTAATACCTGCCTTTGTGAATCACCCACAAAACAACCAACTCCTTTTATGTAAAAGTGTAAAGGGGCGTGTCCTTTCGGTTTGTACTAAAAAAATATTCAAATTGTTTTGAAATGTTATGTTTTTGGGGGTTAATTCACAGAGGCAAGTAAGAATACATAGAATAGTACTATCTTGTACCACTTTACTACTGCAAAATACCTTTGTGAATAGGCCCCAGAGTGTCGCACAGGCTCCTGTTTATGGAAGAAAGAGCAGAGGCGATCTGCAGTTTAGGATGTCAGAGCGCAGCACATCTTTATCAAAACGCAGAGAAATTATATTTTTTTCCTCCCATCGAATGGCCAATTTAACTCCCCAGTGGACTTTAAACCGAGATAAATGGCCTGCCCACCTTGGAGGAAGTCTCTGAGGATACTCTGCCCCTGACTCCCCCCCCACGCCATGGGTTCTGCTTTCAAGCGTGACCCCTTTGACCTTAACACGAGTATTAATATCCCTTGTTAGCATCGCCGACTAAACAAGGGCGGCTTAATTCTGTGTGTCAGACAAGCAGCTCCATCGTTTGTCATGCGATGTAATCAGTGCCTGTAGCGAGATATAGATATATATTTCCGATAACAAGGTCTCTAGGTCACCTGTCCTGGTGTCACTGTGCTTCCAAACACATGAATAGCGCAGTTAACCCAGCGCAGCAGAGGAGTAACTCAAAACGATGGCGCCCCCCTGCAGATTGTGAAGAGTGGCCCCTGACTCCCCCATATCTCACAGACATTCAATGGCCTTGGGTTGAATGGGGCCCTCTCGAAGGTTTGGGGACACGGGCTGCAGGGGCCTTCCTTACGCACCCGAGGCACAGGGATGTTTGCTAAATGTTGCCATTTTCACTTTAATGCACAAACATCTCCCTTTTATGTGCACAGTGATGTATCCTTTTAGCACGTGCTTGCAGTTTAATTGGAAACACACACCAGGCTTCCATATTCCGGATTAAAAACAGTTGGGACAATTTTTATAGGAGTGTTTTGATGTTTGCAATTTGTCCCAAGTTTATTTGCTTATGGGCATTTTGTTTTCACAGCAATATAAATTTTCATTTACAGTAAAAGAGGGGTTGTGTGTGTAGTAAATGTATATGTTTTAAAGATTCACCTATGACTACGGCTTAAATCACCAAGAATAACTGATAATTGGGAAACCAATTGGTAGCTCATCCTTGAGTTTAGAGTAGATTTCACGACTTTTGTGAAATTGACAAATAATCTTTGGACTCTCTCTGGATGTATACAACTGTTGTAAATGCGTGAGAGTAATTAAAATAGGCAAAATGTATTCACATGGAATTTCCACAGTGTAGAAACTTCTTCCTGAGCAAATGACGTAGGAATGCGCTTGTATGTGCACACATCTGTTTTTCTTTCTCCAAACGGGAATTGTTTTTTTCTTTGGAGAAAACCCTTCCTTGAAATGACACAAAACTTGGAATGGGACCCTCCTATAATAAAAAAATACAAAATGCAAACCTCTCTACCTACAAAAAGGTGCTTCGTTCATGCATCTTCATCAATTGGTCTGTTGAGCTGTCATTCATGTTTTGCTTCCGCCCACGAGACGATTCAGAATGGGTCAGTGAGTCAGCTCACTTCAGCCATTGGCCTTCTTGAACTGTAAATGACGGCATTTTTCCTGCTCACGTGTGCACATCGGCCTAAAAAGAAGTGCACTTGAGTGCTGGGGCCAATACTTTACTTTGCCAATACTTTTCTCTTTACAATCTTTTTATTATTTTAGTCATCCTTATGTGTTTAACCTATGTTTTCAGGGCACAGCATTTCAAAGGCAATTTTAACCTTTCTGTGCACCAATAATAATAATATTTTCCTGTGATGTGAATTAAAACTAAAAACGATTTCTATTCAATTAAGTATACCTACCATATAGGAAGCATCTATAATGCCCCATTAAATTAATATCTGATGCTTGCAATATAAAATAATCATTACACTAGCTCACGAAGGCCATGCTTATTGGCTTTGCTATTGCTTGCTTGTAATTTGGTGTAAATCCGTTCACCATTTAACAAAAAAAATATTCTCCTAACAAAAAAGCAAGAAATGTATGGATACCTGACAGGTTGGCTGCCAAGTTAGATTTAAACCCAAGAACTAGCAATCTGATTGGTCTATAAGACCACATATAACATGACGCTGACTTTTGAGTCAGTAAAGGTTACTTGTAACTTGTGCACCCAAACTAAAAACAAGCATTTGCAATGCAATAGGTCTCGCATTATTAAAGTTTGAGCTATTGGCATTGCTAAATAATGCAACACCAGTAGCTCAAACTTTAATAATGCGACAGTTTGAGCTATTTTTATTGTAAAAGACATTGCCTTTTATTTATGTTTTGGTTTTTGAAACATAAATAGAAGCCATTAAGACCTCTAGAAAGGGCTTCAGAAAGCTACCCACACGCTCGTGCGTGTGGTTTTGCTTTCCAAAGCCCACATTGGCTGCAGAGTGTTTTTTTTTTTTTTTGTAAAAACGGCACGCGATTGGGCAAAGGCGGGCGCATGTCCCGCCTTTGCTCCTCCCATTCCCGTCGGTGGCCAGCACGCGCAGTAGTGCGCGTTCGTCTCGCTGCCGCTGCCGCACTCCCTCCCCCTCCGCTCCTCTGTGGTGCACACCACAGGTTTCGATTCCCGCGTTCGGCTCCACAGGTTTCGATTCCATGCTTTTTCTTTCATGTGTTGTGCTTGACCAGTCAAATATTTTTAATACTAAACGTTTGGCGGTTCTGTTTCGGCCAGAATCCCACCCTTTGCTTCAGACTCCATCTGCGTTAATATACTTATGTTTTTTTTTTTTTTTTTTTAAAGTCCGACGCAGGTGAAGTGAGGTCTTGTGGCTGTTGACTGTATATTTGTAGTGATGTTTAAAGGACAGCATTACAGCTAAACAATTTCATCTCGTAAATGAGTTTTCTTAAAACACGAAGAATGAGTAGAGATGCATTGGTTTAATGCCTTTCACATGTTTCGTGTTGTTTTTAAAGCCAATTTTGCCCTGTGTTGAAACCGTGATTCCTTTCCTTCCTCAGGATAGTGATTTTCCTCAGGCCGTGCAAGAGAACTAAGCCTGGTGATCTGCCCCCTTCCTCCCTGGTGATTCTCCTGTCCACCATAGATGCCAACACCACCCATTCTGGGTAACCATCAAATCTGCCTCGCCTGCCCGCTCCTGTCCTTTTCTAACCATACTTAACTTCACTTCCCTTTGTTCAAATCTCCCCTGCTCTCTCCCACCCCAACAGGACAGTCCCTCCAGACTGCATCTCCAATCACCAGTGCAGCTCTGGTCTCCCTTGCAGCACCTCTCCCCCAATCTTCCACCTACTCGAACCATTGGAAGGCCTGTGGGCTGGGGGGATGTTCAGGGTCTTGGAGTTTCTCCCAATGCAGCTACCATTGTGGAGCTGCTCACACGATAGCTGGTGTCGCTGAAGCAAATTCACACCTCTTGTAAAAGATGAGGCTGTGAGGTAAACGCTCACTTTTGGGATCTGCGATTACCCTGTAGCTCTCAAGGTGGAATCTTGCAAGGTTTCGATCTAAGGTCTGTAAATCAAACAGCCTTCTGCTTTTTGCACAGGGGTGGATGTGCCTGTGAACTGTGCTCACAATTCTGCAGCTTCGGCAGTATCTGTGTGAGGAAGGGGAGTTTACATGTAATACCCATGGCATCTTTATTCTTTGCGTGAGAAGAGCTTGCACTGCTGATGCCTGTTTTGTGTTTTGCCTGTTTTATCTAGGAGGTAGGGCTTTCGGTGGGTTGGGAGCCCTAGGGCAGGGCCCAAAGTATGTGCTGATAGGGCCACTGGTACATGGCCCCAACCATCGCCACCTCCTTGTACTTCGCCCGGGGAGTAAACTGTGAATTAAGGTAGGAGGACTAAGCCTTCTCTCTAACTGCTGTAGTTTGACCACGGTCGATTAACACCCTTTTTAAGGTCTGGCATTCGCCAAAAACTTTTGATTTTACTGAGAGTATATGTATGATGTACATATTTATATGGGCTGTCATCCAGTGCTCTGTTCTAGTGACGTTTACGTTTTTCTTCCACCCACTACAGCACGCAGAATGGGGTAATGGGTCAGCCCACTTCAGCACATCCACACACACAGTAGTGCCATTCAGTGCCAGACACTACTACTATGGCAATGTGTGTTTTTGAGCCCAAATAATAAGATTGCTATTACAGTTTTTTTTCTGGGTTGGCTATGGATCAGCAGCTTCCCAAACTTTAACATTTTACAAGAAACCATGGCAAAACAAGCATTAAAAAAGCTGGTAACCAATGCACAACATGTTGGCTTTGCCAATGTCTGTTTAGGTCTGCCTTCACAGAGCAAGTTTCTGGATTACCTACTGTTATCAAGTCTTTAGCATATATATCGAGTGAGCTCTGCCCTACAGGAGTATTACTCTCTCATCTCTTCCAATCGACTTTCGGTGTATTATTCCACCTCCTATGGAGTGCTTGTGTTGCATTACATGTCTGACTTGTATCTAAAAATTACGATGAAAACTCAGTGAATTAAATGATTTATCTCATAGGTGTATTGTATACTGAAAGATATCTTATTCGTTCTTGTTTTCACTATGACAGACTTTAAAAAAATATTTTTGATAGGGCTAAAATATTAGCTGGAACTATTGGCTTTGTCAGTGCCTTTTAGGCTGAGCCTGGGCAGCACATGCGTTGCTCTGCGAGGCATGCTGTATTCAAGTACGGACTTGAAGCTCTGCCCATATTTTTCATTGGCTTATGTCGTTGTCCACTGTAAACTGTGGCTGTTCATTGGTCAATAGGCTTAGTAGTCCCTACTTACCACAGCTTTGTCTCATTTTGTAACCTCCCACGGCGACACCCCCTGTTACCTGTGTTGTTACTCGGTAGACTTTAATTACAGCCTATGAGCACTATTTTCTCAAATAGCTCTCGCTTGACGCTTTTTTTTAATTTTTAAAGCATGAACGTATTTGCAATGCAATAGGTCTCGCATTTGTGACAGTTTAAGCTATTGGCATTGTAAATGACAATGCCTTTTATTTATCTGTTTTAAAAACAACACCTAAATAAAAGGCATTGTCATTTACAATGCCAATAGCTCAATTTCTCGTAAATGCGAGACCTATTGCATTGTGTGACATAGTTACAAGCCACATAATTACACTCTACTCAATGCAATATAAATACACTCCACATATTACCACTCAGTGCCACATAATTACATGCCACATAATAACACTCTACTCAATACAACATAAATACACTCCATATAATACCACTCAGTGCCACATAATTACACTCTACTCAATGCAACATAAATAGACTCAACATAATACCACTCAGTACCACATAATTACACGTCACATAATTACACTCTATTCAAGGCAACATAAATACACTCCACATAATACCACTGTGGCACATAATTAGACGCCACATAATTCCACTCTACTCAATGCAACATAAATACACTCCACAAACTACCACTCAGTGCGACATAGTTTCACGCCACATAATTACACTCTACTAAATGCAACATAAATACACTCCACATACCACTCAGTACCACATAATTACACGCCACATAATTACTCTCTACTCCATGCAACATAAATACACTCCACATAATACCACTCAGTGCCACATCATTACACGCCACATAATTGCACTGTACTCAATGCAACATAAATACACGCCACATAAATGCACTCTATACCACATACCACCAATCAACATAAATGCACTCCACACCATGACACAATTTCACTAAGCATAATTTCACTCAACACCACAGTTCCAGGCCACACAATTCAACTCCACACATTTCCAATACACACCGCATAATTACACACCAAACAACATATTTCAACTCCACAATCCACAACGTACCTCCAATCCACACCATATAGTGTCACCACCTGAGCACCAAACATCATTCACCACCACCATTTTGCATCAGCGCACCACCTAAGCATCACATCAATCTGGCCTTGGAATCTGGCATCTGTTGATTCTCCCCTAGTGTCCGTCCGCTGCTCATGTTCTAATTAAATTACTGTTTTCCAACCTCCACTCCCCAGTTATTTATGTCACGCTCCCCCATAACAATTTTTTTTATAACAAACCCAGCATGAGAACAGGCAGGAAGAAGTTGCCAGCAGTGCAAGTACAAAAAAACTAGAAGACATTTTTTATGTTAAAATCTTTTTTAATCAGGTTTTTCAGTTGTATATAATGTCGTCTTCGTTTATATAAAGGTAACAAGAATGCTTAACACTTTTTATTATAACTTTTCAACATAATGCACAGCAGCCACAATGCTCTACAACATAGCCAAAAGTCCTGGCAAAACACATAATTTTAAAAGTCGCTGCTTGTTTGGTTTACTTTTGGCCAGTCACTCTCCAACAGAGCATTTTGGCACTCCGACACAAACTGCTCCCTCCATCCTCCCTTAGTAGGTAACGGACATTGCCATTTACAATGCCAATAGGTCTAACTTAAAAAAATGCGAGACCTATTGCATTTCCAATGCTTGTTTCTTATTACCTCTGCCTTATTTAGCTGTGTTGTCAGCCTTTTATGACATACCCTCCTTCCCCACCTCGGTTGAGCTGTTTTTAGCACTTACTGGTCTGTTCTGGGGAGTGAACTTAAGCTGTAAGGAACAGGTGTTCTGTTCATTCTGAAAGTGAATGAGCAATAAAGATGCCTTTAAATCTTGTTTTTATCTTGAAACATTTGCTGTCTGTTCAAGGACAGAGGTCAAATGTCAGTTTGTCTTTTTACTTATTGTTGCTCTTTCCTGGAAAATGGTCTTTACTTTTCTTTCTCTTATTACAGTTAGAGGTTTTTGTCAAGTGAGCTTTCTGACCGTCATTGTGAAACAAATGGCTGCAAGATGTCAGTTTTACATTGAAACATCCTGTAAATGAATAGTACAAGTATTTCAAAATATATCAGGATTTAAGAAAGAACATCTTTTTTTGTAATTCAGAAGCGTGATGCAAACAAAGATTTAAATAGTAGCAAAACAAATCAGAACACTTTACTTGGTGATGTGTCCATTGACAGAAACTCTATTTCCAAACATTGATGGTATATAGTTTTATCAGTAAAACCATGTCAGTAGGAAATGTTGTGGCCATTTCAATGAAAAATCTGCTGACTGCAAATAAGTGAGCTACCACTTCATGCTTCAGGAATGTATTTAGTAAAAGTGATAGATTTTAAACATGATTTGAGAAACATTCCTGCCCCCGCCCTGATGACAATGCGGTTACTGAACTAAGGGGCAAGTCAGCGGTTATGTGTATCCTATATGTGGCTAGATTTGTATTATATATGGTGCAAAAGTATTAAAAGTATTAAATCAAACAAAAGTGTTTTTTGTAGAACAGACATGCTGAACTCGCACATTTGAAGGTGCTCTCGTATGTGATAAAAGCGGCTCTGTGAATTAAAATATTTGCCCAGAATCACATAATTTGAAACTTGTTTATGGGTCAAGAGCATTATAATTAGGTCGAGCAAATTATTTAAGTCTCTAGACCTGCAGGTTTAATAACATTTTAATGATTTTTCAAGGCCTGCTCTTGTCCTTGGGTCTCCACCCCTCCTCTGTTACCTGGTGCCCTCTGGCCCGCATTCTCTATCCTCTTTGATGTCCCTGTTGCCCTTTACTTCTCTTCCCACAACATACTTCTCTCTTTTCACAACATGCTTGTTTATATTTTTATTGGTCACTCGTCTCCCAGCTGGATGCTCGCAAATTTGCATAGGTAGTGGCCACAGACCATTCACCCAACATTGTCTGCATGTTAAAACCATGCCTGTTCATCAGGCTTGGGAGCATCTGATCTGTGTTCCCTTCTCAAGCTTCTCGTGTTTTTTTTTTTTTTTTTTTTTGCTCTGCTCAGTGACACCCACAGGCAACGCCGTTCTATTGCTCGCAAATATGCTGTATCATTTGACTATTCTCTGAGTGTTTTACAGCCCACGTTTGTGCTGATAGGAACATAACTACATTAAAAACCCAAAGAAAAAAGAAAAAAACTTCTTTAACAATGCTGAGTGGGTGTTTTACTTACAGTAGTTTCTCTCCACTGAACAGTCGCGGCTGGCATGGCATGCGGGTAATGGGGCGGGCACGTGGGGGGGTCTGTCGCGTGTGGGGGGGTCTGTCGCGTGGGCGGGATCGGAATAAAAAAAAAAAAAAACCTTACCACGAGGCCGGATTCCACGTCTTCCCTGCTCCTGCTCTCTTGCCTCCGACAGGAACAGGAAGCAGGTAGCCAGGCTCCCTCCCCTAAGCCAATCACAATGCTGCAATGCACCGTTGTGATTGGTCTGAGCGTCGTGACCCGGCGCTCAGCCAGGGTCTGGAGGGGTGGGCATGTTCTCCATGCAGGCTGTAATGCAGCCTGCATGGAGAACAGGGAAGTGCGCATTACTGGTTTGAGGAGGAGAGAGGGCTGACCAAACAGTCATTGCGCACTTAGGAGTGGGTAATCCACTCCTCCCTTGCTTTGTTCGGAGAGCAGAGCAGCCCCGCCCACCCACCTGCCGCAAAGCAGCCGGACACGAAACATAAAATGACAATAACTAAGTTGTCATTTTATGTTTCTCACTGCTTAAAAGCAGTGGGGCGACGCTCCTCCGCCATAGCGGAGGAGCCGCCCCTGAAATCAGGTAAGTGGTCTTTTACTTTACTCCTGCTCCACCAGCATGTTCTTGTTCTCTCCCTCCTTGTGAGGGATTGACTGATTAACTGCTTTTATAATACACTCACTACTTGTAAATCTAATGAGATGGGTCTAAACAAAGCGTAGCCTCCTACCTTAGACAAAGTAAGTCTTTAAAACTTTTAGAAGACAGATGGGCTTAGGCTTGATGGCGGGAGGAAGTTGTGGGAGGGGGAAATCTTACACTTTTGGATAGAGGCTTGATGCGAGGACTGTAGAGGATGTTGGTGTTTTTCTACTGTGGTCCTTTGTAGGCATATGAGCATTAATGCACTGGTTGAGACAAGTGGGTTTTAAGTTGTTTCTGCATAAATAGGATAAGCAGGTGATTTTAAATTTGAATGCCTTGCCTTCCTCAGAGCTAGTAAAAAAGATAAAATGGCCACTGTATGTAAAATGCAGGGAGAAGAGCGTAGATTACATTCCAGTGGTCTACAGGTGAGTTGATACCTGTTCCCACCACTAGGCTCCTGAAATAGGGTGGACAGTAAAAGAAGGATATGTTTTTGTTTGCGTAAACTTGTTGAAGCAGCTTCTAGCTTCAGCACTAGTTCACTTGTTAGGGGAGAGGTTCAAATCAAAAACTATTTAAAAAATGATTCCTAGATCTTTTACATTCAGCTACTTGTAGATGATGTCCAAAGAGGTCCTTGTTCACTGCGATCCCACCAATGAGAGTCTCAGAACCGAATGGGGTTGCTGCATGGAGAATATAGACTGAGGTTCGAGTGACACTCATGTATGTAAGGTGTCCTAAAGCCCTTGTCACCATAGAACAAAATAACATTTTCTGCAACTAGGGGGGCGGGAGGGTGGCAGGACAGGGTGAGTTGGCTGACTGTATCCAGCTCGAAAATAAACAAGCATTGGCATAGCCAATAGGTCTCGCCTTTGGGACCTTATAAGCCTTATAGCGCACAGACATGCGATCAAAAATTATATGAGAAGTGAATGAACTGGATGCCTTCATTCCACTGAGGTCTGGGCAATCAGGGAGAATATGGGCAGTACAATGTGTGAAAACAAAAGGATTATAAATATGTTGATATGGCTCTTCGAGTGGAACTAACCCTCCGCGAGTCCGTTCAGAAAGTGTTTTTACTCCCACTGAGGCATGTCAAGGTAATAAAAGTGAGACTCAAAGGGCAAAATGCTTCAGAGACAGGAAGCCCCTTGAATGTTTAATTTCTTCCTGGATATAAATGTGTAGCACCATCTGGGCTCCGGGGAGGAGGGGCCATGGGTTGGCTTCCGTAACTCGTGGGACAATGTGGGGGGCTGCACCGACCCTGGCAGGGTGGGTGTTTAGGGGAGAGACGCCAGCTGTGTGAGGGCACAAGTGTTGGTGCGAGAGAGTGTGAAAGTGGAGGGAGAGCAGAAGGGTGTGTATGCCAAGGATAGACACCAAGAAAGCGGATTTTAGGAAAGGGAAATAATGTAGGCGGTGTGGGAGGAATTTTGTATGTGTGCACAAGCGTATGTGTGCAGGAAACGCAGAGGGAGTCATATGATATGTAGGAGGGTTGTGGGAAAGAAGGGAAGTAGCATGGCGACTTGCTGGGGTAGCGGGTGTTTCATTACTGAAGGGAACAATGAAATAAAAAAGTAGAAAGATAAGAATGAAAAGAGGATGGAATAAAAGAAAAAAAAGAACCCGGAGGTAACGAAAGAAGAGTTGGTTCGTCCGCATAATGATCATGCCTTGATTCCTAGCAATGCAGGGCTGTGAATAGAATAGATGCACTAGTACAGCAGTAGGGTAGGGACAGTGGGTGGCGCGCTTGTAGGGACACGCGGCCGGCGGAGTGTACATAGCCGTGTCTGTCAATGCGCTGGCGACAGTTTACATAGCATTCCGCCTTTAATCGTTCCGAGGCCAGTTACAGGAATTACTATAATTCCTGTAAATAACAGTGGGGCCTACGGTAGCACTTACCTTGCCTACAACCTGGGGCCAGTAAGCTTTAGACGCGATTCTTGCTCCTCCTTTCATCCGGACGAGGGTGGCTTCTGCTGCGCCCATCTCAGACTGGCAGCGTGGTCCCTCACCCGTCCTGGAGCTGCAGGCTCGGACAGCCCCCTTCACCGGATGCCGGTGATCGCTGCTTCGTTGCCTTGGTGGTCTTGATGTGCTCCATGACTGTGTAGTGTTGTGGTGGTCTTGATGTGCTCCATGACAGTGTTGTGTTGCCGGTGAGGTGAGGGAGCGGCGCGGCACACAGGGAGGGGGGCAGGCGGATCGCAGTGTCGGTGGGGGGTGGTATGATCATCAGGACGCCATGTGGCGGATTATTCTGAGGGTGTTTCAATTGCATTCGTGTAGCGGTTGGCAAAATGCTGAGGAGCGTTTGTGGAGGGGTAACACGCTGCTGCGATTGTGCTATGGTTGAACGGGGTATGTGTGCTTTGCATTTCCTACGCGAGGAATGGAGTGGTGTTGATTTCTGTACTGAACTGAAGGTGCCGTGATTAGGGTTAAGAGGAAAGCGTGCCAGAGGGGAGCGGTGGGGGGGAGGTAGGGGGCACTAATTTAGGCTGCTAAGGAAGAGGCAGCGACGGGTCTAGTTACAGTGTCAAAGGAGGGGGGGGCAGGGGACGAGGCCGTCCAAGAGAGGGAATTTTTTCCGATAAGGAGGACAAGGTGGGGCTGGCCATGACCCGTTGGGCGGTCACTTAAATCTGGTCTGTGCAAGGTGGGGAGCGGGCGCATCGCCCCGTTGGGTGCGCTTCGGATGGAAAAGGGGTGTCTGCAGCCCTTTAATCAATCGTGGGCAGCGGGCCCAGCGTGCAGGCGGAGCATGTGCATGAATGTGGGTAATTCCCATGTTTACCGTTTGTTTTGCAGACCGCTCCCCCCGTGCCCTCTCGCATGCTGCTTTACTTTCAAGCGAGGCTTCGCAATGTATAGGTCGGGAAGGGGATTACTCTTCCAGCAATATGTAGAGGAGATGGAGGGGGGCTCTGAGAAGGAATAATAAATTGTTTTTTTAAAAAGCCGCGTTAAAAAGGTAAATGGTCGTTTAAAGACCTGTGAAGTACTCGGGTACGAGTGGCTTCATGTAACGCAATTCGTGCTCATGTAAAGGCAGGCATGTGATTTAACCGCCTGTAGATACTGTTAGGTTACTAATTAACCCAGCGCGGTCGCGAAAGTGAAAGCGACCGCGCTAGGTTAATTAGTAACCTGATCCTGGAATGCAGCTGGCACACTGCGCGCCGCTGCTCGCTCCGCTCGCTCCCGAGACCCATAGGCCATGGGAGTGAACATTTACAGAAAAGGCGGGACATACCCCCGCCTTTGTCCATTTGCGTGCTTTCATTTTTGAAAGCCACACGCAAAGGCCAATGGAATGTGTGGGAGGAGTCCGACCCACACGGAGAAGTCTCTTGGAAGTCTGGAGTGATTCCAAGAGGCCCTCTCCTAGAGAAGCGCATGCGCGCTGCGCTAGGCTCGACCTAAAAATGGTAGCCAGTACAAGAACCGGTTGTGCACTGTGTGTACATAGACAGCATCCATTTCGTACATCGCGCCAGTGACTTTTTCTGAAGCGTGCACACATGCAACATACATATTTCTTGGTGAAAATCCACTCTGTTTAAAGCACTCAGTCGAGACTTCCAATATGCACATGACAAAAGGAGTCAAGGCCTCCATTTTGCTTCAGGGCTCTTACATTCTCGATGATCCTAGGTAGAAGCTCGTTCCTGGTAATTGTCAGCTGTTTCATAGCTTTGTCTTTCTTCAGCGTTCCTGCTCATCCTGCTTCTTCTTAGTGTGCTCCAGCCTTCTAGAAGGTAAAGCTGCTGTCTCCTTGCGAATGGATCCTGTCGGGCCACTTGAGGCGCTTTGCTTCTCCAGTGCTGCTTTTTCTTCTGCTCACATCTACAAGTTAAATTGGAAGTCCTCTTTTTTTATTTAGGACGCTGGGGAAAACGCGAAGTTGATGGGTTGAATGCTTGCAAAAGTCTTGGGCACCTGCAATCACTCAGTTTGCATTCCATTCCATGCAGAAGAGAAATGGCTGCTAATTAATTGGGAGTATAGTACATCATTTATTACAGTGTTTACTGTAAGTTAATTGTCAGTAAGCAGGACTGCACACTCCAGTTCCCAAACTTTCCAGATGAATTGGCTAATTTTAAAAACAGATTGAAGTTGGTCATTTTTGGAAAGACCTGTAACATGAAGGTGACGGTGTATTGCACTTGGGGAGCCTCCAAGCTGTCTCTGTAAATCCCTTGCTGCACAGAATCACTCTCCCAGAGGTTGAAGTAGGGTTAAAAGAGGGAAGACTAGTTAGTTTGAAGATCAGAACCATAACCAGCAGAAGCTGGAGCGTGGACTTCAAAGTGTTGGGTACTGGCGCAGGCATGATTCGTTCCCTCCATATGAGGAGATGCCACTGTAACTGGCCTCCCTCCATTGAAAGACATGCACGCTGTGTGTGTACGCTTCACCATTCTTATACAGCAAACTCTTCGTTGAACCATTTGAAGAGAGCATCATCCTGAAAGGTGGAAGACTGCAGTACGTCCAGGATGAAAAATCATCCACTTTTGAGGTCAGAAAGTTCTTCAAGGTTCAACTCTTGGTAAACCAATTTTAATTGTTTCCTTAAATTATGGTATTCCTCAGACTGTTGTACTTTATTCAAACTATAAGCTGTTTAAAAAAAAAATAAAAAAATGTAATAACCTTTATTTATTGGTTCTTTTCAATAATAAAACATTACAAACATGTAGAAAAAAAACAAAGGGGAATAATGGAAAGAAGGGAGGAATGGGGAGGAAAAGTCCAGGGTAATCGCAATAACAATAAAAAACAAGCAAAAAAATGCGAGCACAAAAGGTAACAGAGCCACATTGGCACATAGGGCAATGCAATACAATCAGGTGGCCAAACATGAAGAGAGCCATCAAGCCAATAAGTCAACATGATGATATAACATTGGTGGTGGGATTGGTTATGGTCACACGTCAGTCCTCATACTCCAGTTCTCCATCGGATGACGACAAGCCCTCCTTACGGGCTCGCCGCAGGAGAGTAGCTGCTTTTTTAATGGTAGTATTGCCTCACGTCGTCCTCTCAGATAGTGACCCCTGGATTTGCTACCCCATCTTAATCTCTTACGAATGGTGTGCATACCAAATGCATAGTAGCTGCGTTCAACCCGAGCTAAGTTACCTAGTTGCATTAAGCACTGACCCTTTGAAGGAAGTCAGCCTCTGTCCCACCATCAAAGAAGCATTAAGGTTGCTCATTTGAGAGGAAGTAAGTTAGTCTAACCAATTAATAAAATCACAGTGTAGAAGATCACCCCACAGCAAAGTACCCGACTTCTGTCCCCACCTCCACCACTACAGCTCCTCCCCCGCCTCTCTTTTAAAAAAAAACAAGGGTGTGGGATAGTATGTCATGGGTCTGCTCGCCTCCACCTCCTAACTGTTGATGAGAAAGTTCACTGTTCTGTAACACATGTTCCAGAATGGACATTAATACCCGCACTGGCTACACCAACTGATGGTGAACACTTGCTTGCCCATGAGTACTGAAATTATCAAAAAAACTACATTTACCAGAATGCACGGGGAACTTTTGCCAAGACGCAAGCAGTGTGCTCTGTTCCCCCCTTTATTATTAACGCAAATTAGATTTGTTATTTTGAAAATACAATTTTCTTAGATAGTAAAGAAATCTATATGGTAATAAATATTTTGTGGCATGTGTTGATGTTTGCTTTGGGAATTTGTACAGACACCTAGGGTGGTAACACCAGATACCATTTTGTTTGGAATTGTTAGATGCAGTAGTCACCTGGGTACAAAGTACATTTTGTGTGATTTCGTCTCTGATGATATGATAATATGATTATTTAATTTAATTTTTTATTGCTTTCTTTTTGCTTCTTTCGTAACATGTTTGTGTGATTTGATGGATTTCCCTTCCAAATGAGACATAGGTATTGTCAGTCTTTTTTTCGACAAGTGCCACTCCCCCATGTAGTTAAGAAAAAAACCTGGAAACCATTATTTATGGATGGCAGTGCATGTTTCCTAAATGTCCAAAAATAGTTCTTTTTTCACAAGTTCAGTTTGCAAAAACCTACTTATTTGATGCCGTACAATCGTATGCAGGCGTGGTAGGGACTGGTGTTTAATTCTGGATTATGCAAACCGCTTCTATTTAGGGGTTGCACAGAAGTTACTGTACAAGCAGATATCCTAAAACCCAGGAGTTAAACATTATGAGGCATGGGGAAGTATACACAGGCTGATGAAGTTTTAAGTACTCAAGTTTGGTCCATAGAAGCTCTCAGAATAATTGAACAACCTACTCTCAGGATAAACCTAATTAGTCCCACTTGTACTCACCCATAAATTGTTTAATCCTTAAGATGTTGTGAGAGAGGAATCCTCTACTGTGGCACATTTTAGTGTTCTGTCTTTGAAATGCTGAGCTTCTCTTCCATGGAATGAAACTTTGGACCACTTTAGCCATTCCCTCATGACATAAACTTTCCCACTGTAAATATATGGAACGTCTTAAAAGGCACCTCTCTTGCTGGCATCTTCAGCTAAACCTTACCGGAAATAGTCTTCTCTCCACCACGGAATTGGGAAAGAGGATCTAACCAGTAGAGTAAGACTACTGGTCCCAGGTAAATGAGAAGTTCAAGAATGATTTTACAATCACACACCCAGAGTGTGATTGTTTTCCAAACTGAAATAATTGCACTTTATTATGACCCTGCCACAACATGTGCTCTGGGAGATCTAAGTGAGCCTGGCATGGCCGCGTGTTTGCTGAATCACAGTGTCTTGACATTAATGAAAACCTCAAAACCCAACTAGGCCAACACATGTGTGGTCCATCTGATTTCACTGTTTTCCTTCCATAATGAAATGAAATGAAATGAAAAGGACATTTATAGAGCGCATGGCTACCAGAAGGCCTCCCAGCGCTTAGCATGACTAGTAGACGGGGGGAGGGACAGAACGATTAGTTTAATTGAATAAAAGGGTTTTGAGTTGTTTCCTGAAGGCAAGATGGCTAGACTCTTTTCGGAGGTGGAGGGGGAGGGCATTCCAGAGTCTGCCTGCATTCAGAGAGAAGAGCCTGCCGCCACTTCTGGCTCGTTTGATTCTGGGGATGTCAATTAGGTGGAGATCATCCGAGCGAAGCTTTCTCCTTGCTTTATATGGATGAATTATGGCCGAGATCAGGGGAGGGCCTATCCCTAAAAGGGATTTGTGAACAATGCACAATGATTTAAAGCTGATTCTTTCTTTTACTGGAAGCCAGTGTAGAGATCGAAGAGCAGGTTTTGCGGAAAGGGATCTGGGTGTTCCCGTCAACAATCTGGCTGCACAGTTCTGAATGATCTGCAATCTATTAATCACTGAGGTAGGAGCTCCCAAATAGAGCGCATTACCATAATCCAATCTAGAGAGTAGAATAGACTGGACCATGATTTTCTTGGCTTGAGGAGGGAGCAGAGGAAGCACTTTCCTCGCCATTCTGATCAAGCCAAAACAGATTGCTACTGTCTTACTGGCTTGCACTTGGAATGTGAGATTCTGATCTAGCCAGGTGCCCAGGCTCTTTATCTCAGGCTTAGGGATTGGGACTGGGCCCATGCAAACTGGCCAGATGGTTCTGAGTAACATATTGTCAAAATTGCCCAGAGTCATGACCTCAGTCTTTTCTCCGTTTAGTTTCAGGTGGGAAGACCCCATCCATTTTACGACTTCCGTAAGACATGCTTTCAGGGTCGTGGAGTATTGTGTGGATTGGTTTAGAGCTACGACCAGTTGAGTGTCGTCAGCGTAGGTGACCATATGTATCCCAAACGGAGCCACGATTGAAGCCAAAGGGACCATGTACACATTAAAAAGTGTAGGGCTCAGTGACGAGCCCTGCGGTACACCACACTGGAGAGGCCGAGGTTTAGAGCTCATGCCCTCTTCAAAAACCTGGAATGAACGTCCTTTCAAGAAGGAACGAATCCAGCTCAGAGCAATTCCACCTACTCCCAGATTGCCGAGGCGGTGAATCAAGACCTGGTGATTCACCGTGTCGAATGCTGCGCTCAAATCCAATAGGATAATGGCTGCAGCACCTCCTGCATCGAGGATTTTCCTACTTTCCTCCACAACCGCCAACAGGGCAGTTTCCGTACTCTGCTGAGGCCGGAAGCCTGTTTGGGATGGGTGTAGAAGGTTGGAAGTTTCCAAAAAATTAGAGAGGGCGTGGTTAACATATTTTTCGGCGATTTTAGAGATCCCAGGCAGAAGGGAAATAGGGTGATAGTTGCTCAAGTCTGCGGGATCAAGGTGCGGCTTCTTAAGAAGGGCCTTAACCATAGCTTCTTTCCAAAGTCGGGGGACTACTCCTGTACAAAGTGAGGCGTTGATGGCATGGGTGATTGTGGGGCCGATAATGGATGCAGCTTTAGTTAGGATGTTCATAGGAGCTGGGTCTCTTGGTGATCCACGTTTTACTGTGGGCATAAGAGTCAGGAGTGTTTCCAGGAGAAGAGGGGGAAAACACTCCAGACGATGAGTGATGAGAGGGCAGTCGGGTAGAGAGCTCACCCATACGGGATCAATTTGAGGGAGCATTTTTATAATATTCTGAATTTTGTTATCAAAGAACTCGGCCTGATTTTCGCAACGAGTTCCATGAGGGTCAATAGGGACAGGAGGAACTGGGCTTTTAAGGAGCCTTTTTATAATAGAGAAGGTCTCTCTAGGGGAATTGGCGGCTAGCCGAATTTTTTCCTCGTAGTAGGCTGCCTGAGCTTTCCTCATTTCCGCTCTGTATATACATATGGCCCTTCTGTAGGTGAGCTTACTCTCCATTGCAAAGTCTTTCCTCCAGCTTCTTTCTAATATTTTGCAGTTCTGTTTCAAGATGCGCAGTTCAACAGTGTACCAGGGCGATCTAATTGAGCCATTCTTTTTCCTAATCCGGATTTTTGGAAGGACCTGGTTCAACGAGTCATCTATCCAACTACAAAAATTATTATACATTGTGACTGGGCAGGGAACCAACTGAGGTCTATTATTTTCCAGTTCATGGGTCCAGTTCTCCCAAGAGAGCTTAGACCAGGGACGGATAAGTGTTCGAGAAGGACAGACTGGGGGGTTAGGAATTTGGGGACGCCAGGAAAGGGGCACCAAATGGTGGTCGGACCAGGGGATCGGAATAGGGTTATTTCCCTGACAATTCTCCAGATTAGAAAACACTGGGTCAAGACAGTGTCCCTGCGCATGTGTAGGGAGTTGGACTTTTTGCAGCAACTGAAGTGACGCAAGGTCATTTGCTAGTTCAACTGCTACTGTAGATCTGGGATCATCAAAGTGCAAATTAAAATCGCCGAGAAGGGTAGAATTTGCAGTGGTGCTAGCTAAATTGATGGCGGTTTCTAAAAGAGAGTTACAAAAAGAGCCTACCGCACCCGGGGGGCGGTAGATCAGAATGCCTGAGAGTGTAAGGAGAGGGGAGAATTCTAAAGAAAAACGAACATTTTCGGAGTCCAAGAGAGGACTGCCGAGTAGACGACAAGTAAGGTGATCCTTATAAATGATCGCAATTCCACCTCCTTTGCTTATAGTTCTATCCACTCTTTGCATCGCGTAGCCCTGGGGCAAAGTTTGTACTATGTCAGGATCAGAGCTAGCACTGAGCCAAGTTTCGGTTAAAAAAAGCACCTCGGGGGAGGAATCTTGTAAAAGGAGCGAAATTTCCGTAGAGTGTTTGGGAAGGGATCTACAGTTTAAGAGTAAAATACTATAAGTAGAACTTAAAGGAAGGGGTGAGCGAATATGGGTGGGAAATGAGAACGGGCAGTGAGGGCATTTAGATCTGAGGTTATCTGCTCGTAAAAGATGGAGACATTTGGCCCTAGGGTGGTTGTTTAGCTGGAACAATTGATCCCTAGAGTACCCAGTGCGTCCTGGGAATAAAGGAGCAGGGGTTTTGGCCCCTAGCCCCGGCCGGGCGCGGACGGGCGCAGACGGGCTTGCCTTAGGCGCGCCTTCGTCGCATCAGCGGCGCACCCGCTGTGCGCGTCCGCTGCGCGGTCGCATCATGGGTTCAATTTATGCGACTTCTTCCGACGCCGGGTGCAGCAACTAGACCGCTGCCCCGTGCGTCTGAAGCGCTAGAAACGGAAGTGGTGCACGGGACCTTCCTACCCGCCGAGCATTGAACACAGCTCGTACCGGGGGGTTGGTTCCTTCGTGCAAGTGCCCAACAGTATATATTTTTTAAGAAATGTGCAAAATCAGCAGTTAAAACATTTAAAAATTTATCCAAGGACAGAATGGCAATGCTAACCGTTCTCCCTCAATTACAGCCCAGAATACAGTCAGCCCAAGACGGTCGCGTCACACGCTTAATTTATGCGACATCTTCCGACGCCGAGTGCAGCAACTAGACCGCTGCCCCGTGCGTCTGAAGCGCTAGAAACGGAAGTGGTGCACGGGACCTTCCTACCCGCCGAGCATTGAACACAGCTCGTACCGGGGGGTTGGTTCCTTCGTGCAAGTGCCCAACAGTATATATTTTTTAAGAAATGTGCAAAATCAGCAGTTAAAACATTTAAAAATGTATCCAAGGACAGAATGGCAATGCTAACCGTTCTCCCTCAATTACAGCCCAGAATACAGTCAGCCCAAGACGGTCGCGTCACACGCTTAATTTATGCGACTTCTTCCGACGCCGGGTGCAGCAACTAGACCGCTACCCCGTGCGTCTGAAGCCATAGTCAACTGTGGAGTCCAGAGCTTAAGCACTGTGAGAAGCTGGCTTGGTATATGGTGCACACTTATGTAAGTGGATACCCTGCACCAATCCAGAACACCCTTATGGTGATTTTAGTGGTCTTAGACAACCTTAGAAAGCTCTCTAAGTGGTAGCTGTGGAGAGCAGCCTTCAAGCCTAGTCCAGGAGGGGTGTAAAGCAGCTTGTTTTACCAGAACATAATCTTATAGGTATAGATTAAGTGAAAAAGAACCACACATGGTATTTATAATAATATGTATTTTTTATAAAACACTCACTAACACATATAGATATCTCCTAGCCGGAGATATACAAAATGCACACAATACTTTTCAATAGAAACAGGTAAGTAGCACGAAATACACAGTGGTCACCAGGGGGAGACCAAACCATATACTAAAATAGTGGTATGCGAATCATGACTCGAGTCAAGACAATGCCCAGAAGACGTAGAAGTGCCGGGGACCCAAGGAACCACCCGAGATAAGTAACCAGGAGCCCCACAGAGGCCGTGTGCAGAGTGGGAACACGACCGCGGGATCAATGCAAGTCAATGGGTAAGTTGCGGTTGCAATTTTAAAGAAGGACCCTTCCCAGTGGACCCTGAAGAAACCATGTGGAAGACATAAGGTTGGAGAGCCACCCCACCCGTGGATACCCTAGGAACCAGGATACCTACACCTGGTGCATAGGTTTGAACTGGCGTCGGAAACTGCCGTCGAACTCAATGGAGGACTTAAGGAAGATGCCACTGCTGGGGAAGGTGAAAGTGTCCCGTGGAACCCAAAGGTGGATTCAAGTTGAGAAGTACCTGCAAGCAGAGGGGACAGAGTCTATGTCACTTGGAAGTGACCAGGAGGCCCGGAAGACGAATGCCCACCGAAGTTGAGTGTTGCAGGAGAGTTGAAGGTGGCCTTGGAGCTGTTCACGAGCTGTCCCACGTCGGATGTCGAGAGTTGAGGGGTGGGTGTCCGTTGAGAGCACAACAAGCCTTGGCAACTGCAAACAACATGGAAAGCGAAGAAGGTGCAGTGTTGGGACCAGCAAGGTCCAGGTGACTCACCACAAACAGGGGAGTCAGGACAGGCCCCGAGCAATCAGGGGAGCCCAAAGAAATCAAATGAGACTCTCAAGAGGACCCACAGGCCGAGGCACTGAAGTCACGAGAGGACCTCGAGCAGCTCTTCAAAGATGCAGTCCCACGGTGCAAGTTATGCGGTGAGGACGAAGATCTTGCTCACAGGAGATGCTTGAGGTGGGAGCTACATGGAGCCCAAAGATCTTGATGGAAGGAAGCCAACAAGCCTTTGCAACAGCAAGTTGACGCAGTGCACGGGGGTTCGGTTCCTGCTGCTCCAACGAGGGATACTGGCCTCAAACTTGGTGAGAGGACAGGGCAGGCCTCGAGGGATGTGAAGAACCACCACCTGTGTGGATGAGCCTATCAGAGTCTGTGGGAGCCCAGAATCAGCAGACCGGTCAGCTTAGTTGCGGTGTCTGCAGATGCAGGGAAGTGACTCCTTCGCTTCAGGGGAGATTCCTTCTGGTGTCTTGGATGCCCACAGGCCTTGGAAGGTTCCTGTATGAAGCACAGGCATGGACGATGCAGCAGACGAGCAGGGCAACGAGATCAGGAGCAGCAGGAGTCTTCCCAGTTGCAGCATTAATTCCCAGAGCGAAATCCAGTGAAGTCCAGAGTGCCCAGACGGTCGAAGTAGAAGTGGTGTCTTGAAATTAATCTTGTCCCACGACGAATCTAGGGACCCACCCTCCGGTAAGTCCTTAAGTACCCTAAGGAAAGGGTTGGGACGATTCAGTGTTCCCTCCCAGGGGAGGGGTCGGACAGTGGGAAGGATACTCTCATGTGCTTTGTCCAGTTTCGCGCCAGAGCTGGAGCCAACGGCTCCCTGAGCAGGTTTGAACTGGACTATGCAAGGAGGTCACCGAATGTGCCCTTCAAGTAGACTGAGTGGCGCTGCAAGGGCTCCCACCCGGCACCTGTACACTAAACCCTGTCTGGGAGATGGTCAGACCTCCCTGTGACAGGATACCTATTGTTCTGCCTTCCCCTGCTCAAGCTTGGCTCAGGAGCAGGAGGGCAGAATCGTGTCTACGGTCAGCAGCATCCATGTTGTGCTTCCCGGGTCTATAAGACTGGTACCGGGAGCACTGAGGGCCTCCCGTAGGAGCTTTACAGTGCATGGAATCATACCTCCACACCGTTTACGGTGTGGAGGTATGATTCCAACATGTTTGATACCAAACATGATAGGGTTTGTTACAGCCAGTTTAGAGATGGGCATCGCGTAATGACGCATGGCCACTCTATATATCGTAATGCTGATGCACTTACAGCCCAGGAGAATGGACTCCGAAGGCTGTAGGGGTGTCCTGCTCATGCAGGGGCACCCTCACACTTAGAACCGAGCACCCTGACTTCAGGATTGAAAGGTGTGCTTTAGTGGTGACTTATAGGTTTTAAGTGTAGTGACCTTAGATATAGGGAACCCTATATCTTTCGCAAGTGGTGCTAGCACCAGCTTACACAGACGGCAATGGCAGGCCTGTAGTTACAGTCTGAGTGGTCTCCCATGGGTGGCATAATACATGCTTCAGCCCAAGGGGGACCACTGGTGTACCTATACCTGGGTACCTCAGTACCATATACCAGGGGAACTGATAAGGGTACACCAGTGTCCAATCTGGGATGTACCTAAGTACTTACCATACCAATTTAGGGGAGAAAGCACAGAGACTGGGGTCCTGATTAGTAGGATCCCAGTCAGACTAGTCAAAAACAGCATAGCACCAGGCAAAAAGTGGGGGTAACCATAAAAGCAGATCCTACTTTCCTACAAGCACTAAAGTTGGTGTTTGTGGTTCATGCGTGTGCAGATGACAGACATATATTGTGTGACCTCTTGGGAGCCCACAGTGTTGATTCACACTTTATAAGACACATTTTTTAGCAGTTTAAGCATTGGTGGGACTTTAACTAGTTCAACCCAACAGGGACCAGTGCTAAGCTTCAGGTAGGCAGACTAAAGCAGTGCTCCAAGCTCAAACTCCGTACCTCTCCTTTGCCTTCTATGGCAGATCAATTGCTGTAGTTTCTTGTCGGCGTCATCCCAAGAGTTGATTCAGCAGTAATATAGTTAATTGAACGTTTTGTCTGTTATTTATCTGTGTTTTTCTCTTTGTGCCTTGTACCTTTTCTCCACTTCTCTGCTTTACCATCACCACAATACGCGTCCTCCCCCACTATTCTCCTTTTGTGCCTTCCTTATATGCCCATCGTCCCATTCTCCGTAAGTTACATGACTGTGCCTTTAGTTTCTGGGCAGTGTTTAGCCGGACGCTCGTACTTTTCCACTTGCTGCTGTTAATCATCTTTGTTGGAATACAGTGAGTCTGTCGCCATTGTACAATACACTTAAGTCATCTGGCAGGAGTTGTTGATTCATTTGATTTGCATAAATATTTGGACTATATGGAAATATGTTGATCAGGGATTTTTTCTTATTTTCAAAATGGAAAATAGACCTGTGATTCATTCTACCCGAGCAAAGAAAACATCTTTATAAAGAGGGCTGGGACATGTGTAGTATATCGAGTAGGAGATGGAACAGGCAAGATCAAGTGGATTTATGGAGGTGGGAGGGTGGGTTATTCCGTAAGCCTTCGCTTCAGGCCGTTTAGCAGAATTAAACAAATGAAAACTGCTGTACCGAGTAACCACAGTTAATTGCAAGTGTGTCTGTAATGATCTACTGCCTATGGTCTGCAATGTTTATAGTTAATAAAATGGAACCTGTGGAAAGTACGTTTGTGTCAAGGCGTGTTCACTTCAGAAACTATGAGTCATATGCACTGGTTCGTGTTCATCTTTGGTTATAAAAAAGCATCGACATGTTATGTGCATTTAGGCTATCCAGATGAAACAGCCCTGCTCTTCAACAGATGTATTGTTTTAATGTATCGGTTGAACAACTGAGTAAATAGTTTGTCCTGACCCCATGGATTGAAAAGATTGCAGCAAACTAAAACATAAAATAAAAAAAATGATCTTACTTTCTTGTAAGCACTGGAATCTCTGAAATGTAAAATCGAATCAGAAGTTTTGATTTGTGGCTTTAGATGGGGCATTGTGGTGTCACATGAGTGCTGCACACAAAAACCCATTATCACAGAAGCATTGACTAAGGGCTACGCATATGTTGATGGTAGTGGAGAGACCAAACTCCCCATTTGTGATTTATTGCTGCAGCATATGGGACTGATCCATTTACAAGTGACCTTGTACAGTGCTCCACTGCCTGTTGTCTAGGTTTGCGCTGTACAGCTACCACAGACATACATTCAGTGTCCAGCTTCAATTCTTGATAGCCAGACTGGCATGACCCAGGATATCTTGATGAGATACAGTACATACAATGCGTCTGAATATATTATCTTTTTACTCAAAAAGGTGTATTGAAATATGCTTGCCTAAAATGGGAGTCAATAGTAAGAATATTATCCAGACAAAATGCAAACTTTTAAGATGACAACCTAATTTCCCCTGGGGGAAACACTGTCATGTAGCCAAGTGATATTACTAGATATACATAAAGTAAGGTCCACAGTAACTTTAAAAATATCAATTTCTATTCAGCATTTTTTAAATAAATTAAAAAAAATTGGTTAAAATGTATAGAGATTTATATAAATAATGAATTCGTACTATCTTTATAAATTGCACAAGTCTCTACAAGATCTAGGTAATGCTGCACGGCTAATGTAGTGTCTTGGGTATCAATATCCTGATTTTCAGCACACTAAAACTATGATGCGTTAGTTTGGTCTTTAAGGTCTTCAAAGTACTAGTGTGTTGCACGACCTGCTTTTGAACATGTTGTGGTATTGGGGTGAATCATTGCTACTTTGCTCCCAAGTCTGTTCATCTTTCAGATAGTGTGGTGAGGTGAGAACAGGTCATGTGAGAGTGGCACCGCCCTAGAGATTCAAGTCTTTCCCGCCTCATATGTGGCAGCTTTCACATATTAAATCATTAATCTCGAAGATATGTTTGTCTGTGAATCAGCATTTATGATACCAACCTTGATGGTGTTGTTTCCTAATCTAGGCACGCTTGCCTATGGTGTTAAAGGAGGGCTGGACCCAATTGGAAACTGGCTTTTTTTGGGTGAATGTTGGCAGTCCTGCCTTCAAAGTATGGACTAGTGTATAGGGGATTGATGTTTGTGACGGTTTGGGTGGGATGTGCATTTGTACAGAGTTGGTCATTTTACTTCTTTGCCAGAGGCTCTGTGCTCTCAGCTTGCTGATGGGCTCTGTGTGACAAGGTTGGAATGAGGAGGGGCCCTTGCCTGTGCAGACATGGCCATCCAGCTCTTTGTTGGTTAGATGAGGATGCTTACATTACAGATGTGCTGGCCTCTGTCAAGTAAGAGTTGCAATTAGCAAGGTGGTAGTGACCAGCTTTTTTATTTTGCCAGTTTCTTACCAGTTTATTGTGGAGTCTCCTTTATATAGTTGATCATGCTCAACTCCGAATGGTCTATGCGTCTGGCTTTGATTATCAAGAGCTGGGAAAGAGTTTTATCACAGGGTGGATGGTATTTTTGTGGAACTGCTGATCAGTTTTAGATGTCCTATTTGAGATATTAAACTTGTGGTTTCTGATTAGGGTTTCAGGGTTGTTGCACAGTGTTCTCTCTTTTCACCTTTGCCTTGCATTACTTTTGATAATGATGGTGGGGTATTGGATATAATAGAGGTTGTTTCCCTGCTGGATCAAACCATTTGTGGTGTCTGTGGACTGCGTTTTGGTGGTTTAAATGATTTGTCATTTTGGTGGTTTAAATGATTTGCCTTCTCCCGCTGGTAAAGAGGGTAGAGGGTTTCATAGACTTTTTGACAGTGTAAGAGGCTGTTCCTGCTCTGTAAGGTAACCCTTCAGTCATGATGCGCCTACAGAAATGTGGTGTTGCAAGCAGGGACATCAGCAGCACATCATGATACAAAGAGAAGAACTTATGAAAATTTTGCATTTGAAAACTGCTGAATAGAAATTGAGTCAATGGTCAGTAGTAGGCAGATGAGGATCAGCTAACGGAAGTGAAGAACTTCTGTTTATGAGGAAAGATATTTCGTAGACAGAAAAGCCCTTCACTGACCACAAACAAAAGTCATTCTGAGTGAGTCTTTAACCAGTAGGGAGTGGCTAAAACAGCTGACTAGTTTTGAACAACCTCCTCAGCAAGGAGTCTATAATGCTCTATTACTTACCGGTAATCTTCATTACTCCGGGTCCCGTTGTCCTCGTCCCATTCAGTAACATATTGGAGATAACCATCTCCCGACAGAAAAAAAGAGCAGAGGCATGCTGGGACCCTAATACTGCCCCTCCCACCGGGAGTACATAAGCAGTACTTACCCAGCATCCCGTCTGTACAACCAAGCCCAGACAGGAAGGAAGGCTGGCCGCCCGGGAGGGAGGGTCGTATGAATGGGACGAGGACAACGGGACCCGGAGTAATGAAGATTACCGGTAAGTAATAGAGCATTACCCCCAGGTCCCTTATGTCCTCGTCCCATTCAGTAACATATTGGAGAATACCAAAGCAGAAAACTGGCCTTCCGAACCCACAAGCGCGCCCAGGAAACCACACCAAACGCAGCAACCCAAGAGAGCACCGAGAAGGAGGGAAGGGGGGCCTGCAGGAAGCAACCAGCCAGCAACCCAGAAGAGGACAGCAGGGCCAAACAAGGACCGGAGACAACCAAGAAAAAAACAGAAGGCCAGAGCCACAAAAAGGAGGCCGCCAACCAGAGAAACAGGGCAACCAGGCCCAAAAGGACACGGCCAAGGGACCCACCGGACAAGCCCGCGCAGCCCAGAACCCCCAGAAAGGCACCCAGGACCCGGCAGCCGCATAGACACCGAGCAAACCTCGACCGCCCCGGAGAAGGACAAAGAAAGAAGCCCAGCCCAGGCAACAGGGCACAGGCCCAAGCACCCAGACCAACAAGGAAGGAGGAAGGCACAGGCCAGAAACCGGCCCACCCCACCAAACTGAAAGACCCGGCCCCCAGAGAGCACAGAGGGGAAGCCAACGAAACCCCGCAGAGGAGGCCAGGACCGGGAAGGAAAACCAGCACCACCAGGGCCACCAAACGACAACCACCAAGCACCCAGCCCAGAGGGAGGAGCCGCAGCAAGAGCCCGGGAGCAGAACAGGAGCCAGACCCCAACCAAACCGAAAAGGACAGGGAAGGAGACAAAGACCTGAAACTCCAGGAAGCCAAAAACCCCACAGGGAAGAAGACTGCCAACCGAACAGGGCGGCCAAAAAACCCAGAACAGGCGGAGCAGAGGAGGGAACCCGGAACCGAACAGGCACCGCAACACAGAGGGTAGACAACAACAGAAGCCAACAAGGCGGAGGACCGCACAGGCACCCAACACCCAGGCCAAGCACTCAGCAAGGGCCGGAGCAACGGAAAAGGCCCCAGGGCGCACAGCACCCAGACCAGAAACCCACCAGGCCCGACCCCAGCAAACGCCGAAGAGGAGCCAAAAGACAGCAAAAACCAGGGCAACAAACGCCCAAGGAACCAGAAAGCCAGGACCGGAGCCAAGCAACCCACCGAGGCAGGAGGACCCACAGGCCCAACCAGCTCCCGGAAGGAGCCCACGCAGAGCCCAGGGCAAAGGAAAGGGCAGGGAGGCCGACAGAGACCCCCAGCACACCACCGCCGGACCAAACAGAAGGCCGGAAGAAAAAACAAACACAGGAAACCGCCAAAACGGAAACCGGGGGAAGCAAAGAAGGCAGAGGGCCAAGCAGCAGCAGAACCCGGACAACCTGCAGCCAGGAGGGAGGACCCCACAGGGAAGAGGAACCCCACAGAACCGCACCCCAACCAAAGAGGGGGGGCATCAAAACAGATACACCGGGAACAGAGCCCGGGGAAGCAAGGGAAAAAACAGGAGCGAGCCAGGACACCGGAACCAGGAAGAACAGGAATGCCCAGCAAAAACACACCCCGGATCCCATCAAGACAAGGAGGCCCAGCCAGAGGCCACGCCGAACCAGCAGGAAGCCGGCAGACCAGGAGCACAGGAGGCAACCCAGGACACGTCAACCCAGAAGCACCCAACACCCGGACCCCACACAGGACCGGACAAGGGAACCAGAGGCGAACCAACCCCGTGAAGAGAACCGCCGGCAGGAGCAGGCCCAGAAGGACCAGGACACGGCCGGAAACCAAGAGAGCGCCCCGCCAAGACCCACAGAGAGAGCCCAGGCAAGGACGCAAGTCCGAAAAAAAGGGCGACCAATAGACGCCCAAAACCAGCAGAAGCCGGAAAACCCCAGCAGACCAAAAGAGGGGAAAAAAACAGGCGCCAAGCCAAGGACACAGCAGCAGCGAAAGAGAGCCAGGCCCAACCAGCAGAGGCACGAACCCCAGGGACCCAGAACGCGAACCACCACCGGAAACACACCCGGGGGGGACGCAAAGGAAAGGGAGAGCAGGGCCCAACCCCACCAGGCCGAGAAGCCGACAGCCACAGGCACCCCCGACCAGGAACAAACCAGGCCCGACCAAGCGGAACCACAGAGACCAGGCGAGAGCAGGCTCGCCGGCGGAATCAGGAGGGGCGACCAGGACCCACCGAAAGAAGCCAAAGGCAAGCCCAGTAAACAGAGCAGGGGTGCCGCAGAAGCAGTGGAACACAAGGCCACACCAAGGAAACCCCAGAAGCCAGGAACAGCCAGCGCCATAGCCAGGAGCAACCAAAGACAACAGCACCCAGCGCGGAAGAGGCAAGAAGCAGAAGACAGCACACAGCCATCTCCCCACAAAGCAACCTAAGCACACAGGAGGGCCCGGAACACACACCGGAAGCTCCAGACAGGTGCAAGGAGAACACAACAGCCGCAAAGGAGGCAGCAACAGGGAAATAAGCCCCCCCAGCAAATGCCAACCCCTGAACCCCAGGGAGGCCAGACCCCAGAGAGGAAGGGGACACCGCACTCCAACGGACAGAAGGAGCAACCCCGAAGAGAGGCCGCAGAAGCCAGGAAGCGGAGGCACCCAAAAGAGAGCCGAACCGCCCAACGGGGACCGGAAGAAAGAAGAGAACCCAAGGCCCAGCCAAGCAGGGCACACAACCCAGCCGAACCGGACGCCAGCAGAGGAACAGAGCCCGCAGCACAGGCAAGGACCCCCGGGAAGGGAGAGCCGACCCAGGGACCCAGCTCACTCGAGGCCAGACTACAGCACCTGCACCAACAACACCCCGAGGAGCAGGACTGCGCAGGAACAGAAAAGCAGGCAGACCCCGGCAGGGCCAGGAACCCAAGAGAGGGCAAGCACAAGCGAGCCCACGGCCAAGAGAGGACCACGAACCCCAGCCACACCACCCAGGGAGGCCACGCACCGCAGAGGCAATGCGGCGACGAGCCACAAAGCCCACCGGCACCCAGCGGAGCACAACACAGGAGCCCAGGAGGGAAAAAAAGTGCCGAGCTGACAACCCGGCACAGACTCGCCGCAAGCGGCAGCGGAGGTTTGGCGCCAGCCCCGGCCGCCCGAAAGCAGCCCGGGAGCAGGAGGCCGCCGAAGCAGAGAGCCAGGCCGGCGACCAGGCCCCCGCAGGGGAGACAAGCCCAAAAAGACAGCACACGGTGAACCAAAACACCGGCAGCACTGCACACCCCAGCACGCCAGCCCACCACCCGGAACACCCAGGAGGGCAGGACCCAAGGACGAGGAACAGCCCAAACAGGCAAGAACCCCAGCCCCGCATACCAACATACGAGGGCAGAAGCGGGGAAGCAGCGCAGCGGCAGAATGCATGCAGCGCAAGCAGGAGGCCCCAGGTACAAACCCCGGCAACCCCATGAGTCACCGCCGCCCAACATGGCCACGGCCAACCTGCCAAAAATACCAGGACCGAGCGACACACCAACCCCCCCCCCCCCCAGCCCAGCAGGCGAGAGGGGGCCGGGAAGCAAGCGAGAGAAGCATAGGGGAGAAAGGAGCAGCCAGCAGCGTGGGACGAGCAGGAAGCGTCCAAAAAAGATGGCCAGCAGCCAATAGCCAAGAGGCAGCGGCAGAACGCACGCCCCACACGCAGGAGGCACAAAAAAACCACCACCAGGAGGCACAGGAGCCCCGCAGCAGAAGGCCAGCAACAGCAATCAAGGACCGCTGGTGGCAGGCATGGGGAGAATAAGCGAAGCGTCCAGAATCACCGGAGATAGAGTCGCCGTAGCCGAGACACGAACCACGTACCCCAGCCGCGCGGGCGACCGCACTAGCCGGAAGGCTACACCCCCTCCCAGGAACGACAGAAACACAAGAAGAACTGCCGTATATCAGCAATCACAGAGGAAGACAGCCTCACGCTCCAAGAACGAGAAAGTGAAGCAGCCCTGTCACCCAACAAAAGAACGAGACACCACAGCATTCCTAGTGCACACACGAACAGAGACCCTCACGTGCACCCCGGGAACGGAACTCCACCACACACCGGGGCCAGCACAGAGTGTGGCGGACACGGTGAAAAAGGCAGGAAGTAACCAACCCTCGCAGCACCCAGAGGCAGCAGCCAGAAGGAACGTTCCAACGCCGGAGGCATGACACCCAGCAGCTGCGGTGGGACACGGACACCCAGCACCCAACATTGGGCCGAAGGAGGAGCCAGGAGCCGCGCTACTCCAAAATCAACCTGCGGAATCCTGAAACAGCCCCCAACAACGAGCACGTTGTGGATTCAAATGCATGTACTTGATGCTGGGTGCGGAGTAATGACTACCAGAACTTCGGTTCAATTCTTTCATGGGTCCACGCTGCCATCCATGCCACCAATGTGGAAGAAAAAAACCGCTATGCGGGACTCACCCGGGGCAGAGGCCGGACACCACCAGCAGCAAGGCCCCCACCCCAACAGCGGGAAGGCACGGCACACAGCAAACGCGGCACGTCTCCCAACCAGCCCAGCTTCAGGAAGACGTGCACGCGACCCGGAAGCACCCGGGAGGCGCACCAGCCGCAAAGAGCCCGCAGGCCAGGCAGCTCACCGGCCATCACCTTCATGACCCCCAGCAAGCCCGGCAGGCCAGGGGACAGACCAGGAAACCCCCCGCCCGCACAGCCAGGCAGCCGGGCGGGGGGAGGAAGAAAAGGACGCCACACCAGCCCAGCAGGAGCAGCGAAACAGCACACCACGTCCATTCTGTCCACAGACAGAAAAAAAGAACAGACGGGATGCTGGGTAAGTACTGCTTATGTACTCCCGGTGGGAGGAGCAGTATTAGGGTCCCAGCATGCCTCTGCTCTTTTTTTCTGTCGGGAGATGGTTATCTCCAATATGTTACTGAATGGGACGAGGACATAAGGGACCTGGGGGTAAAGCAACACGTTCTTACCTGATATAAAATGGTAACTTTTAAACAGACGAAAGAAGGAGGGATTTTGCTTTAATGCGAGCAGTCATTCAGGAAACTAACCAACAAAAGGTAAAGTAGAGGACAGAGAATCTAAAGTAATGCGCAGTTTGGATAGTATGTGCCAACGGCTGAAGAGTGAAATGAGGCAATCATGAGATTACCGTATCTCTCCTGAGGATTCAGGACTCCAGACTCGCTAATAAAATCACATATTTTCTATTGAATCCTGGCATGTTAGGCGACCAGAGAAGAACTGCAACAATGAACTGCTTGCAACACCTACTGTGAGATCCCATTGGACATATGAGATATGACTTCTGCATGTACAAGCCGAAATAGGAAAGCACCCGCAGTTCCAGGCTCCTAAAAGAAAAAATACATTTTTTTAACATTCCGTGTTAAAGCTGGCAAGGGCCTTGAAACTTAAGACTCTGGTAATGCTGCCCTTGAGTATAGCAGCTTTAGATAGCAATAAACTATAGCTAATGAAGGAGAAGTCTTAGAATCTTCCATCTTGGCTGCGAATTTTGCTTGACCTCTTTAATAATGCACTCAATTTGTTTTACTATTGGCTTTGCCTCTCGTCTCATCGTTCTCACTCGGCTCCGTGGAACATGAAATCCAACCGAAACATCGCGCGCCCCAGCTTCAGGTCAGTTTGAAAGAATACCCCTCCCCCCTGGAAGTGAAGGTCGCAGCAGTCTGGGGGAGGTTTAGCATCATCTGATCTTTTGACCTTAGCACACATCGTTGCACCCTACCTCACCCTTTCCTATTGATAACCACTATTCCTATTGTTACTCAGCACTCGCTTTTTTGTGAACATGCTTGACCTTTAGTATGCAGAGGCCAAGGCTGCTGACAGCTTATGAAATCTAATTTTCAATTTTTTATTTTTGGCCTGGTTTCTTTTAAATCAGTGCATATATCCACATCATATAGTGGTAATTCGACTAGGACTAGGGCTTCGGGTGAGAATAAATATGCCTCAAGTCACGTTAGCATGTGGACCGCCAACTGCATAAGTTACTGTTGATCCATGCAAGTTCTTTTAATATTGTGTCATTGCAGCTTTAAATGTAGGCATCTGGTTAAAACATGTGAACACTTTTGTATGCTGTGAAATGGAGGAGCCAGACATAGCTTGCCTGTTGGACAAAAGAGTGCTAAATCATCTTTTCTCTCCTGCATTCCCCGACTTGGAGGCGTCATATGAATTGGACAACTGTATCTTCTTTGGCTACCAATCAAGCTGGCTGTGCACCTAAAAGCGCTTACTTTTAATCACATTATTATGTTCATGGTAGAACTCAGATGAACTACGTTGAACAAAAAGAGCATCCAAAACACTGTCATCTACTACAAAAAACCTACCCATTCCAAGGTACAGAAACCTTCCTTCCTTTGGCGCTTTGAGTGATAATGTTGGGTAAACAAAGTCAGGAGTGAGTTGGTTATTGCTTTGAAAAGTTTAACTAACCGAGTGATTTATCATATCCTATCTGACGACTGTGCTGTTTGCCGAGACTGTACCTTAATAATCAGATGGCGAAGTAAAGACTTTGTGCCTGTCTAGATGCACTGCAGGTAGTGAAATCTCTGCTGGAAGCTTCTCGTAATCTGGTGGGGAGCTCTGTATGAATGGAGGCAAGTATTTTGTATTTGTTTAGCACAAACCTAGTTCAAAGTCACGAGAGCGATGTATGGGGTTAAGATGCGGATAACAAGTGATTGGAGGGGTCGCTGGGTTCTCAAAGTGTAAGTGGATTGTTATCACTTTGTGACGTAGTGTTCTGTAAAGTGGTGCATCTTCAGGTCTTTCCTGAGTTTGAGAATGGTTGGGGTGGTCCTCATGGATACAGGGATGTTGTTCCAGTTCCTAGGTGCAGAGTTGATGGCTTGTTGCCTTGTTTTTTTATTCTTGCACTTTATGTGCAGTCTGATGATGTCCTGGTTACGTGTATACTTAGAGCCACTGGAGATGGTGAGCTTTTCAGCCACCATAGCGGGGTGCTGATTATGATAGCTTGGTAGATGATTTAAACTAGTTTTGGAAATGGTACGGACCAGCAAGAGAAGCCACTGGAGTTTCATCATTGTGGCCGTGATTTAACCATTTTTCTTCGGGTCCTTTATGCGGCATCCTACAGCATGTGGAATGCCCTGGAAGGTGGCTTGTGTTCGACACGCTCGCATCCACTTTGTAAAAATAAGATGTGAATTTGAGTGCTTGAATGGCAGTCTACAGTTGCTTTATGGAAATGACGATTTTACTTTCTTTAGTAAAGAAAGCTGGTACCAGGCTATTTTGGTTTAACTTCACAATGTGCTCCTTGAGGGTGAGGTTGGTGTCCAAGGTTGGTTCAAGTGATTTGGTATTGGGTGAAATCTGGGGGTTCAAATTGTTCAGCTTCCTCCTGTTGATCCACATTTAGGCTACTTGTTGTTCTTGGTACATAGCAGGAATTCTGTGTTGGTGGGGTTGAACTTCAGATAGATGCTGGGAATCCAGCTTTGGATGACATATAGTACTGCATGAGGCACTGGTTGTTTGGAGTGGAGGAGACTTTCAAGTACAGTCTGCGTATTGGTGAATTGTTACGCTGTTTGTGGTGACAATAATTCCAAGGGGCTTTATGTAGCGCTTGAACATTACCAGGGACAAGCTGGATCATAGGTGATCGCAAGTTTCTTGGACGTGGATGTGACCATGTCTATTTTATTTTTTATACCAACAAATTTACTGATTCTGGTGACTCTTGTATTTGTTTCTTTGAGACCTTAGACCACCTACAACAATGTTTTGCCCTCTTTTGTGCTCCTCCCCATGTCCCCTGCTGCGCTTCACACTTGGCATCATAATGTACCAAGCAATTTGACCCTGTGATGAGCATTATCCAGTGCCCACCAGAAGTATTCCTCCTGTGACGTGCCCCAGGTCCACATCCCCTAGTGCTGCTCTACTGTACTTCCCCTTGTCCCAATCTAAGCACATTACCTTTTGGTACCTGGTACATATCGACCCTTGCTCCTCTGATTAACATTACCCCTTGTTTGCTCATGCACTATTAAAGCGTGACTGTGTGTTTGTATGCAGGGAGTTTACAAGTCTCTCGCTCTCGGGTTCATGTCTCATTAGGTCATCCAGTGCAGATATTTTCTTTTCATTTTAAAACCAGATTATAACCACCATAGCGCAAAGAAAGAATCTTCGAGCAGACAACCTAACCTTGCCTGGACCTGGGAAACCTAAGAGCTCTGCATGTCATGTGCATTGATGTCAGTATGTGTGCTGATTCTGTGCCTGGGTGTGTGTTTATTGTACTGTTGAACTTAATATGTGTGCAGATATTGTGTTGTGTTGCAGCATTGTGCAGTGCTTCATATCCCTGACAGTGCTGCTACGACCTCTGATTGTCTTGGTGTATGTGCATTCTCAGTGTGTATGTACGCAAATGTTGTGTGTCTCTGTACTTTCACATTACTAATGTCAAACCCTTTGTTTTTTTCAGTGGTTGCTTGTATTAATATCGCCTAGCAGACTTTCCAAAAGCTCTTCTATTGGCGAATGTTTATTTAACATGCAGTTTGTAACTGCTCATTGTCACGTGTCATATAGTTCGGTTTGGTATTTAAGCTTAGGTTGTGGTATTCTGTGTACCTCACTGCAGTTTCCCTCTTCTCTGCCTGGGCGCATCTGCTCTGATTACCTTTCTGTAAGCACGTGAATGTCTCTTTAAATATTTATATTTAAAGAGCAGAAGCCTGCATGCTTCTGCATGACTGCACTGCTATCCTCGAGGGCACAGCGCCTCTGATTGCCCTTCTGCGTTTGAGCATAATGAGGTTTGTGTATTTATCTGTCCAAATGTTAGGAGCCGAAAGTGTTTCTAGAGTAAATCTGCAATGGAGGGGGGAGATTTGTTTAAATAAAGCTCATTATTGGTTGCACCCAGTTGTACATGACTTGTACGAATAAAGCAGATTAATAAGGTCTATAGCATATCTGAGGATCTCGATCACCCATATGTCAGATTCCTCATTCAGCTAGATAGCCATACTTTGTGATGTTTATATTGAAATAATCCCAGCATTGTCCCCAGATTTTACTCTACTTATGTGGACACCCCCTGGCCAGGGATATTGCTCCTCCAGTATGGAGCTCCTGCCCATGCCCTGTAATTCTACCTCTGTCCACTGGGCCTTGTCCAATTTGCATTGCTTAACAATGTCTCTTGGCCAGCAGTTTCATCCGTACAGTCATGGTTCTCTCCCCCTGGAGCCCCAGCAACCTCATCCGATATCCCACTATGATGAGTTTCGAAGAGTGGTCAATGGGCTGCTTTAGAACCTATGATAAAGTCTAAAATGTGGAGCATTAGTATTCTTGTATCTGGCAGCCCCATACTGTGTGGAAAAAAGTAGCCTCTACCCATTTTGCTTAGTCTGTCAGGCTTATAATACTCGATGTAAAGAGTTCAGGTGAATCAATCGCAGTCTAGATGATATGGAGAATTCTGAATGTGCCATCATACATAACTCCAGAGGTCCTTATATAATGGACCCGGTCCCACTCTTAACGTGGATGGCATATTTGCAAAGCGCATTGAAAAGTAGGGTCCAGTAGTCTCAATGTTTTTTGCTAAATTTGTCTCTTAATACTTTTACTTAGCAGGGTACTTTCATCTGGCAAGTGGACCTCTAGCGCATGTCTAAGTTGAAAGTATTTTTAGAATTGGGATTTGTAGAGCTCAGATTTATATGTGGAGTAACGACGGATTTCATGCGTTTCCCTCTTAGACCTCTCCCAACCTAAAGATCCCTATTCGGTCCCATTTCTAAAAACCAGTCAATGTTTGAGGATGCAACAACTATGGGCTGCACCGTATCGGAGTCTATTGTGTCAATTGGTTCCAGGCCCCTATCCATCAGACTGTCTGTGACAACTCTCGCCATGGTGGGGGGAGTGAGTTGAGCACTGGAGAGGCATAAATAAGCCCATAAAGTTGATTTGCTTCGAGTAAATCTAATTCTAGGCACAAAGGTTGGGCCATTTCTATCCCCATGGAGATTGTCACGTTTGTTGACCAGTTGGATGGACCAACAGTATGAGCAAATATCTGATATTCCTAGCCCACTTTTATAAACTGACTGAGGTGCAGTTGTCAGAAGTGATACAGGGATGATTGCTCTGCCATAGAAAGAGCCATGCGTCTGTCTGCAGTCTATCAAAAAATCGCGGAGGTATTCCGGGGCAAATTTTGGAGGGAGCTTGGGAAGTGCAACCATTTTATAGACCACTCTGCCTAGAAGGGTAATCAGTAGTTTATTCCAGTTCATCCAAACTTTATTCAAAGACCTCATTGGAAGTTAAATTGCATTGCCAGTTGAATCCGGAATCTCAAGTAATATGGATGCTGAGATATTTAAAACTATCCATTTGGATGCACAGCTTGACCTGCCAGTTAACTGCATCCAGTCTCCAGCTAACTGGATATAAGATGGATTTCTTGCAAATTATTACGAGGTTGGAGGCCTCGTCATTAAGCCTGAGGATATCCAATAATCTCAGACAGGTCTACCTTGGAGATTTCCCATTTATAAAGCCACGCAATCTTCAATGCCCCTCTACCATTGGAAGCTTGCATTCAATGCGTCCTATTGGGAGCAGCTCCATTGCCAATGTAAAAAACCAAGGAGGCACAGGGCATCCCTGACTGGTACTTCTATCAATCGGGAAAGGGCTAGTCAGCACCCCACTGACCCTAATACAGGACTTTGGATTATTGGAAAGGATCTGGATGCTGGCTATGAGGTAAGGGCCAAAATTCATTTGGTGAAGTATCTGATGCAAGAACATCTAGTTAAGAGAGTCAAAGGCTTATTTGAAGTCGACCAGCGTCATTGCACTGCTTGCAGTGAAGTTGTGCACTCTGGCTAGGGCCATCTGCCATATGCAGTGTCTTTTCTTCCATTCCTGCATTAGCCATTCTGATCTGGGAGTACCAAAGATCTGATTTTGTGAGACAAGCTATAATGTTAGAACCGGGGGGTTCAAATCCCCACCCGCTCCCACGTCGGAGAAAGGAAGGACACCTTCTCAGATAGCCCCTGCTCACCCCCTTGGTAGCTTGGCACGAGCAGCCAGGCTTATCTTCAAGGCTAATGTGTAAAGTATTTGCAACCACGCGCACAGTGACCCAATGATGACACCACAAAAGGACTCCACACGAGTTTCATAGAAAAACAAGTATATGTTTATATAAAAAGATATACGATGAGACCACACGATAAAAATCCAACATATGCGTATTTGTAATATTCCTCCTAGCCGGTTATTAGGCTAGCCAGCCCTTGTAGGGTCTGGCGGTATTAATGAACAAATCTAGGTGATCCAATGCAATCCTAATGCAATGCTATGCAGTTCGTAAAGCAAGAATCAGGCACATTGCAATGTAAAAATAATGCAGTTCGTTATGCAACAATCCAGCAGTTCGTAATGCCAAAATACTGCAATGCGTAATGCAACAATCAGGCAGTTCGTAATGCAAACTAATGCGATGCGTAATGCAACAATCCGGCAGTTCGTTATGCAAAACTAATGCAATGCGTAATACAACAATCAGGTAGTTCGTTATGCAAACACAATGCAATGCGCAATGTACTTCGGCACCGATCACGGTGCTTTAGACGGTCTCTCTGCCTCTCGTACTGACTCGCGGTCAGCTTCCGCCAACATATTCCCCCAACACGGATATGGTGTAGACCAAAGTACAGCTCCACACTCCGGCCCCGGTACTGCCACTCCTTGGCACGTACAGGCCGCGATACGAGCTTGAGCAGAGGCTCGTGCTGTAAGAATGGGAGAGGCCGAGAGCGTCCCTCTCCGAGCCCGCACCCCGCCCCAGGCGGCAACACACGTTACCTGGGGGGTGTGACCTCGCTCTCCTCTCCGGGCCGATGGCGATATCGAAGATCTCAGGCTGCAACTGGGCACACGCACACAGCGTCGCTGAGACTCACTTGAGCTTCGGGTGTGCACGGTCACAGGGCAATCCTCACGAAGGTCTCAGGCTGCACGAAGCACACGCACACAGCGTCGCTGAGACTCACTTGGACTCCAGGTGCGCACGATCACAGGACAATCCTCACGAAGGTCTCAGGCTGCACAAAGTACACGCACACAGCGTCGCTGAGACTCACTTGGACTCCAGGTGCACACGATCACAGGACAATCCTCACGAAGGGCTCAGGCTGCAAAAAGCACACGCACACAGCGTCGCTGAGACCTGCTTGGACTCCAGGTGCCCACGATCACAGGGCAATTCTTACGAAGGGCTCAGGCTGCAAAAAGCACACGCACACAGCGTCGCTGAGACTCTTCTGCAAACTTTTGTGTTCCTGAGTCTCCACAACAGGGAGCCAGCTCTCCTCGGGCCCTTGGGGTTAAGTTACTTCAGGACACAGCACAACAAAGTCCCTTCAAGCAGGGGGACACAGCACACAGCAAAGTCCCTTTAGCCTCTCCTTGGTTAAAGCAGCAAACTGCAGGCCAGCTCCAGAACACACAGTAAGGGTCAGTCCTTTCCTTCAGTCTATTCAGCTGTTTCTTCCTTGGCAGAGGTTCCTCTTGACCACGAAGTAAGTTCAATCCTTTACAGTCTTGAACAGTTCCATTCCAAAGTCCAGGGGTTTCAGCTCTCATAGTTATACCCCTAAATGTCTTTGAAGTCTTTGTGTTCAGGGGGCACTGACCCCTGTCTAAACCAGTTCTGGGTGTCTCCCTGCCAGTGACACCTTCTGCCTTTGATAGTGGGGGTCTGGCTCCTTAATCACTCAGCAGGAGATGGAGCCATTGTTTTATGGCAGCAACCCAGGCCTCTTCACCTCCAGGGGCTACTCCTCCCCCCTACACGCCAGATGCAGGTCAGCCTGTTGCTGTCTCACCTCCTCCCCTGGGTCAAGACATTCCCCAGAGCCTATCACATTTAAATCCAGACAGTCAATCCACAACCAGGCAGAGACACACAGAAATGTTAGAGCACAAAAACCCAGCCACTTCTAAAAGAGTGGTTTCTAAACATGCAATTCAAAAACCACCTTCACAAAAAGATGTGTTATTGAATTGTGAGTTCAGGCACACTAAACTGCACTTCTCCATCTTAAGCCTTTAGGAAGATAGGCTGAAAACATATTACACAGCCTTCCCCATTCTGTCGTATGGGCAAGATGGCCTTTCAACAGTGAAAAACGAAATGGAGAGTATTTCACTGTTAGGACATGATACACACCTTAGTACATGTCCTACCTTTCACATACACTGCACCCTGCCCAGGGGGGTACCCTGGACCTACCATATGGGTGTCTGATGTGCATAGAAAGCGTAAGGCCTGGCAAGTGGGTGCACTTGTCAGGACAACATGGCAGTTTAACAAACTGCGCGCAGGCACTGCAGTGGCAGGCCTGAGTTCTCTCTTTTAAGGCTACTTGTGTGGGTGGCACAATTAGTGCTGCAGGCCCACTAGTAGCATTTGCATTACTAGCCCTGGCACACATAGTGCACTTTACTAGGGACTTTACTAGTAAGGCAAACATACCAATCATGGACAACCAATTACTATTACACTTTACATAGGGAGCACTTGCACTTTGACACTGATCAGCAGTGGCAAAGTGCCCAAAGCATCTAAGTTGGCAACACCATGTCAGAAAAAAGGTCTAGGGGGAAAGCAAAAAGTTTAAGGAACTTTAGCCAAAAAGGGCCAAGTCCAACACAACCCCCTCCCAGCCGAAAGCCAGGGTAGACCAATCACTACCTTGATGGACTTCCCTGCTTGGGGCGATAGAACATGGACGCAGGCCCGCTACTGCAGGGACACCCTCCTGTTCTATGCCTTCCTGACCCCAGGGGGTTCTCTTGGTCACTACTCCCTGGGCCAACTATGCTGCTCCATGGGTACTTCCAGGCAGTTGGGGCCTCTCTAGGGGTGCTGGTCCCTTGCCAACCCCCACCTAGAGTGGGACCCCTGGAAGACCCATCGGTCAGGATACTGTTCCCAGTTATCCTGCTCTCCAGGTTAGAGGTGGGTTTACCCTGGTCACTTCTAGGGGACCCAGCCCTACTGGCTGGGCACTGTCCACCGGGTTTTCCCACGGGGGGACACCTCCCTCTCTTAACCTTCCATTTAGATTTCTGTGCTTGCCATTTAGGAATGGCACCCACAAACTTCAGGACCGCGGGAGCCCTGGTTACAGACACCCCACGCCCTCCTGACGCTAGGTGTTCTTCCTCACACAGATGGCAAGTAGGCGCTAGGCCCCCAACCTGGTGCTCCTCTAAGGAACCCTCCAGTCTCGGGGGTGGGTTGGTGAACCCCTGGGGACGCTGCTCACACTCCCTCCCTCTCTTTTGAGACAGGGCGCTAGCCTGCATGCCCCCCCACTACTCTGGGTCCTAACTACTCTACTTCGCTTCTCTTCCCTCTCTAATGCCTTTTCAGACCCTTGGACCCATGACCAGGGGTCATGATCTTGTGCCAGCTCCCGGGAATCAAAGAGCTCGCACCCTAACACGGGTTGGCGCAATCCTGGAAAACAATTACTGAGCCTAGGCTCCCTGGGGGCCAAATTGAGCAACCCCTTTAAATCATTTGCCATGCTAACCAACACCCAATCATCCAGTGCACGCTTGTACTCATCCACACTTGGCACTGGCTGTGCGCTGCCACCATTCAAACTGGACACCACCTGTTTAACCTTAATGTCCAGTTCCCTCATGCTTAACTCATGAGCTAAGAGAATCTTTTTCTCTTCCAAGGCGAGAGCGTTCCTGCTCTCCTCTGCTCGCTTTTCACTTTCAATGAGCAGCTTCTTCTCCTCTGCTTGAGTTTTAAGTTTTAAAACCTCCAACTCATGCTCTCTGACCCTTTGGTTTTCCTCCAGCTCCTCTGGGGAAAAACTCCTCCCTGAATGGTTACTACCAGCCCCTGAGGCTGGTCCTTCCACTGGCAAATCCTGTGGACCAAATCCATTCCCTGGGTCATCCTCATCCACCTCAACATCACCCGTCTCCTGCGCCTCTTTGGCTTCCCACCAGGCCCTCAAGGCCATTTGCAGCTCCTCCTTCTTGGCGCTACTTTTCATGGGACATCCCAAAGCTCTGCAGAATTGCCTCAATTGATCAACTTTGTAGGTAAGCAATGCCTCAATGTCGAACTCTAATTCTGCAGCTTCACTGGCTACTTGACTCCTCTGAGACATGATGTGTGGCTTAAAGTTTGCTCAAAAATAGAACCCCAAAAAAAAAATCAAAACACACAATATGTGGTTACGTCGTGGTCTGCGCTAAACTTGTGATGTACACCAATCACTGTGAGTGAATTTGCAAATACACGTTCAACTTCCAAAACCGCTGACTATCACCGGTAGGTCCCAACCGCTGCCTTCAATGTTAGAACCGGGGGGTTCAAATCCCCACCCGCTCCCACGTCAGGGAAAGGAAGGACACCTTCTCAGATAGCCCCTGCTCACCCCCTTGGTAGCTTGGCACGGGTAGCCAGGCTTATCTTCAAGGCTAATGTGTAAAGTATGTGCAACCACGCTCACAATGACCCAATGATGACACCACAAAAGGACTCCACACGAGTTTCATAGAAAAACAAGTATATGTTTATATAAAAAGATATACGATGAGACCACACAATAAAAATCCAACATATGCGTATTTGTAATATTCCTCCTAGCCGGTTATTAGGCTAGCCAGCCCTTGTAGGGTCTGGCGGTATTAATGAGCAAATCTAGGTGATCCAATGCAATCCTAATGCAATGCTATGCAGTTCGTAAAGCAAGAATCAGGCACTTTGCAATGTAAAAATAATGCAGTTCGTTATGCAACAATCCAGCAATTCGTAATGCCAAAATACTGCAATGCGTAATGCAACAATCAGGCAGTTCGTAATGCAAACTAATGCGATGCGTAATGCAACAATCAGGCAGTTCGTTATGCAAAACGAATGCAATGCGTAATACAACAATCAGGTAGTTCGTTATGCAAACACAATGCAATGCGCAATGTACTTCGGCACCGATCACGGTGCTTTAGACGGTCTCTCTGCCTCTCGTACTGACTCCCGGTCAGCTTCCGCCAACATATGCCCCCAACACGCATGTGGTGTAGACCAAAGTACAGCTCCACACTCCGGCCCCGGTACTGCCACTCCTTGGCACGTACAGGCCGCGATACGAGCTTGAGCAGAGGCTCGTGCTGCAAGAATGGGAGAGGCCGAGAGCGTCCCTCTCCGAGCCCGCACCCGCCCCTGGCGGCGACACACGTTACCTGGGGGGTGCGACCTCGCTCTCCTCCTCTCGTGACTTGGTTGATTCCGGGCCGATGGCGATATCGAAGATCTCGGGCTGCAACAGGGCACACGCACACAGCGTCGCTGAGACTCACTTGAGCTTCGGGTGTGCACGGTCACAGGGCAATCCTCACGAAGGTCTCAGGCTGCACGAAGCACAAGCACACAGCGTCCCTGAGACTCACTCGGACTCCGGGTGCACACGATCACAGGGCAATCCTCACGAAGGTCTCAGGCTGCACGAAGCACACGCACACAGCGTCGCTGAGACTCACTTGGACTCCTGGTGCCCACGATCACAGGGCACTTCTTACGAGGGTCTCAGGCTGCAAAAAGCACACGCACACAGCGTCGCTGAGACACACTTGAACTTCGGGTGTGCACGATCACAGGGCAATCCTCACGAAGGTCTTAGGCTGCACAAAGCACACGCACACACAGTAGCTGAGACTCACTTGGACTCCAGGTGCACACGATCACAGGACAATCCTCACGAAGGGCTCAGGCTGCAAAAAGCACATGCACACAGCGTTGCTGAGACTCGCTTGGACTCCAGGTGCCCACAATCACAGGTCAATTCTTACGAAGTGCTCAGGCTGCAAAAAGCACACACACACAGCGTCGCTGAGACTCTTCTGGAAACTTTTGTGTTCCTGAGTTTCCACAACAGGGAGCCAGCTCTCCTCGGGGCCCTTGGGGTTAAGTTACTTCAGGACACAGCACAGCAAAGTCCTTTCAAGTAGGGGGACACAGCACACAGCAAAGTCCCTTTAGCCTCTCCTTGGTTAAAGCAGCAAACTGCAGGCCAGCCCCAGAACACACAGCAAGGGTCAGTCCTTTCCTTCAGTCTATTCAGCTGTTTCTTCCTTGGCAGAGGTTCCTCTTGACCACGAAGTAGGTTCAATCCTTTACAGTCTTGAACAGTTCCATTCCAAAGTCCAGGGGGTTTCAGCTCTCATAGTTATACCCCTAAATGTCTTTGAAGTCTTTGTGTTCAGGGGGCACTGACCCCTATCTAAACCAGTTCTGGGTGTCTCCCTGCCAGTGACACCTTCTGCCTTTGATAGTGGGGGTCTGGCTCCTTAATCACTCAGCAGGAGATGGAGCCATTGTTTTATGGCAGCAACCCAGGCCTCTTCACCTCCAAGGGCTACTCCTCCCCCCTACACTCCAGATGCAGGTCAGCCTGTTGCTGTCTCACCTCCTCCCCTGGGTCAAGACATTCCCCAGAGCCTATCACATTTAAATCCAGACAGTCAATCCACAACGAGGCAGAGACACACAGAAATGTTAGAGCACAAAAACCCAGCCACTTCTAAAAGAGTGGTTTCTAAACATGCAATTCAAAAACCACCTTCACAAAAAGATGTGTTATTGAATTGTGAGTTCAGGCACACTAAACTGCACTTTTCCATCTTAAGCCTTTGGGAAGATAGGCTGAAAACATATTACACAGCCTTCCCCATTGTGTCCTATGGGCAAGATGGCCTTTCAACAGTGAAAAACGAAATGGAGAGTATTTCACTGTTAGGACATGATACACACCTTAGTACATGTCCTACCTTTCACATACACTGCACCCTGCCCACGGGGGTACCCTGGACCTACCACAGGGGTGTCTGATGTGCACAGAAAGCGTAAGGCCTGGCAAGTAGGTGCACTTGTCAGGACAACATGGCAGTTTAACAAACTGCGCGCAGGCACTGCAGTGGCAGGCCTGAGTTCTCTCTTTTAAGGCTACTTGTGTGGGTAGCACAATTAGTGCTGCAGGCCCACTAGTAGCATTTGCATTACTAGCCCTGGCACACATAGTGCACTTTACTAGGGACTTTACTAGTAAGGCAAACATACCAATCATGGACAACCAATTACTATTACACTTTACACAGGAAGCACTTGCACTTTGACACTGATCAACAGTGGCAAAGTGCCCAAAGCATCTAAGTTGGCAACACCATGTCAGAAAAAAGGTCTAGGGGGAAAGTAAAAAGTTTAAGGAACTTTAGCCAAAAAGGGCCAAGTCCAACACAAGCATTTTAGCAGAAATACTTATTTTAACGTTTGAGTGATACAGAACGGTACAAGGCAGATTGATCCAGAAATTGGCCAGGTTTCAGAAGAACTAATATTGAGGCCATCTCGAGGTCTTCAGATATGGAGCCTTGTCTGTATAGGCTCGTTGAACACTGTAGCACATGAGATGTTAAAAGTGAGTTGAACCTTTTGTAGTATTCAGTAGGGAACCCACTAGAGCCCAATGTTTTCCTTGACTGCATGTCAGAAATAGCCTCTGCAATTTCCTCAGCAGTCAGTGGACTCGCCAAGGAGTGACAGTCAACCAAGTTCAGAGTCTGCAGCAGAGCTTCTTTAGAAGGGTTGTGTATATCTCTTTCAAACTGTAGTCACGCCCTGTAAAAGTAGTCATAATATACACACATCGCTGCAATTGCCAAGTCGTCATAAAGGAGAATTCTGAAGTAATCTTGTAGGTCTGGAATTATTCTGGATGACTGTTATTGATTGGCAAGCCCGTACAACAACTTTCTGGACTTACTGTCTATTTTCCATATCTGTCTCCGATATGCCGCCCAGATGGATCTGGTGCCAACTGTGGCAGTGCAGTCCTGTCCACATAAAGAAAGCAGAGCTATGAAGCGTCCCTAGTTGGAGTGAATCTTTGTTCTAGATCAAGGATCTTGGTCTCCAGAGCAGTTATTACCTCCTCCCTCTCTTTACCCTTATGCTTGTGGTACCTTATCACTTTCCCTCTAATCACTGATTTAATGGCACCCCAGAGTGTTTGAGCCAAAGAGATTGACCCTATTTTTAGTCAAAGGTAGAATTTGATTTCTGTCCACAACTATTGCTTAAGGTCTTTGACTATAAGCAACCACGCATTTAAGTGCCAGATTCTGCTTTCCCTTTGTCAGGCCTTTCCCAAACACAGCTGGAGTGGTCTGATACTCCATTGGGGAGGTTTCAGGATCCCTTTGCTCATGCCAGGTCTGTTGCAGGGAGGAGAAAATAGTCAAGTCTGAAGAATGATCGATGAGAGGCTGAAAAATAAGAGTATGCTTTCTCATCAATATGCCAGGTGTATCAAATGTTACAAGTACTGTGTGTGTCCATGCAAGTCGCTCCCTGTGGGTAACTAGGTTCGGGTCCATTGTGGCATTAAAGCCTTCCCCTGTTATCTTCACTCCTTGGGGAAAGATTGTCCAGGATTCCACAGACTAACACCGAGGGAGCATAAACACTTAAGAGTGACCAAGGGCAGCCCTCCACCTACCAGTCACTGACATATAGCAGCCAGTCGATCAATTTTCCTCAGGTTAACAAATAGTGAAAAGGGTCTCTTTAGCAATATTGCCATCCCTCGGGAGTTCCTGCCCCAGTAAACCACAGTTTGTGTCTACTAGAAGTCTCTTGCAAGAGTAGAACATCAGAGCAGTGTTGCTTGGCAAAGTAAAGAATTACACTGCCTACAGAAAAACATACATATCAAGCAATTGAGCTTCAGTTAAAGAAGCCATCTACTCTTTGTGACTTGGACGTATACAGCCTAAAATCTCCACTGCCTCAGTGCTAAGGCTTCATGACTATGCATTCCTATCCTCTCATCAGAAACCTTCATTTGGTTTTCTGAAGCTGACACCTTACCTTATTTTGCTTAATCTAAATGCCATTCTTGCCCAAACCTTCTTTAATTTAAATTAGGGATTTTTTTCCTTTATGGAACACATTTGCTCCATGTTCTGCATTCTATTTGTGATTCTTACCAATGTGCTGTTTTACTTTATTTTTAAATAATGACTTAGATTATTTGAATCTGTAATAATGATGACTAAAATTTGAATACTTAATAAATTAATGATTTGAACTAATTTGTTAATAAATCTCTTTTAAACTCACTTCAATATTCCTTGTCGTTTTCTGTGAAGTCCCAATTGGTATTTACTGTTTATGTAAATTAATGTAAATCATGGCTCCTTATCCACTCTCCTTGTCAACTAATAAAGGTACATACGACCAATGGCAGGGTTTGTAAGATGATTATACCCAACAGTTGAGATACACAAATCCCCGCTCCAGCAATAGTGAAGTCATGATGGTAGGAAATTATATGTAAATAGATTTATTCAAACTCTGATGCATGCCTGTGCCAATGAAGGGTAGTTGAAACGCGAGCGCCTTCTTACGTTTCTGGACATTGCTCTAAGGCACCTTTGTCCAATGTAGGCCTAAGAGAGGGCAGGAGCCATCCCAGATTGTCAGGATAACAACTGACTATGTATATTAGTTTCACTTAGATTAAGTACATGCAATTTTATTTCCTATGGATATTTGGAATCAGGCTTGGACCTGACCCACCTGGCCCTATTTTGGTCACTCCGGTTTGAACAGTGAACTCCCCTGCTCCTGGCTCCCCCTCAGCCGCTGATCCGAAGTATTGCTTTGTCACGATTTGATCAAGAAGCAAGCTACATTCAAGATGCTTTAAGAGGAATGAATCGGCAACGACTTCTCTCCCTTTTATTATTTCAGATTATCCTACAGGCAGTGGGCGGGGCTAGTAATTCAAATACTAACTTTTGGAATAGTCACACTTTCTATTGAGATTAATATCTTCGATAGTTGATTTCTACAGATGCTAAAGTGGAACATATGTATTCAGGATATTTGTCGTCGGGACATTGGGAAAGGAAGCAATTTGTTAAGAATATTTCTCATCTCATTCTGCCAGCCGCTATATATTTATTTTGTTAGTTTCCCTGTTGCCTAGAAAGCAGCAGGATTTTTAGGTCGAGCCTCGAGTAGCGCGCAAGCGCTGCTAGGCGAGACTTTATGTAAGGGGGTTTCAAAAGCTGACCAGACGCTCGTGCGTCGTGGCCTTTCGGGCGGTTACGCGCGCCGCAGACATGTGTTTCCCATTATCGTGCCCAGACGCGGGCGCGATAATTGGAAACACATGCCTGCGGTGCGTGTATCGCAGGCAAAGGCCATGACGCACGAGCGTCTGGTCAGCTCTGCAAGCTGCCGCGCTCGCTCCTCTCTTGTTTACATTGAACTGCTGCTTCCTGCATGCAGACAGTGATGCTGTGAAGTCTGGCTTCTGTCAGCGGATAGTTCGGTGGGCTTACTGCGCCAATTAACATGCAAGATAAAACGAAGGAGCACAACGGAGTACCCATTTTAGAAACGCCTTCCACATAAACAACTGCAGGTCACTACTTAGACGGACCAGTTGTCGCTGCTTTTGAACTGGCTGCAAAGCGGTAGGCGAAAGAGAAGATGGTAGCAAGCGCTATTTAAATGCTGCAATACAATACCACTCCCAATTTACGAGCTGCACCTCGGGGACAACAAACAGAAACCAACACGCAACGGCAGGCAGACACCAGCTGTGCATCCACACTGAGCTGTCACGTGCGCATTGTTCCAACCACTCTCCCCACCCCTGGCGTTCTGGTCGCCTTACTGTTACCAAATAGAACTGGTCCAGGGATACCACCACCAGCCACGGTGGAGGTAAACCACCTTCCGAACAGCGCTTCCTCCCCAGCATCAGTAGAGACTGCGTCCCCAGGCAGCTTCCTCAGCAGCAGCCTCCTCGCCGGCACTGACATCACTGGGGGCTGCCCAGAGGAGGGATTCCCTGTGACGCACGAAGCTCAACGGCAAGCAGAGGGGCAGCCTCTGAGCGTTTGCACCACAAGGTCAGAGCGCGCGACGCCTCCAAGCGGCTACCTGCAGCAGTCCACCCCTCCCTCCCTCCCACAGCCAAGCAAAGGACCCTTCCGGGGAGTTACACTGCCATTTCCACTAATAAGATAACGTTGGAAAGAGAATGCCAAACATTTAGCATCTAATTTAACGGAAAACAGTCATAGTATGGGTTAGCAAATATGAAGTATTTAACGGGAAGCAATGGCACCAGCTGACGCAGGTGTGTAGAATTCCTATCGCCCACGCCCAGGCCATATTGTTTGGGCTCAAGGACAACCCGTTTTCATGTTTATTTGTCCGCTGGACACGTAGGTACTGCAGACCCATTGGCTTCCAGTTTACAGTAAAACAGTACGGATCTGTGAAAGAGGACTGACTGGCAAACTAAGGCAAGATTTCTATCTATATGTGCAAGTTGTTCAAGCTTGTGCCTATGCTTCATTGATGTAAACCCCTTTATTATTAGGTTGAGCTAAGGAAATGCAGGGATATGCGAGCTTAGCTTGCACTACTAACAGTGAGGCCAACAAACAAAAATGCGTAAATGTATGCAAAATATAGTAATTGAAGCTACTTATTTTGCTCCCAGATCGCTCCCTGGTTAAACGCAAATGCATGCCTAAGTTTGAAAGAAAAATAGGCGATTTTTGGTTTTAAAATTTACACAAACTGCAACTTGGAAAATTAAATATTTTGATGAACTATTTTGCAACTTTAGACACCAGTACATAGAGACGACATTGAGTAAAATACGTTTGAAGCATGGCAATATTTTTTAAAATACTAATAACGGGGTAAGTAAAACCGCTATGGGCAACATGGAAATAAACTATGGCCTAAAACTTGAAGAAAGTAGCGTTTCGTAGGCAGAAAGACCATTTGCCCTTTAGGACTCAGGGTACAGCTCGAGCCAGGACTGCCCCCGCAATCATCTAAGTTATATTTTAAACAAGCATTGGCATAGCCAATAGGTCTCGCTTTTGGGACCTTATAAGTATTTAGTTATGCAGCACAATATCCTTGGTGCAACAACATCAACTGTTGCATGGCTAAACACTTATAAGGTTCAAGGTTTAGCCATGCAACAGCTGATGTTGTTGCCCCAAGGATATTGTGCTGCAAAACTAAATACTTATAAGGTCCCAAAAGCGAGACCTATTGGCAATGCCAATGCTTGTTTTGTAGTGCATTAGTTATTTGAGTCATTTTTTAACGTTTGTTTAATGTTACAGTAGGTAATTGAATGAGGCACAGAAGCTGTTTATTGCTTTTGTTAATGCAAACCAAGAGTTCTTGAATAGAAATAACACAACTTTGGCTGTATTTATTTATTTTTTTTACGAATTTTATCATGGTTAAAAAACATACAAAATTCTCATAAAACAAAATATAAAATTCAGGGAAATATTGCTTACGTTATTACTATACTGTATAGAATTATGGATAGGTAACAGTGAATAATGGGGATGTTTTTCCTGTTATTCACGGTTACGCATCTAGAATTTTATGTTATGTATGACCCACCCAAATTTCCGACCCTGATTTCAAATACGCTGCAGGGACAGAGGACTAATGGGGAGCTATACATAACATGGCTCCTTCACCCTGTCGCAGAGAGAAAAAAACCTGGTCTCCTGCCACCCACCCCACCACACCCCTATGTGCCTTCGACCCCTCTTCTCTTGATGTGTTCTCTGCTTTGTCAGCACTGAACTAATGGGCACTGTGAGATCCCTGCCAGAGCAGCCTGAAATTCCTTTAGGATTTATCGACAGTGGGCAACTGCTTTTGTTAACCACTATTGCAGCATCATACCAGAGCAGTGTCCGATTTAGAATTGGGGTCTTCATGCTAGTGGAGCTCGGTGAAAGCCATGCATCACATTTAGAATTATAGATGGGTAAGAATGTGTTACGGAGATGTTTTTCACCCAGGGGTTCTGAGTTTCGCCAAATAAACAACAAGAGCTGAGCTCAAGTTGCCCATGATGTCACTCAGAGCCAAGAGGTGAAAAACGTCCCTGTAATTAATTTTTTACCCATCTATACTTTATTGTTGTGTATGGCCCCCTAAGTCCTCTGCTCCTACCCTCAACTGATACGTGGGGGCAGAGGAGTTATGGGCGAGCTGTACATAAAATGTCCTCCCCACCCTGTTGCACAGAGATAAAGCCTGGCCTCTTGCCACCCATCCCCACCACCCTGTGCCCTCTCCTGCAGATGCTGTGCTTCCTGCTCTCCAGCGCTGCTCTGACAGGCTGTGAGAGCCGAGCCACAGGAGCCTGGGACTCCTTTGACATAGCAACAGTGAGTAATACGTGTTGTTATCCACTTTTGCTATGTCATAGCAGTGAATTGCTGGCATTGGATTCCAATTATTCACACAAACGGCTCTCTATGAGAACCATAAATAACAGTACAATAGTCATAACTCATTTGATAATCCAGACGTTAACACTTGCAATCCACTTTCATTGTCTTTTCGTTAGCCTCTGCTCTCTGCAGACAGCATCTAGCATTCTTTTTATTTCGAGTATTTTATCTACCTTTGCCATATGACCTTATTGCCTCAAATACAAATTGGAGTTTGTGGCACAGCTCTGAGGGGCAGTATGAAACCACTTGTATGTTTACCTCTTTCAAAGAACACGTGTATCTTTGTATATCTGAAATAAAGATAATCAGTAGTCTCTGTCTTACCTCTCCACAGTCTTCGAGACTGATTAGTGCTGGGTATTCCCTGCAAAATCTTAGTGAAGCTCAGAAAGCATTGGCTAAGCCAATAGTGACAACGCTTGCAAACCTAGGCATGCTGAAATTGTTTTTAAGAGATGGAATATTATAGGCAGATGTACTGACTTTGACAATGCTTGCTACATGTGGTGGTGTTAGTGGTGATATTGAGCTTGGTGAGGGTATTTGTGGTGTGGTGTGGTGCTGGTGATAGCATGGTATTGGTGGTGATACTATTGGTGTTAGTAATTTTGGTATTGATAGTCAAGCCATGATAGGGTCAGGCGTTCTCTTGTATCCTGACAAAGGCATGCAGTACTAGTTCGTGGCATAGGCACAATTCATCAGATTCAGATCTCAAACAACAATGGGTCTCCAGCACCAGCTGATTAAAGTCAGACTACTAGAGAAGAGTATGCTGAAGACCCGTTGCGTGATAGGTCAGTGAAAACCCTCCATGTAGTGTGCACTGTTGAGGTTACTAGATTGATATGGAATCAGCTTGCTAAGATGGTGGCTCTTGCAGTGCTGATTTCATCACAATTGCCACTTGCAGATAAACTTAACATCCTGTTTTCTGGAGAAGTTGGCCCCAAATGCATGCTGAATATACTGGGAATGGAGAAATTGAAGGATCTGTTTACTGAGGAGTTCTTGGGCACTCTACTGACTTTTAAAGAAAGGCACGGTGAAAGTCCACTGAAGATCTTTCTATTTTTAATGTCAAAATAGATATTGAATGCACTATATGATGTGTTGTTGGAGCAGCCTCCTGAATATCAGATGCTCCGAAGCTGCTGACCAAGAGGACTATAACAGAGTGGTCTCCTTTCTGGATTCAGAGGCCAGAGAGACAAGAAGTTTGACGGATTCCAGGCCAGTACGCACTGGAGGGAGGAAGATAAAGTGTATCCAAAGATAGGTGAATGCTAAATCATCACTGTAGTAGATAATTCTTTATTGCTTGATTAACAAAAATCATTGCAATTAATATAATAGCATCATGAATAAAAAGACACAATTCCCTAAGTCTTTTCGATCAATATACAGCTGTACACAAAAAAAAAGAAGAATGTTTCTATGGTTACATGCTGTACTAGAACATTGATACCACATATGAACATCTTTTATCACAATCGCACATTAATCATAAAACTAATAACATATTATGGTCAGATTAGCAAAGATCATTGCAATTAAAACATTAGTAGCATGAATAATTTTTTTTAAAACAAACACAATTTCCTAATTCGCCGATTAATATACAACTGTACACACAAAAAGAAAAAACATTTCTATGATTACATACTGTGCTAAACATTGATACCACATATACACATTTTTTATCGCAGTCGTTATTAATCATAAAACTAATAACATATTATGGTCAGATTATGGTCAGATTCCCAGGAATTTACAATAAAAAACTATAAACATTATGTAACATAGTGCAAATAAGCTATAAAGTGCCTAGGTGCGAGAGCTGTAAGCATTCAGTCCCATTGTGCAAATGAGCAATAAAGTGCCTCTATACTCATTGAAGCCTGATTACTGAAGTTGCCTAACAGCCAGGGCTGTAAACGTTATATGCCATTGTGCAAATGAGCAATAAAAGTGCTTCTATGCTTTCATATATTCTTTAGAGCCTGATTACCAAAGTTGCCTATAAACAGAATCATTCGGTCAAACTACAAGTCATTCAAAATGTCTGTAGCCTAAAAACAACAGCAATTGTTCAAAATTTGACATAATGGAATCGATTCACCCGATAAACATAAAATAAGTGCCTGGCAGGCTGATCTTACCCTAGCCTTAAGGAATAAAGTTTTTAAGAGTGCACAACGTGTTTTAAGCAATTTAGGGCACGCACACACTAAGGGGCCGATTCCGATCCTGGTCGGAAACCGTTCCGTCCGACATGTTCCCGGAGCGATTTCCGACCGATTCGTGCCCCTTGGCACCAAGCGAGCGAGTACGATGCAGCCGCATGCTGACTGACTCGGTTCGGTCGGACTCCCATTGAAGTCAATGGGAGCCGGTCGTACGACGCGTACATGGGCTCCCATTGACTGAATGGGTGCGTTGCGCAAAGAGGTGCCCCCTGTAGTGGGTACAGCGATGGTGCCATCCGCACCGTACATGCATATATAGGGGGACCCTTGGGTCCCCTGTGTCCGACTCGTAAGGCTACGGGTGAAGGGGGGTCCAGCACAGACCCCCGAAGTCCGCTTCCCAGAGCGTTTACGTGTCAGAGGCTCCGACTCGATCCGGCTGTACTGGCTCGGTCGTAAAACGTCTCCATTGCGCGGTACGAATCGAGTGCGAACGAGTCGTACGGAGCGGTTCGGACCCGGAAATGATTCGGTCGGCGATTTCGCGTTCATTCGCATCGTACTTGGGCGTCCGGACCTCTGTACGACTCGGTCGGAAACAAAGCCTCCGACTCGGATCCGGTAAAACCGAATCCGATTCGGAGGCCTTCCGACCGAGATCGGAATCGACCCCTAAATGTAATAAGGTTTCACGCGGCCACCCGCACAGTCTACATTCTGTAGTTGGCCATTGTTGTATTCAGGTCGGCGTGCCCTCATTGGTTGGGTATATGCCCAGTCTTAATTTATAAAATGTTTCCTTCATATGAGCCGAGAAATAGGCATTGAGATAGGGCTCAGAATTGATCACAGACCAAGCATGTGTGTTTGCCACTAAAGCTGCCTTATCCGCATTAAATGCATTGATTTTAGTCTTTTTAAAAAAAAATTTAAAACTGGGCATTGCCATTCCTGGAAGCCCTGTCTGCAGATCGAAACTCTGAAGGCATGTTAAAATATGGGATCGCCAGGCATCTGTATAGACAGAACGAGTTATTTCACGCCAGCAGGTATTAGCTAGAGAGTCAGGGTCAGATAAAAACAGGGAATACATACATTTCGAAAATTACTCTTGCACCACCATGGACTGTCTTTGGAGGCCAAACTCCAATCTGATTTTGACTTGGCCAATTGACCTGGGGATTTCAAAGATTGTTTTGTAGGCCTTGATTACTAGTAAGTCCAATAATTCCGCATCTTTCCCCTGGTGATAGGCGAGCCATATGTAATTGTTCGCTGTAGCTTTGCTCCCATAACTTTAAGAAGATGTTTGTATGATTGGCACCTCAATGATTAACGTAAGCAGTTGAAGGCATAAATTAGAGTTGAGGTTTTTGCCCTCAAAACTTTAAAATGGCTTTTAAACGAGACTCTAATGTCAAATAAAATGCCCAGATATTTATATGCCTTCACCACTTTAATTGGCCCACCTCTAGCCCTCCATGACTCAGTCTTAGGTTTCACTGGGCCGATTTTCATGATTTTAGTTTTTTTAACATTCAACTCCAGGCCATTAACTAAAATATAATCATCGAATGCATTAATCAATCTTTGTAAGCCTATCAGAGTTTGACTCAACAAAATGGTATCATCTGTGTATTGTAAATAGCTAAGATGCACCTTAGCAAGTTTCGGAGGATGGGCGTTGACAGACTCAAGGTGCTGTAGTAAGTCTGGCATAAAAGACTTAAAATACGAGGTGCAAGTACACAGACTTGTTTAAGACCATTATAAGTCTTGATTTTTTTAGATAGAGTACGACCGTCAGCTAACTTGACCTGGACCCAAGTATTGGTATAGAGGAGTATTATAGCATCCAACAATTTTTGGGGAATGCCCCATTCTGCAAGTTTTTTGAGTACTGCGTAGTAGTACTCAAGGAACTGAATCGAAGGCAGCTTTTAAATCTATAAAACAAATATATGGATTTTGCTTTTTTGAAACAGCCCGTTCAGTTAGTAAAGTGAGGGCTAGCAAATTAGTATTGGTAGATTGACCCTTACGAAATCCTGTTTGGTTAATTGGGATTATTTCCTGCAACGCTGCTCAATTTTCCAAATCGATCAATAGGCGGGAGGAAAAGACCTTAGCGTCTACATCAGTTAAGGTGATTAACCAACAAGTGGCAGAATTATCAACTGGGCCGCTTTTGAAAATTCGCTGCACAATGCTACCTTGCCAGGACACTGGGGCAATATTCAATGCCAATACCTCTTTAAACACTGGAGTCAACACTTCGGCCCACATATTAGCGTTGGCACGGAATATGGCGTTAGGAAGCCCATTTGGGCCTGGAGCCCCATTTGATCGAAGGCGACGCAAAAAAGTGGCTATTTCAGTACTGCTTATGAAATCCAAGTCATTCTCCGGGTTAGAGCTGCTCACTTGCTCTATGTATGACTTGCCGATTTTCACACAATGGTACCTCAAGTCTGGCCTATTTGCATCTGAATCACATGCACCATTTAGGTTGGTAATAAACCTTACCTAATCATCCTCCATAATAATAATACTGTAGGCCCTATTGCCTCCCCTTTCAAATTTAAAAATGATCTCCCAAAAAGTTTTTACATTCTTTAGTTTAGAGGCATGTAATAATCTATGGCATAGCCCAATCTGATAACGTGATTTCGCCAACCACACTTCTTGCCTATATGACCTTCTCAGTGACCTCAGTTTATCCTTACGAGCGTAGTAAGATTGCTGATATCTATGAGAAAAAAACTTCCTGTACAGCTCTATTAATGGATTGTTTTAGTTGGAGTAACTTAGAGGAATACCATTTATTGGGGGAAGTCAGTGATGGATTCGTTTTTCTTCCATTTCGTGCTGTAAATTTTTCCACCAGGGATGAGGTGATAAAGTTCCACTTATCCATCATTGAACCTACCCCTACCAGGCCCTGATCACTATCCTTTATTAAAACATCAGCAAACTTCAGCTCTGAATAGCACGACCTTGTGACAAGGACATAGCCTCATTATTTATAATTGGTTCAGTCAGTATTTGTAAATGACAGTCTATTTCTCTATTACTATTTCCGAGACTCTGCTTGCTCTCTCACCTATTTTGAGTACCGCTATCGTTTTGCATAGACACAGTCCCATTATTAATACCTACGACGTCAATAATGTTTGCAGGCTCTTTTTTAATGCCCCTTGGAAGGCTCTTTACCTCTGTCTTCAATAGGGAGTTCATATGGTTTGACTTAATACAATCAGAGGGAGTTTCTGCACCCTTGAGGGATTGATCCTGCCTTTGTATTTTCTGACCAGTCAGTTTGAAGATAGAATAACATTCCCTGGGTTTAGCCGATATATCTATAGTTTTCTTAGCCTTTTTCCAGGCCTTCTGCAGCCTTTTTCTAGCCCTTTTCGTTAAAGGGTGGTCCCATCTAGTACCATCACCTAAGGCTGTAGAGTTCAAAACTTGACTTCTCACTATATTAGCATTTCCTGATGCAATAGGACTTTCGTCTGTTGCCATGTCTAGGCCCAAACCTCTACTGACTTCCTAGCATCCCCGGCCCTAGCTATATGAACAGGGACATTGCGCTGAACATTTTGAAGCTTTGTACTCTCACTAGTTACCCCTGACCCTAAACCGATATGGAGAGTTAAAGGTAATTCTGATTTTGGTTGCACAGCTAGTTTCTTAACTTCATCAATAAGAAACCCTACTAAATTCGGGAGTTCCGACACATTATCTAAAATCTGTGAACACGTACATTTGATTAATTGTGTATTAGCATCAGACTGGGCTCTTCCCACCAGGTTAGTTAGATTGTGTAACTTTGTATCTATCCCCGCCACATATACTGCTAAGGTATTTTTTAGATCCACCTGTATATCGACTTTGTTAGAATGAAAATTTAACGCTGTTGTTATTGCCTCCATTGTACCAAGCAAATTTTGCCATACTCCGTTATCCACTGAACTTTGATGTTTGGGGGGACACTCTTCCGCTAGCGTGGGTACGTCATATTTATCCAAAAACGAAAGATCTGCAGAATTCAAAGGGTTATCTATTTGATCAGTCTTCTTGAGCCCCTGGTCAGAGCCTCTAAGATAACATTTTGGGGGAATTAAAGTTGGTTGTGAGTCAGAGTATTGGTAACGATCCCGTATTACGGGACTAAATGGATTCATACTAGTTTTTTAGGTCTCGCGCCTAGTGTTGCAGTGCGCAGCACTGCTCGCGCAGCGCGAGACCTCTTGTACGGGCTTTAGAAAGCTAACCAGAAAGCTGGTGCGTGTGGTTTTGCTTTCGCCTGCTGTTATTGGCTTTCGCGTGTTTTAAAAAAAATAAATACAGCACGCGATTGGGCAAAGGCGGGCGCATGTCCCGCCTTTGCCCCTCCCATTTCCACTGGTGGCTAGCACGCGCAGCAGCGCGCGTTCGCCTCGCTGCCGAGCTCCCTCCCCCGCTCCTCTGTGGTGCGCGCGCACCACTGTTTAGTTTCATGTTGAAAATCGCAAAGCGAATTATGAGCCCTCCATTAAGAGGGAACACTATATCATGGCGTGATCATTAGTCTGCCATGTCCATGCATTTCACGCTGCATCGAGTTCATTAGTTAAAGCACGAGATTGTAAAGCGCGCAAGAGATACATTCACCGGAGAAACAAGTTACATGGCTGTTAATCAGAAAGCTGCCACCATTACCACCGAAAACTGCTGAAATGAGACTCGCCGAGCAGAAACCCTGACAGCAGTTAATAACATGGAGATTTAGTCACTTCCGTTGCTGTAGTACCAGGGAATACAGCAGCGCGCGTTCGCATCGTTGCCGCGCTCCCTTGCCCTTGCTTCTTTGTGGTGCGCGCGCACCATTGGTTTTGCTTTGTTGTCGTCTATGTATGCGCAAATAAAACAAACGCCGTCTCGTACAATAATGCTGGCACGATGACACCGCTGTTGTTTACGCAATGTAGTGTTTAGTGCTTTAATTTCAAATAATTAAGAGTGCGCGCACTAAATTGTAGACTGTGTAAAACTACCTGCTTCTTACAACTGTGAAATGAATATCGTTACGCCCAGTGGCTTTGGTGTTGCGAGTTTTTAGTTTCTGGGAATTAGTCATACTTTCCAGTGTGCACAGCCCCGCTGCTGCTGACACACCGTTTCTTTACAGCGCCCGTTTGTGTGAGCCCGTTCTAGCGCCGCAGTGCCTGCCCTGTGCTCGGACTCTCTACACAAAGAACCGGATGAATGCCCCCTTCCCTCCCCTGCCGCATATCTAGTGAGCTTACGGCGTTCACTCTATTATTCTAAACCCCTGTTCTAAACCCCTGCAAAAGTTACCTTTATTTCTGACGCAATTGTTAATTACCACCCGAGAGGGCAGGGGTTATGCAATGGATAGTGACGTTATTATTGTATGTTTGTGATAACAATCATAGTGTATATAAGAGAATCTCGAGTACATCTTTAAAAGCCACGATTATGTAGTTGGAGGCGTGTGCATGTTGTAGCTTCTTGAGAAATGTAAACGTTCATGCTCAGTGGTGTCTGTAACGTGCAGCAGTGTTATTCGATACGTAATTAAGCATGTGCTTTTAATTAGCGCATGTTCGCTTTGTTAATGCGCTCGCTGCAAATGTATACATGATAGGCATTACAAGTAAGCTAATAGTAAGAAAAACAACAGTAAAAGTGGACATGCAGGACATGAAACATAATGTATGATATACACATTCTGTAAAGATCGCATACAAGTATTGCTTCGATACATTGTGTATGTGTGTGTATCACTGTGTATGTGTGTACATTACTGTCTCTGTGTGTGCATTATGTCTCTGTGAGTGCATCACTGTATCTGTGTGTGTGTACGTGTTTGTCTGTGTATTTACATTACTGCCTCTGTATGTGCAACACTCATCTGTGTGCATGTCTGTCTCTGTATGTAGAACTGGATGAATGCCCCCTTCCCTCCCCTGCCGCATATCTAGTGAGCTTACGGCGTTCACTCTATTATTCTAAACCCCTGTTCTAAACCCCTGCAAAAGTTACCTTTGTTTCTGACGCAATTGTTAATTACCACCCGAGAGGGCAGGGGTTATGCAATGGATAGTGACGTTATTATTGTATGTTTGTGATAACAATCATAGTGTATATAAGAGAATCTCGAGTACATCTTTAAAAGCCACGATTATGTAGTTGGAGGCGTGTGCATGTTGTAGCTTCTTGAGAAATGTAAGCATTCATGCTCAATGGTGTCTGTAACGTGCAGCAGTGTTATTCGATACGTAATTAAGCATGTGCTTTTAATTAGCGCGTGTTCGCTTTGTTAATGCGCTCGCTGCAAATGTATACATGATAGGCATTACAAGTAAGCTAATAGTAAGAAAAACAACAGTAAAAGTGGACATGCAGGACATGAAACATGTATGATATGCACATACTGTAAAGATCGCATACAAGTATTGCTTCGATACATTGTGTATGTGTGTGTATCACTGTGTATGTGTGTACATTACTGTCTCTGTGTCTCTGTGTGTGCATTATGTCTCTGTGAGTGCATCACTGTGTCTGTGTGTGTACGTGTTTGTCTGTGTATTTACATTACTGCCTCTGTATGTGCAACACTCATCTGTGTGCATGACTGTCTCTGTATGTATATTACTGTTTTTGTCTGTGCATCACTGTGTCTGTATGTGTATTACTGTCTCTGTCTGTACAGCAGTGTTTCAGGACGTGCATCAAGCCTTTGTGTGCATGATTGTCTCAAGGGGGCATCACTGTGTGTGTATGTGTCTTACTGTCTTTGTATGTGCAATATGTCTCTGTATGTGCATGAATGTGTTTGTGTATGTCTATGTGTATGCACTTTTGTTTCTATAGTCTCTATATGTGCATCTCTGCTTGTGTTTCTGTCTCTGTGTGTACGTGTCTGTCTGTATATGTGTATCTTTGTTTTTCTGTGTACATCTCGTTACTGTATGTGCGTGTCTGTGTTTACTTTTTGATCTCCTTGTGTCTATATGTACATCTCTGTATATGCGTCTCTGTATGTTTGCTCTATCTGTCTTTGTGTGTGCATGTCTGTGTCTGCATCTCTATGTCTCAGTGTCTATTTCTATGTGTGTGTGTGTACTTGCCTGTATGTGTACTGCTTTGCTTCTCCTTACAAGAAACAAACAACACTACAATTTCCACTTAATCTACAAAAATAGGCTCCAGATTTCCCTTTAGGAACACATATCTCACTTTACATTATCCCGTTGCTTACAGTTGCAACCACTCTATTGGCGTTGCTAATAATAATGCAATGCCAATAGCTTAAACTTTCAGTAATGCGAGACCTATTGCATTGCAAATGCTTGTTTTATTTAGTGGCTGATTTATAGACTCTCCTAGATTCACGTAGACTCTCGCATTCTTAGATATAGGAGATTTGGAAAAATTATGATTTGATTGCATATAGTCCAAACAAATGACAGAAACATCACATTCACTTGGATCCCTATAACAATCCGTTACAACCTGAGCTTTGCCTTCCACCTGTAGGGGACGGATCTTTTGAGCAGGCAACATTATTTGGTCTGTTGTCTTGTTTAATTGATGAACTTCAGGAACAGGCTCAAAATGTACTTGGGCTTTAACCACTGTTACATGAGGGTACCCCCTTTCAGATGGGATATCTTTTGCGGCAGTAGTTTTTAAACATGAGACAGCATTATCGGCAGACTGTTGCAAACAATCACTCGTTGCATCTCCCTGAAATAACGTACCATCACACACAGCCCGAACTATTGCTGGTGAGCATAAAGTTACTGGAGCAGTGTAATGTGCTGATCTCGATGATATATCCAGAAAGGAGAAGACGAATCAGGTAAGTTTAAGTGCAGCTTTTATTCGGTCTTAACAGCATCACACGGGAGCACAGCTGTCTTAAGAGAAGCGCAACTGTTGAATGGCTAATTCAACAGTTTGAGCTTCAGGGTTGAACAGAACTCCAACAATGCATCTTCAAACATAAACATGTCTGAAGGTGCGCATGCTGCAGCTATTACACAATATGTAGAACGTGGCAGTGAATGAACATAAAAGAAAGACATAACATAAATAAAGATGAGTGAGGCATTTTGAATGTGAAAGTAACCCTTACATCATCTCCTTTTTATCAAAATGAAGAAGAGACCTGTATGAAGAAAATAAAAGATTAAGACATATAATAATCCTTAAACCTTTCAGGAATGGAACAATTTCTAAATGTCCTATTTGACACTTGAGGAGAAGGTAAAGAGACGGAGGTAGTAGCTTGTGGCATGTTGGTGGATAGGACAGAGTGAGAGGAGTTGTCAGATGAAGGTTGATTAGAGTGAGAAGAGTTGTCAGATGCAGTACCTACAGGAAAATGTGAACACTCATAAACATCTGCAAAAGACTGCTTGGAAGAGAGAATTCTGTTGGCATGTTCGGGCAGTAATTTGACTGCAGCTCTTTTATTCCACCACCCCTTTTTATCTAAAAAGAGTGACCCTTTTGAAGTTTTGAGGACCTGAGTGGGAGCAGAAAATTTAGAGGCACCTTTCTTGACTTTGTTTGGATTCTTAATTAAGACCCAATCTCCAATTTGGAAATGATGTGAAACTGAAGAGGGAGATGAATCAAAATATTTCTTCTGTATATTCTGTTGTGTCAAAACATTTCTTTTTAAAAGGATTTTGTCTTGGCAGGCTAAACAGGAGCTATCATCATTTTTTTTAAAGAAGTCTAAGCCAATTGGGACAAATGTTTCCATTGGGATCGCTTTTCTTGAGTAATCTGGATGGTGAGATTCCTGTGGTGGAATGTGTAGTGACTAGATAGGACCAGATTTTTTTTTAAAGAAAAAGTTCAACATCAATATTGCAGGCCAGTGCTGACTGTATGCCTTCCTTAATAAATCTGTTCATCCTTTCGATAAGGCCATTTGAAGAAGGTGAGTATAAAGCAACTTTGAGGTGTTTGATATCACCGAACACTGGCAAATAAATTCATTAATGTAGGGGATATATTTTATTATACGATAACCCTATAAGATTCACAAACACACTGTTGTTGTGAAACACTATATAATATCTGGATTGCGTTGACGGGGAATAAGTGGTATAAGCTTGTGATTATTCACAATTCTATGACCCGCATTAGTAACTCACTAATGTGATTGTATACGAGGCACATATATATATGAATAAGTCACCGGGTGAACAGTTTTTACACAACTTATGCTTATTCATAATGGAGTGAGTGGATCGGCTGATCCCAAATGTACATATATATTTTTTATCTTGTAGCCCTGAAGAAGTCAGTTGGGAAATCTCCCATGACGAAACACGTGTTGGCTGGGCTATCTTACGGAATAAAGAAAGAAAGAATACTTTACAAATTTGTCGTGATTGCAAGAGCGAAATACTTATCTACATGTATGATATGTAACTAAGTTGGTAGAACTACGCCATAACGTACTAAACACATAGCGTGTGCACAGGATCACATTGTGTTTGATATCATGTAAGGCTAGAAAATCTTGCATTAATGTTGAACAAAAATGAGAGGCATTATCAGTCACAATTTCTCTAGGAGATCCTTCTGATAGAAACACTCTGCTAAGGAAGCTAATGACTGAAAGGGTATTGGGTGTTTCACAAAAGTCAAAATCTACCCACTTAGAATAGTAATCAATGAGAGCAATGATATAACGTTTATCATGTGACAACAATTCAAATGGACCAGCAAAGTCGATTGCAAGTTTAGACCAAGCTTCCTCGGGTACAGGTACACTATGTAAGGGAATTTTGGTGGCCTTCCAGTGTTTATCAGAAAGTAAACACGTATCACAGTTATCAATCCAATGGGTTACATCCTTATCTAAAGCAGGCCACCAAAAATGTTCTTTAAGTTTCCTTGAAGTAGCACCTATACCCAAATGTCCTTCATGTGCCTTTTTAAAAAGGTTGGAGCAAAGAGACATGGGAGGAACAAATTGATCGCCACGCATGATGACATTGTTGACAATAGAAAGTTCATCAGAAACTTGAGCGTAAGATTTCAGGGGAGCCGGAAGAGAACGTTTTTTTGGCCAACCAGAAATTATCATGTTCTTGACAGCTTGAAGTGTGGGGTCATTAACAAATGCTTGAACCCAATCTGACTGTGAAAGCGTGAGGGGTGTGAGAGAAAGGTCTTCAATGGAAGCAACAACACATTCAATATCATCATATTTTGAGTCAGATGAATCATCAAGCAAAGGTAATCTAGAAAGGCAATCTGCCCTGACGTTGTGTCCACCAGAAAGATGCTGAATACTAAAATTATATTCATGCAATCTTGAAAGAATACGAACTGTCTTGCTGATGCTTTGCCAGTGCCGTTGCCATTGCGTAAGTGTAGGAGTGGTTTATGGTCAGTTAAAAGGATAAAATGGGAACCCCAAATGAAACTTTTAAACTTTTCGACAGCCCAAGAGCAAGCGAGCGCTTCTCTCTCGATAGTGCTGTAATTCATCTCAGCAGTAGAAAGAGCTCTGGAGGTAAAACCTATGGTATGTTCTTTAGCACCAATCCACTGGCAAAGTACTGCACCTAATCCACGTTGACTGGTATCAACAGAGATGGAGCACTTAAATCCTGGAGTGAAAGAAGATAATGCAGGTGCTTCAATGATAACCTTCTTGACAAGATTGAAAGCAATATCAATTTCAGGAGACCAAAGAAATGTAACATTCTTTTTTAAGAGTACACGTAAAGGTTGGACAATTTGAGAATAACCTTTTATAAATCTCAAGTAATACTCGGTCATACCCAAAAAAGATTTCAAGGAATCTTTGTCTTTGGGAATTGCAATGCTAGAAATTGCTTGGGTTAGGGAACATTTTAGTTTAATACCACTTGCAGAAATTGAATGTCCTAGATAATCAACTTCTGTTTCGAAAAATGTGGATTTATCTCTGCCTAATGTAACACCAGCATCTTTGAAGCGAGACAGTACCTCTTTTAAAGTCTGAATGTGTTCATTCTTATTTTCGAGAAAATGAGAACGTCGTCTTGATAGGCTTTGACAGAGTCAATGTTTTTCAATAAACAATCCATACATTTTTGAAAAACACTGGCCGCAGAGGCCAGGCCAAATGGTAACCTCAAATATATGAATGCTCCAAAAGGTGTAATGAAAGTGATTAAATCAGAGGATTGAGTAGATAATGGAATTTGGTGATATGTACTGCGGAGATCAAGTAAAGTGAAGTATGTTGAACCACTGATACCAGTTAATAAGTCTTGAATTTTAGGGAGGGATGACAATAATTATGTTTTGATTGAGGGAGCGAAGGTCAGCACACAGGCGGATACTAGAATCTTTTTTCTCACAATAACAATGGGACTGACCCATTGGGATGAATCAGTTGGTTCAATAATACCTTCTCAAACCATTTTATCTAGTAGTTTCTTCAGATCCTCTCTCACACTTAGAGGAACGGGTCTAAGTTTGTGTGTGATGGGTATTGCACCAGGCTTGAGTTTAATCAAATGCTCAAAATGTTTGATTTTACCTATGCAAGTGTTGAAAACTTCAGGAAATTCTGAAATTATATCATCAACGAGTGACTTGAAATCTTCTGAAACTAAAGAAATAGAAACATTGTTGAGTTGAACAGGGTTTTCTGAACCAGGTACCAACTTTAGACCCATTTTAGCGAGATCTCTCCAACCAATGATGTTCTTACCTTTTATAGCAACATACATTTTTGTGTTGATATGTTTACCTAAACAAGATAGATTGAGCAAAAGTAACCCAACATATCTATGTCTTTATCACCGTAGGCTTTGGGAATGATGTCTAAAGGTTGTAATGAAACATTAGAAGCCCAATGAATATCAAAAACAGTGTCAGCAATGATTGTTACTGGTGCTCCAGAATCTGCCATCATGTTGAGAGACTTATTATCAATAATGACTTCACAAGTGGGATCTTTAACATGTTCAGCGTTAGACAAATCTTCACCAGAATCAATGGATAAAATGATTTTTTGTGAGGGTTTTTGAGAAAATAAATCCACGGTATTAATGTCAAGACTCTGCAAAGAGGAATCAAGAGAAGAGACATTAAGGTCAGGATGTTCAAGTGAAGAGACTGAACTAACTCGAACCACTTGTTTGCTCCTACAAACAGTGTAAAAATGTCCCATTTTGTGACACTTTTTGCCGAGAGCAGCACAAATGGGACTGTTGCCCAAATGTGTCTTTGAACCACACCTATAACAAACAATGTTTGTTTTCCTATGAAAAGGTTTTGTAAATTTGTTTTTGATGGCTATAGCATTAATCACAGAATAATTTTGTACTAAATTTACAGGAGAAACATTATCATTTGAAATACAATTCGAAGAAATGATGGACCTTTCAATACTTTTAGCCATGTCTATGACTTCTGAGAGTGTGGGATCTCTACAACTTAGGATACGCTCTTGTATTTTTTTATGAAAACAACTGTAGACAAACTGATCCCGAATGTACATGTCAAGTGAAGCACCAAAATTACAATCTGACGCCAAATTCTAAGCATTGTGATAAATTCTTCAACTGTCTCATTGGGATCTTGTTTGCGTTTCATAAAGTTAAATCGTTCCAGCATTACATTGGGTTGTTCCAAAAACTTTTTATTAAGTCTTTGAATCGCATCTGTGTAGACATTCCAACCATCTCCGTTTCCAGGAGGGGGAATGGAAGCTGGGAGATTGTCAAACACTTGTCGACCAGCGCTTCCCAAATGATTGTATAAAATTGGTAATTTTCGTTTTGGTGAGTATTCCTCAGCATCAATAGCGATTTAAATAACTTTCAAAACTGCGAAACCAAATTTTCCAAGATTCCTTCGGTTTACCTGGGACCGGAAGAAAATGGTTTAACTGAACAACTTGGAGGTTTGATGCCATGTTAAAGTTAATAAAACAAGTGCAGACTTGTTTGCAAAGTACTTGGTAAAAGAGCTGCAAACTTATTTGTAAGATAATTGGTAAAAAGAATGCAGATTTATTTGTAAAGTACTTGAAGGGGGTTAAATCCTGTAAGTTAAATAAAGTGAAACTCTCAAATTTTTAAAATGTCAAATAAAGGTAATTTTGGTGAAAGAATTACCTTTTTTCCTTTGTTCTTGAATTTGCTGAAAGTGGTGATGTGAATCAAATGAACAACCACTTCTTAATCTTGCCGATCGTATTGGAGAAACGATCGCGCGTTGAGAGGAACAGCTGATTTTGACGTGAATGCGCTTTGAAATTGAAGCCGATCCTATTGGAAAAATGATCACGCGTTGAGAGGAACAGCTGATTTTGACGTGAATGCGCTTTGAAATTGAAGATAAAGATGGCCGCCAGCGTGGAAGCGTGATGACGTCAGGAAAAAGCTAGAGCTGTACCGAGAAACTCACGTAGTGAATCTTTCCAAGATGGAGGCACGTTGCGTGATTACATCATCACGTTTGTTGAAGTATGTGACGTTGGTTGACGTACGTCATGCCGGTTGACGTAAGATGCCGAAAAATTACCAAATACTTCAAAACTTCACAAATGATGAAGCAAAGGTCACATCCGGGTCGGAGCAAAATGAGGCATGAGAGCGAAAGGTGTATAATCCATTTGAAGACACCCGATCCGTTTGGATAAACCAGCTTAAAGCCTGCAATGGACGTTTGATGGAGGACAAGGAACTCTGCGCAAAATTGGTGAAAATGCTGCCCAGCTCGTCGCCAAATGTAATGTGCTGATCTCGATGATATATCCAGAAAGGAGAAGACGAATCAGGTAAGTTTAAGTGCAGCTTTTATTCGGTCTTAACAGCATCACACGGGAGCACAGCTGTCCTAAGAGAAGCGCAACTGTTGAATGGCTAATTCAACAGTTGGAGCTTCAGGGTTGAACAGAACTCCAACAATGCATCTTCAAACATAAACATGTCTGAAGGTGCGCATGCTGCAGCTATTACACAATTTGTAGAACGTGGCAGTGAATGAACATAAAAGAAAGACATAACATAAATAAAGATGTGTGAGGCATTTTGAATGTGAAAGTAACCCTTTACAGGCAGGTGTGGATAAAGACATCCCACCCTCACATTGAACGTTATATGATTGTTTAAAATAGTCCATAATACAGGACTGGGAGAGCTGAGCCCCAATGTTGGTAACAGTCTTAGATGCTTGATCAGGGACCATTTTCACATGTTCCATACTTGATGATACCTCAATGTGGATTAGCGTTCCTCAAGTTCCATCTCATTGCCGGATGATGTAGCCTTTTGGGCTTGAGCTTTCTTAACAGTCTTCAACCTTTTTTGTCACTGTGGCTGTAGCGACCCTCTTAGACGGCCTGACCTCATAGTATAATAAGTTTCCTCCGGGGAGCAGAAACTCAAGTTGGTTAGCAAACACCAAATTGGCCTCCTTTCCTACCACACTTCGCAATACACCAAGACTCCAGGGGGACACAAAGTATTGGCTGGGGGCGCCTGAAGGTCACAGGGCCTTACATAAGGGCACAGAGATTGTAGACTGCTAGCCTTTTCCGCACCACAGTCAGGCCCGGGCCAAATACCAACAGGAAAGTACACCACAGCTATGCTCCTGCTGTGTTTATAAATAGAGCTGGACAAAGGTAGCAGGACCATACGAAGTTAAAAGTTAAAATACTGCTGCCTGGCCGTCACTGAGCGGGATCTGCAGCAGCGTATCTACCCAAGTGTGAGACGTAGGATTATAAGGTTACAGTGGCTGCAGCCAAATACCAAAAAAGATACCAGAAAAATAAAGGCTAAAGGAGCAACCAGCGAGCTCAATCAGGCTGCTGCCTGGCCGTCCCTTGAAGCCAGGAACCAGGGACCAGAAGCCAGGACCGGCTTGGCAATAAACCTTCTGTTTCCTGCTCTCTTTTCTTCACTCTCTTCGCCAGTCCCCCCTTCTTGTCTCCTTCTGGCCCTACCAAGGGCACAGTGAGTAAGCCAGCGACTGAGGGGGCTAAGGGAGCTGGGGCGGATGAAGAGAAAAAAAAAAGGACTCCAGAGGCTCCTGGGGCTCCCGAAATACCCCAGGGCAGAAGCGGGAACTGGAGGGGTAACGGGAAGAAGCAGCCATAGTTCACTCCAAGAGACCTGGTCCCGGTCTGATCCTGAGGTCCTTGGTGCTCCAAGGGCCAAAAATTGAAGGCAGTAATTGGACTTGGTGCAGCACGACTGTAGGGTAGGGCAGGACAGGGCCTCCACAGGGGAGCAAGCCGCACCAGCCTACCGCTGGCCACTTATGCTCTGCCTGGGGGCCTCCACGGCACTGAGCCTTACCTCCTGCGTGCCTCCAGCAGCTTGCTGCAAGCTCCAAGCTGCATGCTGCGTCCACGTCCTTGCCCCCCGCCCCCCCCCTTCCAGCTCAGGCAGCGCTGACGATGCCAGTAGTGAGCGGTGTATGGAGGTGTACGGAGGATGGTAAAAGGGGCAAGATCAGTCTCATCTGGCCGCCAGCGAGGGGAGAGAACGGACGGTGCAGAGGCGGGAGAGGGCGACCCTGGGCAGCGTCCTACGCAGTATCCTTGCCGAACTGACGCAGCTGACACGTGACCGGAAAACAGACAAATGCTAAATCATCCTTTGTCACATGCTGCTGATTATTTATACATTTGAGCCAAGTTGGTGGGTGGAGGGGGGGGCGCCAATGTTGTAGGCGCGAGGGGGACAGATTTCCTGCATGTACCCTGATCATGTTCACTTCTTCAGGAGTATTAGAAGGAGGAACTGCTGGAGTTGGGAAGAGATAATTGGGGGGACACTTTAAGAAACTCCCTTAGTTGCACTCTCTTACTGTGACACAGAGTGGCAATTTATTGGTATAAGCCCAGCCTTCTCACCCCCCATTCATGTCAATAGACTGGCTACATGAACTGGCGGAGACGTATATACAGAAAGTAAAATTGGAATGCTCTTATTGCTAGAATATTATGAACATTAGCACAGGCACATAAAAAAGACAAGGCAAAGAATACCATTATGATGGAAATGTACACTATCCCAGACACCTATCCAATGCTGTATTCTGTAAATGCAGCGCTAACTTTTTTTCTCCCGCAAGCCCATGGGCAGAGGAATCTACGCTCCTTCAGAATGTTCTCCATCATAGCGATTAACTCTAACTACATGCTAAAGCATGGGGTTTTTATATGGTGTATATTTTTATATTGTGTTACACTGTTCTACAGGTGAGCAAGATATTTGAGAATAAAGTGAGAGAATTGTTCATATAAATGTTACCTTTTCATGCTGTTGTTAAACAAAGGCATCAATAACCATGTCTAGCAAGCTTTCATAGCATGAAGACATTTTACAATAAAACCCATATTGTGTTACCCTACCAAAGGACACAGGCTAAACATCTTGATTACAAACATAGATTCCAGATAAGAAATCAAAGCCTGCAGCCCTTGCAACTTGCAGGGAATAATTTGTGAAACCTGGATTAATGTTCACTCAATATCCAGGTTTCCTGTAGCAATAATTCGTGGGCATAGCTGAAGAAATTCATGAAATTTGAGTTTTCAGTGTGCCTCACAATACCTAATCTGTTGCATGAAATAGTTATAGTTATTAGGTTGAGAGAACCCTTGGCCTTTGGTTCATAGCAGCCTCCACCCATCCCCACTGCTGGTGAGCAGTTTCATGCTCCTCCAAGTTGACGCTACTTACATCATCAAGGGTCTCTGGGCCTACACGAAGAGGGCTAATAAAATCGTCATATAGTATTCTAACTCTAGCAGTTCTTCCTTACAGTCACTCCTTCCAACACTGAATAGCACTCCGTTGGCAGAAGGGTTAACTTCAGTAATGACTATCTGGCACATGCATCAAGCTGGGATTTTGCGAGTCCTTAATAGCGAATATTAAGGATTCGCAATTAAGGATTCGCAAAATTCTATGCATGTAGGAATCGCTATAATAATAGCGATTCCGTCACATTCCTTATTTGCGAGTCGCAAATTGCGAGTCGCAAATAAGGAATGGCTTCCCATTCATTCCTATGGGGCCCATAGGAAGGAATGGGAAATTATGACGCTATTTGCGAGTACCAATAGGTACTCGTAAATTGCATGTCTATTCAAGGGTGCAGGAGTGTCAAAGGACACCCTGTTGCACCCTGAGAGTGATCCGTGCACATATGTTGCGCACACACATGTCCCAAGGACATGTGTGTGTGTAACCTTCAACTTTGAAAAATGCACTTTAGTGCATTTTTCAAAGATTTTACAAATTACCATGAAGTTCAAATTCATGGTAATTTGCGCCCCCTAATAGCGAAATCGCTAATATTTTTACTTTGTTGCATTGCATTTAAGGAATCTCAATTTGCCATTCCTTAAATGCAATGCATATTTAAGTAATCGCAATTTAGAGATTACTTAAATTGCGATTTTTGACATTTGGGATGATGCATCCCAAATGCAAAAATACCAGTCCTAGAGGGCAGATTCTGAGAATCTGCCCGTTTGCGACCGGTTTTTCGTTTGATGCATGTGCCTGTATGTTATTACTCGAGCTGCTAGCTGCTTCAGTTAACCTATGTTTTGACTTGGGGCTGTTGACAAACAGTCTACCCTTTATGGCTTTTTTTTCTAAGCTCCTCTTCTATCAGTAGTTGTTTCCTGATTACGTCATACCCCATCACACAGATCCTCTCACTACAGTTAATTGCAGAGTCTCTAAAAAAATTTGAACTCGAAGTCTTTTTGCTCAGTTGAGGCCTGTGTGTTTCACTAGACTTTACAAATGACGCTGGTAATATCCTATCATCACCTAGTAATGCACAGCTGTGGAATGACTTGTAATATGTGCTGCACTTTAGATCTATTTGACGAGGGTAATTACATTATGTTAAATAGGCTATATTAATGCTAGATTGTGTTTATAGGCCTCAGTGTGGTGCTTAATGATGATTCATTTGTGCGATTTAATATGTCTCTTGTCTTTTTTCACCGTTTTAACAATTATATTTGTTGCGGAAGGTTTACATATCAGAGAATAACATTAATGTCATAGAAGTCTGATTTAATCTCTAGAATTGTGAAACATACTTTGAGTGTATCTTAACTACCTTATTAAATTCTAGCTCCATAAAAATAAGGGATTAAAATTAAGAGCCTATGACGTGTGTCAATCAAATAGTTACCAATTCTTCCAATAGTGTAATGATGACACAAACACATTATCCTTGGAATTACTTGTAGAACAGATGAAAAATATAACATTTTAGAAATTCGGAGAGCGAGGGAAGGTACAGGAGTTTAAGAACGAGACACATCAGCAATATATAAATACCAGCATTTGTAAAGCGCGCAGCTACCTCAGCAAGGGAGAGCAGTTGCTAAAAACTGCTACAGAGCTTTTCATGTGAGGCCAGAGTTAGAGTCTTAGAGCAGAGGATTAGTGGCAGTGAACACTACTGTGTCTAGTGGTAGAGGGACTGAGATTCTGTTCACTAGTGTAGCTGGAGCTTGGCGATGTAAACTCAACTGACTGTGCACATGAGGTGGGTTCACAGATCCATGTGGTAAGTTGGTTGGTAGTGGTGGCCGGCCAGCGGTCCCTTGGCATGGGTTCTCCAAAGTAAACAAGCATTGGCATAGCCAATAGGTCTCGCCTTTGGGACCTTGTAAGTGGGTGCCTCTGAGGAACCGAGAGCTTGAAGAAACAAAAGCGGTAAATAAAAATAAACAAATCAGCCATAAACATAATAATTTTCTTGCAAAGCAACAACAAAAAATACACGCTATTACTGCACACCCCTTGCCTTACACGTTGTGGCTGCTAAAATAAGGATGGTTGTGTATTTGGGCATAAGCGAAAGCTGACATATCGAACGAAAGTTCCTGCTGCGCAAGTTTCTTTGTTGCGTTGACATATTTGAGAAGACACATCAGTAGCACAGACGGGAGTTGTGGACCGCCGTATTATTGTGGTCCGGATGGATTAATCTTTGCACTTAGACAAAGTGCTTAATTTGTGCCGTTTGTTGCAGGTGGTGGGCTCCGGCAGTTATTTCTGGGGACCAGGACTTAGTTTTCATAATCAGAGTTTGAACTACAGCAAGAGAGAGAAAGGTGGGAACAAAGGAGGAAAAGAAAGGATGTAAAACGGTGAAAAGGTGAGGAAATCAGGGATGAAAGAGAGCCTGCAAGAAGGAGGGAGTGCAGGGAAGTGAAAGAAAGAGGGAGAGGGAGGAATTCACTCAAGGCGGCCAATATATTCGCCGTGATGGGGGCCTGTCCCTTCCTTCACCTCGCGCCGAGGCTGCCGGCCGCGTGCAGCCAGGAAGCGCGTGCTGTGAAGATCGCAGCGCGCAGCAGCCACAAGCCATAAGCCATCCGCGCGCACGGCTGTAAAGAAACACAGGCGGGCTCTGTTTACACAACAATGCTTAAACACCACAGTGAAACTGGGAACAGTTATCAGGGGGCCTTGTTCGTTAGCCGCCTTTTCAATATTGTATATAACAAGCCATAGTTGCTGCTTATTTATCTTATGCAGTTAACAACCATTGACAATTAAGCCACGCCCTTAATTACATTGGCCACGCCCCTTTCAGAGACCCCCCAGTTTTTTCATCCCACTTAAAGCCCTGATTTATGATGATTATACTTGGACATTTATCAATACAACATAGGGTTGTGTAATGTTTGACATACACTTCGTCCGCTTTTCCTGCATAAGGATTAAGAATGGTAAATTAAAATCCCGTTTTTAAATGATATAAAATGAACGCACTGGTCCAATGCCCACACAAAACGTCGTGGCGCGACATAGCGGTGGCATGCTTTGGCGTTGTGCAAACCGCCACACGAGATAAACAACAGACGACTGGTGACTTGTTTGTTGATTGAATATATTTAGAAAATACGAAAAAACAAAGCATAGATGCCCAGCAGATTGACTGCACTTGAGACTCACAGGCACTGATACAGGTAGGGTAAGAGTCCGCAGGGCACACTGGAACATCAGCAGCGGGCAAAGTGACTTTCATAGGGCAAAGACACTGGCTCCATGGACCAATGAATCCACATCAGAGACCCGATGACCACAGGTTTGATCTCTATGGGTCTCTATGGGCCCCATCAGCCCTTCATCCTCCCGAAGATGATCAAATGAGTACCATTGAGCTAGATCTCCCCCCCAAAAAATCTGTTACTCAGTGCCAAAAAACATATGGGTGAGTGCGCGCTTCACAAATACAAGTTATTCATGAAATAACACGTATTCCTACATATTAAAGCAAAGCTGCATGTCGTGTTTAATACAAACGTCAAAGTGGAACGATATTTGCACTGATTTACGTTTTTAACAAAACGAAATCTTAAGTCCAAAAATATAAGCAAATGTTTCATTTGGCAAAAGCACCCGGGAATATCCCAAACGATAAAAAAACACAAAAGCAATCGGCCTTATTACAACACACCGCATCGAGGAGAACGAGCAATCAATTGTTCTCTCTTTTAAAAGAATATTAAAAAGCGACCCGCGATGGTTGGTGTCACGGCTTCGTCGCCGAACGGTACTCATTGGACCTATGTTGGAAAGACTACGGGTCGAGTAAAAATAAAAGTAACTGCGGCACCAAAGCATGTCCGCTTGCTCCCGCAGGCAAAACGCAACTCAAACGAGGTCGGGTAAAGTTTAAGAAAATACATAAAAACAGGCACCATTGTAAGCATCGCGGCACACGAGCAAATTATTTAAATCACCCACGAGGAATGCAGCTTTGGCAGTTTTCTACTGACAGGGTAAAGTAACACCGTTTGTGCCTCAATAGGAAGTTAATGTTTACTCCATGCGATTTCTTCATGGAACAGGAAACAAGCGCGGCCGCGAAAGTGAAAGCGACCGCGCTGTGTTAATTAGTAACATGATCCAGAAATGCAGCTGGCACCCTGCGCGCCGCTGCTCGCTCCCGAGACCCAAACGCCATGGGAGTGAACGTTTAGAGAAAAGGCGGGACATGCACCTGTCTTTGGCCATTTGCGTGCTTTCATTATTGAAAGCCACACGCAAAGGCCAATGGAATGTGTGGGAGTTACCAAACTCACACGGAGAAGTTTAGGAGAAGTGTGGAGTGCTCACAAGAAGCCTCCCAAGGAGCAGCGCATGCGCGCTGCGCTAGGCTCGACCTAATAAATGGATACCATGGGTCATCAAGAGCCCCCAATCTTTGGGCAACTTCATTAAGGAAAGTAGACTATCGAGGCTCCCAAGAGGAGGAAGAGAACAAGGCTTGCTGCATCGTTGTGTTTACAATAACGCATATGTTTGATTAAATATGTACAAAGTGTATCTTCAGTCATGGTCTCAAGGAAAACACAAGGGGAACTGTTAAAACCCATATGGTGGAAAAGCATTGTATCTTAATACCGACACACCCCTTACCAAGTACCAGTCACAGACTACTGGAAGCACTCTTACCCCACGCATGCTAGAAGTCTTGCAATATCGACAGCACTATTGCACCCTTTAGATTAGCAGTCGCATACTACCACAAGCAGTCGCAACTGTTGAGTCTCAGTCTGATACTACTGACAACACTCTGACAACCCTGACACCCTAAAGGTTACACACTACCAGAAGCACTCTCACACCCTTCACATACTATTAGTCTTGCGCTACCTTCAGTAATTCTGTTCCTATCAGAGTAGCAGCCACTTACTACCAGAAGCTGTTACAGGAAAGAACAAAGTTCTCATAAGAGTTGACTAAATTAAAACTTATATGCCAGAAACTTGAATGACGCTGGCAAAGATTCTATGATGCAGAATCTAAAGTGGTCTATCTGAAATGAGTAAGATAGTCCAGGCCTATATTAAAGAGTCTAAATCAGCTTATTGCAGCACATGGCTCTCTTAGGCCTCCAATTTAGACAAGGAGTTATTCTGCCTAATCAGTGGCCTCTGTCTAGAGTGACGTAGTGTACAAAAAAATAGTGAGTTGAAATGCTACCCAGAGCTATTGCTAGTGGTTTAGACTATTTGCCAGCATTTTTCCCATCAACATTTGTGTGTTAGACTTTTAGTTATACGCCAGACCTATTGGCTTTGCCAATACTTAAAATTCACTTAACCGGAAATCAACATCTACTGTTTATTAAAAAGATTATTTCCAGTATTTCAGAACTATGTTTTTGGCAGTCATTATTCCAGCTTCCAGTAAGCCAAGTTTCACCATTTTCGTTTGTGACCAAAAGAGGCGTAGCAGAATTTTTAGTTGTAGTAAAACAATTGATAGGTTCACACTCCGTTCATTTTCTAAATCTTGTTTATGGTCATTAACTAAAAGCTTGCAAATGCTACAATGTGAACTATGCATGTTGCAGCAAGCAATTCCTAGTTCATAATTTTCAAAAAGGTATACCCTTTTACAAGTAGTTGTAGAATCATCCTTGCTTAAAAGTAACATTAACTTCATAATAATTCCTTCGGTTTTATCGTATCTAAATATCAGATCTGAAATTAAGATAAATGTCTCGCAGACTATCCGGTTGATAGAGATCACACTATGCTTTATGTACTTGTCCTGGCCCATTTGACAGTTATGAAAAATTATGAAAGGATTGTGCCAAATGGGATCAAAGCTAGTTTTAGAGAGTTAACCCAAAGATTTTCATAATTGATTTACTTGTGTATCTAGTAATGTTCAAAACAGAAATAGCAACGTTTTTGGTAAAATATTGGTTTGGTATATGCATTTATAGTTGTTATCTTACATTTTACTTTATTCCTATCATTAGGTCGAGCCTAACGGCAGCGCGCATGCGCTGCTCGCTCTGCGAGGCATGCAGTAGTCGAGTATACGGTGGAAGCCTCGCCTACTCTCCTCCCATATTTTTCATTGGCTGGTGTCATTGTCCTTGGTAAATGCTGGCTTCCGATTAATTATGAGGCTTGTTAGTCCCTCCTTGTTACCGCCTTGTCGCCGTTTGTTACCTCCCATGAGGACTGGATCTTTTACTTCTGGCGTTACAGTCTCCTTCATAAGTCGGTAAGCACTTTTTTCTTTAATGATCTTCCCTATTCCACCCACGACATCTCAGCAGGCCCTCTGGTTTTACTAATGTATATATTTATATTATAGAGCGTCCGCTTTAACTATAGCGGCCGCACTAATTATTTATTTACTTAACGTTGACCGCTTTCGTAATGTATTTATTAAAATTATAGCGCGTCCGCATTAACTATAGCGGCAGCGCTTAATTATTTATTTACTTAACGCTGGCCGCTTTCCTAATGTATTTATAAAAATTATAGCGCGTCCGCTTTAACTATAGCGGACGCGCTTATTTTTTTTTTTTATTAATACTGCAGGCCGCTTTCTTTAGGACTGAGCGAGGGGGGGCACAACGTTATAACATTTGCAATGTAATAGGACTCGCATTTACACGCGTTCAAGCTTTTGTCATTGTAAATGACAATGCCGTTTATTTATGTTTTAAAAACCAAAACATAAATAAAAGGCATTGTCATTTACAATGCCAATAGCTCAAACTCGCGTAAATGCGAGACCTATTGCATTGCAAATGCTTGTTTTTTTGTTCCTTTACTTCTCTTAAGAAGTAAACTGTGTCCTCTTCTGTTTGCTGAAGAGATATGAAGGCCTTTAATAACTTACCTTTCTATCTCACCTCATTTTGGCATTTCAGAAATGACACATAGGAACCAATGATGCAGCTGAAGAAACTTAAATGTCATCTGATAGTCTTTTAAATTGGACAATGCAAAGTCATCGTTTTGAAAGGTATGTTTAATTTACCTAAGGATATGGAGGAATGTGTCTTGGGAAAACCGATAAGTTGGGATCTTACATTTTTTATTTGCATATTCACATTATTAATTGTAATGCAGAGACATTTTTAAAAATGTACCAAATTGTAGGTAGACCGTTAAGTTATGGTATTAATTTATGTCCATCAACATAAAGTAAATGTATGCCATCTCTCGAAGTCTAGTTTCAGTTCTTTCTTCAGTGCTGACAAACTGAATTATAAGCTTTACTTGCATCTCTAGAAATGGATATTTTAAGGTGAGGTATTTTCTTGGCTCCCCCTAAGAACCGTAGTCTCGTTTATTGCTCATTTTAAAAGCTGACATCATTATGGATGTTTGTTAACCGAAAATGAGCCAAAAGTATCAATTAATATTCGAGGTTCGGGAATTAACTTCAAAGTTGAGGCTAGAGCACAGGTCTCCAAAAGGTTTATTTGTCTGTGCTACCAGTAATTTGCAGGCTGCCTCCCTGCAGCTCACACATAATGGCCTGTCAGCTGGTTTGAGAGTATATAGCTGGCCACCCACTAAGATAGTACTCTAAATATATTGGTCCTAGTTCTTTAAGGCCTTGGGAGTTAACACTACAAGGCCATTCAGCCCATCAACTTCTAAAAAAAAAAAAATTATTCCTTCTTTTGTTCTTTCTTTCACTACTTTCTTCCTCTCCTTTCTTTCTGTTCATTCTTTCTCTCTTTTACTCTTATTGTTTTTTCCTCTTCGTTGTTCCTACCTTTCTCTCCTTCCTTCTCCATTTTTCTTTTTCATCCTTCTTGCTTTCTTTCCCTTGGTACTTTCCTATTTCTTTCAGTCTTTCCTTCTCCACTTTCCTTCTTTCTCTCCTTTCTTTTTGTATTGCCTGTTTCTTTCTTGCTTCCCTTGTTTTTCTGTACTTTTTCTTTTTTAATTTCTTCCTGTCTCCCATTTTCTTTCTTTTTCTTTCGTACTCTATTTGATTACCCATCTTCTCTCCTTTTGGTCTCCTTTTCTTTCTATCTAAATTTCTCTTTTTCTTTATTTCTCTTACTGTTTCCTTCTTTCATTTGCTACTTTTTGTTTCTCATTCCTCCTCTGCTTTCTTTCTCTGCTTTCTGTTTTTTGCTTTTGTCTTCGAGTTTCTTTTTCTTCCTTTATTCTCTTACTTCTTTCCCTTTCCTTTGCTTCATCCTTTCACTCCTTTTCTTCTCCTTTCATACTTTCTCTTTCTTTCTCTTCACCTCCCTTTGTTCTCTCATGTTATTGTCTTTCAGTAATTATTTTCTTTTTTGCTTCCCTTCTTTATCTACGTACTTTCGTTATTTTTTTCTTGCTCAGTCTTTCTGTTTCCTTCATTTCCGACATTCTCTCCTTTGTTTCTTTTCTTTCATTCTTTTTCTGTTTCTCCTATTGTTCTTTCTTTGTTCCTTTGTCTCTTTCTCCCTCTTTTTACCTTTGTCTTTTTCTCCATCTATATATTTGTATCTTTCTTTTTCTTTCTCCTTTCTTTATTTTTCCATGTCTTTCTTTTTGTTTTACTTTTTCCTCTTAATCCCATTCTTCTTTTCGTTGTTCCTCTTTTATTTTTCATTCTTCTTCCCATTAATTTCTATTTCATCTTTTTTCTTTTCTTCCTTCCTTTCTCTGTTTGCACTTAACTACTCAAATCAATGTCTTTATGCATTCATTTGTACAGCATGATTGTGTGACCGATATGTCCTGTGAGGGGAATGACTCCACAGTGGTCCAAGCCTCTTTTTTACACTCTAGTGAGCCGTCCAATTGCTTGGCTTCACAGTTCTTCATGACACAACCTTTAACTCCTCAGAGCCTTGTGCAGGCCCTGGCGATTAAGGTAAATACTGGAGCTTTTCCAACTGTTCTACTTGATATATGCGTTTGGCAAGAGAGTCTTTTCATCTGCCATTCTTGTCCTCTTATACTTGAAAGTTGTGTGCCTCTTGGGGTTCTATACACATTCCCTCTGGGATGTGGCATGTGAGATCTAACCCACCAGTAGTACTGGAAGTGTTGGGGTTGCTTACGGCGTATTGCTTATCGTCAGACAGATCTCTTAACCCTTTCGGGAAACAGTCCAGCCTTTTATGGCCCTAAAGGAAGAGGCGGTGGCATAAGACGTGGCTGCCAGCAGCTGCAGCAGTCTTTTTCTTCCTCTTCATCTGCGGCAGCCACTGTCTAGCCTCTTTAGTTTCTTGTGTGATGCTTGGTAGGAGCCAGAATTCATTTTTGCATCCAGGCCGGCGGGCCATTACTTTAAAACAGTGATCATTCAAGATGTTAATTTTGGTGATGTCCTCCTTCCTTACTTGTCTAGCAGTCCCCAGTTCCTCCAGCTTTTGGCCAGCCAATGGCGGCCCATTGGGATTTTCTCTCCAGCGAAGTTCAGATGCTGCTTGACAAGAGTGCGATCATGGTTGTGCCTGAGGTGGGGAGGGGTCAGAATCTTACTGCTGCTACCTTCTGGTCCCCAAGAAGGACAAAGGGCTGAATCCAATCTTGGAACTCAGGTTTGTGAAAACTTCCCTCAGAAATAATCAAGATGAGGATGCTGGTCAAGGTCTTATTAGTCCTATACCCATAAGACTAAATGATGTGCTTGGACTTCTAGGACACGTACTTTCATGTACCGATCCAGCAGTTCCAAAGGCCAGGGGTCTCCAACCTTTTTTGTAGTGAGTGCTACTTCTGATCAGTGAAAATCATCATGAGCTACTGAAGGCCAAGTAGATCGTGCATTGTTGCCAGACTGTCTCACGGCCATCTTCATTGACTTTAAGCCTTATGTCCATAGAGCCAAATACTATGGTTTGAACAAAATACTTTGACTAGGTGCACTATGACAGGGCTACCATGTGTGTCAGTGAGAGCCTGGTCTTTGGGGTTGTATGAACATGTGTGTGTATGAATGGAATATATGAGTATGGGTGACTGAGAGCCTGTGCCATATGTACTTGTGGCACAGAATATACCTTTCACCATGTGTAGCACCGTTACATGTATAGCACAAACATACAACCATTTCATAATATTGAACATTTTTGTGCACTTTAAATTTCTCCCACTTAAAATAATGGCTGTATTTTTCAGGTATAAATATGGCACTGTGTCTACCAGCCTCTGGCTGGAAGATGCCTGCTGTATGTAAAGGCAGCACTTTGAAATGGGGGAAAATTAAACCGAAGAGTTAACTTTGTTTATATGGATTCCATAAAACTCATTTAAATTTTCTCCCATTTCCAAGTGTCACATTTACAAACACCAGGCATCTACTCCTAGTGGCCTTTAGAGACAGTGCGATATTTATAACCGAAAATGACAGCTATTTGTTTAAATGGGAGGAATGTTAAGTGAAGAACATGCTTCATAAAACATTAAGATGTAATTGGCTTAATTGAAAGTGAAGAAAGACATTAATACTTAATGTTTCATAGAAATAGTTTTCTTCACTTTAAATGTCTCCCATTGAAAAAAAAATCTGTATTTGTCAGGTATAAATATAGCACAGTGTCTATTGGGCATTGGGAGCAAAAGGTCTACTACTTGTAAATGCGACACTCGTAAATGGAAGTATATTAAAATGAAGAGTTAATCAATAAAGAAACGTTTCATTTTAATTTTCTCCCATTTAAAAGCATTCAGAAACATCATTTTGTTCTCACACTCAATTACTGAGCTGACCAGGACTTTTATTTAACAGTTAAATGCCTCAGTGCTTTAGTTCTTCGCCTCTGTGCCTAGCCTGGGTAATACGTCTGATTGAGCACTGCTCATTATCAGACACTGCTTTCTGCAGCTTGACAATAAAATGTCACCCTGTGCCTATTTAAAAACAAGCATTGGCATAGCCAATAGGTCTCGCCTTCGGGACCTTATGTGTTTAGCCAGAAATGTTGGCTATGTTGTAGAGCATTGTGGCTGCTGTGCATCATGTTAAAAATTTATAATAAAAAGTGTTAAGCATTTTTGTTACCTTTATACAAACCAAGAAGACATTATATACAACTGAACGACCCGATTTAAAAAAAGAATTAACATAAAAAATGTCTTCTAGTTTTTTTGTACTTGCACTGCGGGCAACATACTCCTACCTGTTCTAATGCTTGTTTGTTATAATTTTTTTTGTTATGGGGGAGCGGGACATAAACAACGGGGGAGTGGAGGTTGGAAAACAGTACTTTAATTTGAATACGAGCAGCGGACGGACACTAGGGGAGAATCAACAGATGCCAGATTCTGAGGGCGGATTGACGTGATGCTTAGGTGATGCTTAGGTGGTGCGCTGATGCGAAATGGTGGTGAGTGATGTTTGGTGCTCAGGTGGTGCCACTATATGGTGTGGATTGGAGGTATGTTGTGGATTGTGGAGTTGAAATATGTTGTTTGGTGTGTAATTATGTGGTGTGTATTGGAAATGTGTGGAGTTGAATTGTGTGGCCTTGAACTGTGGTATTGAGTGAAATTATGCTTAGTGAAATTGTGTCATGGTGTGGAGTCCATTTATGTTGATTGATGGTATGTGGCATAGAGTGCGCTTGTGTGGAGTGTATTTGTTGCATTGAGTAGAGTGTAATGATGTGGCGTGTAATTATGTGGTACTGAGTGGTATGTGAAGTGTATTTATGTTGCATTGAGTAGAGTGTAATTATGTGGCGTGTAACTATGTGACACTGAGTGGTATTATGTGGAGTGTATTTATGTTGCATTGAATAGAGTGTAATTATGTGATGTGTAATTATGTGGTACTGAGTGGTATTATGTGGAGTGTATTTATGTTGCATTGAGTAGAGTGTAATTATGTGGTGTATAATTATGTGGCATTGAGTGGTAATATGTGGAGTGTATTTATGTGGCATTGAGTAGAGTATAATTATGTGGTGTGTAATTATGTGGCACTGAGTGATAATATGTGGAGTGTTTTTATGTTGCATTGAGTAGAGTGTAAGTATGTGGCGTGTAATTATGAGGCATTGAGTGGTATTATGTGGAGTGATTTTATGTTGCATTGAGTATAATGTAATTATGTGGCATGTAATTGTGTGGCACTGAGTGGTATGATGTGGAGTGTTATTATGTTGTGTGGTGTAGAATTCCATGGTATTGTATTGTGTTTTGTGTGGAATTATGTGGGATGGTTTGGAGTGGTATTATATGGTGTGGATTTAAGTGGTATGTTGCAAAGTTGAATTTATTTTGTGCAATGCCAATTGGTGTTGTAAATGACAATGTTTTTTACCCATGTGTTATAAATTGAGTGGAGTGGACATATATGGTGTGGAGAGGAATTATGTGGTTTGGTTTGAAATTGTGTGGTGCGGAAATGTGTTGTGTGGAATGATTGTGTGTTGTGGAATTATGTGGCATGGTGTGCTGTGGAATTATGTGGATAATTGTGTTTTGAGTGTAGTGGATTTATGTGGAAGGGAATTGTGTGTTGGAAAGACTGGAAGGGCTGGGGCACGGTTAGTGGAATGGCAAACCCTGCTTGCCACACTGGATGTTGGCCAAATGATTTACACAATTTTGGTAAAACTGTCTTGATGTTGGGGGTAAATTTTGCAACACTGAATGGAACGCTGAACTTTCATTGCGAAATTACCACAAAAATGGTTGAAAATATTTAGTCAAGAAACAAGACCTGAAAACTGCATCGTGGACTTGGTATCAGTGTCTAAATCTGAAAAAGTTTGATAAGTTCCTAACCATTTTTATGTACAGTCTTCAGTAGATGTGCCCATTGTTCAGGTGTATAACATGTGAAATGTGCATATCTATTTAAACATCGGGATTATGGAAGTTAAACAATTCAGTGGGATGTGGTAGAACTGCTTATATTTTGTATTTAATCTTGGTTACATATTTTGGGCCGTGTGGGAGCGTAATCTTGGCTCACATCAATGCTGTAACATGTCTTCCCATACTTTATTAATGAAGGGTACTACAGTGAATATTTTGTTTCCCTTAAGAAGCACATTTAACAATTACCAGTTTTTTTTTTTTTTGTAAAATGGGCTCCAATATTCTTTTAAAGGTTTCCAGTTTAAAAGCCAAGTTAGTCAGCCAGTCTTACCATCATATTTTATTTACAGTAAACTCTATTTCCCAGTGAACCCAAATTAATGTTTGTCCTAACGCATAGCTGAACACACAGAAGCTGCTGGACAGTGGTATTGTATTTAGGGTAAATGGCGCCACTCCGGAGAATAGCACAAGTATTGGTGTGAAGATACCTATCTTTGTCACGGTGCTGTAAGGTGAGGAGAACCACTGATCTCCCCAAAACTAGCAGCCTGAGCCAACTAAACATAGAGAAGAAAATCCTCAGCACACGTAAATAATGTCACAATTATAAGAGTGCGTAGTGTAAGCACAAATTGAACACAAGTAAGTGAATTCTTGTTCTTTTCTTTATTCTCTGGGTTTTCAAACAGCCAACACGTGTTTCGTCGCTTACAAGGGAAATCGTCCCGCGACTTTATCAAGGCTATGTCCTCTTTAGAGAAACGTACTCGGCTTTACACGAGGAGCGACGTCCGTAGACCGGATACATCTAATCACGAATCTGAGACTGTGGGACGTAATAGGATCCCTTGGATTTATGCACTGCTGTATGTGACGTCGCGAGAAACTGAATCCCTTTGTGGGTTGGAATTATCACCACAAAAGAAGGATTTCTCTAAAGAGGACATAGCCTTGATAAAGTTGCGGGACGATTTCCCTTGTAGCTGACTGAAACACGTGTCGGCTGTTTGAAGACCCAGAGAATAAAGAAAAGAACAAGAATTCACTTACTTGTGTTCAATTTGTGCTTACACTACGCACTCTTATAATTATTGTGACATTATTTACGTGTGCTGAGGATTTTCTTCTGCATAGCTGAACACACATTCACATCAAATAAATCAAAACCTTAAATTGAGTACATTTGTAACTCTCTTATGAGGAAGCAATTTTGCATACTTCATTAGATTAATTGATTTGTACAGTGAGTTTAATCATGTTGCCACTCTGATTAGCCTTTCAGCTAAGTGACTTGATGTTTTCATTGCATCCCTGGGAAAAGCCACACAGTGATGCAGAACCATGAGCACTTGCAGTGGTTCCCCAGTAAAGGGTTTTCCCAGAATTGTATGCAAATAAAGTGAAGCTCGGAGAGTGCCTTTCACTTATCGAATTGTGGTTTTAAACGTGGCTGTCATTTGCATTTTCACTCTGTTTGCTGTTTTTCTGTCTAGCAGGAATGTAAATTTAATTTAATAAAGTATTATTTAAACTTTTGTCCTTTCTACAGCTTAAATATGAGCCCACTCAGTCTGCCATCCCCTACGGGGATGCACTGCAGCGTTGTGATTGGTCTGAATGCCGTGGTTTGGCGCTCAGATGGGGACTGGGAGCCTGGGCATCTTCTCCACCCAGGCTGTAACACAGCCTGGATGGAGAACATGCAAAGTGCGCATGACTGTTTGGCCGGCCCGAGACGGCTGGCCAAACATTCATGCGCACTATCAGAGTGCCCACCACTCCTCACCCTGCAATCCCACCCTGCCTGCATAGCTGCGGCAGCAGGAACAAATAAAATAATAACATTGAGTTATTATCATTTTATTTTTTCCTTTATTTACAGTGCTAAAAGCAGTGGGGCGATGCTCCTTCGCCTTAGCGGAGGAGCCAGCACTGGCTTTTAGATTATACTGATGGAAGCTCGGAGCCTGGGAACCAAAGTCCTGGAAACCATGTTGTCTGTGGGTTTATTTGCCTAGCTTTGAGTTGGCTCAGTTAGTGGGAAAGAAAAAAACTGCTGCACGTAAATTCATATTAAATTTGATTGGCTTTGAGCAAGAAGCACTACAGTTTGTATTTTAGGTATTAGGTATAATATGGTATTTGAAAAATATAGGGCTTCCTAGTAAACCTGAGAAACTTGGTTAAACGAAAGGGTAGAAGAAAATTGGTACTCTAGAGGTGTGCTGTTTCAAAATTGTGTTTTAATGTTTAAATCTATACATTTGTTTTAAGATAACACTTACACTCCGCTACAACCAATGGTCAGTGAGGCATAACCTAGGAGATGAATAGGGAGGGTAATGTTGTTGTAGGGTGAGGAAGATTAGAGACTGAGAGTTGAATATAGAAGTAGAACAGTGGATAATTAGGAGGAATAATGGGCCCCACCTCGGATTTAGTCCACAAATTTAAGGTAATCTATGCGTTTGGGCTCATTCTTGATTTGGTTAGCCGTACTAAGGGCCAGTGTGATTTTTGTTTTTGTTTAGAGGAGCATAGTGGCAAAGTCAGTTTATTTCGGAGCCCTAGTAGGATATAACTAGAGAGACATGGGATTTCCGTATCAAAGATTTCATTTATGGCTTTCAACACCACCTCCCAAAATCGTTTGAGTTTGGGACATGGCCAGAGAAGGTGGATTAATGTTCCTGGGCTCCCACCGTTGCACCAACATCCCTCCGAGCCGCTGGATTTCCATTTCGATATCCTAGAGCAGTTGTTATACGAGTAATGAGTTATTATGAGCATCATCTCCCTTCCTGCTGTGCTGAAGGACAAGGTGTGGGTCCTGTACAATATATCTGACCATTTCTCGGGAGTGAACGAATGTTTTACGTCTGCTTCCCAACGATTATGGGCTGTGGATTTGGTGATGCCAGGAGCTAGGTTTTGAAATGTACAAATGTTAGAGAGCATTCATTTGTCGTCAGTATTGGTAATTAGCTATTTCTCAAAGTGATAAAGGGGTCTATTGGCAGGGGATTGGATTGTGGGGTGAGTTACCCAGTTTGTAATATGAATGTACATTCGTCTTTCCTGCTCAGGAACCCAATAATTCGATTTAATTTGTTGGAAGTCCATCAGTCTGCTATGGTCATATAAGTCACCAATTCTTATGTAATTGGCATCCTGCCAGGTTCAGTACTCCTGGCCCATCATAAAAGAGACAGAAGCAGGATTGCCTATAATGGAATGAGCTGGGAAGGGGGTGTGGATAGACCTGTAGCAACAGAAGCCCTATTCCAGGCCTCCATTGAGCCTTGCACAACCGGAGAAATATAAATGGTTTGAGGATGATTTTTTAGGGAGCCATGGTTCTTTTCAGATGTGTATCCCAGCAGTGATTTGGTCATTAAAGCACTAATGCTTCTCTATGAGGGGCCTATTCCATTATTGCAGGTGCCTCAACTCAGCAGACGGGTATTAATTGGAGAGGTTGGGTACACCCAGGACACCCTCCGCCATGGTCAAATATGCCCTTTTTCTTGCCATTCAAGGTTTCTTTTACCCTACATAAATGCATCAATCATCTGTTGTAGTTTACACAAAAGGTGTGTGTGGGGGGGGGGGGGGAAGAGGTTGTAGTGGGAATGGCTGCATAACTTAAAGAATTTTAGGTAATAGGGTCATTTTGACTGCTGCTGTCCTTCCTACCAAGGAGCATCTCCTCTAGTGCCAGGATTGCAAGTCTGTGCGGACATTGGAGACAAGATCAGCATAATTACGCTGCACTGTTTTGACTGGGAAGGAGTGTAGCTTGAGTCTGGGGTATTGTACCCAATTCCATGGCCACAGAGGGGGTAATAGATTCTCTAACACAAACTTGCCCCACTGCGGAGTGGTGAGATTAAGAACTTGCGATTTTGGATACTAACCGTAAAACCGGAGACGCTACTGAAAATGTCAAGTTTTCATAGCATGGCTGGGATTGAGTTATGTGGGTGTGAAAGGGCAACCATGATCGCATCTGTACAGAGAGTCAGCTTATGCTCATGGCACCCTATGGTAATTTCAGAGATCAATGGTCCACCCTAATCCTTTGAGCAAAGGGCTCCATAAAAAGGGGAAAGAGGAGTGGGGACAGAGGGGATCCCTGTCATGTACCTCTGGCCACTTTAAAGGCCTGTGATAAAGTGCCATTGACTCTCATTCGGGCTGTCAAGGGGCAGGACGGGCCAGTGTACGCAATCAAATGTTTTTTTCATTATCAATCGATAATAGGAGTGCAGGGATTTGTGCACTATTATATGTAGTATTCGTTTTGTATTATTGCTGCAGGCCCTTTCGGTATAAATCATACACATCAAGGAGCATAAGAGGGAATTAACAGTCTGGTCCAGGGAAGACATGGCTTGGCAGTTCCGGCTGGACTGTTCCCATGAGGCACAGGGTCAAGACTGATTTGCATATAGCTGTGTCTGAACTGGGGTGGCGAAGTGAGCTAAAGAACGATGATGGATTCAACCCAGATCTGTGACTGGGGGTGAGTGTCTGAAAAGTTTCAGAGCTCCGTCCATCATCTTCTTGTGTTTGCTTTGTTTGCCCTAAGTTGGCATGGTATGCCCAGACGTGGGTATCTTGCTCACTTTGCCACTGGATTCAAGCTAGCCTGGCTGATGAGGGCTGTTAGCCCGAAACCGGTCACAGGATGCTTGTTTCTGGTCCAGGGAAGACATGGCTTGGCAGTTCGGGCTGGACTGTTCCCATGAGGCACAGGGTCAAGACTGATTTGCATATAGCTGTGCCTGAACTGGGGTGGCGAAGTGAGCTAAAGAACAATGATAGATTCAACCCAGATCTGTGACTGGGGGTGAGTGTCTGAAAAGTTTCAGAGCTCCGTCCATCATCTCCTTGTGTTTGCTTTATGCTATATCTTCATCAGTTTGAGCCCCACCCTCATCCACGATCCGTGCATCTTCTTTTTTGTACATTAACTCGTAACTTAAATACCAGCAGCCACCCTGCTTTGCTGCTCCAAGTGTTGTATGTTTTTCTGGGGTGGGGAAGGATGAATTCTGCCCTTTCAAGTTCTAGGGCTTTGAACTTGTCACATGGAGGTATTAGGCCCGGTTAAGGAACGCCATTTTTACATACTCATGTTCTTAAGTTGCCTTCTCTCTCTAAACACTGTGACATTTGACACACGTTCATTTTCGTGCACACACAGGATAACATTCCTCAAACTCAGTTTTGCTTACAATACCACTTTGTAGGCAGAACACCTTGAACATTCTGTAGAAGGGCTAAGTTCAGTACGCAAGATGTTATTTGTTTTTGGCCGCTCAGTGACCGAGCTATCACAATAGAATAAACAGTAGCGGCCTGACTGGGCCTTCGGCATGGCAACATGGAGGATGTTATTATATATATATATATATATATATATATATATATATATATATATATATATATATATATATATATATATGACATCAAGCCTTTGTTTCTTCAAAGGAGCATTTTGTTGGCACTGAGAGGCCGGTCCATGCCGGAATTCTATCTCAGCTGATTCCTGTCACCTCATGCGAAGGATGCTGTCCAACTCTACACCACGAGGGGCAGCTTGCTAACCCTTACCCACAGGTAATGGGGAGTTAGACCAACCAACAGGCATTTGGCAGATCCACTCACATTAGACAAGATAGGTTAGAATGCGTTAGGTAGGAGTACACTTTACTACAGTACTTGTATGCAAACATATAGTTTTCTGTAATCAGCAAAATGGTTGAGTTGTTTATCATTTTCACCATTCTCATAATGTTAATCACATTATTTTGTTTCCTTCTATTAATCATTGCAGCGCAAGTATTTTACTCAAGAACACAATTCTTCAATAAATATTGAAACGCTTTTCTGTGTATTTATTTCTTGTGTATCTCTTTGGGTATGTATAAGTGACTGAGCAAAAGGGTTCTAGATCTGTTAACACAATTTACTTGGGGAGTCAGGGTTGTCCTGTTCTGAAGTTGCACATCCATTTGTTACCCTTTAAGGTTAGGGGTACAGATCGTGCACTGTGAGCTAGCAGGACTATAGGCCAACGTATCCTGAGGTGTGCTCCGAATTAGTCTCACATCAGTCCAACATTTATGTTATTCAACAAACACACAGTTTTACTTGAGAAAGTATAAGCCGTACGACAAGCTGTTTCCTGGCAACTGTCACTTGCATTCACACTTTATGGGCTCCAGTGTTCTCATGGGCTTCTAAGACCGACACGCTGCTCCTCCAATTCAGAACTTTTTCCCCTTCTGATCTTATTGAGTGGAACAGTGATTACTAGAGAAGCACCCTTTACCACTGCCTTTAGCGTTGTCCATAGGAAGTGCATATGGGTGTACAGGGTACTGTTGGCTTTTATGTACTGCTGGATCACCTCTTGTATCTCTGTCAGGGTGGAGTTGTGTTCTAGGAGTGTATTATTGAGTCTCCATAGCTGAATACCCCTGGCCTGGCAGTCCTAAAAGTAATTTAGATGTGAGAGTGGTCCAACAAGACCTGATGTTCGTTGGGCGTGTATAAACGTGGCTATGATGAAGGTACTGTCCGGTAGGGAGAGTTATAACGATAATAGCCTCGCTGGTATCTCTGATTGGGTGTGGAGAACCTGCCCTTTAAATTTACTAGCTAACAGGATAGCTACTCGCGCCTTTTTACTGGGACCTGAGAAAAATGTAGTCTAGTGAACCATCTGGAACGTATCCTCCCCCAGTTTTTCTTAAGGAGGTGGGTCTTCTGAAGTAGACAGATATCCCAGTCAGAGTCTTGCAGAATGGACAACACCACTAACACACTGGCAGCATTAAGGACTTTTATATTTAGGCTCAGCACCTTAATCAAAGAGCTGTCATCAGTGGTGTATGTATGACTTTGAGGCTGTCTGTTTATTGGAATGTGTAAACAGAGTGAGCCTTTGAGGATACTGTTGTTGGCTTGCAAGCTTCTTGATAGCTCCTTTGGTGAATGGAATAACAAATGAAAATTCTGTTTTTAAGAGTTTTTTTGCAAAGTATGCATTGTTAAATGAGTTTAACAAATCTTACAGGAAAAAATGTTTTTATTATTCTCCTACTTATAAGGACAATTGTACAAATAGATTGTTTTTTAAAGCAAAAAATTAGGATCACGTTTCACACAGACAGTGATTTGTGCAGTGAAAGAAGAGTGGATATTCAATCATCCAGTCACTGCAACTAATAATAACAAAATAAATACAATTTATATAATCCTACAGCTGCAGCATAGTCTATCTAGAATGGGCAAAATGTAATTAATTTCCATATTATTTAGTAAATATTTAGTGATCGATCAGAGGTCAAAAACAGGTTCTGCTCCTTTCTTAAATAGTGAAGTCTTACTCATGACCACAAGTTCTTTATTGTATTGATTAAGATCTGGCAGAAAAAGATGTTCTGATGCAAACAAAATTCACAGTAATGAAACCTTAAATTTCCCAGAAAACCCTTTTGACTGATACACATTTCTGTTCAAAAGTGTTCCTTGCATCACACATACACATACTTTTGGTATTGTCCCTTTGTAGTTCAGGAAATTAAGTTTAATTAAGGGTGATATGGATTTAGTGGGGTAGCAACTTGAGCTTGTCTTTGTGCTCATGCATAAATTTGGAAATCTGAAATAATTTCCGTTAGCATGAGCTGAAGCCATCTTGTTTGTGGCATCCATTTTGTTAGCTATGTAATTCTTCCATCTTCACTGTTGCTTGCCCTTCTATTCTGCTTGTGTCATCAACTCTAGTTAACTCCTTCTGTTCTGAGCTAAAAGCAATGTGCTGAGCAAAGGCCTGTAGCTGCTAGAATGCACCTGGCTAAAGATATAACTGTCAACTGTTTTTTGCTGATGTAAACAGTTCTGTTCCCCCTCCCACTCTGCTGACTAAGTGTTCACCCATCTGCCCATGTTTGTTGGTAGTTATTCCTGTGTATGCTTGTACCTTCTATTTGTAACTACATGCTTACTCTGCAACAAACTCTGTATATAAGCACCATGGTCTGTGACTTCAGTGTACTACCTCAGGCAGCACTTGAGAGTGCTGTGTGGACGTAGTCCCACTCATGAGTGATTAATAAACTTGTTATTTGAATTCCAGCTTCAGTGCCAATCTCTATTTTGTTGGTTTATGGACCCGTGGACAAGAGAAGGGTGACCCCTGCACCGGTGTGCTCATTAAAAAGCACATTTCCACAGTTGGCGCCCGATAAGTGGGGCCTCATCGAGGACGCGGCCTTCTGAAGGAGTGGTCTTGACAGAAGAGTGGAATATTACTGAGGAGACGTCCTGCATGAGGAGACCCTTGTCTTTGCAGCCAAAGTGACTTTTCCGGTTTTTTGATTTGACCCTCCAGGTGGCGGCGGGTCCTGACTGAGGTATCCTTTGGCGTTATTTTTGCAGTGACCATTAGGTCGATCAAGAGATTGGCAGTTGGAGGTTGGAGACTTTTGTTTGGTAAGGTCGCTGCAGCGGCACTCTTGTTTGCTTGGCCAAGATTCTGGTTTTGTTTGTTTGATTTATTTTTGCAGAAAATAAAGGCAGGTAATGTGGAGATTTTTCTCTATTTTTGAACAATTTGGAAACGTAATATTTTACAAAAACTTGGTAGCATGCCTGTTTCCAGCACACTCCGTAGATTGTGTTGCTGTCTTGGTGGTACCAAAATGGATTTAGAAAGAAGTAATCCGGTTCCCTTAGAGGGAACACCTAATAGACATATGTATATTAAATACGGTATTTCTTCCATAATGTATAGTACACTGTGGAACAAATATACAAAGAAGGATCCTGATCTCCAATGGCCTGTGAATGGGTCATTTGACTTTAAAAAGATTCAATATGTAGAACAGTGTTTGTTTAACAAAAAAAGTCGACAAGATATGTTTGATTGTGTACGAATGTGGGAGAAAGAAGTGAATGAAAGAGCGAAGAGAGAAGCAGCTATAGCAGAGAAAGAACAACGAAAAACGATATATCAAAAAGCGCTAGAATTAAAAAATAAGGAGATGACGGAAATAAAAGAAAAAGAAGAGAGGGAGCGTCGTTTAGAGGTAACTGGCCAGTACCCTATTAGGCGCCCCCTTTATCCCATGCTTAATAAACCTCAAGATGATTCCATCTTATTACATCGACCTCCGCCCCGTATAAATTTCCCTCTGCCCCTGAGGAGGATCCTTCCGATAAAGACCATCATTCTTCCGACGATAAAGATATAGATAAGCAAGATGGGCGACAGACTCTCTCTACTTTAACTACTGATGAAAAAGCCACCATTAGATCCACTGTTTGTTCAGAAGCCCGTAAGAAAACTCTTCCTTCAGATCTTGTAGCAATGGTTCAGCAGTGGAAAGATTTAGAGCAGTTATATTTTGCAGAAAAGTTTGCTTGGGAAGTTATACTTAATTTTAGAGACCTTTCTAAAAACTTAGAGCCCACTGATATAAATTCTGATGATAAACAATTGAGTGATGGAACTTTCCTTTGTTCAAACATACCTGATTTAATTAGGCGAGTGGTTAAATTACGAGATGAAACATTTCGCTTAAAAGCGGAGAAAAAGAAGCTAGTAAAACTAAAAGTGTACAAGTAGCCCTAACCCCAGCGCAGATAGTAGAAACTTCAGAGACAAATAATGGATCTAGTAGTGCTGAAGTTGGTATACGACCAATGCGCGAAGCTGCGCCTTTGTATGTTCCTCCAAAGGGTACGGGAAAAGATGAAGATAAGACTTCAGATGATGCGAAAGGGTATTTTATTTATAATTGGGTTTATACCCCTTGGAGTAGAGCAGATGTTATGGCTCTTAAAGCCGCTTTGCCCGATCCGTGGAAAAATCCTGCTGCTTTCTATGAAGAAGTAGAAGGAGCCATTAGCTCCTGTACTATGACTCTGCCAGATATTGATATGTTTTTTGGACTTATTTTGCCCCCTGATATGTGGAGAACAATTCGGAAAATAGATGATAATGTAGCATATGGTGATACTTGGGTGCATTTAGAAGAAATAGATGCGGCTAGAGAGCCTGCGCGGAAACCGCAACAGGAGATATTAGATCTTTCTAAAGCTATTGTGACTAAGTTGAAAACTCTTATACCCCCTAAGAAAATAGATTGGACTACGTTAGCGTCTTGTAAACAGAAAGCGGATGAGTCAGTTTCTGATTTCTTTACACGATTTGAAGAGACATTCCATGACTTTAGTGGGCAGTCCTTGACAGATAACACGGGTAAGCATCTGTTCGTCGACAAATTTGTCGCTAACATGGTGCCAGAAATAGCTAGTCGCCTTAAGGCCAGCGAGAGTTCGTGGACTACGTCTTCCCCAGTCTCCCTTTTGACTATGGCCCAGTATTATGAGCGTCAGGAATTGGAAGCAAAGGGCAAAGAGGGTAAGAAGGTTAAGGATTTAAAAACAAAAGTTATGTTGGCTCAAGTATATGGTCCACCATTCAGAGGTGGTGGTAGAGGTGGACGTGCAGTATATACACCTGGTGTACCCCCTTTCTCTCGATCAACTTTGTCTTCTGATCAGTGTGCTTATTGTAAAGAGATTGGACATTGGCGTTCTGAGTGCCCGCTTTTGCGAGGTCAGCAGTATCAACGGGGTAGAGGAAGTATGAGAGGACGCCCAGGGAATTCAGGAAATAGGGGAGGAATAGGAACTCGTCCCAGGTTTGAGGTAGTTAAACATGGGCCAAATTATTCTAATACTTTTGATAGACGAAATCAATATCAAATGTCAGATTATTCAGCTGATGGTCTTGGGGATTCTGATTATGCATAGGAATGCCTAGGATGGGGTAAGGAACCGGTTGAGGTCCCAGTAGATCAGAAGGGTCCTTATGTTGATGCAAATGTCTTGGGTTCTACTGATCGGTTTCTGGTTGATACAGGAGCTACTCGTAGTGCTCTGTCTAAAAAATTGGTTCCTAGGGCTCCCCTGTCTGGCGCAATGATAACATCGATAGGATTCGATGGGACACCTACACCTAGCCCACTGTCGCAGCCACTTGCATTTAGTCTTGATACATTTACTGCAGCATGTCCATTTCTGCTTTCCCCTAACACGCCGGATAATATTGTGGGCATTGATATGCTTAAACATTTTCGTGCTACAATATGTTGTTCCCCAGAAAGTGTGCGTGTTATCTTAAATGATAACTATCCAATAGTTGAGAGGTCTTCTCTCATCAAAGAAGATATCGCTTTGGCATCTTTACCTAGTACTTTGTGGGCTACATCGGATACCGATGTGGGACACATGGTTATTCCAACAGTGCATATTAAAGTGAAGGAAGGTGCTTCATTGCCTCGATTGCCCCAATATAAAATATCTCGGGAAGGCGAAGAAGCATTAACACTCATTGTTCAGGATTTGATCAGGGTGGGGGTTGTGGAAGAAGTCCCTTATAACATTTGTAATAGTCCTATCCTTCCTATTTTGAAAAAAGACACTGATACTAAAATTTACAGATTTATTATTGATTTGCGAGAGGTTAATAAAATCGTGGTGCCCCAATACCCGGTAGTCTCTGATATCACGAAACTTCTCACCATGGTTCCTCCTACTGCCACTACATTTAGTGTAATTGATTTAAAGAAGGCATTTTTCTCAATACCCATTCACCCTGACAGCCGTTATTTGTTTGGCTTCACTTTGAATAATAGATCATTCAGGTTCTGTAGAGCTCCACAAGGGTATACAGAGAGTCCTAGCATTTATAGTCAGGCGTTGAAAAGGCAGCTTGATTCTTTTCATGTACCGAAAGGGGTGGCTCTTATTCAATATGTCGACGACATCTTGTTGGCTGCTGATACCCCTGAACAGTGTAAAGAAGGAACACTGTGAAAGGAAGACAAACTCCAGGTAATGCTTAAGTCTTCTTTATTCATCCGGTCCGTACAGCTCCCCGGCAGCAACTGCCAGTGCCAACACATTCTATATTCCACGCAGGGAATGCCGAGAGGAATGCTGGCACAAGAATGCAGGCACGAGAACATGCAGAGAACCCAACACACCCCCCTTCCTTCACATAAAACAAAATGAGATGAGAATATTAATAACAAGCATAAGAAAACAAAACACAAAAGAAAAAAAAAAACAATTAAATGAGAGACAAGGAAATGAATACATCAAGAAACTCAATACCTGACATAGTCCCAGAACGTAGAAGGAACAACCCTTGTCCTCAAAGAAGTGGTTCGGGGAATAACCTCTTTAACAGGCATAGAACCCTTTGGACACATCACCAAGGGAAAAGAAGACGTGCACGGAGTGCAAACTTCTGGAGTGTGAACTCCAAACTTTTCTTTAACAAGCTCCACTTTAGACTCCGGCACCACTGAGACAGCACACTTATTCCAGATCTTACCATTCTCCAACACAACAACACTCTCTCTTACTTCTTTCACTCTAACCGGAGCAGAAAACCGAGAAGAACCCTTGTGAACAAAAACAGGCTTCTTGATTCTCACCCAGTCCCCTTGACGTACAGGACATGCACTGGCATAATCAGATGCATACCTGGCTTGAGCTGCTGCTCTGACATCTGCTACCATACTCAACTTCTGCAAATTCACATCCTTCCTTGACATCCAGTCTTTGTTCAGCTTAGAACCTGCAACCCTACCCCTTAACAAAGTGAACGGGGACATGCCAGTACTTGAATGAGGGGTGATTCTCATAGCCCACAACATGTTGGAAATGACATCCTTCCAGTGCAAACCATTGACAAAAGCTAACTGTAACTGATCCTTGATCACACGGTTAAGGCGTTCAACTAAACCATTGCTGCGGGGGTGGTAAAGGGAGGTGAAGATATGCTTGAGACCAAACATCTTCAGGAATTCCTGCATTTCCATAGACACCAATTGGGTCCCGTTATCAGTCACCAATTCCTCTGGAAAACCTTCACGAAGAAAGACCTCCTTAAAGAAATTGATAACTGTCGCAGAATTGATACCGTCCACAAACCTCACCTCCGGCCACTTAGACATATAGTCGATCAATACCAAAGCGTATTTAGGAGAACTACCCATACCCCCAAAAGGACCAGCGATGTCAAAGGCCAACTTACACCAGGGTGAATCTTTTACAGCTATGGGATTGATGGGAGAGGGAAAAGTTACCTGAGTTTTGTCACTCAAGACACACGCACTACACTCACGAACACAGTGTTCCACCGATCTATCAACACCGGGCCACCATAAATCCTCCCGAACCCTCCTCTTCATAGCACGAATACCAAGATGACCTTCATGAGCAAAGTCCAAAATCTTCTTACGCATGGTCATAGGCACAACCAACAATCCCCCTCTACGTAAAATCCCATCAACAAGAGACAACTCGTCACATATCCTTTTGAAAGGAATCAGTTCGGGAACCAAATCTGTGTTGTTAGGCCAGCCATGAACCACAAAATCCATTACTTTCTTGGTCTCCACATCTTCAGATAAAGCCAACTTCCAATCAGTTTCAGACAATGCAGCTCCTGTGTCAGCTACCCCGCTAACAGCACATACCATCTCCAAATCGTCACCCTCAAAGTCACAAGCAGACTCAGCAAGAGGTAATCTGGACAGGCAGTCAGCTACATGATTCTTCACACCAGCCACATACTCCAGACGATAATTAAATTCATTTAATCTGTACTGCCATTTAGCTATGCGTGGAGTGGCTCTCCCACCACCCTTGGTAGTGAAGAGATCCACCAGTGGTTTATGATCGGTCCTCAGAACAAATTCATTGCCCCACAGAAAATTGCGAAAATACTGTACACCCCACCATAGGGCCAGAGCTTCCTTCTCTATGGTGGAATAAGTGCTTTCTGCTCCCCGAAGAGCTCTAGAGGCAAAAGCAATAGTCTCCTCCCTGTTGTCAGATCGTTTCTGCATGAGAACAACACCAAGACCCACGTTACTCGCATCGGTGGTAACAATGCAGCGATCATTGATGTTGAATAACTTAAGTGGATGTGCTTGCACAATAGCTTCTTTCAACAACTTGAAATCACAGGCACAACGGTCAGACCACTCATACTTCATAATTTTTTTAAGAAGCTCACGCAAACACACTGTTTTTTTCTGAGAAATTAGGCACACATTTGGCGTAGTACTCCACTAGCCCAAGAAAGGAACAAAGCTGGTCCTTATTTTGTGGTTCAGGTACATTTTGGATGGCATCAAGAAGTTTTACCTTAGGTTCCACCCCTTTTTCAGAAATGTGGTGCCCTAGATAATCTACACCATCTTGTAAAAATTTGCATTTATCTTTTCTTAGGGTTAAACCGCTAGACTTGACAATGTCTAATACCTCTCTAACTCTAGAATTGTGCTCTAACTCCGTTTTACCATGAATCAAAATATCATCTTGGAAAAACTCGACTCCTGCAGTGTTCTTAAACAAGTTTCCCATGAGACGCTGGAACACTGCAGAAGCCGATGCCAAACCAAATGGCATGCGAACATAGCGGAAAGCACCCTCGGGTGTCACAAAGGACGTGAGATGTTTCGAGTCCTTGCACAATTCTACCTGATGGTACGCAGAGGAAATGTCAAGAGAAGAAAAATACTTTGCACCTTCAAGAGTAGACAACATCTCATTGATGTTGGGCAGAGGTTGGCGATCCACCCATATGCAAGAGTTAAGATCGCGCAAGTCCACACACATTCTGAGAGATTTGTCGGCCTGGCGTGCCAAAACAATGGGGGACAACCACTCAGACCCCTCAATGGGTTCAATTACACCCATGGAACACAATTGCTCAAGTTCTTGTTTGAGCTCACCACGCATACCGAGGGGTACCTTACGTACTTTGTGTGCAACCGCTTTTGCACCTTCTTTCAAAACAATGCGGTGTTGAAAGCCCTTGAGTTTCCCCAAATCACCATTAAAGATCTCTGGGTACCTTTGAATCCAATCAATCTTTGATAATGATTTGGCAATAACAGCATGCACAGGGATAACCTCCGGGAGATTGGAGTAAAATTTCTTGGCTTCGTGTTTTGATAAAACCATGTCCGGATGATTGGGGTCAAGAATGATTCCCAACTCACCCTGCTCCTCCCAACCTAATAAATTAGCACCCTCTTTTACGATGTACACGGTCCCATGTGTGAAATCTCCTCTGAATTCTAACTTGCCCTCAAACTTGCCAAGAACCTCTACCCTTTTACCACCATAAGCAAAGATTTTTATATTGGACTGGACAACAGGAATGTTGCCCAAAATCTCAAAGTCCTTTGCATTGATAAGGGTAAAAGGAGAACCAGAATCGGCAAGAAACCTTATGCTTCTGCCATTCAAATTTACAACACACGCAGGGGACTTTCTTTTATGCGGTTCAACAATGGAAGCAATTTCTACCACACCATCTAGATGGGTAGAAGAAGGAGATAACATTAGTAATTCATAACCTTCATCATTATTCCGATAATCAACATTGTCACCCTCAATAATTCTCACAGTTCTTGATTGACCCTTATGTGCAACAATAGCCTTGCACATGTGTGCCAAATGACCTTTCTTACCACATTTGAAGCAGGTTTGGTTAATGGCAAAACAAAACTTAAAATTGCCCAAATGAGATCTGCTCCCACATCGGTAACACAAGAGATCAGATTTTTCAGGTTTCACAGTTTTCTCAAATTGTAATTTAGGCAAAGTAGATGTAGAAGAAGGAACACTAGGTACACATGTGTCACTTCCTTTAGTAGGTTTGGTCGAAGGTTTACAGCTGACTAACTTGACTTCGTTGGATGACGCTGAACTACTACTCATCTCCATCATACAAAATTGAGAATGCTCAACAGTTCTGGCCAAAATGAGAGCAGTTTCTAGGTCAGGGTCCTCGGAAGCTAAAAGCTTCGACTGAATCTTTTTGTTGCAAGTGCGCTCAATTAGCTGATCACGGATGATTTCATCTCTGAACTCTCTATAATTACAAGTGACCGCTAGAGTTCTGAGAGCAGCTACAAAGTCATCAATGGATTCGCCAGGAATCTGAGCACGTTGCAAAAACTTATGACGTTCCAGTACGATGTTTCTCTTGGGATTAAATCTTTTATCCAAAGTTTTCATGAGTGAGGCATAATCGTCTACTATTAAAGAATCGCCTTCATCACCACCACTGACACATGTTCTCACGAGCTCTAAAGGTAAAGTCTTTAAAATGGTTCTACCTTCTGCGCCCAAATTATACACAAGTAGGGCTTTCTTTTTCTTTGAGGTAAAAGTGTCGCCATCAATCGCCTCAAGGTAGGCTTCAAATGTCTCTTTCCATTGTTGCCAAATGGCTGGAGGAGTACCAGGTGACTGTAAAAATGGAGGTGGTACCACAACGTGATCCATTGCGTGGGTGAGTTGCTGCCACAAAGATCACTACAAACAAGTAGTTGAATTGCAGATAATGCCTAGGTCAGTGAGAATGAACAAAACAGTAAACTGTCGTACAATTGATGTTTCGCATGAAAAGTGACGCACGCTGAGTTGCGCGCCGGTTGCCACAATTACAGGATTTCAGCTGAATACATTGACACACTAACATGCGCGCCAGTTGCTATGTCAACAGTTGTCACAACAATGAAGCTCAGCTTAGAGGATGGCATGAATCACTCTGATGCCCAGAAACGACATGGAACAGATTGTCATAAAAATATACAGTCCCTAGTGTGAGTTCTCTAAACTCGCTTTTCACCAAGAAATCCACAAGGTGGCACTGTTGTACAATATGTGGAACTTGTATTGTAATGCTGTGCCACTCGTTTATGACGACTTCATCGATGGTGCCTTTTCTCGTGCTTGACGCTGGTAACCAGGGCAACACATGAAAACACTGTCACGGCACTGAACCTTAAACGTCGGAATGACTTGTGTTGACTCGCTCGCGCTTGCATAAAGAGGCTTAACAAACTGGAATCCGCTCAAAAGAAGAAAAAAAAAAAAAAAAACCTCACCGGAAACTCCAGGGAGGCCGTGGTTTGCCAGTGAAAGCGGTCCGCAAGGAGGTCTTCTTCCGATATGCCTCTGAAGCGCCGAGTCAGTTTCTCCACATCAGAACTCGCAGCAGATGTGGAACAAGGCGTCAACAACCTCATATGACAAACGACAGGAGGAAAGCTGGGGACCGGACAACTCGTCGCCAGTGAAAGGAAGACAAACTCCAGGTAATGCTTAAGTCTTCTTTATTCATCCGGTCCGTACAGCTCCCCGGCAGCAACTGCCAGTGCCAACACATTCTATATTCCACGCAGGGAATGCCGAGAGGAATGCTGGCACGAGAATGCAGGCACGAGAACATGCAGAGAACCCAACACACTGTCAATATTGTTATTTCTTGCCTCTCATCATCACAAAGTCTCTAGGAAGAAACTGCAATTTTGTAGACAGCAGGTTACCTATTTAGGTCACCTCCTGTCTAAGGAGGGACGTGCACTCACACCAGATCGCATTCAAACTATTTTAGACACTCCCGTGCCCCGTACTCAGAAGGATGTCCGTGCACTGATTGGCCTTACTTCTTTTTGTAGGCAGTGGATCCCTAGCTTTTCTCACATTATTAAACCCTTGTTGGCCCTTTTGACTAAAGACACTCCGATGCCTCTCCCATGGACTACTGAGTGCTAGGATGCCTTTCAACAGTTACGTCAAGCTCTTTGTTCTGCACCAGTATTAGGAACTCCAGACTACACTAAGACCTTCACACTCTATGTACACGAGAGGGAAGGTTGCGCTCTCTCAGTTTTAACACAAACACACGGTGATAAACAACGTCCTTGTGCATATTTCTCAGCTGTCCTTGATCCAGTTGCCCGCACGCTGCCTGGTTGTTTTCGAGCGGTGACGGCAACGGCTGTGTCCATACGTCAGAGCGAGGGAATAGTCTTGTCACATAGATTGCTTGTTTTAGTACCCCATTCAGTTGATGCCTTGTTAAATCAAACAAAAACACAGCATCTGACTAGTGCTCGCTTGACAGGATCTGAATTGACACTTTTGGCCCCTCATATCACGTTAAAAAGATGTTTTTTGACTCTGAACCCTGCTACATTATTGCCATTTCCAGCTACTCAGTCTCAGTCACAAGAGTTACATGACTGTATATCCCTTACTGAAGAACGAACAAAGGGTCGTGTTGACCTACAAGATACACCTCTTTCTAGTGTTGATGGGGAATTGTGGGTTGATGGATCCTGCCTGAAATTGCCTGATGGCACTACATCTGCTGCTTATGCAATTACAACACTTCAGACAGTAGTTGAGACAGCTCGTATCCCACAGAAGTCAGCTCAAGCAGCCGAGTTGATAGCACTGACAGGAGCATGTGAGCTTAGTACAGAGTTGCTTGTTAACATTTACACTGATAGCCAATACGCCTTCAGCGTGGCTCATAACTTCGGGCAACTTTGGAAAGAAAGAGGCTTTCTCACTTCACATGGGACACAAATAGTGCAAGGGGAATTAGTACATAATCTCCTTACTGCCTTGACCTATCCTAAGAAAGTGGCAATTGTTAAATGTAGTGCATACAAGAAAGTGACTGATAAAATAGGAGCAGGCAATGCCTTTGCGGATTGCACAGTTCGTGAGACTGCAATGCAGCGAAGTACCACATCTATGTATGTAGTTAAGTCACAGGCTGAACGTTGGCATGATGCCAGGCAAGAGGTGCTGGACATGCAGCAATCTGCTTCTGTTGATGAATTAGACCAATGGTCCAAGGAGGGACCATTGGATGACGAGGGCTGTTGGAGGAATAAAGAAATGACAAAATGGAAGTTACCCGCAGCCTATTTACATCCTATGATTCACATGGCACATGGGCCGGCACATGTTGGAGCATCCTCAATAGCAAAGCAACTTATGCAAGTTTGGGATCATCCAGATATTGCCGGTACGGCTAAGAAAATAGTCCAGTCCTGTCTGATCTGTCTCCAGTATAATCTTGGAAAGGAAACACGAACTCCAACAGGAGGGTTTACAATACCAACTGCACCTTTTGAGGTCCTGCAAATGGATTACATCCAGCTTGAGCGCTGTAACAACCTAAAGTATGTCTTAGTAGTGGTTTGCGCCTTCAGTAAATGGGTGGAAGCATACGCTACGAAGGATAATACAGCTCTTACGACAGCAAAGGTGCTCCTAAAGGAGTTCTTTCCCCGATTTGGCATTTGCCGAGTTTTGTGGAGTGACAACGGACCCCATTTTATTGGGCAAGTTGTTTAGTATCTCATGAAAGGATTGGGAATTAAGCAGAAGTTTCATGCTGCTTTCCACCCACAATCAGCAGGACTAGTGGAACGTTACAACTACACTCTGAAATTAAAATTGGCTAAGATGCAGGCTTCCACATCTTTGAAATGGCCTGATGCACTGCCTTTGGCATTGCTATCCATTAGATCGATACCACATACACGATCTGGCCTCACACCGTATGAGGTGGTTTTTGGAAGGCCAATGAATATTTGGGGGATTCCTAAGCCACGCCCTATACATGATGTACCTTATGTATTGATGAATTACTATTTGTCTCAGTTGACTGACAGTTTGTCTTCTATTTATCAACAGGTTCGGGAGACTCTTCCAGACAGGTCGCAAGGTGAGGGCCATTGTTTACGGCCTGGTGACTTTGTGGTCGTAAAGTCATTCCAGAGGACCAGCTCCCTAGCACCGAGGTGGCGAGGACTGGAGCAGGTACTAATGGCTACCAGGACTGCAGTTCGAGTGATGAACCAGAAGAACTGGGTCCACGCAACACACTGTCAAAAAGTGTTGCAAGACCTAGTGAGCCCAGCTGTGTTGGCAGATCACCGCGATATCCTGGTCACCGAGAAAGGACAAGCTGTGTCACCTGAAGGACCTGAGGAAGTCTTCCCGGACCACACGATTCCTGGTACATCTCGATATTAGCTTCGACCCAGGAAGAAAGACATTTCATTGAAAGAGACTATTTGAGCCACTGTCCTGGGTAGTTAAAGCCTAACTACAAAGGGGGGTCTTCTATTAGTGATTACTCGTCTCAATGTTAGTGAACAAATCAACTCCTGCCCAGGACCTTAGGGCACCATCTGCTTTGTTGTTTGTCGACGAAATGAATATGTCTAAGGAGAAGAAACCAACTGCTGCAAGAGTTTGTAGCAAAAGAACAATAATTGCTACTGGACTTTCTTTGACTATTGTTATTGTTGCTATAATAACATGGATTGTAGAGGAAGTAGCTCCTGTCCGAAATCTACTGACTACTACTACTCCTGTCCCAATTGAACATCATTATTTTACTCTACCGTATCATGAGAAAAAGCATAGCATGTCCTACCTCAATAACACTTTCATTCAAATGTTGCATCATACCCACAATGCCACGAACATTACCAATTGCTGGGTATGTGGAATGATGCCAGCTCATCAGAAAAAGGGAGGAACGCCTTTTATTCCCTTGCCGTTTTCACATAATGGCTCCTGCAGAGCCTGGTTTGCATTGTTGTGGGCTTCTGAAGTTGCTAATATTACTTATGCTGATGTAGGTGGACTAAACGCTCAGTTGAATAAAGTTTGTTACCCCGTTGAGGAAGGAGATCCACAAGCTAAAGGAACTGTGTGGGAAATGGAGGATTATCGCCGAGGAAATTCCTCCATATACTATGTTTTCCCTAACACTCGAACAATCAAGGGAAATGGGCCTCCTGTTATTGCTGTTACTAGAGCTCGAGCGGATCTCTGTGTGAGCAGTATTCCTGTGGGAAAAAGTGACTGTACTTTACTGTTGAACATTACTGGAATGAACAATAGCAGCTTTTTGTCCTCACACAACACCTATTTTATTTGCGGAAGTAAAGGTTATTACCATCTACCTATTGGTTGGTCGGGAAGCTGCTACGTGTCCTTTTTGCTTCCACCTGTGTTTTTGGCACCTGCATCCTACCATAAAGACTATAAACTGTATAATGACATTTCCAAGAACAGATTCAAAAGGACAATAAACAATGATGAGGTGGATCAAACTGATACTGCACTACAGCAGTATATTGACTTTAATTTGGGACTATTCTTCTTTGTTGGTGCGGCCTTAAACAGTAGAAAGATCAGGCGCTTGACACGTCTTGTAGAGGCTGTAACCAATCAGACAGCAATGGCGCTTGGAAATATCACAGAAGAACTACAAATTGCGAGAATTGTGGCGCTCCAAAATAGGATGGTCCTTGATGTCATCCTGGCCGACCGTGGTGGAGCATGTCGCATCATCGGGAGTAGCTGCTGTGTCTATATCCCTGCCCACGCCCCTTCTGTTTTTAACGCAATTTCCAAGTTGCACAAAATAGCCACTGAAATCCATCAGGATTCAGGAACTTGGACTTTGACTGGATGGCTATGGAACATGTTTACTGTATGGGGCTGGAAGCTATTGTCAGCCTTATGTATATTTCTTGCTATTCTTTTCACTTGTTGCCTATGTATTCAATGCGGCCCAATGCTTTGTTCCCTTTGTGTTTCTACTTGCACCTCGTGTATACCGACTAAACAAAATGTTAAGAATGTAAATGCCCAATTAGCAAGTGATCAAGAAATTAATGAATTAATGCAGATAGATGTACATGATATTTTCCGTACTCCTTATAAAGCCTAGAAGATGTCTTCAGCATATGCTAAAAGGGTCATCTGTGGAAATCTGAAATAATTTCCGTTAGCGTGAGCTGAAGCCATCTTGTTTGTGGCATCCATTTTGTTAGCTATGTAATTCTTCCGTCTTCACTGTTGCTTGCCCTTCTATTCTGCTTGTGTCATCAACTCTAGTTAACTCCTTCTGTACTGAGCTAAAAGCAATGTGCTGAGCAAAGGCCTGTAGCTGCTAGAATGCACCTGGGTAAAGATATAACTGTCAACTGTTTTTTGCTGATGTAAACAGTTCTGTTCCCCCTCCCACTCTGCTGACTAAGTGATGACCCATCTGCCCATCTTTGTTGGTAGGTATTCCTGTGTATGCTTGTACCTTCTATTTGTAACTACATGCTTACTCTGCAACAAACTCTGTATATAAGCACCATGGTCTGTGACTTCAGTGTACTACCTCAGGCAGCACTTGAGAGTGCTGTGTGGACGTAGTCCCACTCATGAGTGATTAATAAACTTGTTATTTGAATTCCAGCTTCAGTGCCAATCTCTATTTTGTTGGTCTATGGACCCGTGGACAAGAGAAGGGTGACCCCTGCACCGGTGTGCTCATTAAAAAGCACATTTCCACAAAATTGTTTGATTTATTGACTGTGGTGGCAAACCTGACTTCCTATTAAAGGAAGTTGATCTGCCCCAGCTTCCTGTGTTAGTGGTCCCTCTTTCTCTGGTTTCCATCCCTTTTACCACATGCCTCCCTGATACCGCACTGCTTCTAGTATTTGCTGCCGTTCCAGGTGACTGTTCCCACATGTTTCCTGTTCTGTTCGGACACATCAACATAAGGCATGTAATGCAATAGCTACAAGCACCTGAGCGTTTCAGTTGACCCTGTGATGGTTTACCCTCTCGATCTACTTCATATTTGTTGGCTCATGTGACCACAGTGTTGTTTTCTATTATGATGCAAATTACCAAGTATTTAATTTTACACTGAAGTGGACCTGTGCAAATGAGAACATGAGGGGCCACACGTACGACCGTTTTTAGAAGTTTCAAATGGAGATTTGGGCCATTTGTGACTGCTAAAAATGGTTGCAGCATGTATCAACCCTATTTTGGGAGTTGGTAACCTGTTACCGACTTGCAAAATAGGGTTTGCGAGTCACTATTAGGAAGAGGCGTGCCAAGGACGTCCCTTCTTAATAGCAAGTTGGAAGGGCATGTAAGATTGTTTTGAGACCGGAATGTGGTCACAAAACGATTGCAGTTTACCGCCTACTTCAAGTAGGTGGTAAGCCACTCGCAAACGGGAAGAGGTCTTCAGGGGACCCCTTTGTGATTGGCTGCGAAAACGTTTAAGAGCAGGCAGTGGTCCGACGGACCACCGCCCACTCTTAAAAAACGAAACTGAAATGTTTCATTTTTGTTTTTGAAACTTTCCTTTAAGGAAAACGGGCTGCATTAAAAAAAAAAAAAGTTGCTTTATTTAAAAAGCATACACGGACAGGACATGGGGTTCTGCTGTTCCCAGCAGGCCACCATCCCTGTGTTATTGCTCATTCCCAATGGGTCACAAATTGTGACCTGCCTCATGAATATTTGTGAGGCAGGTCCTTTGCAACCCCTTTGGGAAACGCAAAATGTTTCTGAGACACATTAGTACATTTCGTTTTGCAAGTCTCAAATTGCGAGTCTCTAAAATTCGCAAATTACAAGTCGCAAAAGGAAATGGTCGTACATGTGGCCCAAGGTCTTTTTGTGGTTGAGAAGAATTGCAGGTGTTAAAGTTAATATCCTAACAATGTTGTTATACTAGTTTCATGTCCTGGAGTTACTGGCTCTTTGATCTGAAATGCTGGAAATGACAGATATGATTATCTTTAATATAGTGTTTGGGGGCATGGTTGAGGCCAGAGTAGCTAAAAGTGTACTAACTAGAATGGTAAGAGATGTTAAAGTGCTGAAGTCTCAATATATTTCCAGGTCACAAAAAATTAGGACTTGGTTCAAGTCGAATTATTAATACTTGGACTAACAGTGGTCGAACCTTGAGAGAAACTTTTATATTATTTCCTTTTGGCTGTGCTTTGTGTCATCACAAAATCGACGTGGGACTTTATGTAGAGGATCTATAGCTGGAGTTACTTTGACAGAAGGCACACTTTACTAATCTGGGAGGGATGAAGGGGGAGTTGTCTGCAGACCCTCCAACTTTTCTGCACTGAAGTTACTGATGCTCAGAATTTCAGAACATATACCAGGTGGAAGGGAGGCTGCAGTACAAACCTTCAGAAAGTGTAAGGAACAGTTGGATTAACTGAGTGGTATAGGCTAGATTATTCGTAAATTGTTGTAAATACAGACTCTAAGGTGGCAGTTATTCATAATAGAACACAGTTTGATAAACTAACCATGGCACACCTTGGATGATCTGGTTACTGATCTCGGGTCTTAGTCCCTGTTCAAAGGAGGCAAGGAACCCTCCCATGTAATCTCCCAGCGGGTCTTTCATTCCTATGTGCTCCCTATATATCTGCATCAACATCTTGAAGTACGCATGTACCCACTCTTTCGGTTGTTGAGAGGCTCGGAAAATTATAGGCCAATTTATTTCCCTTTGAGGGACCTTCAGATGTTTTAGGACTTAGTTATATTTAGTTTCGACTATGGGAGAAGGTGCATTCGTCCCTACACCCTAGGGGGTTCATGTGTTGGCCAATCAACTGCCCTCTTACATTCTGCCCACATGGCCTTTGGGACACCATCTCAGACAATACACCCAAATCTTCCCACAGGATCTTGGGATGGTCACAATCTGTTTTACCTGTGAGTTTGGCAAAGGAGTTGGTAAAGTGGGACAGATCGGATTGTGACCATGGGACATGAACATATGCTCCTCCCTGTACTTCTTCAAAGGATACTCCTTTACCGTTCCCCCTGTGGCTTCTTCCCCATATTCCTTCGTACTCTTTTTCTTATGTTTCATCTTGACCTTCTCCATCCTGGACAACCGCTCCATAAATTTTTCAGTCTTCCTTCATTCCCCAATTTTCTCTATCAATTCCGGTACATGAGTCCTTAGCCCTCTCAATTTCAACAGCTTTAACTCCTTCTCACCTATTGTCATACTAGCATTCTTCTACAACTTTTTTCTGTGGATTGTATCAGTTCTGCATCCGTCTGCTACCTTTTCCATCCTCGCATGCGCTTCTCTTGCCACTCTCGCTGCTTCCTTACTCATATAGAGCAGCCTGATCTCATTATAATAACCAGAAGATACATTCCTACATTTCCTTTAACAATTTTTTCGAATTCTGTTTTTAGTTGGGCAACATTAAGTTGCTGTGGGGTTTGCCCTATGCTTAGCGAGTTAACTGGTAAGGCTGTACTAGTTGTCTGACCTCCCATCGTGCTGCTGACCAAGCCCTCTCCTTGCGCGAGTCCTAATGCCACCACTCCAGGTTTCAGTGCTGGGTCCTGAGGTGCACTTGGGATAGGTTGACTTGGTAGAGCACTAAAAAGTGTCTCAACCGGGGAAGTGATTGCGATGCTTGACAAAGGCAATACTTACTGCTACAGGCAACGGGGGTCTAAGCAGGGGATGAGACTGCAGTTTCTGTATAGCTCAGAAGTGTGCAAACTGTCCCAGTCTCAGGTACTGTTGGGGCTGTGGTGCTCAGTGCAGCAGCAGCCGTATCATATGGAGGTTGTTTTATGCTGAAGAGCTCGTCTATAAAGGTGTCTTCCTCCTTCCTCTCTGGATCTGTCTCTCTATTTTGTTTTTCCTTCTCCCTTTTTTCACTTTCTATCAAGGGATATTAGGCTTCAACTTTCTTAGTAAGTTTAGGTACAATTGTTCACAAGGGACTCATTTTCATAACATACATTTTTATTGTTTTAAGCAAGTTCCAACTGTCTTGCAGTGATTTAAGCACAACAGGCTACTAATGCAGTACATATGTCCAATACTAAGTTGCCTCTATGATTTAAATTCATTTGTGACTTCACATATGACTGAAAAATTACAGCCCAAAAAGGATTGTACATAACACTCACTTCAGCCGCAATGAGTGCTCTTTATTTGCAACCAAGAACAGTGAAAATAAGAAAAATATACAGATGAACAATATTCATAATTACATTACGACGGAAGAAAGTGACTCGTATAACCCCAGTGGAGTGACCATAACCAGCAGGTGAGTAAAGTATGTCCTTTAGGATTTCTGAATGAATCATACGTTTCTAGAGAATATTCTAGTATTCTGGACTATCCTTTGTAACTTCAAGGATAGTTCTAGAAGGTACCCGGAAAGATTAGGGCATATTGTATACTTGCTGCTATGTTCTGCCGAGTATTGAGACAATATGTGGAATACTTCAATGAGCTCTCAATATATACAATTATCTTAGCCGAACCAGTTTCTCGAAAAGCCAAGTGCTAGACTCGCTCAGGAACCACGCTGATCGCGCGTCTGTATTAGATACTGTCAAGAGGGAACCATCCCACCCTTTGCAGAGAAGGATTGAGTCCTTCCAATTTTAGCTTATCCAGCGCTTGCCCTGATCTTTCTGGGTACCTTCTAGAACTATCCTTGAAGTTCACCCTAGACGGCACCCATTCCTTGACGTTGGATGCCCTTATTCCACTGTGCCTACGGCATAAATCAGTTGCCATAGTCCCCAGAATCTCCGTCCTGAAGAGACCCCAATAACGATAGAGGGTCGAAACGTCGTCTACAATTACAAAGGATAGTCCAGAACACTAGAATATTCTCTAGAAACATATGATTCATTCAGAAATCCTAAAGGACATCCTTTCAATTCCAATAACCATTGCCCTTTTTTGAATAATTGTCACTTTAACTTTACTCACCTGCTGGTTATGGTCACTCCACTGGGGTTACACGAGTCACTTTCTTCCGTCGTAATGTATTTATAAATAGTGTTAATCTGTATATTTTTCTTATTTTCACTGTTCTTGGTTGCAAATAAAGAGCACTCATTTCAGTTGAAGTGAGTGTTATATACGATCCTTTTTAGGCTGTAATTTTTCAGTCATATGTGAAGTCACAAATGAATTTAAATCATAGAGGCAACTTAGTATTGGGCATATGTACTGCATTAGTAGCTTGTTGTGCTTAAATCACGGCAAGATAGTTAGAACTTGCTTAAAACAATAATAATGTATGTTACGAAAAAGAGTTCCTTGTGAACAATTGTACCTAAGCTTACTAGCTATACTCAGTTCACAGGGGCATATGGGTTGCTCTTGTTTTTTGTTAAATCAACTATCTCAGTGACTTGCTCCCGCCACTTTCTTCATCCTGCATGCTTCTCCATGCATGAGCCCTATTGCCTAGCTTTCATTCAAATGTCTTTCTTTTTGTTTTCACTTGCCATTTGCTTCCAAAGTTTTAAGGCTTCAAATTGGGTGTTCCTAGGCTTGCTTTACGTCATACATTCTTATCCTCGGATTCTCTATTCGTGGGATATGGAAGGACCTGCTCAGTGGGAATTGCAAATCTCCCATCAGTGGATGTATATTCGTGCCATTGGCTTCGCCACATACATGTGTTTAACCCTTTCATGGCCATCACCTCCCTAGCTGGTGTACCTTCAGGGGAAAACTTTCCTCCTTATATATGTCCTTCTCCTTCTTTGGCAAGGGATTTCCCATCCTGGCAAGCTCTCAATCACTTTTCGTTCCAATTGATCACTCACTCCATGCTAGTAGGTTCACGACTCATCCCAATACTAACACGTCTCTGTGAAAAGGTCACCCTATCACAGCGCAGCTATGGTGTCTGCTTGCCCATCCCTGCTCGGCACCTTGATGAAGCTCGAATACTGCCAGAATTTTCTGAATCCCTTTTCACAAAATTTTCCCCATTAACCTGCTCCAACTAGACAGAATCTCTACAATCAGAAGGACACTTCCTACTTTTATCCAACAGTGGGCTCTCGACCTGCGAAGGTGACTGTACTCAGTGCGTTCACTCCTGTGCACTAAATAATGAGCCACCACATAGTTCAATTAGTACAGTCGTGCAAGAAAAGATTACGTCTCTATCTTGGTATAACTGACTGCGCCATACAGTACACCTCAACTCAGCAGACAAGTTCAACCGTTTAATACTCTAACTTGAGGTACCTCTCTTTAGCTTTATACCATATCTATAACAACTCGTGCATTTGTCAATTTTAAAAAAAATAATCAAAGAACATCATCAAGAATGCAATAATTATTGCTCCCTCAAATCCAAAGATTAAAGACACATAATAATTACTCTCCAAATCCGTCCACTGTATTCCGCCACAATGAGCCTACTACAACTCCCAACATACACTGCTCTGCAACTTATTCATTTTTCGCATATATGCAAATCCCTATTGATACTCACATTGCCCTTCTTCAGTCACCTCATCTCTGAGGACAAGAATTGGGTTTGGGACTGAGTCAGTTTAAATTTCATGGGGAAAATAGTCTAGACCATGAAGGTGCAGTACTCGGTTCTACAGCCAATTAGTTTGTTAATTACTGGTCGTATCCAATCGGAACCATCTCCTCTGCTACCAGATCTGTTGGCACGTAAACCTGTCTTAAATGATCATGTAAGAAGCATTCCATTGGCTAGGACTGTGAGCGATGTAGTCCTGATACGGACTTTGGTGCTCCCCGATTGGAACTGTCAATACTACATTTGAGATCAAGTACTGAGGCATTCTCAATTAGAATGGCAGGCTCAAGTTGTCATTTGAAAATTTTATATACTGTTAATAGGCAAACTACATGAAATATGCCATCAGTAAGTTTAGCAGCAAAGCATACAAAGCGCTAAGTAAAGTTCTATATAAAATCCGGCATAGTCACCTTCTAAAGGTGGGAAATAAAGGGCTTCAGGGGACAGAGAAATGCACATCCTTTTATAGGACTTTAGATAAAGACTTTATTACATTTCCACACAAGTACATGACTCTCAAGATATGTACCAATGATGAACAAGCAAGAGGAAATAGTTGACTATAAAATACATTTGAGGATTCTCTAATAGTAGTATTACATTGGATTTGGTTCTCACAGTTTTTGCAAGCATACTAGTTGATACTTTGTACACAGATAACCTAGGACAGTTAGAATGCTCTTGATGAAGCATGGTGCTGGGAACGTTGGTTATTTATTAGACTACACTTGCACTTCTTTATTTAGAACAACAAACAGTAATTCTAGACATCACGTGATATGCTACAACAATGATTCAAAATGGAGGACAGTCTAAGCACAGGTTATGTTTGCACAAGCCCAGTTTCTAATGCATTTGAAGTGAGGAAAAAGAAGAGCAGCTCTCACACAACTTAAACACAACACCATTCAGCTCCGCATATTCACACATGGGCATGTATGTTTAGATTTCAATAAATGGTGAAGAACAAGGATTTGGAGAATTAAACTAAGATTATTAAAACCATTAGTTGGCTGTCTCTAGTCACAGTTAAATGTCTCTGAAGTGTTGTTGTGTGAAAGAACAGAAATTCAGATTTCCTGAGGGCTAGGGAAACTGCTGTTTGTGGACTTCCTATCACTTGATGCCGAGGCCCTATCGTTCAGAGTCAGGCACAACAACTTTTTATGGTTCTTTTGTCAACTGGCAACGTAGGCCCAACCCCCTTCAGCACAAACCCTTTGTCTGGCTGTTTGTAGTACCACAGTACAGCTCTCACAAAGGGGATTGGGTGGAAATACCTTACAAGGTGAAATTCGTGATTGTGAAGTATCTATGATGATGCAAGTAAAATGATATATGGGGGAAAATTCAGAGAATGAGTAGTTGGAGAAAGTAAGCTGGAGCTTGAGATTACTCATCAGTGAAGAATAAAGCTTGGTTCCTACAGTGAGGATTTTGTGTGAGCTCCGACAGATTGTCTGCCACTAAAGCAAGGTTTGCATCAATATGTATAAGCTGTTCAAAGTTTTATATATCATTCATTAATGCAAAGCCATCATTACTATAGGAAGCACTATAAATGGAAATGCAGTGAGACTTGAGCTTATCTTGCATTACTGACAGTGGTTCCAGTCAGAGGCATAGTGAACCCCGACCTTTAGGAGCTTAAACTCAGGCTGCCTCTGGTCTTGATGGCCTGGTGAACCGGGCCCCACTTAAGCAATAATTCACTATTTATAGGCCCCTTCTGTCTGCAGTCAGAATTCTCAAAAATATCACTCTTTAGGGAAGCCATGACATAGGGGTGTCTACTGTGGAATGAATACATAGTGAAGGGAACAAATATTAATGATGAGGAAATAAACATGAGAGAGAAAAGTAAGAAAAGAATGAATATGGACGAAAGAAAATATATGGTAGGTGCAAAGGGAAAAGAATTGGAGCAGGGGAGGGTGGAAGGTAGAAAAGGTGAAAGCTATAATAGAGGGGTGAAAGGAAGGAAGATAGTGTTCTGATTTACATACTTCTGTCCCTGCGAGGACACCGTTACTGTATTGCACCCTGTGTCCCTGCGCGGACACCGTACCATCTGTGCTGTCACCAGCTGCCAACTGGAAACCTTTGACAGTTGACAGCTGATGACCTAGCAGCAGCCGCGTTACCTACGCTCCATGTTCTGCAGGAGCCTGTGTTGGTGAAGTAAATAAAGAACTCAATTTACATACGAATTCGAGCCTACGGGGAGTTCTTTACAAAGTGGCGACGAGCACCAACACATGAACCCACCATATACCATCATCATCAAAAGAAGATTACGCTGCAAACAGGTCGTAAATTAAAGGAATTTAAAATTGAATGAAGTCCGGGAGAAGTAAAAATCATAAAGCAAAGAAGACAAATTCTGAAAATACGACACAGGATTGAAGGAAATAAAAAAAAGGACGTAAAGGTCAGTCAACATTGAAGTGTTACGTGTACTCTCTGTCAACGGATTTACAAACTTTAAAGAACAGCACAATGGTTGTGTGTGTATAAAAAAAAAAAAAAGGAGATCTTTATCGGCATAAAATTAATTCAACTACAACCTGAACATTGAACGTAAAATTGCTTATTTCAGAAAAGAAATTAAAAAAGGAATAAGGGAATCACAGGAGAAAGACCAGTCTCGTGAAAATCTAAGAAAATAAAAAGTGCCGTCAGTTTACCTCACTTGGGAGCATTACAAAGTACAGTTTGTACCAACGGCAATCTTAGTGACAGTTCAACTGTCAGAAGACACTCCAACGACAAAGAGCAACCGCCAGCTGGAATCTGCGTCACCGTCAGCTGCAAAATCTCTGACTACGTATTCACGCAACGTGCTGGTAGACATCTTGGGACGAACTAAAGAAACAGTCTAGTTTACATGATGACGCACCACGCACGCTACGCGGCGCCATTTTGAAAAATAAATAAACATTCAGCTTTGCTGAGGGAAAATACCGGATCACCGGGATCCTCACCGAAAAGTCCCGTACAGCAGATTCAAAGTAATCGAACAACAAAATGAAATGTAAACGGAAGGTACATTAACCCCTTCCATGCTCATGACGAGCTGGACTCGTCATGGCACACAGTGCTCGTGTGCTCATGACGAGTCCAGCTCGTCATGGAACCCAGCACAGGAAATCCCTCTGGTGCGGGCACCAGAGGGATTCCCTTTAATCCCCTAAAGCCTCGGGAGCTGGGGAAGAGCTTCCCCAGCTCCCGAGGCCCCCCCCCTGGTTTCCCTGAAATGACGATCGGCGCGCATGTCGCGCTGATGTCATTTCAGTGAAACTGAAACTGAAATGAGCCAAGAGGCTCATTTCAGTTTCAGTTTCTACGTGCTCAGGGGGCTATCTCAGCCTGTAGAAATAAAAACCTTCTTAGGGGTTCACTGATACATCTGGTCCTTAAAACCAACAAAGAAGAGATTGGCACAGAAGCTGTAATATCAAAAAACATGTTTTATTAACCTCAGATGAGGAGATTGCATCTTACGGTACCCGCAGGCCACTGTAGGAGGCATTCTAATGAGTGCAGAGAACAGGGTCCTTATATATGCATTTGTTATATAGTCAGCATAAAATCAAGGGGAGGTCCTAGCACATACAAGCATGCTTATTGACTAATATGGGTATACAGAATTTGCTTGCTCCACAAAGTGGGAGGGAGACTAAACTGCTTACATGTTTAAGAATAGCTTGACAGTTCTATACTAGGAGCAGGTGCATTCTACCAGCTAGGCCTCTCTGAGCATGTGCAAGACTCTGGAAGAGGGAGAAAGCACATGGCGAGCACATGGCTAACTAAAATGGCTGCCAAGTACAAAATGGCTTTCAGCTCATGCTAACAGCGATTCCTGCAATCTTTAACAGACGATCCTTTTAGCATGAGCTAAAGACATTACCATGATCTAGTAGAGACATAGAAAATATTTTGCACATTTTCTTCTCATAAATTCATCAACATCCTATGCTAGGTGGGTATTTACATTCTAAACATTTCATTAAGCAGGTATATACAAGGTATAAGCAGGAGTACAAAGTGAACAGAGCATTGGGTCATACAGGTAGCAAGAGAGAATAATGACTATTATCTCAAACAGAAATCTCAATATTTTCCAATGATAAGTAATGCAAATGTCAGGGAAGTCAAAATAGATTATTACAAAAACAATCCTGGCTCCGGGGGACCAGGAGGACCACACAGGGCCATAGGAATTAGGACAAGGAGCCGCAAAGGGCTGCTCCTCCTCAAAAATGGGACGACCAAAGGGGTACATTACTAACAAAAAAAGAGTCCTTGGGAAAGTTCTAAAACCAACCAGCCAGAGGGAGTCTTCTCCCTGTGTCCGTTTTGAGCCTCACAGGCAGGCTCTTGTTGTTCCCACGGTGGAGCTGCACAACTCGCAACTCAAGAATCACGGAGAAAGAAAAGTCTTTCTTTCAGGATCGGGCAATCACCCCCCCAGGGCAAATACCCTCAATGATCCTGTCCAGTGTCTCAGGCAGTGCACCAGTTTTCTTCACTTTAATCTAACAGGCACCAAGGGCATAGCACCTGTACCCTAAACTCAAGTCCTTCCCTAACTCCTGTATTTGCACCTCTGGCGCACTGCTCTTTTGTTGGGGCCACAAATTGTACCCAATGTGCTCGGGCATCTCTTGATCAACAAACAAAGGCGTAGACTTGCATTCACTTTGGGACCAGGATTAAGAGGCCTGAAGCAACCCTTGTTTCAAAGGGGGTCACCTCAAGCAAAAGCCTCCTTGCCATCCTTGTCATTCTGTGACTCTCTCAGCTGGGCATCAAAAACTGGATCCACACAAAGATTTCTCCATCCTGATTTGTAACCCCGTCTTTCGCCCAAGACAGTGGCAGGGGTACACACTTCACGTCCCAGTGCTTCCGACTTCACTGAGGTCTTAGTTGCCAGCAACGCCTATGCTGGTTCCTTTCACTTTGGCTTCAAGCTGCAGTGGCGCTGACTCCCAGGCTGGATCTGATGTCCGGGCCCCTCTGGCAATGGTTGTAAGGCAGCAAATATCTATTGGTGGACAGAACAAGAGGTCTTTAGACAAGGCACAGAAATAATCTAACAACAGAGAGGATAGTCTCAGAATACTTCCTTAGTCTTGGGGCGCCCCATACATTAGCAAGGCACCCAAGAACCACTTCATCTATCTGAGAGTAGAAAACCCTGGACCTATTGGCAAGTATAAAAGGAACGTTTTGGTGAACTGACAAGAGTAATACATCACCCAATCCCAAACAGCCAAGGAAGTCTGTGTTCATTTACTAAATTCTGAGGAAAAGAAAAACAATACAGACATACTCCAAATACTTATATTGGTGTATTCCTATATTACCAATCTGAAGAACCCTCAAGAAAAAGGAAATGTTCTACACTTTTACTCATAGATTTTACATTACTTGTACAGGACTGCAGACACTTGTAAAATAATTTCTCTTACATGTTATGCTTAGGACCATGCTCTCATGTTATAGGTGCAGCAGGAAAATCTAAAACTGCTAATCTAACAGGGATTCTTATTGCAAAAAGAACTAAACTTCAACATAGTGGGTACTTTTTCTCCAGCAGAACATGTTATGACAAACAAACTCCTATAAAACAATATTTTCCTTCAAAATGTTTGCTAAGGATCACATGAGCGTCTTTCCTGCATTGTACTTTTCACGATCTGGACTATGCAACATCATTTTCAAAAGGAAAAAACCCTATCTCCAGCTCTAATAAGGGCAGTCAGCTTATTTACACAGACTAGCTAATAAAAGACTAGCAATGCCCTTGCAAAACTGTATAGAACATGAGAATAACATAAACAATAATAGTGTTGCCACCTGAGATTTTTGAACAGAAACCCCACTATACAATTTTCCTTAAAGATCAAATAAGGGAACATCAATCTGTTCTACTCATTCTTTCATACAGGATGGGCAGTAACATAGCTTATGTGTTTCATCTTTTTATTAATTCTAACAATTTTAAAACAGTATTACAGAATAGCCAATTGTAATTGTAATTGTAAGTAGCATTTATATAGCGCAGCTGTCATCCAACGGGCATCCTGGCGCTGGGATTACCTAAATCACTGTGCAGCTATAAAACTATGAATCATCATGCGCCAATCTCTCAAGGCTATTCTTTTGGAAAGAGCCTGGTTTTTAGCTTTTTCTAAACTGCAGTAAGTCATCAGTCTGTCTGAGTTCACTTGGTAGTTTATTCCATAGCCTTGCGGCTGCATAGCCAAATGATCTACCTCCTAGTCGGGTTTTCTTGACTCGTGGGGTACATACTAGGTGGGCTGCCAAGGAACGAAGACTTCTAGCTGGGGAGTACCAAGTAAACATTCTCTGTAATGGTTTAGGCCCCATTTTGTGTGCCGCCTTATGAACAATGCAAAGTGCCTTAACTGTCACATGGCCATTTCCTAGATAGCTTTAGACAGACTCAAAAAAAGTGAGAAAAAGAAGAGAGAAAACATAATTTTGCCTACCCTTAATTTGTAGAGGAGCTAGCCTCCTTCCCCCATTTTGACAGTAGGAAAACCTGAAACAGGTTTTACTTCTGTCAACACTTTCAACCCCTATTTATAGCAACTGGGCACAAACAAACTTGTAGGAGATATCTTAGAAAGTGGCTATTCTCTGATTCAGTCTAACACAATGCAAATTGAGTTAACTTTAAACCAATTTCTACAGCAATTGTACTAGATTAAAATGAGGCGCATGAATGCAAACTAAAATCCATTTCTTCCTTATCGTAGCCCCTACACAGTATTCTTTAAACTAAAACCATTATTTTATATAAATGGCAGATCAATGTTCAACTGAGGGTTGTCTTCCTTCGTGGCATAGGACTGCGCAAAACGTGTGTTTGCCAAAAATAGGAAGCAAAGCTTCTCTTCCTCTCTTTGCGCTATCATCTCGTCTTTCAAAAAATCTTTCGAAGGTCGAAGTGTTCCAGCAAACATTACCCTTCACTCTGCTAAGTTGCTAAATACAGAACTCCGACCTTTGACCCGTTCAGCAGCTGCTCATTTTTGCGTGCAAGGCTTGCCATGCGGTTTGTAATGCAAAGCAACTCTGGAGAATCACAGCGAAAAGCAGTCCTATACTTATTTTCATTTATGTACAGTGGTGTGCAATCTAGTAATGCAGAGGCAGCTGTTTATTTTATACTTGCATATACTTTATGGAAGCCTGAGAGCACGTTAAAACTGCCTTGAGTGGTAGAACTGCTTGTAAAATTGTGAATTTAGCTCAATTTCGACTTTGGTGGTAGGGGCACTTAAAAATGAATATCCTACAATATTTTTGCATAATAGGAACCCCCAGAGTGTTCTCTAGATAGCTCAGGAATGGGAAATCAGAAATGAATAAGATATACTCTTATAAAAATAAGTTTTGTACGGCTGGGTAAAGTGACATTTCACATTTAAGTTCCCTTTTTTTCCGGTATAGCACTGCTTAAATTCAACTTTGATGCTAGGAATTCACAGTATGATGATTAGGCTTTATAAAGATGAAAAAACGAATTTAAAGCATTTGTTTTTAACAATATATTTTCCCATATAATAATTATTATTTTTTATCAATAAAACCAACCATTTTAATGATTCCACATTGGAAAAGCAAGCTTCATTGTAGCCTATCATATTTAAACACATTCATTCATAACCCTAAGCACAGAAGCCTTACTTGAAACAGGAAAAGTCTGCGCCACTTTTAATGGACAGTTATCATTTAATATCAGAACCATAGATGTACTTATAAAAAAAGGCATTAAGAAAGGAAATCCCTACTTTCAATTTTGTTCTCTGTTATCCCAAATAATGAAACTGGTGTTTTGAAACTTTTAAAATAATGCAGGCCTGTATACCAGGTTTACACTGACTTAAAATATCGCTGACGCAGCATTCCTGTCTGTGGCCGTGAGCAGGAATAGCCATATGCTATTTATGCAGCTGTTGTTTGTCAGCAGGCGTCGAATTTGCACGCCTTTCTCAGGAAAAAACCCTTTATTATTTGAAATACCCTGACAGAGTTAAATCCCCATTTGCTATGTCAAACGGTTTCTTTCAGTTAGTCAGTTTAAACACAGCTGTCTGAAAGCTTTTTCTCGGGTGCTGAAAGAAAAGCATGTCACAGTCTATTTAAAAACTGAGGCATTTAAATGCAGTCAAATCTATCTTTCTATAATGTGTATTTAGTTCAGCAACGACCAAATTCACTCAAATGATGTGCATGCCTTTTAATGTCTAATACAATGTATTTAAGGAAAAGGCTATAACATGTATTTTAGTCTATTGATTACAAAACACACAATTTCGTTTTTTTCTGTCTGTATGAGGCCTATTTTAATCCTATTGAATACGAATTCTAATTTTATGTTTAACATTGTGGCAATTTGCACACATGTACAGTGTCTTACTCTGTCAATTTAATAGTAACATGCAGCTGTTTAGCATATGTTACATAATTTATTTCTGGATTTTTATTTAATATGTAAGTAACTAAATGACATTTTGCATAACAGAATAATGACAGCAAAAAAACATAAACAAACTCATTGAGCTCATTCAGACAGTTACAGAAGGACACAACACAGCGCGCTTAAAGCTAGCCATTCGTACACAGAGTACTCACACAAGTATTACCAATGTCAAACCAAAAACCCCACATAGACATTTAAACACACATTTAACCCACAAATCAATACTTAGAACAGCTTACAAAGTGTACGCAAGACCAACCTATTTGTAAATACTAATTGTAAGTCATATTTACAAGAAGAGCTCTCAAAAGTAGCCCAAAAAAAACTGTTCCATGGTCAAAAAGCTGAAATACACCAAATTCGCCAGTTTTGGCTGGTAGAACACTCAAAAAGCGCTCTGCATATCACCACTTATGAATGTTACTAAGTGCGCAGATCCGGATCCGTTTTATGTACATATTTAGTTCCATGGGGTACTTAGTCACCAAGGAAGAAATATCTTTTACTATACCTAAACCTATTTAGGTATCCCCTCTGAGGAGTCAGCTGAGTACTTCCTAAATCCATATCGGTACCTCCAAAACAGCAACACTTTCAACAAAGTGTGCTGGTAACAGGCATGCCAAAAATATTATAGCATATATAATATTATACTCCAAGTGACACTTAACACAATGTGTGCCGTTCAAATTTTCAAAGTTAGAAAAAAATCTCCTCATTACCTGCCTATATGAATTGCAGTGCATATATAATTACAAAACAAATTCCAAAATTGGCCAATCATACAAACAAAGCCACAGTAAGTGTTACTAAAACTACCTTACCAATCAAAGGCATCAAACCAACAGCAAGTGCCGCAAAACGGCTCTTACCAATCAAATGGTGTCCAGGTTCCAACTGCCAAGTTCTGAGTGACCTAACGGTCGTTTTAAAATACTCACGCCAAAGAAGTTCTCAGTCGGGAGCGGCAAACACTTGGAGGATCAGATCAGGAAGACCAGAAATATACTGGGCTGGAAAACAAAACAATCTCCGTGCGCAGGGTACCTCCTCAGTAGATTCCTGTCCTGTACTCCTCAGTAGATTCCTGTCTCCCTTCAAGACCACTCCCTTGGATAGCCGCTACACCGATGAGTCCCACTTTCGGGCGCCATTTGTAGAAATAAAAACCTTCTTAGGGGTTCACTGATACATCTGGTCCTTAAAACCAACAAAGAAGAGATTGGCACAGAAGCTGTAATATCAAAAAACATGTTTTATTAACCTCAGATGAGGGAGATTGCATCTTACGGTACCCGCAGGCCACTGTAGGAGGCATTCTAATGAGTGCAGAGAACAGGGTCCTTATATATGCATTTGTTATATAGTCAGCATAAAATCAAGGGGAGGTCCTAGCACATACAAGCATGCTTATTGACTAATATGGGTATACAGAATTTGCTTGCTCCACAAAGTGGGAGGGGAGACTAAACTGCTTACATGTTTAAGAATAGCTTGACAGTTCTATACTAGGAGCAGGTGCATTCTACCAGCTAGGCCTCTCTGAGCATGTGCAAGACTCTGGAAGAGGGAGAAAGCACATGGCGAGCACATGGCTAACTAAAATGGCTGCCAAGTACAAAATGGCTTTCAGCTCATGCTAACAGCGATTCCTGCAATCTTTAACAAGCCCCCTGAGCACGTAGAAACTCAGGAGAGGTATCGTTGGAAAGGGGAGAATCTCCCCTTTCCAATGGTACCCCTCCCTAGTGGATCCCTGCTTGGGGATCGCCCCAGGAGGGCGATCCCCAAGCAGAGATCCACCCACTAGGCACCAGGGAGGGGGAGCGGCCCCTTGGGCAAGGGCCTTTGCTCCCCCATAAAATATTTGCCATGATTAGTCTTTCTGCCCCCGGGGGTAGAAAGCCCACTAGACGCCAGGGATTTTTATTTAAATTATAGTTAGGGGTGGGGGCTGCTCAAAACGGGCATGCCGATGCCCCCACCCCCCGGCCACAAAATTAGTCTTTCTGCCCCCTGGGGCAGATGGGGCAGTAGCCCCCAATCTGCCCCCGGAGGCAGAAAGCCCACTAGATACCAGGGATTTTTTTAAATTATAGTTAGGGGTGGGGGCTGCCCAATATGGGCATGCCAATGCCCCCACCCCACCCCGCCGCAAAGGTACAGTCTTTCTGCCCCCGGGGGCAGAAAGCCCACTAGATACCAGGGTTTTTTTTAATTATAATTTGGGGTGGGGGCTGCCCAATATGGGCATGCCAATGCCCCCACCCCACCCCGCCGCAAGGTACAGTCTTTCTGCCCCTCCTGGGGGCAGATGGGGGCAGTAGCCCCCAATCTGCCCCCGGGGGCAGAAAGCCCACTAGACACCAGGTTTTTTTCCCTCGATACATTTAGGGGTGGGGTTGCCCAAGATGGGCATGCCAATGCCCCCACCCCTCCCCCATGAAATTCCAGTCTTTCTGCCCCTCGGGGGCAGATGGTGGCAGTGGCCACCAATCTGCTCCCACCCGGGGGTTCAGAAATACCCTAGATGCCAGGGATTATTTTTTTATAGGCCCGGGGTGGGGGCTGCCCAGAATGGGCATGCAAATGCCCCCACCCTACCCCCAAAGAAAGAAAAACTTTCTGCCCCCCAGGAGGCAGATGGGGGCAATAGCCCCTGATCTGCCCACCCCGGGAGGGGCAGAAAGCCCACTAAGCGCCAGGGATTTTTTTATATAGGTAGGGGTGGGGGCTGCCCAGAATGGGCATGTCAATGCCCCCACCCCAAAAAAATGCTACAGTCTTTCTGCCCCCTGGGAGGCAGATGGGGCAATAGCACCTTATCTGCCCCCACGGGGGCAGAAAGCCCACTAGCCACCAGGGATTTTTTTTTACAAAGTTCGGGGTGGGGGCTGCCAAGAATGGACATGCCAATGCCCCCACCCACCCCAAAAAGATGTCACTGTCTTTCTGCCCCTCCCAGGAGACAGATGGGGGCAGTAGCCCTGATCTGCCCCCCGGGGGCAGAAAGCCCACTATGTGCCAGCGATTATGCTGGCTTTTTTATACGGAGGGGTGGGGGCTGACCAGAATAGGCATCCCAATGCCCCGACCCCCAAAAGAATAGCCACAGTCTTTCTGCCCCCTCGGGGGCATATCGGAGCAATAGCCCCTGATTTCCCCCTCCCCAGGGCGGCAGAAAGCCCACTAGGCACTGACTTTTTTCGGAATGTGCCTACCTGTTGAATTTGGTTCCTAGCTCTGCCGGCACCCAGGAAACCTAGCAAACCTATACATTTTTAAAACTAGACACCCAGGGAATCCAGGATGGGCTGACTTGACTGGCTCTCACCAGGTTCTGTTACCCAGAATCCCTTGCAAACCTAAAAATTTGTCCCAAAAAACACATTTTCCTCACATTTCTGTGGTGGAAAGTTCTGGAATCTGCGTGGATCCACAAAATTCCACCCACCCGCGTTCCCCAAAGTCTTTCGAGAAAAATGGTACCTCACTTGTGTGGGTAGGACTAGTGGCCGCGACAGGAAACGGCCCAAAACGCAACATGGGCACACCACATTTTCACAGTGAAAACGGACCCTTTTTTGCAAAGTGCCTAGCTTTAGATTTTGAACCCTAACTCTGCCGGCACCTAGGAAACCTAGCAAACCTATACATTTTTGAAAACTAGATACCCAGGGGAATCCAGGATTGGGTGACTTGACTGGCTCTCACCAGGTTCTGTTACCCAGAATCCCTTGCAAACCGAAACATTTGTAAAAAAAAAACACATTTTCCTCACATTTCTGTGGTGGAAAGTTCTGGAATCTGCGTGGATCCACAAATTTCCACCCATCCCGCGTTCCCCAAAGTCTTCCGAGAAAAATGGCACCTCACTTGTGTGGGTAGCCCTAGTGCCCGCGACAGGAAGCAGCACTAAACGCAACGTGGACGCACCACATTTTCACAGTGAAAAATGACCCTTTTTTTGCAAAGTGCCTAGCTGTAGTTTTTGAACCCTAGCTCTGCCGGCACTTAGGGAAACCTAGCAAACCTATACATTTTTGAAAAGTAGACACCCAGGGAATCCAGGATGGGGTGACTTGACTGGCTCTCACCAGGTTCTGTTACCCAGAATCCCTTGCAAACCTAAAAAATTGGCAAAAAACACATTTTCCTCACTTTTCTATGGTGGAAAGTTCTGGAATCTGCGTCGATCCACAAAATTCCACCCACCCCGCGTTCCCCAAGGTCTTCCGAAAAAATGGTACCTCACTTGTGTGGGTAGCCCTAGTGCCCGCGACAGGAAGCAGCACTAAACGCAACGTGGACGCACCACATTTTCACAGTGAAAAATGACCCTTTTTTGCAAAGTGCCTAGCTGTAGTTTTTGAACCCTAGCTCTGCCGGCACTTAGGGAAACCTAGCAAACCTATACATTTTTGAAAAGTAGACACCCAGGGGAATCCAGGATGGGGTGACTTGACTGGCTCTCACCAGGTTCTGTTACCCAGAATCCCTTGCAAACCTAAAAATTGGCAAAAAAACACATTTTCCTCACTTTTCTGTGGTGGAAAGTTCTGGAATCTGCGTGGATCCACAAAATTCCACCCACCCCGCGTTCCCCAAGGTCTTCCGAAAAAATGGTGCCTCACTCGGGTGGGAGGCCCAAGTACCAGCGACAGGCAAGGGCCCACAACGTATTGAGGCGACCTCAAAATGGCCTATCACAAAACGACCTGGTTTTGCAAGGGGGTCCCATGACGTTTTGGCCCGGGGCTCGGCGGCCACGTAGGGAAACCTACCAAACCCACACGTTTCTGAAAAGTAGACACCCGGGGGACTCCAGGGAGGTATGGCTTGCGTGGATCCCCCAACGTTTTCTTACCCAGAATCCCCTGCAAACCTGACATTTTGCTGAAAAATCCCTTTTTCACACATTTTTGTGTGGTAAAGTTGTGGCATCACGGGGCTGACACAAATTTCCTACCACCCAGCGTTCCCCCAGGTCTCCCGATAAAAATGGTGCCTCACTCGGGTGGGAGGCCCAAGTACCCGCGACAGGCAAGGGCCCACAACGTATTGAGGCGACCTCAAAATGGCCTATCACAAAACTACCTGGTTTTGCAAGGGGGGTCCCATGACGTTTTGGCCCGGGGCTCGGCGGCCACCTAGGGAAACCTACCAAACCTACACATTTCTGAAAAGTAGACACCCGGGGGATTCCAGGGAGGTATGGCTTGCGTGGATCTAGCTTTCACCAAAAGGAACCTCTAGTTTAGCTGTGACTGAGTAGTTTTAGTCCAGTGCCAACTGGACTTTTGCTGGACCCAAAGTTCTTTGAGAGACTTCGACCCCTGTGGCCAAAGTTGCCCCACCAGGACCGTTGACCAAGGAGTAGCCTTGAGAAACCGCCCATCGAAAGAACAGCATCCTCCGCATCATACAGCATCTTGAGCATCCTGTATCCCTTGCATCAGGACCACTCCATTGATGTCTATGGTGGTTCATGCATAGATCCTGAAACTGGACTTGAGAGTTCTTTGGTGGGAAGGTAACTGTCCTACAAATCCTTACTGGCCTCCTTGATCTCCTCCCTGCTGGACGTGGTTGCCCAAAGTGGGCTGGAGTAGCCAAACATCACTTTATAAAAGTTTTACAAAGTTTCCAAAGTTTCTGCTAACCGCAGTAGTTACCACTGCTTGTTGACTTTTTGAGTAAAAAAACAGTGATTTACGTTTTACCTAAAAATCTATATCTCCAGAACCCTCAGATGGGTTTTCTTAATTTTGGTGTCTAAAAATTCATAAAAATAAGATCTATTTTTATAGATTGGTGTCAGATTTATTCTGTGTTGTGTGACTCGCTTATTTCGTTGTTTTGTTTCTTCTAAATGCTTTACACTTGTTCCTTTGTCTAAGCCTGACTGCTCAAAACCATAGCTACCCAGGGTTGAGCGAACATTTTCACAAACTAGCTTGACTGGACCCAAGACAGTATTGCGAGTGCATTACATGGTGAGGTCACACAGCCACACCATATAATACACCACTTTCCTCACGCATAGAATACATCAATTTCCAGTAGGATTTCAATTTCTTTCTGGACTATGGTCCTGAGACCAATCTTCAGCTTCTACTCCAATCCAGCGCTTCAACTCCCTTGGTCGCAATACACAGCATTTATCCTTTATGTAACAATTTCTCAGACCCACAGCGGACCAAGGGCTCACACGGCCCCTAATGAAACATTCTACTGCTTCTGCCCAAAGCCTTATCACACTTCCCTACTAACATCAACATGTTTGACCTGTTTCTGTGGACTTTGACTAATACACTTAATGAAGAAATATCTTTAATTGAACTGCACATTGCACTCAGTGATCAGAAATCCACCTTCTGCATCTGCAGTCCCTATGTCTATCATTGGACTAAACAGTTAGCTCCCTCTGTGACTTACTCCTCTTAGTCTTTTAACATGCCTAACATGAGACCTTGATCCTGATGTAGGAACCAGTATTTATTGGTGGCCACAGACAATGGGTTTTCCAGTTGGAGATGAAATCCATGAGCCACTTTGTGCATCCATTGAATAGTTAAACACCTGACCCAGCACAATAGATTGGATCAAATGTGTGCTCTCAGATGCAATATGTTCAAGCCATTCCTCCCTAGAGCTATTGCATCTGTGGATCTGTATAGCCTGCTGGTGCATTCTGGCTACAGTATTTGTCAACACCTCCGCCACACTTAATCAATTACTATTGGACTTATCACTTCTCCAAAGAGCCATCACAAATTGTTAGTAAAATTGATTTGATCTTTCCAGTCTATCACCACACATCAGACAAAATCAACAGCAAGCTCTTGAATGCCCTGACAAATCTTAAAGCTTTCTTACCTAATGCTACAGGAGTGCAATGGCACCAATAGCACAAGTACATAGTAAACTAAAATGAAGGACCCTCTTGGACTGCATTATTCTTTTACCTATACTTCAATACTGCTAATTTTTAACAGTTCTCTGCAGCTTGCTAGTATACTTGGCTTTGATCTTTAATACCAGAGATGGAGATCCGATGTAGATTAAATAAAATGCACCAACTACAGCAGGTAAGCTCCAGGCAACAACACACCTTTTAGGTTCACTTATATAAGGGCCAGTCTTTGGAACTGAAACCCTCCCTTTCACAACACTGTTAGCAGAAGATACTTTGAGATGTGCTACTCTTCTCTCCCTCTCTTCCAAATATGCACACCTGAGTGGATTGTCAATGCATGCAATTCAGATCATGGCTCAGAACCTCAAGCATGAGACTGAAGTACCAAGAAGGAGAAGGTTTCTCACTTTACTCAAACTTTGACATTTGCTTAAGTAAGTCTTCCTTTTAGAGCCCCCTTTCTAAAGATTTTGTGCTACAGTTGAGACTCTCCCATTTCTAATACAGTTTCGCTTGCGGTCATAAGATTTTGTCTTGTTTCAGGCAATAGCACCCAGAGAAGTTTACGTATTGCATGTGATGGGGTATCTTTACCCATACATCCATCATTTTGCACCCTACAGTGTATTACCGTGCGTACAATTATTACTGTACAGTGTAATTATGTAAACACATTGGCGCTGCTATGCAAGTTAATGTTACTGTCAACATTCTTATGCTACAGGCTCTTGCCACCATACACCCTGTTGCTATTCTGTGCAATATGTGTTTTTTTTTATTGTACTCACGTGTGTGTTTTAATCATTTTTTTTTTTTTTTAATTTGTTTATTGAAGCTTGCAAGTAACAATCTTGTGCCCCAATACGGAGCTATCAGTAGCTTTGTAGCATAGAATAACACAAGCATTTTAAGACATTGATGCAGTAAAGGAACTGATATAACAGCTCAGAGAGCCAACTACCCCAACCCCGCCCTCCCCCCGACACTGAAATAGATGCAATATCATAGAACAAAGGTACATGTACATTAGTGACAGGCAATATGATAACACGTCTCATGAGCCAAATTACAATAGTTCTCAGCAGTGCACTGACCCAAGGATAGGGAGAGATACCAAATATGCCAGGCGCCGGACAACTTACAAATCGGGATGGCTCAGAAGGTACACGGTAAGTGGGGCCCAGAAGTCTTTAGGTCGAGATGACTCGGGAAGGTTCTCCGCGTAGGTCTCCAGTTGTTCATGGCAATAGGTCAGATCTCGAACCCATTTTCGGACCATAGGAAGGTTCCCACCACCCCAGCATTGTGCCACAACTCGCTTCGCTAGTAATGTCGCCACTGCAACCAACCTCCTGTTACAGGGCTTCAGGGATTTCACATCTCCCAGCAGGCACACCTCAGGGACACAGCACACTTGCTCCATCACCACCTCCGACAGCACAGCCGCAACCTTAACCCAATAGGCAGCCACCCCCGCACACTGCCACGATAGATGCAAAAATCAGCCTCAGTATGACCACACCGGGCGCAGCAAGCGTCCTCCCGTAGTCCATATTTCCTTAATTGCAACGGTGTGTAATACCACTGATGTAAAAACTTGAAATGAATAATGCGTAGGTTACAGTTGGCGGTAAGGCGCCCGTCAGGCCGCAGCAGTACTGCCAATGATCGAGTGGCAAGATGCGCCCCAAGGTTGTATTCCATTTAAGGTATGAAGGGTGTTCGTCCAGGTCTATCTCACGTTGGGATGCCGCATACAATCTGGTTATCAACCCCTTACGTCCCTCCCCGACAGCACCGCCTGTAATGCACGCAAAGGCCTTGGTTCTGCTGGGTAGTCGGGGTAGACTGCTCTAATCGCCTGCCGCACCCTAACATACGTAAAACACAGCATCGGGCTTGGTGTCCGGCCAGCCTGAATGTCCTGTAAGGATCGGAATTGGCCCAGCTTATAGAGGTCACCCATCTGTATAACCCCAACTGCCTGCAACGTGCGCAGGGCCAAACGCTCCTGCGCCGCAGAGATATCCGGGTGGGCCGCAACGGGTAATTTCGGAGCATAGAGGTAACCAAGCTGCGCTCTCTGGGCAAGTGTACGCCAGGCCCAGGCGGTACACTGCACTGGATTTATCTCTGTCCGAGGGCCCCCGTCGCCTCCCGAAAGAGCAGCCGCTATAAGCAGAAGTGGGAGCACAGCATCCGCCTCTATCGCCGTGTGTGGTAAAAACCGCTGTGGGTAGAACCAATAATGTGAGAATTGCGCTTGAGCGCACAAATAGTATAAACGCATATCGGGTGCCTCAAAGCCACCGCGATCAAATGGTTGCACAAGGGTACGTCAACAACATCGAGGCTTTTTCCCCCCCAGACGAATGACAGCAGGGCAGTTTGCAGTGTTTTGAAGAGAGAGAGATTCAAGCGAATAGGAATGTTTATGAATAAGTACAGTAGTTTAGGTAAAATAGATATTTTAATCACAGCAATGCGGTCTGCAAGTGAGAGAGGCAGCCTAGCCCAGCGCACAGCCCTGTCCGTGAGGTGAGAGATGGTACGACCATAGTTCATGGATATTACCTGCTCGGGGTCCCTATGCAGCCAGATACCCAAGTATTTCACAGGATCCTGGGTCCAGGAAATTGGAAAATCCAATGGGATCTCGTGAGTACCAGCTGTCAGAGGGAAAACAGTCGATTTAGCCCAATTGATCCCTAAACCTGAGAAACGCTAGAATTTAACATATTCTCTAAGCATTCCGGGGAGGTAAGTTGCAGGGTCTCGAACGTATAAAAGCATATCGTCCGCGTAAAGTGAGACTATGAGTGGGCGCTGCCGAAACCGCAGTGCCGCCGACGCATGCAACTGGCGGAGCTTACAAGCAAGAGGCTCCAGAGCCAGGGCAAAGAGCATCGGCGACAAGGGGCAACCCTGCCGCGTGCCCCTACCGATGGAAAAAGCCGATGACACCCAACCATTAACACGGACCCTGGCGGCAGGTTCGGAGTACAGCACCCTAATCCACTTGAGGAAGAATGGAGGGAAACCCATTCTCAAAAGGACAATAAACATGTAATCCCATTCGAGGGAGTCAAACGCTTTTGCTGCATCAAGCAGCACAGCAACGGCCTGAAAGTTGGACTCAAAATAGTGCAGCGTAGCGAATAGTGTTCGTAGATTGTGTGTGGTAGACCTGGCTGGCACGAACCCCGATTGGTCGGGAAGTACCAAGAGAGGAATCAGGGGCTGTATACGCATGGCAATCATTTTGGCTAGGATTTTAGCGTCGATATTAATAATGGAGAGGGGCCTATAGGAATCGCAGTGGTTAGGTGCTTTGTCGGGCTTCAACAACATAACCAAAAGAGCTTCCCTTAGGGATGCTGGGAGGCAACCCGCATCATATGCTTCCGCAAATACCGCAAGCAGTCTAGGGGCCAGTGCGTCAGCGTACAACTTATAAAATTCACTCGGGAGCCCATCCAGACCCGCCGCTTTGCAGGTGGGGAGGGACAGAATAGCAAGTTTGACGTCCTCTTCATCGAAGGGCTGCGTGAGATATTCCCTATGACCGGTGGACAGCCACCCAAGAGCAATATCATCAAGATATTCATGGATCTCGTCCTGCGGCGCCTCAGTTCTGGTTGCATATAAGGTTGCATAGAAGTCTAATATGGTCCCACTGATTTCTGCTGTGGTGTAATGGGCCTCCCTGCCTCGTCTAGTATCTCTTTGATGTAGTCCTGGCCACGAGGCTCGGCCAGCCTCTGAGCCAGAGAGCGACTGGGTCTGCCCCCCTCGCCATAATAACGAGCCTTGCTGCGGCGAGATCTATGGGCCATCTCCCGATCGACTGTCTCGTTGTGCTCAGTGACCAATTCCCGTATTGCCGAGAGTGTTGTGGGCGACGGGTCCAAATCATAGGACCATTCTAGAGCGGATATTTCTACAGCCAATTTCTGAATCCGACGCCTCAAGTCCCTCAAGACGCCAGCCTGCGCCCCCATGCACACCCCCCGAATGGTCACTTTAAAAGCCTCCCAGAGGATGCCCGCACTATCGACGGAACCCTCATTTTCCATAAAAAAGTTATGAATCGCCTCCCCAATGTCACGTTTAAAGACAGGGTCTGAAAGCGAGGATGGCTGCAGGCGCCAGGCGAACGGAGGCCTTCGGCACGCAGGGAACTGCAGCTTCAGGAGCACAGGAGAATGGTCGGAGAGCGTCCGAGCCATATGACAGACATCCGTCACCCAGGTACACGCAATCTCAGAGACCAACCAGAAATCAAGACGAGACCAGGTCCCATGAGCAGAGGAAACAAAAGTACTCTCACGCGCCTCAGAATGCCGCAATCGCCATACATCACACAACCGACCAACATCCATAAGTCCCAGCAATACTTCCGACGCCTGTTTGGGTCGCGTAGTCTCACTACCCAAGCGGTCCACAGTCATATCCAAGCACACATTAAAATCACCGCCCCAAAATATCTCGGCTTCCGGGAAGCAAGTAATGCGGCGCCACACGTCAGAAAAGAAGGCTGGATCGTCTATATTCGGGCCATACACGTTCACTAACAACACGTTCGCTCCACCCAGTTGCCCATATATAAGCACAATGCGGCCAGAGTCATCCGAGTCTGTGCGGATAACCGAAAAGGGGACCCCTCGTTTGATCAGTATCATTACCCCTCTGGCATAACTGGAATACGAGGACATCACGCGCACCCCCGCCCACCGATTCCCAACTTTGCTTTCGGACAGTTTTGTGAGGTGAGTTTCCTGTAATAGAGCTATCTGGACATCCATTCTGTCCAGAGCAGCAAACACAGAGCGAATCTTTCTGGGGGTGTTGAGGCCACGAACATTCCAGGTTATCAGTCGCACTGTACCACTCATGTCATGAGAAGAAACTTTTTAAGCCTGTCAATTAGAGAATGAAACAGGGGCATGCCTGCTCCTGCAAGACAAAAAGTGAGTACACCAAACATTGAACTGAAAGTGTCGGTCCCTCCCTCATATCCCACCCCCATCCCCCAGAATCCCCCAACTCCCACCATCCCCCAACCCCCCACCCACTTCAGCGTCCCCAACGCGCCAAATCCATCCCAACTATCCCCCAACTCAAACCCAAAAGAAACTCCGAAGAGTGTACAAGGGGTATTCCCATGGGGGCGTCAGAGTGCTACTAACCTCCTACCTAGTAGGGGGTGGCTGAGCAGCACACCATATTTGCCTGATCTAGATATATCATAGAGTCCAGGATTAAGGAGGTGCCATAGCGCAACAGCAAAAAGACATGAAAGTGTCCACCTGCACCCGAAGGGAAAACATGAGATGCATAGAAGGCAAGCCTATATCAATGTGAAGATAGAGCTACCAAATAAGTAAAGTAGTAAGCCAAAATATCAATATGCGTCCAGTGTCCCTACTGTTCTTCAGATTCTGATAGGGTACGGGAGTCACGTCGCCTCCTCTGAAGATGTTTCGTGTGTTCCATCGCCGCCTTGGGGTTGGTGAAGATCTTGGACTCCCCATCTGGACCTATCTTCAAGCGAGCTGGGTATAGCATGGCATAGGGCACACCTTCAGTTTGCAAAAACTTTTTCACCACTCCAAATTCCCTGCGTGCGGCCTGTACCGTGACAGTGAAATCCGGGAAGAAAGAGAGGGTATTACTCTGATGTTGGATTGTTCCTTTATCCCTGGCCATGCGCAGGATGGCGTCTCGGTCCCTATAGTTCAGAACCCGCACTATAACAGGGGGTGGGGGAGCCCCCGGGGCCGGACAAGCTGCAAGTGAGCGGTGGGCCCGCTCGACAATAAACATGGCGGAGAGTGATTCAGTACCAAAAATGTCCTTAATCAAGTTCTCCATGAAGATCTCCATTCTGCCCACGTTTGTCGATTCCGGCAGCCCCGTAATTCGAAGATTATTGCGGCGGGAACGGGCCTCTAAATCTTCATTCTTTGCCTGGATAAGGGAGAGGACTTTTTCCATATTGAGTGTTTTCCCTGCCACCTCACTCAGTCCCTCCTCCGCTGCAGCGACCCGTTGCTCCACCTCTCCGACGCGGGCGCCCTGCTTTTCGAGCTGCGATGACATATGGTCGAGGCGTTGGTTAACTGCAGTCATGGTGCCCTCTATAGACTGTAAGCTGCGCTGCATGGCCAACAACGTTGTCTCAATTGTGGATGGACCCGCATCCTGAGCATCCGCCTCGGAGTCAGAGGCAGCTCTGTGCAGGGTCTTAGTCGACTTTCGCGCCTCAAACGTGAGGCGAGGTTGTGTTTTATCGGTCCTCCCCATCCTGGCAGCTATTGAGTCACACTACTGGGAGATTACTGGAATGGGTGCCCCCAATTTAAAATAGGGTGCGGATCTCCAGGCCAACCAGGTACCGCAGGGAGCTCCCACGCAGGCCACACACGCTGATCTCAAGCTTCACACCCGCCCCACAGGGCATCCGCCCCAAAGCCGCAGCACAGCGAGACGTCGGGGTCCCAGGCTAACGGGTTGATGTAAAGCAGTTCCACAGGGATTAGCAGCCCAGGCACCCCAGCAAGGAAAGGCGTGTCGCAGTGCAGGAGAGGTCTACCCCCGCGCGAAAAGACAAGGCCGGCGCCACCCCAGGCCCGGCAGGTCGCAGTGCAAGGTCAGCAGGCACAGGGCGGACTCCGACGTCCCAGGAGCCAGCCGCAGCGAGTCCGAGGACGCAAGCCAGGTAGGTCTCACCCAGAGGCGGCCACAACAATCCCAAGCATCATGGGGATGGATGCACTCCAGCGCGTGTGCCAGCCAGGGAGCGCGACCCCAAGACTGCGGAACCAGAGATCCAGAGCGCACCCACCGGGATCGGCACCCGGGCCCAGACAGGCAGGACACCGGGAGAAGAAGCATGGCAGCTGCACCCCAGAGCCCTCCACACGGCAGCTTCCAGCACAGTCCAGCCGCAGCAGTACAGCAGGCAGCCACAAGGCCGTTCTCCGAGCGCCCGCCCGCCCCAGTCACAGCTCGCAGGCCGCGGCTCTCTCCCCGGCCCGAACCCGCCTCCGCAGCCATCGGCCAGGGATAAGCCGCCCCCCACTCACCGCAACCAGCGCAGGCAGCACTCCGTACACCAGGACTGTCCCGTGGTCGACCTCTGCGCCGCAGGTTCCGGCAGCCTCCGCACTCCGTAGCAGGGCCGGAGCGCAGCACACCGCCCCACAGCTGTCCGCTCCGCTATCGCCTCCCGGAGCCACCAGGCAGCGCCGCACCTCTCCCGGACTCCGCAGCAATGATTACCGGGCCCCAGGGCCTCCGTGACAGCAGGGATGGCCTGTACTCAGGGTCCAGCGGCAGCCGCCATTTTGTGAAGGCGCCGCCGGGACTCTTCAGCGCGGTGTGTTCGGAGCGATCGGCGCCCCCCAGCAGCTCGAAACTGGCTCGGCGAGCTCCAGGTGTCCTCCCAAGCAGGGCAGCAACGTTTGGGACTCAGAAGCAGCTTGTTACAGGCGGATATTAGGCGGATTGGCGCCCAGCCGGGCAGAGCCTCACTGAAGTGCGGCCATCTTGCCAGGCGCCCTCTAGCGACCCCTGTGTTTTAATCATTAAGCATTGGGGAGTGGAGTAGATCTAATTTTTGCAGCAGGATCACTTCCAAAGTTGCCATGGGGGTCTATTCTTTTCTTGATTGTCTGGCCAAGTTAAAGTTTGACTGTCCTTTTTCTCCAGTGTAACGTTAAGGGACAGAGGTTGCACTGGTGGCGGGCCGCCTTTTGCCTCAGAGTTTGCTAATGTGGGCCCTGGAGGCCTTGGATGCTCACCCAAAGCCATGCATTGCAAAGTTTAACTTTACGTATTTTTTTATGAGTTGTCCGGCTGCATTGTGGTACAGTGACCTGGTTTCTCACTGATCAAGTCGATAAGTTTGGAAAGTAGCTTCAAGATGTTGCTTGCACAGTCATAGTAGATGTTGTGGTTTTTTTCATATTTTTTTAGTTCTGTGACTTAATCGGGCAGTTGTCCTACATTTCTAATATTTTGATTTCATATCTTTTGACCACCATCGCTGATGCCTTTTTAATGCTTACTTTAGTTATTGGTGTCTTAATGAGTATGCCTGAGTGGGAGGTATTCCATATTTGAATCACATATGTGCATTAACATGGAGCTATTACAACTGAAACTAAATTGTAATGGCATGTTTTAATGTGTTTTCTTCCTAGACTTAACTAAGCCTCAGATTGGCCTCATCTCCCTCTTTCACAATATGGCTGCCGTTTCACAATGTTAATTATATTTTTAAATTTCTCGGTTGACCCCACATGCAGCAAAATGTGCACTGTTTGTTTGGTAATACTTGCAGTTCTCGAAGAACTCTCTGCTACTTTCCACGGCTCTTCCTGCTAGCACACTGTATTGCATTCATTCATTATTGTTTTCTGTTGTTTATGTAACTAGTTTGTTCTGACACCACCAAATGACATTAGGTCAGAAGGGCTGAATCAATATTTATGTAGTGGGATAGTGTTAAGATTGTAGGGTTATATGACGGTTTAGAATATTGCAATGTGATTTGCTGAAATAATGATACTTTTGCTCGCACCATGCTGACTGCACACTTTACATCATTTTCTATGGTGGAATTGGCCATATAAACCCTCAAATTTGGGTCTGAGCAAGAGACTTTTGGGTTTTTACTAGGGATGCTGCCTGATGCTGCAAATTTGAGACATAAAGCATGATTTCAATCTTGGCGGACGTGTTACTATAGGATGGAATTGGATTTATATTTGGGCGGATGGGATATCAGTCACCGTTGTAACAGAGCAACCCGTCCGCCAAGATCTAAATCAGGCCCTTAGTCTATTTTTCCGAATAAGCTTGTTATTGTATTATTCTTGTAACTGTTGGCCTTCATGGCAATTGATTTCTATGTTGTTTGACTGATTCAGTGAGAATTGCTGCTGCATTTGCACTTATCAATTTTTGTATTGCACGCATGATTTAATTAACTTTCTTGGTTTTTATAATTTCTGATCTCAAACTCCCATTTTGAATCTGTGCATTCTTTTTTTTTTTTTAAATATTTTTATTTGCATTTTCAACCAATACAAAAACAACTGGCATGTCACAAGTAGTCATCCACGCGCCCGAATACCCCCCTGCCCCCCCACCCACAACTCACATTATCATCTCCATGTCAAGCACCCAAACGAAATCCAGTTCTGTCATAGGTGACGCTTTTGGTAGTCCTCTTTCCCCCACTGAAACTCCCCCAGGGTCTGAGACACATGTCCAACCACGCACCATCACGGCGCACAGCGAAATTCAAGAGGACCCACATTGTGTTAATCAGTTCCCAGACCCCCATCCAGACCATGGTACCTTCTCCATTTCCCCCATATTCTATGGAATTTCCGGGGGCATCCTCTCGCTTTGTATGTGACCCTTTCTGCCGCCATATACATATCCATTCCCCTCCTCCATTCTCCTAATTGAGGGGGAATTGACGCCCCCCATGCACGTGCCACGTCTCTCTTTGCCACCACTAAGGCCAACAGTGCGAAAATCTGGTGTGGTCGGCTCAAGTCTATATCATTGGTTATCCCCAGTAGTATGAATTTAGGATCCAGAGGAAGTATGGCCTCAAACACCTTACTCATCTCTCCCAATACTTGTGTCCAGTAAGTGTGGATGGTGGGGCAGTCCCAGATAATATGATAGAAGTCCCCCTGCGGGTGTCTACAACGCAGACAATTTGAATCACTGGCCCGGCCCATGCGGTGTAGTCGAACCCTATCGAAGTATACCCTGTGTAGTATCTTGTATTGGATGAGTCGGAGGCGGGATTTAATCACCACCTCCCTATGGTGCATCAGGGCAGCCTCCCAATCTACTGTGTCCATCGTGCCCAGGTTCTGCTCCCAAGTTTCTCTCAGTTTCCCCAGTCTGTCTGGCATGTTATTGTTCAGGGTCCTATACGTTAAAGAGACTATCTTGTTGGGTATCTGTTCTTGCAGTAGGCGACCCTCCAGCGGGGCATATTCTGGCAGGGGAGAGGAGAGCGAACTCTCGACTCTCCATGCATGTCACAATTGCGCGTATTTAAAAATTTGGGTGGGGTGCAACCCATACTCTTTTGCCAGAGTCCTAAAGGGTTTAAGATCCCCCTTCGCCACCACATCTCCCAACATAGAAATTCCGATGTCATCCTAACCTCCAAAGCCCCTGAGTTTGTGAAGCTCCCTCAACCAGGTACAGCTCCATATCGGAGTCTGTTTTGTCGGCTTACGTGTCCATCCCAATATCTTTGTCGCCCTATCCCATACTTCTACGGTTATTTGCGTGGCCGGTAGTAGTCGTCTCCTACCTGAGCCTCCATATAAATAAAATAAACAAGAGCGACGTGCCATGGTATCCCTTTCTAACCTGTAGGTGGGGTGATTAGCTGGAGCATGGAGCCATTCATTTACCGGCGCCAAATGCTCTGCCCAGTAGTATGCCTCGATGTCCGGCAGGGAAATCCCTCCATTATACTGGTTTCTCTGCAACATACTCAGGGCTATCCTTGGTTGCTTCCCCAACCACAACAGGGAGCGCACTTCTGCCTCTATCACCCTAAACGTCTGTTTAGGAAGAGGGAAATATTCATTTTGGAGGGCATACAAGAAGCGGGGCAATGTAATCATTTTAAACATTGCAGCACGGCCACGTATCGTGAGGGGGAGGGCTTTCCATCGTAGAGCATCAGCTGCAAAGTTTGTTATGACTCGCTGAATGTTTCTTTGGTAGGAAAGATTTCTATCCGTGGTTAGGTAGATCCCCAAATACGTGAATCCCGTCTGCGTTACCTGGAGAGCCCCAGGGAGTGGGGGCCACATCTCCTCAGTTCGTGGGCTATACAGGATCGATTTATGCCAATTTATCGCATAGCCCGAGAAGGAGCCATACCTGCCCAGAAGCCTGAACAGTGCGGGGACCGTAGTAGCCGGTTGAGCAACGTATAACAGGATATCGTCCGCATAGAGCGAGATCTTTACTTCCTCTGAGTCAGTCTGTGAAATTTGGAACCCCCGTATCTCTTTTGTCTGTCTGACCTCACATGCCACTATTTCAATGGTGAGGGCGAATAGTAGTGGGGACAGAGGCCATCCCTGTCGGGTCCCCCGTCTAATGGGGAAGTCCTCAGATAATATCCCGTTTACTTTAACCCGGGCTCTGGGGTCCGCATATAGGAGTCCCACCCATTGTCTGAATTTGGGGCCGATGCCGAACTTGACCAAAGCCGCCTCTTAAAAGGGCCAATGTACAGCGTCAATCGCTTTTTCGGCGTCTAGGGAGAGGAACATATGTGGGTCCTCCCGTCCCTGTACCGCCATAAGCCAATTATGGGTCAGCCGTAGATTCTGTCTGGTCGCCCTGTCTGGTAAGAAGCCTGTCTGATCTTGATGCACCAGGCCTGAGATTACTTGGCGCAAACGGAGGGCCAATATTGTTGCCAGTAGCTTAACCTCAACATTGAGGAGGGAGATTGGGCGATAGGACGCGCAATCCTCGGGGGGGCTTTCCCGGTTTGTGGATGGGAATGATCGTGGCCAGCCTAAGATCTAGCGGGAGGGTACCCTCTTGGGCCACGTCCCTAAACAGCGCTAACAAAGAATTCGGCTGGGAGTCCATTCGGGCCTGGGGACTTCCCAGGGCGTAGTCTAGTTATTGCCTCTTTAATTTCGGTCACCGATATGTCGGCTTCAAGGACCTCCCTATCCTCATCCGCCAAGCTCGGGGTTTGAATAGTGGCCAGATATGCCAGAATCTCCTCTGGGTCACCCAGATCCCAGGCCTCATAGAAATCCTTAAAATAGGAGGCAAATATCTGAACTATCTGTGCGTCTCCCTTCTGCGGCTGTCCCTGTTGGTCCACTATGCTTTCTATCCATCGGGCGTCCATTTCCTTACGGCTGAGCCAGGCTAAGAGCTTACCAGATTTATCCCCAACATCATATAATCTATGTAGGGTCGCTTGCGCCTGCGTTTTAGCCTCTTCCGTTACTAGGGCTCTATAACGCTGTTGTGTGTCAGACAGGCGTCGGAGGACCTGTGAGTCACGCCCCGCCAGATAGCGTTGTTCTAGCTCCAAAATTTGGGTTTCCAGAGTATTAAGCTCCTTTTGTTCTTTCCGCTTCTCCCACGTTATTCGATTTTGGGCCCTATCACGGAGCACTGTCTTGTAAGCTTCCCACACTATAACGCCCGATTGCACCGAGCCTACATTTTCCGCAAAATATACTGTCGTGTCAGCCCTAAGACCCCGCAATATCTCGGTGTTCTGCAGGTCCCAAGCCGTCAGCCTCCAGCTTCCACCTGTCGCCCTAGGCCTCCCTCCTGACCTAACCAGAAGAGGAGAATGGTCAGAGATCCCCCGAGCCAGGTATTCCGCCTCCCAGTCAGTCCCCGCGGCCCGCTGCGGGAGAATCTGTGCATTCTTAATGACTGTGTTTAAAATGTTGTTTTGAATCTTGTCCCTAGGGACACATTAATTCACAGTTCTTGAGTCACGACTGGCCTTGACCCCCACAATTTGAGCCCCACTATCATGCAAATTATCTGAGTGATAGCACGCCCACAAATGTAATTTAAAAATGTCTATACATAAAGCGGTAATCCTATGGTTGGCAGTTAACTATTTAGCTTTTTCGTATTTCGCACCCTAGGCTTGCATCTGATCCTTTTAGGGGCTGGCGTGAGTTATACTGCTTGTACTAACAATCTTTGAATGGCTGTGCTTGTTTACAGATCCAGTACGGTGCAGGTACCCCCGGGGTGAACATTAGGACGCTGGGACATCGCTGACCTCTGCCCTTATTTGTAGGAATCGCCATCTTTAATGGTAAGTAATATTAAACTCTCATTTTGACTTCTTGGGGTTAAACACGGAAAGGCAATAACCAGGGCTTTAAGTGGGTCGGGTCTCACCGGGTCTGAGCACCGGCAGTTTTTTAAATGGGGCCTCGAAACGGGTCTCTATCGGGCTCTGTTTTGTGCCACAAACGGTCCGTTGTTTTCTGGACTGCAGTGACAGCAGGCAAATCCTTGCTTCTTACATCTCCCATGTGTCTGCTTTTATAACACAAGACTCGGAGCGCTGTTGCGAGTGAGGGGGCCCTATTGAATAGTGCACACTGCAAATTGCCACTTCTCTTTTTGAAACTCAGGAGCAGCAACATTGTCGTGGTGTCACCAGGGCTTTAAGTGGAAGCTTTTTCAATATAATAAACACGCCGTAGTTGCTGCTTATTTATCTTATGCAACTAACACCCATTGACAAAGCCAATAGTCCTGACTTGTTGTAGGTGTAATGTTACTTGTTTTATCATATATCTGGATGCAATGACAAACAGCAAAATACAAGTCGGGCGGCACACTATCTAACACTATGCTAAGCACAGATTTTTAGCTTATGTGTTTTAAGCCACACCCTTAATTACATTGGCCACGCCCCTTTGGGAGACCCCCCAGTTTTTTCATCCCACTTGAAGCCGTGGCAATAACTCTATACAAACAGTGCGTCTTTGTTGCACAGACAGCGCAAAGACCGCTTTATTCTGACATGCGTGTCTCTCTCACTCTGTAAAAGTAGTAGTAATTTATTGTATTGAGGTAATATGGGGTTGTTGGTTTTGAAGCTATGCAAGTAATAGCTGTTTCTTTTAGTTTTCAGATTCTACCAATGTACGGACCGTTCCGATAGGCCACCATGAAGACATTTTGTTTTAATTATGCTTGTCGTATTGTGTGCTTGAGGCCTTCCGATTCGTTGCTATTTTTATTTAAAAAACAATAATAATAATAAGTCACTTACTGTAATTCCTTCGAAGGTAATTTACAGATAAATTGTTTTTTTTTTTTAAATAAATTGTACTTGGAATATATTGTTGTTTTAAAATGTGTGATAATGTCAGAACTGTGTACCACAAGTATAACGATCTAGATTCTAAGCACGTGCCTATTGTCGAGAAAGGTTAGATTGGATGCTTGGAGAAAGCAATTATCTGAGCAAAACAATGAAAATAGTAAAATCTGACATTGGTAATCTATGAGGTAAAAAATGGGAAGCGTGCACGTGGGCGGCACATTGGAAGTGGCCTGCTGCAGTTCCCTATGACTGCTCCTGCTCTGTAGCTGGAGGGTTGGGGACACTAGCAGGTCTCAAGTGTTTGGTGTTAAAGAAAGTTCCCAAAGCGAGCGTTTGGCAGATATGGAAAACTATTTTTCTCCTTGGTTGGACGTGCTCAAACTCTTGATACTCGGGCTTGGCGTATTGAGCGAATGTGAGGGTAGAGCTAAACCTCTTAACCTGTTTGCCTGCACCAGCAAAGGTGGTCTTTGTTTCCGGTTCTCCTCCCTCTCCACCTCCCTCCGCCCCTCGTCTTCCTGCATCCCACCTTAGCTTGAAAGTACAAGTACACAGAGCAGTGCTGAATGGAATTACGTTATTAACAATCCCTATTAAATTGCTATTTGCCTCTCAATATATTTATCAAAACTTGCTGTAATGTTAAATTACCATAGTAAAAGATTAAAAAACAATATAAAGATATTGGGCACCTCTCAGTGTTACACATTTTTTTTAATTCACTCTGGTTAGACTGGTACAATCAAATGAAAAAATGTCCGAATGTTTTTAGTTATTTTGTTAATGTTCTCTTGTGTGGGCCATATTATTAATGGTACGTTTTTTTAGTAATGTTAATTTTCCCCCATAAACATATAAGGAAAGTGTGACCAGGTTCAGATTAGCACACTTTGAAGTTAAGTTGAAGGTTCATGGAGATGTGCTTATGCCCTTAGTCATGTGCCTTTTCATCACATAGCAGATGATGCACTGGTGAGTGGTAGTGTCTTTAGATGTCGCTCCCACTCTTTAATTTTGCCACAGTATTTGAATTGGTCAAGGAGTAAGTTTTTGTCAAAACCACGCAAGACAGTAGAGAGTGGCTGCCCAGCCCCCGGCACTAGTTAACATTAGTGCAGTCTTTCCTGGAGTTGCAGGTATTCAAGCAAGCAGTTATTTAACCAATAATGTATTTAGGAAAATCTCATAGAATGTACAAGCATAATAATAGAATACATAGAGCAGATTGCAACAAACATTACATAAACCTATAAAATGGCATAGTGTTAGCAGCACACTATATCATTTCTAAATCAATCTATATAATTCTTTATTCTTCAAATTTACAGCAGTATCGTGCATTACAGCATTCTGAAGTAAATTGTATATAATATGTATACCTATACTGAAAAAAACAAAGGTTAAAGCCAGTGGCGTAGCTAGGCACTCTGCTACCCGTAGCGGTCCCTGCCTTTGCCGCCCGCGGCTGCGCTGAAGAGCGGGGGGTGGGGGGGTGAGGGTGGCTGACGATAAATTCTGCGTTTGCCGCCCCTGCGGCAAACGCATGTAAGAGCGGGGCGGTGGAGCCATCCCCAAAACCCGTGCCGGCTGGGCGGAACGCCCCCCCTCTGCCCCCTCTTGCTACGCCACTGGTTAAAGCAATGAAACTCGTGCTGCCCGGGGCGGAACGCCGCCCACGCCCCCTCTTGCTATGCCACTGGTTAAAGCAACGTAGTTAAGTGAATTTGTCAGTGACAACATTAATGTTTTGAACTTAAAAAAGCACAGAAATTCAACAGTTATAGCAAGCAGAGCTTGCGCCTCCGCCATGCACTGCTTTGGACCTCACATATTACATCACTCATGACATGTTCTGTGACATCATGTATGACATCACTGATAACGCAAATGACATCGTTGATGACATCACTGATTACATCATTCAAGATTCTTTTGTACATGGCATTACTCCTGCCTGCAGGGAACATCTATTTATGCTGCTCTGTCTGGGCAGGAGCACTATCTTGATTGATTTCCCAGAAACAGATCAAAAGGCTGCCCCCCGCTGGCGGTAGCATTTTTAAAGCAGACCGTTGCTGGCAGGGTAACTGCTGTGTCCTGGCGGTGGGCTTCTTAGGACACAGCAAGTGAGCCAGCTCTGGTGGATGGACTCCCTGGGGCCAGTAAAGGCTCAGCGAGGCGTGCCCCCTCCCCCTTTTGGCATATTTTGGGCCCCGGGTGGGCTCCCCAGGCTCTTTCAAGGCTCGGGGGGGGGGGGGTTGCACGGATCCCGTCCCCTTTGGTGCACATTTTGCCCATGGGGGTCAAACTTCAGGATAGGGCACTAAGTCCCAGAGTCCTATAATGGCTACTAGAAATATTTTTCTGATGTTTCTGGCAGCCAATCAGAGCACTTGCTCCTACGGAGGGAATTGAACCAAGGGAAACAAAGTTCCTTGGGCTAATTAGACCTCTCAATTTTTGAATTGCCACTCCCGCAAGAGTCTCTCAAGCCTCTCGGGGACTCATCTGTCCAGATATACAAATATTTGTGACCCTTAATTTCTAAAAAACTATTGAACAGATTTCCACCAAATCAAAAAAGCACTATTTGCAGACTTAGATCTAGCTTCCTGCCTAATTTGGTGTAATTACTTTCAGTAGTTTTTGCTGTAACCCTTCTTAAAGAAGTCTATGGAAAATGCATGGGGATTTTACGTCTTGGGACCCCCCTTTCCCTCGGCGCCCGGTTGATTGATCATTCCGAAATTAGTCAAAAAGTAGCATCTTTTTGGAAAGTTTTGTGGAGATTCGTCAAACGGGGCAAAAGTTGTTATTAGCAACACAAAAACGCTTTTCCTGTGGAACAGCTGACCTAACTCTAACTACCCAGTGACGACTGCCACTGGGTAATATATATATTTATATATATATCTATACATATCTATCTCTATCTATATATGTATATATATATATATATATATATATATATATATATATATATATATATATATATATATATATATAATCAAAACCACCACCGGGTCCTCTGAAGAAACCGGACACCAACACTGCTGGCTCAGGTTAATTCAAGTTTATTTTCTTCAAATACTGTGCTGTTATATGGATACATATATATATATATATATATATATATATATATATATATATACATATATATAAAAACAGGAAGAGTTGCCCCTCGGTGGGATGCACACACAGGTGGGTTTCTTGCCAATACAAAAGCAACTGTCATGAACAAAATCCTTTAATTTCACCTGCCGGACGCGTTTCGGGCCAACGCCCTCCTCAGTGGCAGTCCATGTGAAATGACGGCACGCAGCAACCGCCAGTATATCCCCACATCATAATGATAATTATGCTCAGGTGAGCCACTTGAAGCACTGGATTCTGGGACTGGTAGTTCAGTAAAACCCGTGTTGGTCTCTGCCGTCAAACACATTCACAGAGTTTCTTTACAAAGGTTCACAATGTTCCTGCAGGCGCTCTTGAACATTACCAGCACCTCCTGCTCCGCATTTAGCTGCCCCAGTAAGTCAGCAGCGGACCCGCTAGTGTCTCGCGGTGGTGCAATCCCGTGGCCGGGATATATATGTGACTCAACATTAGTCCCTCTCTTCTCCTACCAAACCATATTTACTGCTAACTGTGGAAGAGTTTTTTGAAAATGTAGTAATGTAGTGACAACAGATAACCCAAGGGGGACAGGATACGTTTCTGCAATGCCAGGGGTCTTACTTGTGGCTAGCAATCTCAGCCTCTTTAAAAATGTGCACCAGCCATTTTCTTTGAAGGCCAAAATAATCTCCAGAGAACAAGAGAAGATGTGGAAGAGTCTCCTCTATATTGTTACAAACAGATTTTAATTTCAGAATACGATAGCAAAATAGCATGCTGAAGTTTCAGAAAAAGTCTTTGCATACACTCTGCTCTTAGCTTAATCAATCCAAGAAAAGCCCAGTGACTTTATTGCTTTTCATGAACAGAAATTGATTTACCTGAAGCTTGTTTTCATGTGTTCGCAGTAGTAAACCACCAGGGGACTCTTCCCTAAGGTTGGGGTCCAGCTTATCTGCAATAGGAAATGGCTAGACTGCAGTTCCAGCCAACCTGTATTGGTGAATAGAAATGAAATACATGTAAGCCATGGTAAGCTGGTTGTTTTTGGATCATTTAGTAAATCAGAAAAAGCGTGTTTGTTGGGGCCAGTAGCAGATAAGCTGTAGGTTTGAACCCTGTACATGAATGGTTTGCTATCAATTTTATACGTTATCCACTTGTAAATTAAACCATGTAAATTGGCGCTGAGTAGCCATTTCAGAAAGATATTTTCCTTTGCTACCAATAAAGAGTTTTTGGTGCAACTTCAAAGCTTATCCTCATAAACCTCTGCAGAGCCATCTTTAGCATTAAACTTACAGAGGCACGCTACTATCACTCTCTGTTTCTTGCAAAAAATATTTTCAAGTCCCCTCCTCTATGTGAAAGAATAGCTATGCTCTTCACCGTCTGACTGTGCCATTCGGTATTATGCGTGGAACGTAGTCCAAGAAAATAAGATTCAGGGACGCATTACAGGGGGGCATCATCAAGAGAGATACTATATTTATATTTTGTTCATAATTAGGTCCCTCAGGGTCTTCTAATTATTGCAGTATCATCGTGAAACAAAGTATTTGTCATTGATTTCCCTCCAATTTTAGGTGCTTCAGCCTAGTCAGAGCGAAGTCTAGTGCATAAATCACTGCTGTAGTAGTAGGTAATACTTTAATAACCAGTCCTGCAGCTGCTCTTATGACTGAGATTTCAGAAGCTCAGATTAACTTTACAGTTGCGATTGTCTTTTCAAGTGGAAATTTAATCAATCACTAATATTATATAAAGTAATGTTGTTTGGGACTTGTCAAACCGAGCATTTACAAATGTGCAACAAATCCAGGGATTGGGTTAAGCAAACATCTGTAAGCCGGTCTAGTGGTACTGTGGTAAATTCTGGGGTGACCAATCCTTCTGTTTGCCTTCTAGTTTCTGACCCACTGCTTAACCATAACGTTTCCCAGATCAATGACAAATAAGAGAAGAGTTTTGCAAACTAAATGTATTTTTTGAGAAAACGTAAATCTTGTGGTCTCATAGATATAGTTCCTCAGTTACTGCAACTCAGATTGATGCAAACTCGGATTCCCTTCTTTATGACTGTTGATTCTGCAGACAGATGTCACTTACAAATGAATCATTACAACAATTTGCAGACTATTTAAATATCCGTTTCTTATCTGTCCTCTGGAACTGAGAGTGTCCAGGTAAACATGAGTTCTCTTGCTGGCCTGTGATTAACGTTGAGATTCAGAATTAAACATTTTATCACTTGTTTACCATTTTATTCACACCTTACCACAAAGCACCTTGCTCCAATTCACCTGGTATTTAGAAAGTCCCATCTGCACTTGATAGAGTAAGCGGATTCTTATTGTTTATTTCGTTAATTTACTTAAACAACTCGGTCTGTACGGAGGGGTCGGATCCTTTAATGTGCGTGCTGTAATAGTTTGTGTGTTCATTGATATGTTCACAGAATTTGCTTGTGTTTCTTTTCGATACCTTCTGTAATCCAAATATTGTTTATAGCTCTTGCTTATATCATAATATCCTAGAATTCCAGTTGACTAAATCTCTCCAGTAGTGTACCAGCTGGAGACTATATGCGTGTACCAACCACAGATCACCTACAACAGCTAGATGAATGACGGGTGTTAATATTGTTTAGTCTTTCTGGAGTATGTTAATCCAGAAATAACAATGTTTGACCTGGTTACAAAGGAACTGGAAGTACCTTTCCACACTTTAGAAATAGTACTACTTCATTCTACTAAAAGCAGGACGAAAAATAATCCCACTTCAAAAACCTTATCTGAAGCCCTTTGTTCACATCTGAAGCAAGCAGGTTGTTGATGGATGTCTAGCATGCTACCCCTAGTGCCCAATCTTACCTTAGCAGGTTTGACCATGGTGCCCTTTAGTGATATGATGGTTACCTGGCTCTGTGAGGCCTGATATCTAGTGTACAATAGTTGATGACATCTAACATGAGTTCTCTGGATGTATGGCAGTTGAACAGTTTGCAGTGCTGGATCTTTATGATAAGGCTACTTCAGCGTCTCATGATGGGAGTACTCATGGTATCCAACAAGTGGAAGCACTGTGATCGTCTTGGCCTGTGGAAAACATTGATTTATTTTGGCTTCATCTGGAAAATGTCACCTTCAGTGCCTACTTCACTTGGATATCATGGCTCACCCTTCTTAATGGTTGTATAAATTTCCTGATGGAAAACAGCATTTCCAGGTGACCGGTCTACTGAGTGAGTGGGCATAACAAGCAAACAATATTTCACGAGAAATGGTAGACAGTGAACTCTAAATTATGTATATATGAATAGCTAAAAAATTGATTCAAATATACATACTATAATGTAAACATAGGCAATTGTCCATACCACTTCTATCAGGAAGTAAAATGCAAGCTGGTTAATAGAGTTCACCGAAGAAGTGTGCACATTGAACTCTGGTGTCAAGTAAATGCACATGTGAATGAATAGAGATGTCTAAAACACAACTGTTAACCAGAAAGGGTGTCCTTACACTAGCTGTTTTGCACAGTAATATAGCCTACCTTATTTGAAAACAGCTAGAATTTTAGTGGCTTTTGAAAGATAAATGGTTGCACTTAGATCAAACTGTCAAAAGACTATTCCAGAATCTGGTGGTGAAAATGAAAGAAACATGGCAGTTGTATTGAGCATGGAATATAGATAGAACAACTAAGAGACTGGTAGTCCCACATGGTGTGGTACGTATTTGACAAAGTAATTTCGAAACAAAGCCAGACCTCTTTGCTTGATAGTTCCACGTCCGAAGCATAGACTTTTAAAGATTACATTTTTGGATATGTCGAGCCATTGTAGAAATGACAGACGGGTGAAAACCGAGGTATTATTTCCAAACCCCAGTATAAGATGGACCACAGAGTCCAGAACTGGTTGGAGTTTTGACACCAAATATTTGATGAAGACCCAAATGCAGGGATTTCCCATCCTCTATGTGAGATGAGATTATGGCCTGGAATACAGTTTTGCTACAAGAGAGGGGTAAAAGTGGATAGACGTGACTGAGAGACGTTAGAAGAAAGAAACCGGTACTGGTCACTTTGCTGATTTGTGGCAAAAAATCAGTTGCTAAAGATTGTTTAGTCACTTGTGCTGCATTGTGCAACTGTGCCCAGGCTCATGCAGCGCTCCATCAGTAGCATTCTAGCTCCGTGGTCGCTATCTCACATTCTTCCATTCCTCTTTTTATTGCCAGCCTGTTTCGCTTCCAGTTCCTCATCTTTTTACATTTCTCTTCATACTTCCTTATTCATTAAAGGCAGCCCTCTGTTTTTACCCTTTTTATATGGACTATCTATTTTCTCTTTAGCTGTTTCTGCTCTCAGGTGTGTTTCATTCAGTGTCACTTCAATTGGGCTTTGTAGTCTGTTGAATGTACTGCTCTCTCTCTCATTGTAAGCCACCAACACTTGATATAATTTCTAGCTATAAATCTTTCTTTAACCATTTTTCTTGAATGTTTAGTGCCCCTGCTAGAAACAAGCTGAATAATGTCTACTCCCCATTCTCTTTAACTATTTCTTCTAATCATACAAAGAAAAGATTCCACACTGGCTTCCTATAAAAACCTGTCTCCCCTTCAAAAGCGCCTGCCATGCCTTCAGCTACCTCCACAGTTTAGGTCCTCACTATATACGGATTAAAATAAGAAAATATGTACCTTCTCTGTACCCATGGAGCTCCTCTAGCAATTACATCTGTACTCTTATATTCATACTTGCTACTAAAGGAAAGCAGCCTCCCTCTCCGTGTGTTTCTTTTACAGGTGCTGCAGTTCTCTACTATCATTTTTTACGTAACAGCAGTTCCTTTTGGAAAGATACTTGTATATTTTAATAAACCGAAACACAATCGTATGAATAAGGCTATGTGGTAGGATGCAGGCAGCGAAAACGTAATGCTGAGAACACTACAAAACTAGCAAAGTAGTATTGGTGATATTTCATATATATTGGTCAAAAACGATATACACAATATAACGTGCCCCGTGTGAAACAGAACCCAAAGAGGACATATACAAAAGACATTTATAAGACTGAAAACAAGAAACGAAAAAAACAGGGTGTCAAGCACTGCCATCAAACTACTATATTTTGATTTACACAAAAAGTTACACACTAACCTTTCCAATCAAAGGATTGGGATATACTGTTTGTTTGAGACTGTTGATGACGTTTCGACCCCCCTACAGGATATGGGGTCTCATCAGACCATAAAATTTGAGGGACACCTGATCAAACAATGACACACCATAAAAGTGCACACCACCAATACGTGATGAAAGTCAAATTACTTGCATGAGGGGCCCAAAGGCGAACGCCATGCAGGGAAACCCGGAGTCAAATATACCAGGATCCGCGTGCCACTGAGGTAAATACCAAACACAGCAATCCGTCTATGATTGGAATCAAGCACTTTACGATGAAGGCTTACCACAGACGCGCAGTCGCCGTCTCCATAGAGGCAAAATATAATAACAAGCGGTCCGTTAGGAGATATCAAAAAAACTGTCGTTCTCTGTATGAGAAGACCAGCGAAGGCGGGCTACTGCCGTTAGCTACGACTTGTATCCAGTTCTCTACTATTCACAGATCACTGTAGTCTGATCTTTGCTCTCTTTGTGACTTCCTCTGACAACTCCTCTTCTCTATTTGTCTGCCATTTGCCTGCTCTATAATGTGGTACAATTTATTTATATTGCATAATATAATCTAAAATTACCAGGATCTAGTTGAATAAATTGCAAATAATTCTTAGAAGCTCTTAGGCAAGATGTCTTACTGGATCCCAAATTTCGTTACTAATTATGGCAAAAATGATTGGCAGACTGCTTCCATGTTTATTTTTTGAGATATTCTTTTATTTTTCGTCTTGCTGTTGGTTTGCACTTTGCCATCATTGTGGTGACCTCAGCCATCTTTTCAACTCTGTCTGCCTGCTATTTCAAACTCTTGCCTCTTAAATGCATCTGATCTTTTGCAATTTTGACCTTTATTTAGTTTTTGTTTAGGCCTGTTGTAACCCTTAGTGTCTGCACACTATCTGATCTTTTGACTCTTTCACTTCACCCCATCTTCTCAGCTCTTGCCTAATTGCCATTTCTGCGTTTTGCCTCCTGGAATCTGGACTGGAATTTTTGCTTGCTTTCCAGTGGGATTTCCATTGCTTCGCTATGCTCATATCCTCTTTAACCTCTTTTCATTCTAGATCCTGTGTAATTCCAGCTACTTAGCTGGTTGGCTTGTGGTGGGTCGCCAGGTTCTTCTGTGCAGGGTAAGAAATTCAGAGCACCTACTACTGGTCAGTCAAGCGACTCCACCGGACCAATTCACAATACGGTAGGTGGTATCCTTTACAGACCAGTCTTGTGAGTGCAACATGGATGTTTTCCATGTCAACGAAGCAAATGAGAAAAACATGGAATGCTTTCTTGACATTCCTTTTCCTCCAGTGAGAGATTTTCTGTTGTGGAACCTTTTGTTATCGGGCAACAATCTCATTGAGATATTGCTTTGCAATCATGTGGTAGTGCCAAAGCTGGCAGTCTAGGTATGGATCAGAATACATGCAGAAGAGTTCAATCAAATAAATTAAAAGAATAACACTTTTTGTGCCTGTTCATTTTCAGGTGTTATAGCCAGCTCTTAAACTTTTTATACACAGTTTGAAAGAATTATTAAGATTTTTCTCCACACATTTGGCCTCTTATTCATTCTTTCTACAGAATGTGGTATTAAATGTGTTGTTTTTCAAATGTATCCAAATGATTTCAGCTTTTCTAATTCGGACACATTTAACTGTCAAATATAAATCTATGTAAATCTCCACCTTAAATGATGCTTTAAAAGATGTTTATCAGACCCTATTTCCATATTTATCATTTGACAGAGGATGCTGTGGAATCTAAACTAGGTTCAGACAATGTGCAGAGAATAAGAAAGCTCCTGCCTTGTCCACCGAGAGAATGCCATGGTCCAAATATCTGTTTAGCAAGTTCTAAACTAAATGCCATTACCTCCCCAAATGCTAAGTTGTTCCTTTATCCATTTTTGAGAAACTATGGGCACAAAACATTTACTTCGGCACTTAGCTGGATGACTCAGAAATCAGAACTCATATGTCTCAATGCTGATCAGTCCTCCTTTCCATAAACCTGGGACTAAATCTTCATATCTAACCCGAAACAAAATTATTTTCCTTAGGATTCTCCTGCACACAATAGTTCTAAAGGTTTGCCCTCTCTGGGCAGAATCCTTCCTTTGAAATCCAGAGCCGTTCACATCTTAAGTCTCAGCTAGCTGCTGACAAACTCATTGACATGCCTGTTATGGCTGAAGACTTAGTAGGCAATGGCTATCTCAGCATGGCACAGTTTCAGTAATGCTTGGACATAGAGCAGAGTCATCTTTGGAAGACCTGGTGAGGCTGTGTTTCAAGGGTTTAAAGCCCTGGCTTAAGACTATATTGTTGAGCCGCTCATCAATATTCAACTGTCAAAGATGTATCCCTTTTAGAATGGGTTATGGTGTAGCCCAGAGTTCACTTTCCTCATAAATGTGAGAGAATTTAAGTCAGTAAGATGGACATGAATTAATATTTTTAAAAGTTTTCCTTGTAGCCATTTTATGCAAACGTTAATCTTTAAATTTAACTTTTATTATTTTTATGGGCATTCACTCATAGTAGATCGCAACAGAAAAGAAAAAGGGGCTGAGGGATAAAATCTATAAACTAGGGGATATATACATTCTGGGAGAGGGATAATGCAGTAATTTAATCAGGTTGTGCACAACCCAGTTTGCAGGTGGGAAAATGTTCCGTAAAATCCTTTTTTCACAGGGTTAAATAATTTAATAAAGGCACAGGGTAGTTTGGTTTCCTTCAAAATTACCTGAAAAAAAGATGTGTAATAATGGATGTGTACGTTTATACTTGTTTATTTATTTATGATCTTTTCTAACAACATTCTCTACAAAAGTAGCTTTTTTGCGCTGAGACAAAGGAGAACAGAGACTGCAGAGAATGAAAGGTTACAGTTAGTATGATGAGGTTGTAGAGGCTTTTGTAAAGAAAGGTGGTCTGAGACTGTATGAGGTTACACAGTTTGCAAGCTTGAAGTGCGTACATGCCGCCACCTGTCCTTGGTATAGGGAAATCATGCGACGGTGAAGAGATTATCTGACCATTTACAGATTTTGTGACTGGGTTGTATTGGTGAGATTTTTTTACAGGAAACTGTCCAACTTGTTTATGGAAAGTTCAGTGCAAGGATTATGACTTGGGTTCGATATGATACGGTGTGAGATGTGACTTGTTTGTGGTTTTTTTATCCCAGGAGGAATTTGGCAACAGCGTTATGAACTCCTTGAAGTTTTTGAATGAGGAAGGATAGAAAGCCTTGGTAAAAACTGTTATAATAGACTGGTCTGGATGAAATCAAGAGGTTTTGACCATGGTTGTTTTATGTGGAAAGAACACACGGGTAGGAATACTTTGAGGGTGCGGAAATGAAAGACACAGTTACTTACAATGGCCATGACTGGTGGACGAGCTACATGGTCAAGAAAACCACGTGAAGAGTACATATTTGGGCCTATTCGCAAAGGTAAATTTGCAAGTGAGTAAATCTACATGTGTAAATTTTACTATTACACTTTGTAGTAAATGTATTACTTCCCTTGTCGGCCCCCCTCGATATGTTGGCAATATGTGCGACTGCAGCGCTGCAGCGTAAACGTTTTCCTCCGCTGCTCCCTGTGTTAGCAGACCCAGTGGATGGGAAGGTGAACTGAGATGACAATTTGAAGAGGGGTCCTCCGCCAGGTAGAGCTGAGACTATGAATTGTGTCCTCTGTGACCAGATTGGCCCTATGGGCCTAAAAATGTGGTGAGACTGGGACTCCTGAGTGTGCTGCTGGCTCCTGGGCCTCTGCAATCTTTTGGCATCCGCAGTCATTGGGTCTCCTGCAGCCTACACTAGCGGGATTTGGTGGCTGGTGGTGCATCTCTAAGGGACTGAATAGTGTTGGCTCTTGTGGCCCGGACTTGTGTTGGTTGGGAATTTGCGATTGGATCCTCTGAACCACATCAATGGACTGCTCCTCAGACAGCTGAATACATCGTCAGTATCTAGATTGTATCCATCGCTGGGGCCACTGGTACTGGCAGAGCCTGGCGGCTGGCGCTGTGCCTGTGGGGTGCTGGATTGTGTCTGCTCTAGTGGTCTGGATTTATGCTTGTGGGGTGGGGCAATTGGCTTGCAGTGGTAGACCTCTCCATTCCATTCAACAGCACATTATGCCACCTTGTCGCGTTTGGTTGGGCATTTGCTCCAGGTGCCCACCCAGCAGAATTGGTGTTTGAGTGGAGAGCTGCAATTGATTCATTGCTTCTTGGTCTCCCAGCTGTGAGTGACTGTGGCCTCCCTACCTGACCGCTCGTGTCGCCCAGATCCGGAGGCTGGATGGTCTGTGGGGTAGATCATCCGACAGTTCTTTGCCTTAGATGTTATCCTCCTCATCAAACTTGAACTACCTAGCGGGTTGTGAACGTGTCTGGCCACACCACTCTGCTTCTGCAGTTGTTGCACAAGTAATTTAAGTTCATGTAACTATGGCAGCAAACCTAGGTCGATTGAACAAGTTCACTAGGCTGCTTTTCACCTGCACCCCACCGACATGATCTATGGCCACGGAGGGTTCTGAAGTGTCAGATCCTCGCCAACTCTCGACTGACACTACAGATGTTATAGTGAAGGCCATTGATTCCTGCAGACGTGCCGTTGAAACGCTAATTGGGGCAGTCTGTTTAGAGGACACTCTTCTACGCCAAGATCTCAGACACATGGAGGATTGTGTTGGAGGCCAAGGGTCGGATTTCCGCAATGGAGCCGCCTATGAAGGACCTTAACACCCCTGTACGTAAATTGAAAGCTATAAATCTTGAACTTTGCTGCCTGGTGGAGGTCACTGAGGAAAACTCAAGGTGCAACCATATTAGTCTGGTGGGTTTTACCTTCCTAGCTTCCTAAAAGAATGGCTGAAATCAACATTAAAAGATAAACGTATGTCCTCACACTTCCCAGTGGAACAAGAGCATCACTCTCTGGGTCCCCGCGTGCTCCCCGGTGCACTGCCTCGTACCACGTATGCCTGGATATTGAACTACTGCACCAAAGATTACATTTTTCAAGCATAGAGAACGTCCGAAGTAACTTATGAGTCACATAAAATCCTAATATTCCCTGACTACACCAAGCTTGTGCAGCAGCAGCGGAAGACATTCGACTTAGTAAATCAAAAACTGTGTACTATGGGTCTTCGCTTCATGCTGATATACTTGGCTAGATTGAAAGTGATTTTCATAATAAAACCCACTGCTTTGAATCACCCAGGCAGGATTTATCGTGGGACGAGTAATGACCAACCCTTCCTATGAGAACCTTGAGCGATCATATATCCTCAGAGGCAGTGATGTGAATGACTCGCCCTCAGGGGCAGCAGACGCGTCATAAACAGAGGACCCACCCACAGTGGGCGAGAAAAGAGGCGGTCCAATCAAACAGGGGCGAATAACATCCTTTTTTTTCAAATATATTTTATTAGCATTTGGTAATAAGGTACAATTGCTGGTATGTCACGCAATGTAAGTTCTCTTTACATCAAATGTTAAAGTTATATCATCAGCAATATAACCAGCCATAAACAGTAACCCTCCAGTCCCTCCCACCTCCCCCCTGGTTGTGACCTGTGCTCTAGTCATTCCATTAGGGTTATGGAATGGTACCCCTGGTATGTGAGTATCTCCTCATCTCTGTGAGTTTGATTTTGGGCCTCTGTGGAGTTCCACCTATATGTATCCCTCTCATTGTTCTCCTGAGAAGAGTTAGTCTTGACGAATGGTAATGATTCTAGGGGGTTTACCAGGCATCTCCTCTGGTGTTGAGGGGTCGGGGTGTGTTAAGGAATTCCTTAGGGTCTTCCAAGCTCTGGTTGTGTCTAGGGGGCCTCACCTGGCTTCGCAGAGTAGGATTATGCTCTTGTAGCCTGCCCATCTCTCGTGTTCTCGTCTCCATGTCACCACCTGGGGTCCCCTCTGAGTCTTCCAGTTCCTATTAATCTCTCGCTTAGTAAGCCAAAAGTTAAGTCCTGATATTTACTTGTGGTTTTAGTTTTGGCAGTGTGCAGGAACCAGCGTATCAAACGGTGCTCAGGTGTACAGGGCATATCTCTGTCTATATTCTCAGTTAGCACTCCAGTAATTTCCCTCCAGTAGGCCCTGAGCTCCGGGCAACTCTAGAACATTTGCAGAAACTCTGCTCCTATTTCCCCGCACCATGGACAGTGTGCCTGTCCTACTGCAAAGTGTCTATTTATTCTACTGAGGGTAAGGTACGCTCTATGTTGCACTTATAGGTTAATGAGTTTGAACCTGACGTTCCTCAAGACTTTGGGAATCCTGTCTACTATGTGCACCCAGTCGTCTTCTGATATGGGGCCCCAGGTCCTCCCCCGACCTGATTCTAAGGGCGCTCAGGGGGAATAGCACTTCCCCTCGAATTCTTCTGTACTGGCAAGTGATGGCCTTAAAGGTCCCTGAAGAGGTGACAAGGTATTAGCAGCATTTAGAGTCGGGAGGTTTGAACATTCCCGTCCCCTAATGTCTGTGGATTGCTGTCGTCACTGCCTTATGGAGAAGGAAGAGGCCCTGGAGTAGGTCATACGTCACATGGAACTCTTCAGATGGGAGGAGCACCTCAGTCTCCTAAAGGTCCGAGAGTTCCTTTGCACCAGCTATTATCCAGCTCGTCAGCTCCCTCTAATCTCCTCCATATGGGAGTACTTCTAAAAGTGCTAGTGGTATATCGGAAGAGTAGGGGACTGACACTCGTGTTTTCTGCAGCCATCTGGTCCAACATCTGCTCAGTACTCTGAATTCCTTTACTAGGGCTCTTGAGCCTGAGAAGGGCTCTAACCAAGCAATGGAGGTCTGGCACCTGGGGGCCCATCTCACGCCCAGAGGTGAGTCTCCCTGCCAGCCACTGCGTCAGTCACTGGAGATGCATAGCAAGATGATAGGCCTTGAAGTCGGGGACTCCCATTCCCCATCTTCCACCTGTCTCTGTAGTGTGCATAGGGCTACTCGCCTGCAGCCAGGGTTCCAAATAAAAGCCATGAGGATTGTGTCGAACTCCCTGGCGAATAGCATCCTGTTAATGAGGAAATTTCAGACTTCGAAAGAAAGATGAAACTGTACCGGCTCCACCCGGTGCCGCCTGATTAATCCCACCAGAAGGGCCACAAACAAAGAATTGAATGATTTCATGCCATTCCATTGTTTAATATGTCTGGACGACTGTCCGGGAGGACCAACCGCATCTCGCTGAGCGCTGCGTCTTCTGTATCTTCAAGCTGACCCGCTGCATCACCTGCATGCAGACTGTATTTCAAGCAGGCCATCAACCCAACCACAAATATATTGATATCATGTAGTGCAAACTCAGGTTAACTCACATTATCGATTAGTGATTAGCAATTACATTTAAATATGCCTACCGCCCTCCCATTTACCTATCCCTCTCAGTTCTCTTTACCAATTGTTTTCTTCCTGTCCCTCTCGCCAAGACAGTACATTTACTCAAGGTTGACAGATGCTTCTTTGTTAGAAGTGTAGGGCGGGAGGGAGTTGGGAATTTAGGGCTGTTGTGTTGGCCCATTATGTTCTTTTTACGTGCTTGGACATCTAGAGCCTCTGGGTCCCCGCGTGCCCCGTGCAAGGCCTTGTACCACGTATGCCTGGATATTGAACTGCAGCAACAAAGATTTATTTTTCAAGCAGCCAGAACGTCAGAAGTAACCTACGACTCATATAAAATCCTAATATTCCCGGACGACACCATTCTATGTTCATCTATATATGCTTAATCTCAGTGGCTACTGACTCAACCTCCCAAACCATATATGTATTTGATTACAGGTAATGCCAAAGCCTGGAACAACCTACCCTGCACATCAGATCAGCCTCCTCAGTTATTGAATTTCCCAAGAAACTGAAGACATGGCTCTTGACCTAGTCTCGGCCCTACTGCTCCTGACCATTACAGATTTTGTGACTGGGTTGTATTGGTGAGATTTTTTACTGGAAACTGTCCAACTTGTTTATGGAAAGTTCAGTGCAAGGATTATGATTTGGATTCGATATGATACGGTGTGAGATGTGACTTTTGTGTTTTTTTTTATCCCAGGAGGAATTTGGCAACAGCTTTATGAACTCCTTGAAGTTTTTGAATGAGGAAGGATAGAAAGCCTTGGTAAAAACTGTTATAATAGACTGGTCTGGATGAAATCAAGAGGTTTTGACCATGGTTGTTTTATGTGGAAAGAACACACAGGTAGGAATACTTTGAGGGTGCGGAAATGAAAGACACAGTTACTTACAATGGCCATGACTGGTGGAATGAGCTACATTCAGGAGGGAGTGGGGCATTGGAAGGCCAGGTCAAGAAAACCACGTGAAGAGTACATATTTGGGCCTATTCGCAAAGGTAAATTTGCAAGTGAGTAAATCTACATGTGTAAATTTTACTATTACACTTTGTAGTAAATGTATTACTTTTGGGTGTCCTTAATATACACTCTGAAATGATGAACTTGCATGTCTCCACTCGCTGATACAGGGGAGGGGTGGAGCCACATTTTTTTTTTTTAATGTGTTTAATAGTTTTTATACAAAACAAACATGAGACTCAGTACTGCAATGTGACAATATCATTAACACACTGTATACAAAGAATATTACCACCATGTGTCCATCGGTCAATGATCAGATATTGCCAGTGAAATCATATTAGCGTTCCTCACTCCTCATTCCGCCTATCTATAGCTCTATCCAGAACAATCCTGACAGTGTACAAGAATGTAGTGTATCGTCAGTGTGTACCCCTCGCTACACTCCAACCTGGAGCAAGTGCTGGACAGTCGGCTGCGTGTCTCCTCCAGCAGCAATCGTGCCCTCCCCTTTGGTCTCCAGGTAAGTTTTATACAGTTCCCAGAAATTTTTCAGCCTGTTCCGCGGCGGCAGTAGGTCACTAAAGTTTTCCGTTTGAGTGCTACAATATAACATGTCCCATGCCCACTGAGCTATTGTGGGAGGCGGACCTCGTGACCAGCATATCGCTACCCTTCTTTTGGCCAGTAACAAACCTGTGTCAACCAATCGCCTTACACCCCTAGGTATCTGCCTAGAGTAGCCCAGCAGCGCAAGAGCAGGCTCTGCGGCCAGCGTCAGTCCAGCCACCCGTCTCAGTTCCCCAAAAACGAAGTCCCAAAAGTTAGAGATCCCCGGGCAAGACCAGGCTAGGTGGAAAAAATCGGCTGTCTGTGCCCTACATCGGTCACAAGTCGGTTCGTCTCTCAATCCGTACTTATGCAAGCGTTCTGGGGTATAATAAACCCTATTGAGAAATTTAAAGTGGATCAGTCTGTGTCTCCCGTTCAGGGAGATGCGTTTCGTGCTAGTGCAGCAGTATGACCACATAGCATCATCTATATCCCGTTGCAGGTCACGCTGCCAGGCCAATCGCGCCATAGTGTAGTGATGTTCCCTATCGGACATAGAGAGTTGGTAGATTTTAGACATTATTCTGAAGGGTGACTTAGCTGTTATAACGTAGGACAAGGCCGGAAGTTCTGGGGGTTCTATCATATCCTCTCCCAATATGTTCCGTAACACGTGGCGTGTTCTGTGGAATTGGAATTGGGTAAGTGTAGTATTTGTATCACCTCCAGGCCCCATGTCCCCCCAGCTCTTAGCTGCTCCGTCTACAAAGAGATCTCCTATGGTCTGCGCCCCCAGTGTGCCAAGTGCATTCGTGACCCCTTTGTCTTTACACGGCAGCAGCCAACGGCACCAGTCCAGTCGTGCAAATGGTGAGTAAAGGATAGCGCCTGCCTGTAACTGCAGTAGATAGTGCCAAGCGTGTGATGTCGTGTTGATTGAGTCTAAGATCCCCGTCCGTCGGTCAGGGGGTGTGAACATCAGAGCCGGCAGCGACAGAGGGGCCGCTACTACAGACTCTATGCGCAGGTGTGGGATGTCCGAGGAACCATGCATCCAGTAGTATGCATGTGCTCCCTGCGCAGCCCTGTAATATAAATCAAAGTCTGGCGCACCCAGCCCACCCATAGTATACGGCAGCATGAGGACCTTCCACTTGACACGCGCCTGTTTGCCTGCCCAAGCTAACTTTACCATCAGTGATGTAAGGCGGCGGAAGAACACCCGGGGCAGAACTATGGGGATATTTGAGAAGAGGAACAGAAAATGGGGCAGTACCACCATTTTCATAATGGAGACCCTGCCCAACAAAGATAATGGCAATTTAATCCATTTGGCAACATCATCTTCTAATTTACTAATTGCAACCCCATAATTTTCCCTGAACACCACTTCTGAGTCAGTGTGCACCCTAATGCCTAGATATCTCACCGCCTCAGTGGACCACTGCAACGGGTAGTCTGGCTCAAACGCTACCGTGGCCGGCGTTAGGGGGAATATGATAGACTTGGGCCAGTTAACTCGCAGACCAGATACTGTACCGAAATGTACCACCTCCCGAAGAACCTGTGAAAGGTTACATTCCGGGTTCCTAACGTACAATAGTGTGTCATCTGCATAGGTAGAGACAATTAACTCATAGCTCGGGAACCGAATGCCTTTGTGTTATGATATTCTCTAAGCGCACAGGCCAGGGGTTCAGCCACCAGTGCATATAGAATGGGCGACAGAGGGCAGCCCTGTCGCGTGCCTCTGGAGATGTGAATAGGGTCCGTCACCAAGTTGCCTATTTTGATCCTGGCTGTGGGAGCGTTATAAAGAACACTCACTAGCTGTAGAAAGACCGGCCCTAGGCCCATCCTAGTGAATACATGTCTCATAAAGGGCCATTCGACAGAATCGAATGCCTTTTCCATATCAAGAAAAACAGCTATTGCCGGTATTTCCGGTCTGGTGTGCTGTAGTGCGCCAAACACCGTGCACAGATTATAAGTCAGGTTTCTGCCCGGCACAAACCCCGCCTGTTCCGGCGCCACCAAGATCGGCACTAGGGGAATCAAACGGTTAGCCAGAATTTTTGCAAATATTTTCGTATCAACGTTCAGCAGAGAGAGTGGGCGGTAAGATGCACATTCGTCCGGAGGCTTACCTGGTTTAAGAATAGCAACTATAATGGCTTCTCTCATGGAGGGCGGCATTGTGCCCGAAACGCACATATCATCGTAAAGCGCAGCAAGCTGCGGCACTAGTACTTCGAGGAATGCCTTATAGAAGGCCACGTCAATCCGTCAGCCCTGGGTGCGCTCCCTGCTTTCATATTTGAGAGAGCTAAAAGTATTTCCTCCCTCTCAATGGGCCTCATGAGGAACTCACAGTGGGTGTTCGTTAGCCATGGCAGTTTTATATGTGTGAGGCAGTCTAGAATGTGCTCCTCCGAACTTCCACTGCAAGTAGTATATAGGTCGGAATAATATTGTCGGAACCGGTTCGCTACATCCGCCTCCTCTGTTAGGGCGTCTCCATCTGCTGATTTAATCTCTGTCACAACGGTTTTATCCCGTCGTTGTTTGTGTAGCTGGGCCAATTCTGCCCCCGGGCACTCACTCTCTCCGTATATCCGCGCTGTGGCATACTTGCCGAGGTGCTTTATTTCTGTATCAGCCGCTTCATGATACTCTTCCAACGTGACTTTGATCTCCTGTGTGACTATCTCATCTGGTTTGATCTGTTGAGTCTTTTCTAGGGTCGTGAGCTTCTGTTCTAGATCAAAAAGGCGCTTGCGAATCGATCGAAGAACACCCAAATGCTTGGAGATAGCCACCCCACGTATATATACCTTAAATGCTTCCCAAAAAACCTGAAAGCTTTCCACCGATCCCACATTAGTCTCAAAAAATATTTCGATTGCTTCTGCCAGTTCTTCCTTAAAGACTGCGTCGAGCAATGAATATGGTGGGAATCTCCAGGTGAAAGGTGGGATAGGTTTCCTAGGGGAGTCCCACACTAATAGCAGCGGGGAGTGGTCAGAGTATGTACGAGGAAGCACCTTACACCTACGAGTGCATTCGTTTAACTGCCTAGCTGCAAACCAGTAATCTATTCTAGTGTGAAGATCATGATAGGCTGAGTAATGCGTAAACCCACCACTATTTGGATACCTTTGGCGCCATACGTCGCTTAGGTCAAAACGTACCAAAGCGCCTTCCACTGCTCTTGCTGCCGCAGTGATGCGTCTCTCCGGGCCCCCCGACCTATCCAGTTTCGGGTCTCTGACCAAATTAAAATTCCCACCCCAAAGGAGCTGACCACCTGTGTGCAAGCTCACCCTGTCTGACAGTGATTTATAAAAGTCAGGGTTATCGTAATTTGGGCCATAGACATTGACTAGAATAAGGTCCATACCTTTCCCCTTACACCGGGTAATAACAAATCTACCCTCTCTGTCCGTTTCTAAAGGTTCCAGTTTCAGTGCCGATCTAGGATTCACCCAAGTCAATACTCCACGTGCATGTGTGGTAAAGCCTGCAGCATGTATGTTGCCATGTAGCCCTCTGCCACGCAACATGGGGCTATCTAGAGGAAGATGCGTTTCTTGCAGCAGTGCGATGTCAATGCCATGTCTTGTTACGTAGCTCAGGACTTTATGGATTTTCCTGTGGTCGTTGAGCCCTCTAACGTTCCAGGTGAGTGCACTTATTGTGTCTAAGTCTGTGTCCCTGCGGGACTTACCAGTGTCTGTCATAGGGTATGTCCTACCTGATTCGCCTGACCAACCGGAACTTCATATAGGGTGTATGATTTCTGTGTGTCAACACAAAGTACAGAAGAAGGTAAAAAAAACATTGCGAGTCTCACTGCCCCCCTCCCACGCCAGACCATTCCCAACTGTGCCTGGACGATAATCTCCCTCAAACCCCCCAACGATCAAAATATGCTTGATTGCAAAAGCAAGTATCCCGAACTCGGGATCCTTTCTCCCCCCCGCCCCCCACCCCCCCCCCCAACAAAACTCAAACAGTGTGGTTCACTCGTGGGCGGATGTTGCTCGCCGAGCATGCGTATGTGTGCCATCTAGTCCCTGCACATGCTCCTCCCCTCCGCCAGTAGCAGAAGTGTGTCTGCAAGCTAGGACGAACCTTACTGTTGTATCCCAGAACCTAATTAACCACTGAAAACATGTTCCTCACCCCCATCTCTGAGTATCGTTAACAATATGCTGACAGTGTCAAGGCCCCTTCATACAATGTAAGACATTCCCGTAATAGAGTGTCCCACTGAACCGAGTTCCCAAGTGCACCTTCAGGACCAGTCAAGGCAGGCATCGCCGTGGGACCTAGAACTGGCATTACAGAACATGCAATTAGCAAAACCCTTTTACTTACGTTATGTGAAACCGTGCACATTGTTTGAAAACAATAAATGAGAAGTGAAGTTATAAGTGTCTATGAAACCTTGGTCATTATTTCAAACATCCATTGGAACAGTGGGTTCGATTTGTACAAAATAATATAAATATATCCAAGGAGGCTTGATTATCATGCTGCAATGTGCCCAGCCCCCAAGTTCATTTACAGTGATGAAGCACATCACAGAATCTGTCTTTGGGCACCTAGGTTATTCTGCTAAAACATTTAAAGATTAAAGTTTCTAACTTACGAGGGAGCGTAACATCTGCCCTGACCTGGTAATGTAGCTTGGCTGTAATGTATATGCTGCATATCCCTCTTAATGTTTACTAAGTGAGCCAGGTGCACCATTTGATCTGCATTCTTGAGAAGTGATGAGATCAGCTCATCTGGGATTACACAGCTGCAGTGGCTCATCCACCAGCATGATATGGAAGGCTAGTTAGGAAATGCTTCAGCCTTATTTTGGGTGAAAAGCAGCCTGTTTATTTTATTTTAATTGTTCATGCTAAATGTACCTTTTACCTCGTTGAGGTGTAATAAAAATGTAATGCAACAAGTCCCAGCACATCTCAGTTCTAAGATATAATTTGTTTCCTGTGTGTACCAGATTTCAAGTGTAATGTTAGTAAGACTTTATCAGGAATCCTGTCCCTTTTTGCCCCTTTCTCAGGGAGAGCACATGATTGAATTGAACATGAAGCAACAATCCCTGTGTACGTGAGGGCATGGGAAACAAGGTTTTGCACCGGGCTACATAAACGATGAAGGGTGGGACGCTAATTGTAATTATGTTATTTTGGCATTATTCATCTCCTTGTAGATAGCGAAAGGCAGAGTTTAGCATTAATTCTTTGGAGATCAGCAAGTCCTTTGAAATATATTGCAGCTCAATTTTGTTGTGTGATTTCCCCCCACCAGCCCTCCAGTCTGTAATTGGAACAGGCCAGGATGGAAACTATTTTAACATAGATATTTAGCTTATTGGTGCATGTGTGTTCCCCCATTACACTCCGTTGTTAAATTTCTTGCCCTCTCTCTTGCATGCCAACTCCACACCGTTGATCCGACACTCAGATCTTCTGTTGGAGAAAAATGTGAATGACAAAATAACAGACCAATGGATAAAGAGGGCTGTCTGAAATCCTTTTTATTTTAGTGAAGTCAAAATCTCTTGGCTAATGCCAGACCAAAAACAAAAAATGTAACCCACACAAAATGGAATTAATTGGTCTACTGGTCCATGAACTTGGGTAGATAACTTTCCCTACATGAGCAACCCAGTGCTGGAGGTGGAACTGGTGTGGCTATGTAAACGTTTCCTCATTTCTCCCAGTCTTATTGCATATAAATCCAGCCGGTGCCTCAACAGCCAGGTTGTGTCTGAGATATGAGCACTATTTTACTGCTTGTCGCTTTCTTTGTGGGGACTCACTTGCTAGCTTTCAGAACAAGCCTGTAAGAAAATGCCTCTTTTTGCATAATCACCCCCAAAGTTTTGGGTTAATGCTGCTGGTTTGTCGACTCTGAGAAAGCACTGAGGCCTGCTAACCAGACCTCAGTGCCAATGTTCTAACCCATCATAAAATGTATGTTGAATAGGCTACACGCAATTGGCATAGCTGACTTACTTAAAAAGCTGGGCCACTGGAATTATGCGGCAGGGGATGGTCAAATTATGTGGCAGGGTTGAGTAAATTATGCAGCAAGAAAACACAAATTATGCGGCACATTTTATGATAGATTTACTTCATTATTTTGTCATTTTTAAGCTTCTTGACACTGTCTGAGCCTTAGTTGTACCTCATTAGTATCAGTTTAACACCCAAATGTACCAATGAGCTACAGAAAGGTGACCAGTCAACATTTGGAAAGGGCCTTCCACTACGCGACAACACGTGTCACTGCTTTTTTTACTAACTTTTGGACCGATTGAGCTAGAAACATCATTCTTTTTGTTAAACTTTGCAGTTTATGCGGCAGATGATGGATTATGCGGCAAATGTGACAAATCTATAACTATGCAAAAAATCGCCGAAGCAGCACAATTGCATAATTCTAGTGGCCCTGCTTATAAATTCTTAGTATAGGGCTTGTAAGTTAGAGGATCCACTCAGAGCTTGCAGCACCGATTTTGCCACCCTGCATGTGAAAAAGTACAAAATGGCTCCCAGCCTGCCACTACGGTATGGAAGAGCAGTTTTAAAACTGTGAGTTCGACTTTGCCATTTAACCCAAAGGCAAAGCTCCCACTTCCCTTAACAATTTATATACTTCTCCTCTTAGGAAGACCTATCGAGCCCAAGGGCAGGGCTAGGGAAAACTTACAAATTGTCCTTTTTGCTGTGGAAAGGCTAATAGCCCCATTCTCTAATACAGAGTTACAGGCTGACCTCTCAGTCATGCTAACTTCTGAATGGGACACTATAATGGGTACTTCAAGGCATCATATTAATTGTGGCGTTAAACCAGACTTGATGCACAAGTCAAATTTTATGTTACTTTTAAGGAAAGGCAACTTTTAGAAATGTGCCACTCTGTTTCTACTCTGTGGCCCAATGTTGCTGGTTAACAGATAGCTTTCTGTCCCCACCCCCAAACCCCCCACCCCCCATGGGGAGTAGTTGGAATGGCTCTCATGCTCAGGACAACAGAAGCCTTCCACAGAGGGAGGTATCTCCTTCTCCTTGCATGAAGCCAAACAGGGTGTTGCCCCAAAAAGCGAGCTTCAAAGGGGAGGCCGCCTTTGGTAGGCAAATGGCGATCACTCTTGTGTAGAACTGCACCTTTGTTTAGGTCTAAGGGCTGGTGGCGGGAACAGAGAGGGGACCCCAGTTATCAAACCGGTTTTCCTGTGGGCTTGTAGCCCACAGGTAGCCACACGTATAGGGTGGGTTATCAAGCTCCTAACATCCAAGGAAGGGTTCAGACATCCTGGGAGTGGGCAGAATATTACACCCTGGGATTGCTAGATGCCACACATAGCCGGAAGTCGTCATAGGGTGGGAGTGATGCTGGTAGCTCATTGGCTAGTGACCGCATCATCCCCCCAGGGCACTTGTTGAGCATAAATATGGCACCCATGGCACCCTGAACTTCAGACCACAGCGAAAGTGGAGAAAGGACCAAAGAAGAACTGCCCTGCTGATCCCTGGACCTGGCAAAAGAGGCTGCACCGACTGCTAGTCTGTACTTGCTTCACCCTGGGTTTATAAAGAGAAGACTGTGCCTGTGGCTCCTGGTTCATTGAAAAGTCACTCTGGAGACCCATACCAAATAAGTGTCTCAGTCAGCTGAGCCCCTGGAACCAGCACCAGGGCCGTCAAATCTGAAGTAGCCCATTCCAGCAAGTCAGTAGTCATATTCTTCGAATCACCGCTGATCGCCAACGGGCAACCGAGGAGGCTGATCCTCGATGGCCAAAAGTTGCGCGAGTCTGCTGGACCCGGGAGTGTCGTTTGAGTCCAGATTAGTCGCCAAAGACAGACACCAGACTTTACCAAGGAAACAGCAGGACCCGCTGTGTAAGGAGAGCGGTAGCCCAGCCACAGTTGGCCTTCTACTTGCTCAAAGAGGACTTCGAGGGACACTGACCCATAGCCAAAGTTGCCCCACCTTAGCTGTGGACCGAGGAATAATTGCAAGGATATCCCCTTCGACTGCTCAGCACCCAGAGCACCTTTCAGCATCCTGCATTCCCAGCATCAGGACCACTCTATTGAAGTCTATGGCGGTCTTGATGTAAAGTGTGGAACTTGACTTGTGACTGCCCTGGTGACCAGGTAAGTGTCCAAATACTCTTTAATGGCTCCGCTGACCTTCTTCATGTTGAAATTGGTCACCTAACTTGGGCCAGAGTAGCCGAACACAACTCTTCAAACTTTTCAAAAGTTTACAAACTTTACAGTTACCAATAATTGTTTGCACTTCGGACTAAAAAGCTGAGATTTACATTTTACTTGGAGATCTATATCTCTGGAATCCTCTGGTGGATTTTGCCTATCTTTCTTTAGTGTTGAGTGACTTTATTTCGTCATTTGGTGCTTCTAAATGTGTTACATTAGTTCCTTTGTTTAAGCCTTACTGCTCGAAGCCACAGCTACCAAACATTGAGCTAGATGTTTTACAAAAGAGCCTGACTGGACCCAAGATGGTTTTTTGAGTGTGTTGCATAGTAAGGTCTCACAACCATACCATATAATACATCACAATCCTCACAAGGCCTGTACCTGCTTCCAGCAAGATGGGGAGGGTGTGGTATCTAATGGAGGTTGTGTTATGTTTCATACAGGTGCCCCAATATAGACTCCGATAGTTACCAAACCTTTCACCTATATTTCCCCTGCCATTACACTACATAACGGTTCTTTGTACTGACGTTTTACCTAGGTACGGCACTGCTTAAATGACATGGGGTTTTCTCCGAAAACAAGCTTCATTCATTATGCATGATGATTCTTGAAATCTCAGCAGGACTACCATCTTCTGCATAATAACTATGTATAAGGGTCATTCCTTCCGTCATCCTAGTCCGACATGACACAGCAAGGTAGATCGCCTGAGGGTACCACTTTGGGTATATAAACACCCTATCTTTGCTGAGGCAGGGAGAGGAGAAAAAGGACTTCCATGCTGACACACTGACGCAAGACGCTGAGGTCCCTGCATGCAGACACTCCAGCTCGCAGTGGTCTGACATCCCTCGCGGGGTGTCCATCTCGAGACCAAGACAGGGTCCCACAGTCTCTCACTTCAGGTAATGGGGTTGGCTTTATCCTAGGGGGATTCTTGGCTCTACACCTACTTACATGCTAGGTACACTTAGGTACATCTAGTTAGGGTTGCATCTGAGGAGTACGCATTTATTACTGTCATGTATTTTATATACTTACCTGTATTCATTGTTTTAGCACGATGGTAGGGAAATGCTTATTGAAAACGTCCCCACCGTTTATTCTGTGTTTCTCTCTGAGACAAAGTGAGCACGAGTGACTGAGCGAAAAGTACTGTACTGTTTCCACGATTCTGAGGGATCAGGGTTTTCATGTTCGATAGTTGCCAAGGACTATTCTCTCCTTGGTAAGAGGAGTTTACAGTGGCACTGTGAGCTAGCTGGTGTACAGGCGAACATACCTGGTGGGGGTGTCTGGAATCAGTCTGGACACCAATCCCACAGTCTATGTTGTCTAAGCGCGCAGATCTTATATAGGTTTATAGGAACTACACGACATGGCGCCCAACGTTGGTTTGGTACTTATTTAACGGTCAAATCTGAGTAGTTCAGTCGTGCTATTCTCAGAGACCCCTACTAACACTTTCCCAGATAGGTCTGGAGTGGGAAGGGAACAATCCGCCACAGCTGAGTAGGCATATCCTATGTATTGGCTGTAGGTTTATCAAGCTTGAAGTACAAACAGTTCCCTGTTGTGCATAAAACCTTATCTCAGTTTCCTTGAAACTTCTTCTTTTCAAATAATGGCTGACAAAAACGCTGCTGCCCCAGCACAACGTGCGACTGCAGCAAGGGAGGAAGAACAAGAAGGTGAAATAAACATTTCAGAAAATGTCAGACCTGCCCTTACTTTAAATCTAGCAGGCTATGGAGTCCCAGCTAGGGGTGGGACAGTCACATTCATGATTGAGGCACACGAATCATATAGAACTGAGATATTCTATTCATGGGTTAAATTCCCACAAGCGGATGCACACACACATACATTTCATTCTTATATTGAAGATGAAACACCAAATGAAAACTATCCGTATGAGGACATTGAAGTTCCTCTCGCCTACCAGGAGCACATAAACTGGTTTAAAGGCGCCCTCCCACATACAAAAGAAAAAGTGAGACTCGGTCCGTTCGGAAGAGATGGAGCACCTTGGCCAGTCCAAGCGGCTTACACACCGCATCCAAACATTGACACAATGCCAGTAGCAGACTTCGTCCACTTCACAAAGAAATAATAAAACTTTACACAAACCTGACACAGTTCGTGATGAGGACACTCACACTTCAGACAGCAAGGGCTACACCTACAGCACAAATTCAGGGATCTACAACTAAAATAACTCCACAAACTCTACATGCAGTTATGGGTAAAATGCCCACTAGACGTGAGCAAATGCCATTCTGGATAGCTCAGAAAATAGCACAATTAGAGGCAGTGTTTCCAAACACAAGCCCTCAAGAAAAACACAGAATCAGCTTGCCAATGGGGATAGCTCCCCAGGTAGAGGATTGTACCTCTTGGGGTACAGTTTGCGCTGCCATATATACCAGAACTCATGGTATCCCTTCAATAGCAGTAATACCAGATGTATTAAGACAAATACATAATGAGTATGGAGCAGAACCGGCTCTGAACTTAGGGATGACATTGTTAGGAAATTTTGCCCAGGTATCAACTATTATATTAGCAAACATAAAAGGGGAGATAGCAGCAGTGGCAATACGCCAACACCTGAGGGATTTCACTCGTTTACAACAGGAACGTGAATTACCTAAAATTATCGAAGATACCTATGCCGAATTAGGTAGAGATAGTTTGGGAGCTAGAGCAACAAAACCTCAACTCAGGGTGGTCCTGAAAAAGATAACACCAAGCAAGCATCTGATTCATCCAAGAAGAAATGGGATAATAATAAAAAACAAAAGAATAGAGAAAATAGGTCACAATCCAGGGGTGGGTCTCCTCAACAGGAGCCCTCTGAAAGGAGGTACAACCTTAGGAATTGTGATAACATAAAAAAACCTGACAGGTATCAGGATACTGATACACGTTCCTCTCGTTCCTTTCAGGATTCATCAAAAAACTCTGAGAGGGAAGGAAGGTCAGAACACAGACAAAAGAGCGTACAAAGTTCAGAGACACGCAACGCGCTTCAGAATATACTTCCCAAAAAGGAAGAGAAACCAAAATCAAAACCTCAATTTAAAAAGAAGAAAGTAGCAGGTCTTAAAGTTAAACATGCCCAGAATTCTGAGGACTCAACTGCTGAACGGGGAATGGGCTCTGACAATGCTAGACAGCGCAGCAGAAGTAACAATAGCTCGCCAGAACCTGATGGAATTGAATGAACATATCACATGGAGACACCTGATACGAGGGTAAGTGTCCCGCATAAGTTACATGAAATAACACTCCAAATGGAGGGGGACAAACTCAGAAAAATTAAAGGTCTCTTTTGGGAGAACCTGACTTATGGATATGACATCCTTTTAGCTGAAAAAGATTGGCCGCCTGAAATTGTTATGGAGTGCTCAAAGGGAGAAACTGTAATTTTACCGGCTTTTTCCGACCTCGTTCCAGTATACTTAAAACGCGCTGGAGTGGGCGGTAGCACTTGTTCCAGCATTATATCGCAACCATGTTGGGTGGGATGCTGAGTCACCTCACCATGAAATCCCAGTAAAAACTACTCCAACTCCACAGATACAGTATCCCTAATAAAACAAGAAGCGAAAAACAAGTCAGAGAGATCTTGGATCAACTTGAATACCAGGGTGTAATTGAAACTTGCACCTCTTCAATGAATAATCCTTTGTTTCCAGTAATGAAAACCGATAATTCATACTGTCTAGTTTTAGACTACAGACATCTGAACACATGCACTAAAACATTGCAGTACAGAATGCACACAGTGCCGCATTAATGAATAACATTGTGCGGAAAAAATACAAAACAACATTAGATATCTCAAATGGATTTTTCTGCCAAAATATAGCGCCTGAGAGCAGGTATTTTACAGCTGTCTCAGCGCTCGGTTTTCAGCGTCAATTATGTTGACTCCCCCAAGGGTATAAGAATAGCCCTGGGTTGTTCTCAGCTAGGGTAACAGAGTTACTTCAGGATTTGAATGAAGAGGCATTGTCCTATGTAAATGACATTTATCTGACGGATGATGATTTAATGGATCACTTGACCCGGGTGAGCAACATAATTTTGGGGTACGCCTCCGAGGGCTACAAATTCAACCTTAAAAAATCAAAAATAGCCCACCTCAATGTCCTATTTTTGGGATATGAGCTTTCAAGTGAAGGGAAAAGCCTGCCAGCTAAATTTTTAGAAAAGTGTGCGCTGCTCCAACCTCCTAAATCGTTGAAAAACTTACAATCCATCTTGGGATTCTTGAATTTTGGCAGAACTTACATTTTAGATTACGCAGAAAAAGTAAGACCTTTCTACGACTTAATAAGACCTGATTTTTCGGTTAGGCATTGGACATAGGAACACACAGATATCCTTCATTCCTTACAAGCTGACATGATAGCTTCCAAACACCTACACACACGAGTAAACACCACAAATTTGGTGATCCGTCTTATAGCGGGTCAATCCGGGTATACTTACCTAACCTTCAATGAAGGCGAAACAGTACCTATAGCATATAAATCACACTTGTACACAAACGCAGAATTGCGTTTTGCTTCAACAGAAAAAATTCTGACAGCAGTACAGACTGCTGTGGTGAGAGAAAGAGCACTGGCTCAGGGGAAACGAATAATTGTCGTAACTCTGGCACCAGCTATAGAAGCTGTCACAAAGGCAAGCGTTCCAAATGCTAAAGCTTTACATCCAAGATGGATACAATGGGCTAATTCTCTCACTGCAACAGATGTAGATTACAAATTTGACTCTACATTTAAAATGCAAGCATTCCTGCAATACGAACAAGAAAATCCTCTCCCGAATGAAATAATGCCTCTAGATCAGTATGAATATATTATTGACACTGACGGATCTGCTCAGCTGGCCATAGGAAGTAAACAACAATACAGCGTAGCATGTGCGATTGTGAAGGGTCGTATGCAGGACAGCAAGTTCCATCCTAGCAGTACGAAGACAGTCTCTAGGAGGTTGTACGGCACAGCTGGCAGAATTAAAAGCCCTGTTACTGGCACTAAAAAATATGGATCGAGAATTCCCCACACTGACTGTGTGCGATTCATTTTACTGTGTCCAGTCATACAATGAATATCTCCACTACTGGGGTCAGAATGGGTTCAGAGACTCAAAAGATTGCACAATCAAGCATAAATCGCCATGGGAACAGATAGCCGAGTTGAAAAACGAACTACCAAGAGCTCACATGATACACACTGAGTCATCAACGTGATGGCGTTCACGTTGAAGGGAATTCATTGGCTGATGAAGCCGCAAAAGGGGCAGTACGAACAGCTGCCGTAGCTGCAATCACTCGTTCTAGCACAGGAATAGACGGACAGATAATGGTAGCTGTCATTGCTTCACGCAAAAACAGCACAGCCTTGCCAAAAGGTTTTCAATTCAAGTACTCCTGCAATTTAGATGCAAATAACATTCCTCAACATGCTCAAATTCCAGGAGTGGGGGATAGAGTAATACCAAACATGGATCGCAGATTAGGCTTAATTCTAGCTGCACACGAGGGTCTAGGTTCTGCACACGCAGGACTTACCGTGACAGTTTCTTTACTGAAACAACGCTATTGGTGGCCAGGATTAACTAAACAGACAAAGAATTTTGTCCTAAATTGCAACATCTGTCAGCAGATGAAGGGTTCCACCGTAGCACGTCCAGCGCAGACACCAATATTGATATCAGACAGACCACTCGCTTGTGTCTATTTGGACCACTCTGGCCCCCGACAATCAGATTTGGCTTACAAGTATATCTTGGTGGCAGTGGATTCATGCTCTAGATTCCTGTGGGTTTGGCCTCAGCGCTCGGCTGACGCTCGAACTGTTATAAAAGATTTGCGAGTCTTTATAGGGACATACGCAGTTGGCACATTACATTCTGACCGTGGCCCCGCGTTTAGCTCTAGGGCTTACAAGGAAGCCATGGGAAGTTTGGGTGTTGCATTGCGGTACTCCTCTCCGTACCATCCCGAGGGAAATTCGGTTGCGGAGAGGAAAAACCGAGACTTAAAGCAATCTTTAACAGCAAGAGTATTAGGTTTGGGTGGTAGTTGGGTCAATCACTTATATGGGGTCCAGAGGGCACTCAATAATATGCCAAGAAGTTCCCTATGAGGTGTCACTCCTTACGAAGTCCTATTTGGGACAAAAATGTGGGTACCTGATCTCGACTATAAAAGCACAGTGGCGGATGAAAAACCATTTGACATCAATAAATGTTTGACTGTTTTACAGGATCTCAATGAATTCCCGGCACTACAAAGCAACGTGCAAGTAAAACGCACTGCCACTGGGGAAGTTAAATCAATCACGGCAAGACCTGCCTGGACCCCAAAAGTCGGGGATCTGGTCAGAAAAAAGATTGTGGACAAGAACGAATTTGGACCATCATACAGAAAGCCTGTACCTGTCCTGGCTGTCGAAGGAACAAGAACAGTACTTCTTCCGCCTCTTGCCGGCAAAAAAGAAAAGAGATTTGTCTCCATCGATCTGATCAAACCACCAGTAGCGGCTCCTGGAGGGAGTGCCGTGGGGCGTTGCGGGGGAGGGGCAGGGTGGGGGGGTAGTAAACTATGGCATACGGCCAAACCGAGGTAAGTACGTAAATAAATAAATAAAACGAATTACATTGCGCACGCTGCATTGCCATTTGGCGTTGCAGCGTGCGCAATGTAATTCGTTTTATTTATTTATTTACGTACTTACCTCGGTTCGGCCGTATGCCATAGTTTACTACCCCCCACCCTGCCCCTCCCACGCCCCACCGCCCCGCGGCACTCCCTCCAGGAGCCGCTACTGCAAACCACACTATGTGGCCGATACTAAATAGTAGGCCTCGTGGGCTCCTGGGTAGCCGGCGCTCTCCTCTCGCTACCATACAGGAAGTTCAGACAGAAAGACTCGTACATTTTGAAGAGTCACCAATACAAAGTAATGGACTTTCCAGCAATGAAATGGAACTTGTTCCTGTTGAAACAGAACATCAAAACACAAATGAAAGACAAATATCAATTCGGCCTACCACCGATATCAACATCAATATGCCTCTAAAAGAGACGTCTGCCAGTTAAACAAAGCCTGCTGAGCTACCAAAGATAGATAGAACTGCATCTGGCTACTTCATCGATTTTGATACCTTCTCTCTTGATCCCAGTGAACCTGAAACAACGCCAGCTCCAGTTTCCTGTAAACAACAACTTCATGATTTCTACATTTTTCTGAAAAAGAGTTACCTAGTCTCACCATGGCTACAGCTCTGGATAATAACTGGAATACTGTTTTTCCTATTCTGGATTGGCCTAGTGACTGACTTTTGCTTACTCATGAATGGAAAATATCTCCCAAAACGCTCTGCAGTATCAAATGTGAACTTGGTCCTAAAACCTCATACGTCATCTCATCGTGAACAAAGAGACCTGTCCTTTGTGCACATTACAGCTGTTCCAATTCCTGATGGTATAGTTTAGGACAGAGTTTCATATGATGTATTTGGTCCCACTGAACTTTGGAAAATTCCTCATGTGTTCAAAATGTCTTTAAATTATATCACTACCTCCAGTACATTTTCTGACGATTGGGATTTTGAAACTGTAAATAATATGTTGTCTGATTTAGAACAATCCGCTGCATTTTCAAGCATTGAAATGTTAGAGGACACAACTGATTACGACACAATGTACTGTTACCAACATTTTGGTCATCACTTTTTACATAAATCCAGTAGCCCACGTAATGTTTTTACATACCACCAATGGGAACATTGCCCAACACCATCAAAAGGTAGTTCAAGAACGTTTGCACAGAAATTTTCTTATTTTTCAGGGTTTAACACTTCTGACCTGACCTCATTTTACTATAAGGTTGCCCCTACAACTGCGCAGAAAAATATGCTAACAAGCACCAAACAGATTTACCCTGCATCCTTTATTTCCCAACTGTCTGAACAGGGTTTCGACTAATGGAAGGACACTATAGACATAAAATCAGTCTGGGGTTCAAAGGAATGGCAAGTTCAGGGAACAGAAGCACTATTTCGAGCATGCCTCATTCCACAGCAGATGACATTTCTGAATGACACTGTGCAACAGACATCCTGTCTTGAATTAGCCAAGACTTGAACACACCTCGGATCCCCTCACCATCACACTTTGAGGGGTGGCAAAACTTTACGACACATGGTGGGGGATACAGTAAATGGCAGCATACATACCATTTCATACAATTCATCTGACCCCAATTGGAAGGGATGGTTAGTTTGGCCTACAGACACAAATAGGTGTCAGTCACGATTCAGGGGTACCACCGAAGGGTTTAGTATCCATAGGCCGAATCAACGCTATGTACAACAAGAACATCCAGGGGTGGTGACATCATACAGTGTTGGGAAGTTATGCTTCGATTGGCTAAAACCTCTACACTGTCCCAGGTGAAACAACACTTATCCTTACTATCAGATGATGTGGATTTGAGGGACTTTTTGTCAGGCCCCCAAAAGCCACGTCAGAAACATTTCTTATACGCTGTTTATAATGAAATCTGTAAAATCTCTCAACAAGAAGCTGCGGAGAGACTTTGTGAAATTGATAGAATTAACCTAGAAAAAGCCTTAGCGGTAGTTGATAATGGTATCACTACATTAACATTCAAGATTTATTTACTGGGCAACATTGTATCTTCTGCTATTGATATACTAGAACAGGATTTGTCCATACTACAGCTCGGACGGTCTCAATTACGTTCTAATATGTTGTTAAGCTGGACGCTACAATCATTATGTCCCGGTTATGTGCCTTGGCGATTTATCAACAGTACGTCCCTGTTCTCTGCGTACAATCTAAGCAGATAACAATGGCACAAAGAGGAGCAAAATATACAATTCTGCGTATTGAAAAACTGGACCAATTACCTTTCACTGTGGCAGAGTCACCATCCACAGAATGGTTAATTTTGGCCATATAACGTTACCGGTCACAACTTTCCAGTTTCAATATTGCCTAGAACAACAACGGGCAGGCAGATATGAAGTGATGGGTAAGGAATTCATCAAGGAATCTTGGGAATTGCCATACAGATTTCGATGCAGGAGTGGGGACATGGAAGGTTTTCTAAGCGGTACAAACTGCGAGAACTCTTTAAGTGGATCTCTCATCTGCCAGGATATCATGCGTCACGGGCCTGTAACCGTTCAGTTGCAAACTTATCCTGTCATTTGAAAGGTGCCCCAGCTGCTGCGATTTATCCGGTGTTCAAGTTGCTCTCAAATGGGAGTTACTTGATGCTGAATTATCAAGGTTGTTGTGGGATACTTCCAGCATCGCATATCTTGTCACAGTAAGCTCCAGGGTTACTTTTTGTATGCAAGTATTGTTTCCACCGACCCACACAGTCAGGGAGGCGCCGTTATGGCCTTCGTTGAATGTTTCCTTTATATGGTTTGATACTCTGAGCCGAATGAAAGCCATGCTTTTACAGAAAACCGTGCCCTTAACCTCTGCCCGAGAGACTTTTGATCTTCAGGTCGCAAGGTCCTCAGCTGAGATACAGGCACTAGTACGAACGAACTGCCCTTTCCATTTCACAGAAATGGTACAACGTATCTTCAACATGTCTGATACGAAGGGTATAGTACACCTATTTAAGACCATAGGTTCTGGACTGTTAAGCACCTTTCAGACGGTCATCAGAGTGATTCCAACCTTCATACACTCCGTATTCGGAAGCATTTTTGGAGGACTTCCGCTAATCCTGTTACTAATAGCAGGAATCCTGATTGTAATTTTTCTGATACCGTGATCGCATGGTACTCCATCTGGGCACACCTCGCCTTCTGGAACTAAGCGAGTCTTGGCTCCTATCATTTAGGCCGGTCTGGAATGACTGCGTTCTGCCTGTCTTCCGATGCCTGTCCTGCGGACAAGAATGCATGTTGGATCTCTGTCTAACACTTCCATCGGTTGCGCCACCGGACGTGGATGCTTTACTGGACCCGATAAAGGCCCGTGTACTGCTGTGTCCTCAGCGTATTCCAATGTTGATGTCTGCATTCTTAGAGCCACCACGGGACGCTTCAGCTCCTGTTGGAACGGAGACCGGCTCCTCTACAGGCATGCAGGCCTTGCATATCGTACAGGCTTCCCCAGCATCGGCTGTGGGCACTGAAGAAGATCATCTGTGCTCGATTGACCTGATCTGTGAGGTGTTGTAGGGACCGTCATCTGCGATGGCAAGCAACAGTGATGTTGCGTCTCCCAGCCAGGAGACATAAACATTTGGCTCATCGTGTGGTGGGAGAAATTAGGCCTTTTTCAAAACAACCTACTTTGGAATTTTAAAACAATGAACACTTTTTCTTTTTTTTGCTAAACAGCATGGCTTTTAGGGACTCATTATTGTTCGGACCGTATATACGAACATATTTTAATAGTCTTTTACATCTTATGCTAGTATTTTATCATTTTTTATGTATTTTTATGAACTTCTTAGTTGTCTGCATATTTTAGAAGTACATTTAGCATTTTATTATTTCGTCCAGTCGGATGAGGAGTGGGTGTTATGTTTCATACAGGTGCCCCAATATAGGCTCAGGTAGTAACCAAACCTTTCACCTATATTTCCCCTGCCATTACTCTACATAACGGTTCTTGGTACTGACCTTTTCCCTAGTTACGGCATTGCTTAAATGACATTAGGTTTTCTCCAAAAACTAGCTTCATTCATTATGCATGAGGATTCTTGGAATATCAGCAGGACTACCATCTTCTGCATAATAACTATGTATAAGGGTCATTCCTTCCGTCATCCTAGTCTGACATGACACAGCAAGGTAGATCGCCTAACGGTACCACTTTGGGTATATAAACACCCTATCTTTGCTGAGGCAGGGAGAGGAGAAAAAGGACTTCCATGCTGACACACTGACGCAAGACGCTGAGGTCCCTGCATGCAGACACTTCAGCTCGCAGTGGTCTGACATCCCTCGCGGGGTGTCCATTTCGGACTAAGACGGGGTCCCACAGTCTCTCACTTCAGTTAATGGGGTGGCTTTATCCTAGGGGGATTCTTGGCTCTACACCTACATACATGCTAGGTACACTTAGGTACATCTAGTTAGGGTTGCATCGTAGGAGTACGCATTTGTTACTGTCATGTATTTTGTATACTTACCTGTATTCATTGTTTTAGCACGATGGTAGGGATCTACCATCCTTTTACTCTGTTGGTGCTTATGATCATTTATATCTGTTTCTGTCTTATGGTTGTTTCAGCACACCTATTTTACACAAGAATGATGCTGGTTCAATAAATGCTTATTTAAAATGTCCCCACCGTTTATTCTATGTTTCTCTCTGAGACAAAGTGAGCACGAGTGACTGAGCAAAAAGTACTGTACTGTTTCCACGATTCTGAGGGATCAGGGTTCTCATTTTCGATCTTTGCCAACTATTCTCTCCTTGGTAAGAGGAGTTTACAGTGGCACTGTGAGCTAGCTGGTGTACAGTCGAACATACCCGGTGGGGGTGTCTGGAATCAGTCTGGACACCAATCCCAAAGTCTATGTTGTCTAATCGCGCAGATCCTATATAGGTTTATAGGAACAACACGTCAGTTGTAGTGTGTTTTTTTTAGACATTTCCTTATAGTTGGCATAATAGTGCACATTATTCAGTTTTTGTATTTAGACCTAACAATTCTAGCTCAAGATACAGTGAACTAAATTTTTGGGCTGTGCATATTTTTTTTTGTTAAATAGGTGAGTCTCTTGGTGAAGTCAGTATTGGAACTTTAACATTATCATTGAACGACATCAGAATGCCAGTGTCCGTTAATGTCAGTCTAGGGCATCACTCTTGTATCCTTTAACTTTTTACATTCTTTCCCTGCATTTCCTGAGACTGTGATCTTGGATTTCAAGATATGTACATGACTATTTTTCCGGCAGAATGTTAGATAGCATCCAGCAGCTTGGAAAGGGCAATGGATGTTCTTGAGATAACCATGAACTCATCTGCTTTTGGCAGAGGTGGGGAGGAGATACTTTTTCCAACCCTATTCTTGACCAGTCTGGGTTGATCTTTCAGATAAATATCTTCTATTTCTATTGGAGCCCATTGGCATCCCTTTTTAACTCCTTGCTACGCAGTGGACTTTACGTTTCAGTGTTTTTTAAAGGAGCACCCAAATAAGTAACTTCAGCGTGCACACTTCAAAAAGGCACTACAAAGTGCTGAAGAACAAACATCTGAAGTCTAATAACAAAGCAACTCCAGTTAGTAGTAACAACCATCTCGAAATCATAAACTTGTTAAGTATCATGTATAGGTCTAGAATTGATACCAAACACACTCTACTGGGGAAAGGGAAGATAAAGAGGAAAACACCATATCTTAGGTAGCCAACCATACATGTATTTGTCTAGTTCAAACATAGCCCAAAAGGCAGCGGAGCTCTGCACAGTGTCCAGGGCAGCCATGCAGCCAACAATAAGAGAGGTAGCTGGTTATTGAATGTGCATTCAGTGTAGTCTATATTATAACGCAACTGAGTGATAAACCCTATTTTGCTGACCTGAAGATGGAGGAATGATAGACGGGTAAGTCTTATGAACAAGCAAGCTACATCTGTAATATGAGGAACATAAAAAAAGGAAGTCTCACCACCTCAAGTTCTCCCTTCATTATTTTTTGTCCAAACGGGACTTTAAAAAGTTTTGTGCCACCATGGGTTGAACAAAGCTGTAGTCCCTTCCTCTGTCTTTTACCCTTAGTCTTGTTGGAAAAGATAAGGTGCCCTACATGTCCTCTTTCAAACACAACTTTCTTAATGGTCTGTAGCTTGTGTGTCCTTTGTAATATTTTCTGGCTAAATTCCAGCCAATCGTAATCATGCACCTAACATGTGCAAGTCAAAATTCCTTGCAGCAGCCCTGATAATAGAATTGCTCTGCTTGAGGTCAGAAATCTCCACGTACTGGTACTGGTATTGCGCCTGCTGCCGAGCCCATACCCATGGGGCCCTTAGCCCGGAGCTTCATGGCTTTTGTGACTTCACCCTAATAGCGTATACAGCTCCAAGCACCTCTGACTGTGAGGAGTCTCCAACCTCTGTAATCATCTCCACGTGCTTAGCAAGGGAAGGTAGGCCTTGACTTCAAAGAAAGGCAAACCTTGTGTTTTCCAGGGTGTCTAGAATACAGATCGTTTAAAGTGATCTTGATCGTCAGATGCAGTTAAAAATCCCCAGTGTAGAGACTTGTTCCTCTTTCTGGGCTACTTGGTTTTTGATCTCCTCCAACACACCTTCCAGCAAAGTGATGTTCATGGTCTTCTGCAGGTCCTGTGGCGTGGACATCAGAAACTCTAAAGCCACAGGGGTCAGATCATGTAAACTGGGTGTCTTGAAGACTACGTGGCTTAAATCAGTGAGTGACTGTTTAAATTAATCTTAGCAGTGGAGTGATAATTAGCTCCTCATGCGAGCACGCATGTTAAGAAGTGAGGTGTCCACCATTTTAGCACACACTCTGCTTCCAGCGTTCCACGAGTCAGGTGGGCGTGGTCTGTGTCCCATCAGTGATGTTACCATTCGGGGCTGCCCTGCTCTCCAACGAGGCCATTAAAAGATCCCCAAGGCGGTCTTAATCCTACTTACTTGCATTGGTATCTGAGAGAATGGCGCAATCCAATTTTGGGGGAGAGTGACACTTAAGGGAAGTGAACTGTAGGATATTATATATGGTGACGAGGAAAATCAGTCTCTTCATTGTCATGTGCATCGGAATGGTTAATTCTGTGATTGACGGAAATACATTGCTTCAAGGTTATTAATACGCAATGTGAAAACGTTTTTAGGTACAATGCTGAATTGCTGATTGGAAATATGTCAGCATATTGGGTTTTATGGCGTTAGATTTGTTTTTGCTTGTTCTTTCGAATCGTTGTATAGGGTGCATGCGCTCTCAACTTTGCATTAATCGATTTATATAAATTGATAATAAAATGTTTCTCGTTACTGGTCTTAACATTAAATACGTTTTGATCGATTTAGGAATGCTTCCAGCAGAGTTTAAAAACGGCTACTGTTAAATCCATTAAACCAAACCATGCCCCCACACTTCACATGCAGGGTCTGTTTCACAAAGGTGAATTACACGTGAGTGTAAGTATACGATTTTTTGCAATTCGCAAAGGAATTTTACGGGTAGGATCTTTATGACTGCCTATCTTTTTATGCGCGTAGTCTCCGCACTCGTAAATATACTACTCGTAAAATTCCTTTATGAATTGCAAAAAATCCTTTCTAGATCAGACACTCAATATTTCGTTGAGTGAATTCCGTATACAAATGCTGTCGTGCCAGTAGCTTCTAGCGGCTCCTGAAGGAGCAAACAGACTCTTGCAGAATGGTTGAAATTACAGTAAATCAGGCATAACCAGGAAACATTAAACCAGCTTTTCGTGCAACATTCCAAAATAACTCTTCAATAATCTTTCACACTTCTTGTAGTATTTTACTTAAAGAACATAGCGCCATCCTATCCCACAATCTTTACAAAAATCGAATTTAAAATATAGGAACTTCTGCAGAAATAGTTACCAATTTCTACAGGGAAATTTGATAAAATCGGCTGAACTGACAGTGGAAAGTCATGTGAATGTTTCTCAGAACAGTGCCAACAATGAGACAAGTAAATTAAACTGCTCGTGTATTTATTTTCAATGTTCATTTTTTATTTGAAAAAAGTAAGTTTACTGAAATATAAAGGGTTCCGCCCCCCTCTTGTACATGTCTCCACAGCTCCAGTTTGTGAGTCCTGATGGCACCTGCACCATCTTACGAACCTGCTCAAGCCTTCACCGTTTGCCTATTGGTCCACCATAACCCTATGGACGTCCTGTCTGCTTTCAGTTATAGGGATAATAGTCACTAGGCGACCCAGTGGTTTGGCCTAGGCAAATTCCCAGCAGAGATTTACTATGCAGGTGACCAGTGGCGATCATCCATACTTTCTTTGCCCCTCTTTTTCTGCTTTTCTCTTCCTCCTTCTTTCCCCCTTGTGTGTTTTTCTCTCTTTTGTAATGGTTGTAAGAAAAAGATGTGCCAGTTCACAAAATTCAATGCCAGTGGATCCCCATCTGCAACCACCAGCTCGAATGAAGTACCTGGAATATCAGTCATTAGTGCAATCATTGCAGAGGCACTGGGCCTGAGATGAATGAGAGCCCACTTCACACAATTTGCTACACATCTAGGGGAGCAGAAGGGCCTATTTTCCTTACTTGCATTAGGGCCCGTGGAGCCCCTGCTATGCCGCTGCAGGTGCCCCTTGCTCAAACCAGACTGCAACTCAGCTGATCTGCTATTTAATTAAAGAGTTCCTACATGTGCCTTTAGTGTTGCTAGTCTGTGGTAAAAGATTTCTATATGGCCAGGTCTCCTTGGCCCTGGTCATTTCTCCTTCCTTTCTTATATCAGACTAGATTTTTCTCTGCCTGAAAACTCAGGCAAAGAAAGAAAGTACCTGAAGGTAATGTCTAACATTTCAAAACTGTCCAGAAAATTAGCAAAATGACTAATAGGTGTCTCCAACAAATTGATTGCGAGCTAACAGTAGCTCCCAGACACCTTCAGAGTAGCTCACAGCCTTGAGTTAATTTTTTAATTGCACAGTGTGACATTTTTTAGGATCGAGCCTGCTAGAGCATGTGAGCCACTGTTGTATACAGTAAAGGGCTTGGAGCCCGCCCATGCTTGCCATTTGTGGGTTTCACGTCACTCTTCTTTCCAGCCTCCTTAGTTGGTCCCTGCAGGCAAAATGTCTGTTACGATAATTTCTATGGAGCAAGGATCAAGCACAGATTGATTCAAGTTAATCTGTGCCAATCTGCTGCTCGAGACGTGATTGAGGGACTATTTCTTCCCCCCTCCCACTCCTACTCTGCTGCTCCCTCCGAAGCGATTGTGCTTTTTTTCCCTTATATTTTTCTTGCTTGTAATTGGTGAGCGCGAGTTGGCTTCATATGGCTTCAGTATGTGCCCATCTGATTATTTGGAGCATGTCCCAAGTACTGATGGTTCCCATGATTACTGTTCTTTGGCACTCTGATTGTGTTTCAGTTTGCTGCCCCTGTCCTCCATACTTCCCCGTCCTCGCTTCTTGCCCATACCTGCACCATTTTCTCCCCTCCTTGCTTGTTATCCCGCCAGCCCAAAAAAAAGTGCTAGACGCGGTGCGAGCGCTGTCTCTGTTTACTCGTTAATGCAGATGTGTATTAATTTGGAGGGAAAATGTGTTTACTTATATAGCCACTCCTTTCTTTTATGAGGGGGAGGGCAGAATCAATGCTGCTGCTCCCAATAGGATCAGAAAGAAACAATTGATGGACGGAATGCTGGACAATGCATTCAACCCCAGTCACAAGGATCTGGGTTTAATCCATAATTTTTTGCTCACCACACCACCCCAGTTTGGACCCAGCCATATGCAAATCAGTCTTGACCCTGTTCCTTATGGGAACAGTCCAGCCCGAACTGCCAAGCCAGATCCTCCCTGGACCGGAAACAGGCCTCCTGGGACCAGTTTCAGGGCATCACCCTGAACCAGCCAGGCTAGCTTGAATCCAGTGGTGTAGTGAGCACGGAACCCACGTCTGGGCATACCCTTCCCACTTAGGGCGACATATGCAAAAGAAACAATTGATGGACGGAATGCTGGACAATGTAAACATTCACCCCCATTCACAAGGATCTGGGTTTAATCCATCATTCTTTTGCTCACCACACCACCCCAGTTTGGACCCAGCCATATGCAAATCAGTCTTGACCCTGTTCCTTATGGGAACAATCCAGCCCGAATTGCCAAACCAATTCCTCCCTGGACCGGAAACAAGCATCCTGGGACCGGTTTCAGGGCATCACCCTTCATCAGCCAGGCTAGCTTGAATCCAGTGGTGTAGTGAGCACGGGACCCATGTCTGGGCATACCCTTCCCACTTAGGGCGACATATGCAAAAGAAACAATTGATGGACGGAATGGTGGACAATGCAAACATTCACCCCCAGTCACAAGGATCTGGGTTAAATCCATCATTCTTTTGCTCACCACACCACCCCAGTTTGGACCCAGCCATATGCAAATCAGTCTTGACCCTGGGAGCAAAAAAACGATGGATTTAGGCCCAGATCTCTGTACTGGGGTGAATGTATGACATTGTCCTGCATTCTGTCCATCAATTGTTCTTTTGCACCTAATAGGATCAGGCAGTAAGAAAAATTAAGTTTTGACAGCTAGCAATCTTTCTTGGTCTTTTCAGTGGGTTCATATAATCATTTTCTGGTCCCATCTAATTTATGAAGCTGGAGACCACTTTTAAACGCATCACAGACGCGAATACAAACTGTTCCCACAGACACACTCAGAAAAAACAGGCAAGCACCCACAGGCTCACTCGGGTAGACTAAAAGGAGCGCACGACCAAAGGTTCAAATATGCACACACAGAGAACAGTAATCACAGATGCAAACAAAACCCTTGCCTCACACGGATTTACAGGGAAAGATTAACGTGCATAAGCACTCAGGACCACAAGCACATACTAGACAGACCTGGGCACATGAATATCGGCTAACAAGTGCACACTCCAGCGTACATAAACACAAACATTCATAGACACTAACAACCGTAGACAGTAACAAACATGCTTGCTTCCTCAATCATAGAAACATACACACGTGAACAGTGGCTCACATGTTCACGCACCCAAACACAAAAATTAACAGACAAACATATATCAGGATTAACTGACAGACACACACACGCAGGACGCAGACAACTGACTAGTTTCAAACAAATGAAGGTACCCCCCTATATATAATTTGTAGGTCTGGGAGTAAGGGGGAAACAGACTATACTATATTACAAAGAAACTCCCACAGACCTAAATTCCTTTTCCATAGGCTTAAGCAAGCTCTATAGGCCACCCACTGCCATACATGCACATTCAATCTTTAGTTATGTTCTAGTTTATTTTATACTTTTTATTAATTCATTTTTCTTTTTGACAATTGTAAACATTATATCAGATACATCATTTCATTATACAAATATTAAAAACATGTAATCACTAAGCATTTTGAAAGTGCAAAAAAATTTCAATAATACAAATCCAATGTACATGTTATCTGCTTCTTCTGTTTTCGTTACTATTTAATATCCATAGAAATAATTGCCATTTCCGAATAATAAAACCACACTCATATCATAACCTATCACACTACTACGCACTACCACAACTAACTCACATACATACACAACCCAGCCTCCAACAGCATAGATCACAAAGATGTGGTTTTATTATGGGGAAATGGCAATGATTTCTATGTATATGTAAATGGCAACGAAAACAGAAGAAGCAGATAACATGTACATTGGATTTGTATAATTGACATTTTTTTGCACTTTAAAAATGTTTGGTGATTACATGTTTTTAATATTTGTATAATGAAATGATATATCTGATATGTTTCCAATTGTCAAAAAGAAAAAATGAATTAATAAAAAGTATAAAATAAACTAGAACATAACTAAAGATTGAATGTGCATGTGTGGCAGTGGGTGGCCTATAGAGCTTGCTTAAGCCTACGGAAAAGGAATTTAGGTCGGTGGGAGTTTCTTTGTAATATAGTCTACGCAGTCAACTGACTCACAGGCATACACAGAAATAACCACACATGGCATGCTCAGCCCGTCCATCCTGCGGCCTTCTGTGTATCTGAAACAGACTGACAGCACACAGCAGAACTTACCTGATCGGAAATGAGGAAAGACCCTAATTCCCTGGTAATCTGCACTCCTCCAATAATAATTGTGTAGTCTACTCGTCCTTGTTTTCAAGAGTGCTAATGATGCTATTCAACTGCTCGAGAACCGCGAGAGATAATGGGTTCTGCCCAAGATCAAACAGTCTAGTCACACGTGGACGCCAGGATTAGACTTTCGATTGCTTCTATTTGCTAAATATAATGTCATGCCAGTTCATGTTCAATTAAACATTTAATAGATTTATGTTGCTAGATGTGGTGGTTGGTCTTGGTCGCTTTCTAGCTTCTTTGAAAGGGCGCCGCTTTTTTTGTTGTAACGTACAGCCTGTGGTAGTTTTATACAATAGGTTTGTAACAGTTTGAAAGAGTATTGTCTAAGTAAACTTATTATTGAAATCTATCTTAACAGCCAATGTATTTGCCCTTTTTCACAGTGCTTTCAGCTGTGGCTTCGCAGCTGGGTTAAGAAACGGGCACTCTAGATTTACCCAAATTACACATATTAACCTTTGAAGCTGGCATCTACGGGGAGGTGGGGCGGACATGCAAACAAAATAAAAAACTTACTGCGCACTTCCTTTGCTCCAGACCTCTTCTTCCGACTGCAGTGCGGGCACCAGCAAACTCCCTTGCCCAAATCTGGCGCTGCTCACATGCTGTTAACCAGCATGAGAACAGTGCTCTGATTGGAGGGAGCGGCCTCTCTCAGAGCTCCCCAGCGCACTGGAGGCCTGCTCTTGCTGAGACAGCTGGGTGGAGAGATTTAAAGTGCTCATGTCTGGCTGGCAGTCGAATGTTGGCCGGCCAAGAAGACATGCGCACTTCAAACCATGCACAGGCAGCCCTCTGCCAACCACTCCTCCCTGCTGCCATTCAGCAGGCCTGCCCCTCCTGACACTCTGTTCAGGACGGGATGATGAAAAATATGTGGTAATAAATTACCATTTTATTTTTCATCTCTGGGACTTTGGGGGGCATTTAAGTGGGCCGACGCTTCTCCGCTCAGACGGAGGAGCCGCCCCTGCTTTGAAGGATGAACCACAAAGTAAGCCCAGCCGAAATTTTAACAAACATGTCCAGTTATTGTTCGTTCACATTTGTCAATTGGTCCTGTGTCATGGCAGTTACAGTCAGTCCGCTCTGGCTTGTCAGAGGGCAACACTAATGGGAAAGAGAAACTACAGTCCTGCACGTTTAGTATTGTTAAAACAAAAACAATCCCTGCATCATGTGGATGTGGCGGTGGCGGTGGCGGTGGGGGTGGGGGTAGGGGAGAGTTAGTTGTGCTGTTTTAAAACCAGAGTTTACACTGTTTCTCTGCGCTCCCGAAGTTCGGCAGTCATAGATTTTAAATATTGTCTTCTATGTCATGCAGATTTGATGTGATTGTAATGTATTTGAAGGAATATTTCCTGTGTTTTATATCCTTTTCATTGTGAGTCTGGAACAGAAATCGCATCATAGAAATTTATAATAAAACGAGGAGTCTCCAGCGTCATTTTTATTTCCTTAAACTGGGTAATCTTAGCTACTATTAAAGCGCAGTTCAGCTCGTTTTTGGCGCTATGACAGTTCTCTGCTATACCATTGATTTTGTTGTTACTGTTATTATCATCCCCAGTTCCAGTGTGTTTTAAGGAGGTTAGCATTGATCACCTGCCTTTTCAGCAAAACATGAGGGGAGGAGGCCGCTGTGGATGGTGAGTTCTAAATGACCACCAAAAACCACAGTTGGCATTCACAGTCCTCCCGCCTTCCCATAACACTTGCTTCCTCGCTGAAACCCCCTCTCTCATGGTGCCCAGGCTTTTGCATTTACATTTTGCGAACCATTTTTGCCCTCCACCTCCCCTGACCAAGTTTGATAAAAAAAAAATACAACAGAACGTAACAAGCATTGACAAAGCCAAACGGCTGGTAGCCAAAGCCAGATCTATTGGCTTTGCCAAAGATTGTTTTATGTCTGGCTTGACAGTACAGCTCGCTGCTTACCTTTTGTTACCAGTTCTTTGAAATATGAACAGAGAATGCCTTGGCTATGCCCAAAGGAGTATTTTTCAGTCATTTGATGCTGTTGGATGTTTGAGGTATTCCACCTCCTATGGAGTGTTTGTATTGCAAGTGAATAGTCTACATCTAAATAGTACAATGAATCATGGCACATTAAATCATTTACCTCATAGACCGACTGAATACAGAGAGCACGTTTTTTGTTTGTTTTTTCACAGTAGCAGGCTTTTCAAAAAACTATTTTAGTTGGGACTCAGTTTTCAAGCCAGACTTATTGACTTTGTAAGTGGCATTTCTGTTCCTATTCAAATGCCTGGCCAGCAAAAAGCAGATTAGCAATTGTTCCTGCAGTGTCAGCCAGAGTAGAGATGCTCAGTGGCGAAAAAGCAAGAGTTTGAGTTGGTCAATAAAATAACCTGCAGTGCAAAATTGACAATATCTTAGAGTTCTCAAGTTTCCTATGGCCTGGTGTAGCTCCCTCAGACCAGGTTTTTGTTGGTATTCTTGGACTTGCTGTAAAAAGTACGTTTACGAGGTTACACAGGCCACTGTGGTCATAATGCTCCAGTTCTTGGCTTTTCTTCTCCAAATCAATCACTGTCCAGTTTTTCTTCCCCTCCTGCTCCTGGCTACTCTTGCTTTTTTACCCTCCCACTCCACAGTCCTCCTGTTGCTTCTTCCCCTCTCACCCTCTGTGCTGCTGTTGCTTCCTCCCCTCCCAGTCCTGTGCTCCTGTTGCTTCTTCTCATTCGACTCCCCACACCAGTTGTTTGTGTTGCCTCCTCCCACCACCTGACAGTACAAAAATAGGTGTTTTAAAATGACCAGCCCAGGCCATGTCATAGAACTTTTTTTACTGTCCCGTTCCCACCCTCCTCCACTTGCCCATCCCTTTCCTTGTCTGTCTTGCCCACTCCCACCCACCAGAAGAAAGCAAAGCACCATGATGCAGTCAGCGCTGGCTGCATCATAGCACTTTTTTTCCTAAGGTAACTTTTAGTAATGCCGCACAGCCACACTGCGGTACAACATGGCTAAAAGACATTGGCAAAGCCAGTAGATCTCACATAGGCGAGATCTATTGGCTTTGCCAATGCTTGTCTTTTAAAGTTAATGGAAGGCTGTGTTTATTTGAAGGTATTATTGTCAGGCTGCAGATAGCAGGGCCTGATAATGAGCAGTGCTTATCACCCAGGCTGGGCACAAAGGTGAAGAACTGAAGCACTGAGGTATTTAACACTTAAATAAAAGTCCTTGTCCACTCTGTATTTGAGTGTGAGAACAAAATGATGTTTGTGAATGCTTTTAAATATGAGGAAAGGGGCGTGGCCAAGATGGCGGTCGGATGAGACGTGCCGTCGAATCTCTCCGGCGCCACCGACATTTAGCGTCGAGACTGCTCCCTAGTGTCTGATGTAGCGACGAAGAGGACGCAGTATAAGCATCCAGAAGTCCTTTCCAGAAAGCCACCGGGTCCAAAAGCAGCGAGTAGCATCGGATGGCGCTGTGTTTCCCCCGGCCTGACAGCGTGGCGCCGGATTCCGCGGAGCTGAGCAGTGACCCACCCGGCAGCTAGATACCCGACTGGCTCCCTGGTGCAGGTGGGACCACGTAGGCCGACCCACAGAAGAGCGGTGGCGAGAACTCCTGGGGCAGTGCAGGGGACACGGTCGAGTAGGTCCGGGCTGGACTTCTACAGAGGCGGGGAGCAACGCCTGTCGGGCATCCGGGATATGGCAGAGCCCAGAGAGAGCCCGGCCTAAGAGTAGCCGGTAAGAGAAACACCCGGTGAAGGGAAGCGCCACCCCGAGAAGACCGGGGGCGGAGGGCTGCGGTGCCGGTCCCCCCCGCTGGCAGGAGATCTACCCCGTGAAGTGGCCTGCGGGGTGAGAGACTGAGGAGGAGGCAAGGCCCTGCAGCTGCCCCTGCTGGGACCAATGAGTGCAGAGAATGGCATGTGGCTGCTGGGGAGAAGGACAGCGCCGGAGCGGCATCCCGATCGTGGCGCTCCTAGGGGCTGGAAGAGACAGTGCGGACTGCAGGAGCCGTCCACAACAGGCAGCGACAAGGGGTCTGAAGCAAACGGGAGGCCCCCCCCCCCCGGCCATCAAGGGAGCTCCCTACATCCTACCGGCGCGGCCTCCAGCGAGGCGCCGCTGAACCTGCGCGGTAGGCCTCACTCAGCCCCACAACGAGAGCATGGAGCCCACTGCCAGGTGCCACAGGTCAAGGGACAACGCAGGCTCAAGTACAACGGGCAGAGGACCCTGGGGATTCATGCGAGCCCTCGCCGGTCCTTGCCCGGCTGGCATCAGCCAAGACAGTAAGCAACTGAAATAGCGCAGCCTGGGGGGCACAACACTAGCGGGGATCTGCCGACGATCGCCTGAGGAGGAGGCGAGGCCCTGCCGCGGCCCCTGCTGGAGCTGGTGAGCACGGAGAGTGGCTTGTGCCTGCTGGGGGAGGGGGGGCGACGCCAGGGCGACATCTCGACCGAGGGGCTCGGCCCACGGCGGTGCCTCTGGGGGCTGGAAGAGACAGTGCAGCCTGCAAGCTCACTCCTCGGCGGGCAGAGACAGGGAGGCCAACAAGGGAGCTCCATACATCCCACCGGAGCGGCCCCCTGCAGAGCGCCGCTGAACCCGCATGGTTGACCCCACTTAGCACCACAACGAGAGCGTGGAGCCCACTGCCCAGCGCCATAGGCCGAGGGACAACACAGCCTCACGCACGAGGGACCTAGGGCCACGGGGACTCGTGCGCATGGCTTGCCCTCGACGATCCCAGCCTACGCTAGCCAAGACAGCAAGCACCTGAAACAGAGCAGCTTGGGGGACATAACAACCAGCGGGGATCTGCCGGCGATCGCACCTGAGAAGCACAGGCCAGGGTCTTGCCGACATCCAGGGGGTGAGGAAGAGGGTGCTGTTGCCTGCCCTCACTGGAGTCGACAAGCTGGCATGCGGGACCGGGGAGGTCCGTAAACACGAACCAATCCTGCTGCAATAAAAGGCCGCGCACCCCCCTTTGACCTAGTCCGTGGTGGCGTTACAGCCAGTTGGAACGACGTAGTCCACAATCGAACGCCAGGGAAGGCTTTTGGGAGTGACGTGTCCCATCCGTGCGGCTCGCCCTGGGTCCGACATAAGACCAGAACCAATGGCGACGGCCAGAGCCAAAAACGACCGTTCAGTGAAGGATATGCTGGTGAAGCAGTCCCTGGTGGGTGCCCCATCTGGGGTGCCATCGGGGGAAGAGGAGCAACGAGAAGAGAGAGATGTGGCAGACGGTCCAGCCACCAAGGCCTTTATGACCTCACTCTTTACCTCTCTCCGGGAAGACCTGCACCCAATGTAAACCCAACTATCAGCGGACTTAAAAGAGGTACGGAAAGACCTGGATGAGGTGGGAGACCGCGTCGAGTCCTTAGAAGAGCCGGAGACTAGCAGAAACGAGGAGCTCGAAATGACACAGCAAGAAATCCTCTGGCTGTGAGAACAACAAATTGAACTGCAAGCGCTGGTGGAAGATCTGGAAAACCGTTCACGGAAAAATAATGTGCGCATCAGAGAATGTGCCCACCCAGGCAGAAGGAGAGGATATCTGCTCATATGCTTTTGCTCTTTTTCAGCAGGTGCTGGGAGATGAATGCACCTCGGACATCCAGATTGACCGCGTGCACCGAGCAGGACTGCCGAAAAGTAATAAAGCTCCTCCAGCGGACATCTTAGTGTGTGTGCACGACTTTCAAATCAAAGAAACCATCATCCGCTGCGCGAGAAGCGCTCGCCCAGTGCAGGTCCGGGGTCACACGTTGCTGTTCTTCCATGATCTTTCTCTGACCACGCTTTACAAGCGCAGAGAATTCCGACCCGTCACATTGCATCTTCGAGAAAAAAGGATCTCGTACTCATGGGGAGACCCCTTCCGCATTATATTCCGACATGAAGGCAAACTGAGGCGGATCAAATCGCTAAAGGAGGCACGAGAGGTCTTAGGTCTCACGGAAGAGCCGGCACAGGAGGACAGCGGCAAGCACGCAAGAAACACTAAGCATAAGGAATCCTGCTGGCATAGAGTAGGAAAGGGCCCCGCCAGTCATAAACTGGACTCAGAAACAATAGCCAAAGAGTGGAAAGCAGTAATCAGTGCATTGGCTGGCTCGCCGGGCCGACCATTATCCCCCTGACTTAATCATTGTGGATGCTGGGAGTCTGTGGAGTGGACGTCGCCGGGAGGCGCCCAGTCTCCAATACAGTCCTTGCCCGAGCGACAACAGGAGGATTCCAGGTGACTCAAGACATCAAAGACAACCAGACGACGGCTGGTCCACGCCCTCTTGGGTTCTCCTACCTGACGAACTGCAGTCAACTTTAGGTTCCTAAATGTTTGCCATGATTAGTATGGCAGGGGATTGTTGGGGGGTTTTTTGGTCATGTTTGCAACCTTTTCATTTTTCTCCTCCGGGATGGAGAGAAATTTAAAGTGAAGAAAAATATTTTTATAAAACATTGTCTTAATGTCTTTCTCCACTCTCAATTAAGCTAATTATGTCTTAATGTTTTATGAAAAGAGAAAAATTGATGGACAGAATGCAGAACAATGTCATACATTCACCACAGTACAGAGATCTGGGCCTAAATCCATCTTTTTTTGCTCCCCATGCCATTCCAGTTTGAACCCAGCCATGTGCAAATCAGTCTCGACCCTGCACCCAATGGGAACAGTCCAGCCCGAACTGCCAGGCCAGGTCCTCCCAGGACGGGAAACAAGCATCCTAGGACCGGTTTCGGGGTTTCACCCCTCATCAGCCAGGATAGCTTGACTCCAGTGGCATGTAGAGCACGGGACCCACGTCTGGGCATACCCGTCCGACTTGGGGTGACAAATGCAAAAAGAACAATTGATGGACAGAATACAGAACAATGTAATACATTCATCCCAGTACAGAGATCTGGGCCTAAATCCATCGTTTTTTTGCTCTCTAAGCCATTGCAGTTTGAACCCAGCCATATGCAAATCAGTCTCGACCCTGCACCAAATGGGAACAGTCCAGCCCGAACTGCCAGGCCAGGTCCTCCCTGGACGGGAAACAAGCATCCTAGGACCGGTTTCGGGGTTTCCCCTTAACAATATCCCCTGGTTGCCCCTGAATCAGTGCACTTATCGTAAAAATAAATATGCTGAATACATATGAAAATAAACTCCCCAAGGCGACGCATTCTTTAAACAAATGTCCATAATGATATGGTTAAACGTGTTCTTTTAATAACTTTTTTTGTTGATGACTTTTTCCGGAGAGTCCATGACGTGACCTTGTTACTTTCCTTTTTCAACTTTCCTTCTCGTCTGGGGTGCTAACAGAGGTGGAACGGCGGTACTATGATTCATTGCAAAAAGTCTGCAGCACACCCTGTGTTTACTCCTTAATGTTAATCTTATCGTTTTACTCAATTTCGGCGTGCATACACTACAAGTGCACTCCGTTCCTTTTAGTGCACGATTCTGACAATTTCATTCACAAAGTTGTGACACGAGACTTGCGTGTCACAAAGGAGTTGCACAGCTCCATACACATTTGAATCCAATTTAGACTCGTACTCAGTAGTAAACTCGGGTTCATCTAATTTTATTCAATGTTCTATTCATGTTAATCCGTCACGTCACAGAAATAAAGTTCCAAATTTTCACGCATACTAATTGCTCTCGAATTGCCCATCCGGGCCTATTCTCAGGCACGTGTAGAAACTTCATTCATCCGTTATTTTACATCACCCAATACATTTCGGTCTTGTTGACCTTCCTCAGGGGTAACTACAATTATTAAAAAAATTATTAAAAAATACATTCATCAACCCCATATCATTTACATATAACAATAATTCAACACTAACATATATTGTGCCTAAACCCCAAACTCTTAATTCATCCTTTTTACGCGAATAACTACTCCTGTACCTCCCCATTCATCTTTCCCCCCACAAATCCTGTACCTTCAACTTCTGTGCCCTCCTAATCCTTTGCCCAAAACATATCACCCGTCCCTCTACAGATCTAATCACCAATAACGCTGAGTTCAACATTGTTGGTTTGGGAATTTATGGAGGGTGGAGTGAGGGAGTCACGTGGTGGGAGTGAACACAGGTGGGAGATAAGCATTCGGCTTAAAAACCGGATGCCTCGCAGAGCGGGTGGTTTGAACATGGTGTTTTTAGAAGGCGGTTTCACCGTTTGAAACAACAGCAGATGATTACAGGTACAACCTGGGGAGCAGGGGAGAGCGAGATAGGTGGTGTTACCAATGGGTTGAACGTCAGCGTTATTGGTGATTAGATCTGTAGAGGGACGGGTGATATGTTTTGGGCAAAGGATGAGGAGGGCACAGAAGTTGAAGGTACAGGATTTGTGTGGGGAAAGATGAATGGGGAGGTACAGGAGTAGTTATTCGCGTAATAAGGATGAATTAAGAGTTTGGGGTTTAGACACAATATATGTTAGTGTTGAATTATTGTTATATGTAAATGATATGGGGTTGATGAATGTATTTTTTAATAATTTTTTTAATAATTGTAGTTACCCCTGAGGAAGGTCAACAAGACCGAAATGTATTGGGTGATGTAAAATAACGGATGAATGAAGTTTCTACACGTGCCTGAGAATAGGCCCGGATGGGCAATTCGAGAGCAATTAGTATGCGTGAAAATTTGGAACTTTATTTCTGTGACGTGACGGATTAACATGAATAGAACATTGAATAAAATTGGATGAACCCGAGTTTACTACTGAGTACGAGTCTAAATTGGATTCAAATGTGTATGGAGCTGTGCAACTCCTTTGTGACACGCAAGTCTCGTGTCACAACTTTGTGAATGAAATTGTCAGAATCGTGCACTAAAAGGAACGGAGTGCACTTGGAGTGTATGCACGCTGAAATTTAGTAAAACGATAAGATTAACATTAAGGAGTAAACACAGGGTGTGCTGCAGACTTTTTGCAATGGATACATGTAACGGTGCCACATATTACAAAATGTAATCCTGTGCCACAAGTACATATGACCCAGGCTCTCAGTCACCCATACACGTATATCCCATTCAGATACACACATGTTCATACATCCCCAAAGACCACACTCACACTGACACACATGGCAGCCCTGTCATAGTGTCCCTAGTCAAAGTATTTTATTCAAACCATAGTATCTGGCTCTATGGACATTAGGCTTAAAGTCAGTGAAGCTGGGTTGTGGGGGTGTGTGCTAACAATGAGCGATCTGCTTGACCTTCAGTAGCTCACAATGATTTTTACTGTTTAGAAGTAGTTCTCACTATAGAAAAGGTTGGATACCCCTGGTCTAAAATCTACAGACAACTAAAAACAATGTGCGGGATACAAAGAAATCTACATTATCGACAAAAAATTCTGTGCTGGATTTATTCTTTCTGTGCTATTGATATTCCTGCCCCTAGGAATCCCATTAACTATTCATTTTTAGGTCGAGCCTGGGCAGCGCATGCGCTGCTCTGCGAGGCATGCTGTATTGAGGTAGGGACTTGAAACTCCGCCCATGTCCTGCCCATCTTTTCAATTGGCTCCTGTTACCGTCCTTGCAAAATCGTTGCTTTTCAATCCTGAATAGGCTTGTTAGTCCCTCCTTGGTACCGCCTTGTCTGCATTTGTAACCTCCCATAACAACTGGACCTTTTACTTGTCTTGTTACACGGTCTTCTTTATTTTGGCTGTGAGCACTATTTTGTTCAATGATTTGCCCCTATTCCACCCACTACGTTGCAGCACGCCACCTGCTTTTATTTTAATTACTAATGGCGGTCCGCTTTAACTATTGTGGCCGCGTTTCTTTCTTTCTTTATTTTAGCAGCGCGGTCCACTTTAAGTATAGCGGCCACACTTATTTATTTATTTTCTGTTTACTCGTGCCCTTGCGGCGCTTTCTCATTAATGGAGGCCGTGCCCCTTTCTTTAGACAAGCCGCGTCTAAAGAAAGCTGCGCGGCCGCTAGTAAAGTGAAAGCGCTGCACTTTTACAAAAAAAAGCATTTGACAAACAGATGCATTTTTTTGTCAAATCCCCATGCCTCGGTTTCACTTTAATGTCAGCCACGCCCTTTTCTTTAGATGTGGTTTGTCTAAAGAAAGGCGCACGGCCTCCATTAACATGAAAGCGCAGCATGAGGCGCTTTGACACAAGAAATATTTTCAATGCAATAGGTCTTGCAGTCGCAAGAGTTTAAGCTATTGGCATTATTCATTTTTCAGGTCGAGCCTGGGCAGCGCATGCTCTGCTCTGCGAACCATGCTGTATTGAAGTATGTACTTGAAGCCCCGCCCACTCTCCATCCATGTTTGTCATTGGCTTGTGTCATTGTCCTTCGTAAATGCTGGCTTCTGATTTGTTATTAGGCTTCTTAGTCCCTCCTTAGTACCACCTTGTCTTCATTTGTAACCTCCCATGAGGACTGGCCCTTTTACTTCAGTTGTTACACGGTATGTCTTCTTTAGTCTGTAAGCATTATTTTCTTTAATGAGTTTCTCTTACTGCAGGAGGGCAGGAGAGTATCTCATGCGCAGTTGTGACCACTGTCTTGTTTATCTCGTAGCAAACGGGGAGCTGTTTAGGGGCCATGGGAGACAGAAGGGGGCAACTCAGCGATCTTTACTGAGCAGTTCTTCAGTTCCAAAGTGGCAGCTCGCTAGGAAAACTACAAGGTACAAAATTAAACTCCCAGTTGGGTACAAGGTTACAAATCTGGACATCGTACACGGAATGTGGTTCAGGGTGAAGTGTGTTAGAAGATAAATACTCTTGATATATATCTAGACTGTGCTTTCGAAGTAATAACAATATATTATTTTCCAACATGTTTTACTTTAATCTTAAAACAAGCGTTAATAATCTTAAAGTTAACCGCCTCATTTATGGCTGAGGTGCAAGGATTTTAATCCGACTACCTCTTGATCTGCACTGTGCACGCATATTTCGAGTCGATGCATAAATGGATGTACCTTCCATTGTCTTGGTGCGCCAGAGTCCACCCACGATGCAGCGCCAGATGGCAAAAAAACAAGCATTTGCAATGCAATAGATCTAGCATTTGCGAGAGTTTAAGCTATTTGCATTGTAAACGACAATGCCTTTTATGTATCTGTTTTGCTAATTAACACATAAATAAAAGGCATTGTCATTTAACAATGCCAATGGCTCAAAGTCTCGCAAATGCGAGACCTATTGCATTGCAAATGCTTGTTAAATGAAGACATAAGGACATATTGTTTTGCAATGCCATTGAGTGATGCAGACTTAGGACTGTGGCTTTGCGCACTGCCTGGAGATAAATATTGGCAGTTCTACGTGGTATTAAAAAGAACATCTTGCTATAAACACACTTTGCTATTGTGTGTGCTGCCTTGCACCAGGGATTAAATCTACCTGCATGCGGGTCTCACCTCTTGCTCTGGCAGGGAAGGGGTTCTCAAGACGCTTTCTAATGTATGCACGAGAAGGTCGTCTGGCATAACTGATAACTTCGTTATTCCTAAAAGATAAAACCTTATTTTTCACAATTTTTAAATCGGTTACCATCTGCGGCATCCGTGTGAGTTAAGCTGAGGTTGTCTTTAAAAACGTGTTTCGCATCAGTTGTTTTAGCGGCCCCTAAGGGCACACGCTTTTTTTCCACTGTGTGGCCAGGCCTGTTGTGGCTCAGGGGCAGTGCTCACGTTTCTAGTTCATGACTGAACTTGCATTACGACGTATATTCAGTTAACTCAGCAAAATGTAACAGTGACAGAGGTGCAGGGGAGAGGATTCATTGCCGTGTGTTGTTTGTGGTCGTTTGTCTGCTGACAGAAACCTAATTGAAAATGACGTTGCTGTGATGGCTCTACGGGTGTGTAATGTCTTTTTGTAGGCACATAATCTAGTTTCAGGGTTAAAGGAGTATTGTGCACTGCGATGACCGATGGCCGATTTGTGGATGTCTTTTCGTTTCTGCTATTCTTAATTTTAGTGAATGAAAATTTGTAGTAATATTAACATTTTAACGGACGCCATGCTGCCCGATCTCCCTGGTACTCAGTCATTTTATTTTCCTCTCACACAGGCTCGCTGGTCGTATATGCGGGTGAAGTATCTCTTCTTCTCGTGGCTGGCTGTATTTATTGGCAGTTGGATTATATATGTTCAGTACTCAACCTACACCGAGCTCTGCCGAGGGCATGATTGTAAGAAACTTATCGTAAGTATTAATTTTTAAAAAATCTGCGTCATTTACCATTGCAAAGTTTAACTTCTTAGGTGTTTGTCTTTGTCGTAGTGCTTTATTGTAACTTATCAATACCTTTCTCCATTTATGTGACGTCTGTCTGAGGATGTCATCAGCACTTTCACCATGGAGGAGCAGGGCTGATGTTGCAGAAGTCAGAGCACTAAGGGCCTGATTACGACTTTGGCAGTGCTGCGCCAGCGATGTGCCGGCACTGCACCGCCAAAGCTGTGCATGGCCCGCCCACCAAATTACGAGTTCAACTCATGTCTGGCGGGCTTTTCTTTTGCTGTTCCCACGGCAGTGCCCTGAAAACTGGCACCGCAATGGGAACACAAATCCATCCCCATGGTGGCGGGAGCATGGGAGCCCTGTAGGGCCCCCTTTATTTTCCCTCCGCCAGCCTTCTCATGGCGGGCTCACCACCATGAAAAGGCTGGGGGTGGGTAAACTGGTAATATGCTTGGCGAACCACAGCAGTCCCACCTTGCATATTGTATACCCCTGTCTGCTGCTCCACTGCCAGGAAACGGTGGAGCCTGGCGAAGCCGGTGCAACGGTCCGAATGGCCGCCTCGTAATACAGCGGGCGCACAACCGCCACTGTGCGTTTATCAGTCAAAGACCGCCAGACTCGTAATCAGGCCCTAACTACCTTAAATTTAAACCAGCCGCTGTGTCGGTCTGCAGTACCAACTTCTAGCAGTGAGTTTATTGCACTCAGTAGTTTGTCCTAAGAGAACACGGTGCAAAATGTGTGTGTGCTGCAGTTGAGTGCCTAATTCGTCATATTTATTGGACTTATACATTTCAGAGACATGGCATGCCTCCGACTATTGATGATCCCTGTTTAAAAAACAGTGTATTAAAGCTTTTTTCTCTACGACCTTCACAAAATTGCAATTATTTGAGAAGGATGTTTCTATTTCTCTCTCTGATGATATCTTTCCATAACCTACCCCCTAGCCCCCATCCCTTGCGGAATGCTGAGTTGAGTTCCATGTGCCATAGAACAGGGGTTTGGGGGTGTTTTCTGTTTGCCAGTTTCTGATCTCCTCTCTCTCCGTCAGGTGATGTCTAAGCTAACTCTTGTTCTTGTTAATTCACTTTGTTCCCTCAACTTGGATAGCTGTGTTTCCTACGTTGACAACAACTGAGACACTAGGAGCAGCCAATCTGGGCGTAGAATGTCATGTTGCCCACTTGCTTCAGGTTTATCATGTTCAGCAGCAGGACTGACCCACCCTCTGATTTCCGGTGTGGGAGACACTGGTGGGTATGTTGCAAGGGCTTAGCATAGACACAAGTTTGTGTCACTGCTCTAGGCAGGAAGCAAAGCTCTATGCCAATAGAACTAGGCAGGACTAAGAAAGGTCTAAATTGTGGATATTCTGTGCCAGTGCTGTATGCTACTGGTCTATGAACTCTATTTCTGAGAATTTCAGTAAAGTCTGCTAGAAATTGGTATAGAAAGCATTGCTTAAATTTAATGTCACCAACAGGGGAGGAAGGTGACCCGGCCCGGCAGAAGGTTGCACAACTAATTGCACCAAGTACCCACTGGTGTCAAAATTTAAACAGATTCTCTAAAATCTCAGAAGCACCACATTGAAATAGCGGACTAATTAAACAGTTATTATGACAACATATCACACTTGAAAAGCCCAGTCTATTTACAGGACATCCATTTAGTATAACAAAAATACTTGTATGCCACATAGTTAAAAGATATTCTTCACATGCATTATCAATCTATACATTCGGATTTCAGACCTTTCAGGTTCCTTTCAGACTAGAATTTGATTCTCATGTATTCCATCATTCAGCAGAACAACAGTCAACACTTGTTTCGCAGGTCAACCCCCGCTTTATCAGTGCTCTATTATTTTGAACGTTTTTGATTTTATGAAATATGGTTCTTAATATCTGAATAGTATAAAGTAAGGCATCCACTGAAGTCTTAGATAGTTAATTCCAACAGATCAGTCACATTACTTCCATGAGCAGAATTAAAAATGCCCATATTAAGGCACTAGTGCGGCACTCTGAGCACAGGCCATTGTGACAATGTGATATATGTTGACATAATTTTAACGTAATTCCTCCGATTTGTCAATGTGGTGCTCCTGAATTTTCAGAGAATCTGTTTAATTTCAATTAAACTTAAATCAAGCAGTTTTCACCCATGGACAACATGCAGCAGATGGAACTACCAAACTGAAAGGCACCCAAGTTTAAGTTGCCATTGACGAAACGGAAGGATGCATGTAATGTTTGTTGGTGACAGATGCTGTAGCTATGGGACCAAGCAAAAAGAGAACATTATTAGGGCATGTTTGAAGATCTGAAGGGCAAAAATATTCAGGCTCTAGTCAGTTTTAAGAGCTGCTGCGGTTGAACATGAGGGGGTGGTTTAGAAGAGTTTGTGGGTGCATTGAGAGAGCCAGGCCTCCACTTGTAATTTTAGACCTTTTGGTCGGGAGGGATTACGGAATCAAATTATAGTTCATTTTAAAAGTAAGAAATCTGCGATTTATTGTGGGTAAAGGGAGATCCTTTTTTGGATGAGGTTGTTAGTAAAAGTGAAAATATCCTCTGAGTGGGGCCAAACTGGTTTTCAGTGACCAGATGAGAGGAGAGTTGGAAGTTTGTGCTGTGGACCAGGAAAAAAAAGATGTGACAAGTGAAAAAAGGCAGATTTTGGAATGTTAAAAGGAAGAGTGTGTGTTGCACCAACCTTCATCAAAATGTTATCTTGCACAATGAATATCATTCTCTGAGTGTGTGTGGAAAATGGATTGTGCTCATGTGTGTCAGGACAGACAATTCTGGGTCAAGGAAAGAGTGTAGGAGTAAATTGAAAAGCATCAGTGATAAGAGAAGTTCTAGCAGATAGAGATGGAGTGAAATCTCTTTAGTGGAAGGAAATCAGGTAAAAGTAGGTGAGATATTTTGAGATACCTGTGAGAGGGGTCTTATAATTGAAGCAATTGACTTTTGAAGTGTGTTTCTCTTGTTGCACTGGCACACGAAGGGAATGGCAGTTGTAGGATGTGCACTAACTAAAGGAGTCTTAATTCTAATATCTTGGCTTTTACACATCCTTTGTTCAAAATGAATGTGTTGGTTGTATTGTTGGGAGGCGATAAAAAGTACTCTGTGCTGGTTGTGAGATCAGCATATCATCCAATTGACCTTCATCCAGAGTCAACATCGCTTACAGCTTTTCTAAGTGTGGAGGGTCTCCGCCTTTTTAAAAGGACGCCTTTCGACTGGCACCCCCTTCCTCTGTGTTCCAACATATTATATCTAGGGTTGTTAAAAGACATTGTGAAACGTGTAAATTGGTTTCAAGACAACATGCTAGTATTTACAAAGGTTAAATTATTACATACCCCAACATAACTAGAATTGTATTATAGTTTAAAACAGAATTGAATAATGTTACCGCAGGAGAAATGAAAATCGTAAATCGGGTAGACTCATTGGGATACTTTGTCTGAAGAGGAAATAAAAGCCAATAGAATCATTGGCTCTTAACCAGAGTCAGCCAATGGCTGTGTCCTGTGCTAAATAGAGTCTTATGAACTTTGAGAAGTGTGTATACTAGAAGCTTCAAGGAACTCGGCAAAGTACGAAGTCTGTAGCATTATACAAAACTGCAAATGTGATAACTGGGACATTAGACATTTGGCAAAGTGTGAATATGGGTAGCATTGTGGAAGATTAGAAAGTTAACTGATGGCTGAATTATAGAAAAATGTAAAGTAATAGATGGGACATTTAAAAGAAATGCTAAGTGTTCTGCCTGGGCATTGCCAAAGAGGCATAGTGTGCTAGCTGGACAATTCTAGAAACTACAAGATGTGCTAATAGCCCCTTTTAAACGAAACAGTGGGAACCTTCAGGCATATGGTTTCCCCTGTTTACTTTTTTTCAGTTTGCATCCTTGGAATTCTGAATTAAGCTTTTGACTGATGCCTGTATCGGGCTATTGCTGAGCAGAGTGCTAAATGCTGCTTCATGGAAATGTGTTGTAACTGAGGCATTATGGAAAACTGCAACGTGTGCTAAGACCCCACTGTAAATTGCTTTTACATACTACTAATGTTTCTCAAAGTTACTGGACTATTGTGCTGTATAAGGCAGTATTTATCAAGGTACCTAGCAACGCATCTCTGGGGTGCGCATAATTCTCTCCACCTCTTTGTAAAGTGGTCTTTATATCCTACCATATTCTGACCAATGTCAACAAACTGTTTCCATCTAGATCTACTTATAGCGTCCATAGGAATAACCCCCCTCCCAGCCCTTCCAAGTAAAATGATTTTCAATCCTACCCAGTTTTGACCAATATGGCACAAATAATATGCTTTAAGTGTATCATTTACTACTAAACCCCTCATTATGAGTTGCTTGGAGAAGGTTGCTATAATGAAATCTGCCACTGTAGGGGTCAGAATTAATCGGCCGCAATAAATAACACCTATTACAAGTTTTTAGGAAATACAATGTGGATTTTGGTGCGGACTGCACCAACATTCTAATGATTCAGTAATTACAGGGCATTTTCACCTGTTAAATTCCTGCAAGTTTTACCTGCCAAAATTTAAGAGGGTGTGTGAAGTAATTTTAGGGTGCAATTATATAATTTGTAATTCTCATCCCTGTACAAATGGGTTGGAATTATCTGGGACACTTGCAGTGAGGGTCTAAATGTTTATGAGGTTAATACTGCTAAAGTTCCTCAAGCCTCCTTGTTAAATTGTATTTCAAACCAAAAATGTTTGTACTGGTGTTACCGGGTTAATGTACTGCAAAATACACCATGTGTAACTAATGTTAATAAAATGTATGAGAGAGCAGCCATCTACTTTATGGATTAGTGTTTAAATCATTCCAGTATTGATCGATTTTCCTGAATGTTCTTTAAAATTCAGAATATGTAATTATTTTTCAAATATTTCTTGAGAAGAACCCACGTCTTTGGTAAATTGTTCTTTAGATCCAATGGAATTTGGTCATTATCACTGCATAGTATTATTTATGCTTTATATGCATAGTGTGCCAGGAAATGTCCCCCCCCACCCCCAAAAAACCCCAATACTGTTGATTGTTGTAAATGTAAGTGCATTACTTATGCATAGTGTGTTAATTTCCATACTAATTCCAGTGTCAAATCATTTATAGTGCATCAGTGCAGATATATGTTTCTTTTTGATTCAGATGTTGCTCACCACTTCTACTGACACTCAAATGTGCCTCATTGCTCACAAAAGGTTTGGGACCTCTGCTTTCGAGGGAACGTTTAAGGCAGAGGTCGGCAGTCTCACCCTCGGTCATTCTGCTACTCCAACCTAACCCCTGCAAAACCTCAATGAGTGCTTTGCCTATTTAGAACATATGACTTCTGTGGTGAGTCAAAGTATTGTTGTTTCTCCAACATTGATAGGACATAACTGTGGATCAGTGGGTCTTGGAGATAGTTTAATGAAGACATACCTGTATTTTGTGAAGTTTCCTCCACCCACTCTTCCCCCAAACACAGAAATCTTGTTGACCGACGGTTAGCCTTCATTGAGCAAAGGAACTGTGAAGTTAGTTCGTCTTCTGGAAAACGGGACTAGCTTGTACTCTTGTTACTATTTTACTCCCAAGAAAGGGTTCAGGGACTGCACCACATTTTGGATATGAATCTTGGATTTCATTCAAGTTGGTTCATCAAGTTCTGTTAGCCCTGCAACAGTAGGACTGAATGGTTCCATTGGAGCTCCAGGTTGCTTGCAGTGAAGCAACATTTGTAATTCGCTGTTTGGCATGTGCATTACCAGTTCAAGGCTTTTCTGTTTGGATGGACTACTGCTCTATAAGTTTCCCCAAAAGCAATGGTAGTTTTCGTAGTGCATTTGCACAGTAATGGCAGTCACATTTATCCCTTCTTGAACCGATTGCTCATGGTTCCCATTTTGGAGGTTCAGGTGTCACACCTTTAGGATACAACCATCTTTTTGTTCACTTTTGGTTACTCGATGAAAAGGAAAGAGGCTCACCTGGCACTAGTTCAGAATATTCAATTAATTAGTGCAGTGTTGGATATGTATTAGATTAGGGCATTCCATATCTCGACTAGAGAGATTGCACAGTATAAGAAATTATGGTTTCTGCTTCCCTTTAGATGCCTTTGCATGGTGCTCATTCTGTACTAAGGTTAATGGATCTAATGACTAGTTGTATTTGGTTACTCAAGCCCAATTCCACATGTGCCCTCTTCAGTGAGAGTTTAGGTTCAGCCAGAATCCGTTTTATGGCAGTCTAAGGGATGTAATGAGCCTCAGCCAGGAATTGATCAGCTACCTTGTGTGGTGGACAACTCTGCTGAATATCAGGAAAAGTGAAACATTTTTTACACCCTGGCCCCCAAGAAACTCTGGAGACAGACTGTTCCCATATTTCATTGAGAGTTCATCTCTATAACTTGAAGGATAGTGCTCCGTGGTCAGCTAGTAAGATGTTTCTTTATATCATTCTATAGTCGTTGAGAGCAGTGAGGTTAGTGTGAAGAGCCTTCCTACCTTAAGTTCAAGGATGTCAAGTTATGGTCTGTATGACCAACACAGGAACAATGGAGTATCTCAACAAGCAAGGTGGTGTAAGGTCAAGAAAACTTTGCAACAAGGTTGTGTTAGCTTTTGGAACTGTACCAAAGAGAAGCAAAGGGGGCTGTTTGCAGTTCATCTAGGGGTTAGAAGGAAAACATTCAGGAGGGCTGGCTGACCAGAATTTCCTCAGTCAAGCACAAATGCGAGATAAATTATCAGATTCTAGATCTAATTATCCAGTTTTGGGGATTCTCAGACATGAATCTCTAAACTAGGCAGTTTAATCCGAAAGGCTTGATTTGGGATACATCTGGTCTAGAGTGGTCTTTCAGCCTACATTGCATATTTCCTCCTGTTCCTCTTGAGACAATACATTTCTCGAAAGACTCGCAAACGTGATTGACCCAAATTGGGTTCACAAAGCATGGTATATAGATTTGTTGCAACTAAGTTGTGCGGATCCTTTGGTGTTTCCGTTTAGGGACAATCTAGTTTCTCAGAATCAGGACAAGGTTCTACATACAAACCATAAATCTCTTTGCCAAGGGTATTCCCTCTCAGGTCTCTGGGGCACCCGTGCTAAGTCGGTCATCGCAGGCTCCTTTATTTTACGGCCCAGGTCGGGAGTCAGGGCAGAGGTACCGGGACGGAGCAGGCAGTTTGCTCCCAGCATTTGTTGCTGCAGCCCCAGGTCATCTGCCCCTTTCGTTCTTCAGGGTGACCACCAATACATGGCGGGCTTCATCTTGGGCCCGCATGGCCTTCACTCCCTTGCCTACCTGCAGAGGCACAGGGGATCTTGCACACGTGTTCACATGCACTCAGCCGAGCGCTGCCTCTCCTAGGGTATTGAGAGAGTTGCCAGTGGCCACTCTGGTTCTATAAAATAGCAGTAGGGTAGCAGATTCCAGGCGGAAGCCAGGGAACTCACTGCTGAGTAGCCATTTTCATATCTGACCATGCCCCCTATCCCCACACCCCATCCTGGAATGGCCAACTGCAGATTCCTCACCTTTTGAATAGATACTGTTGCAGATTCCTCACCTTCAAAATATCCCTTCTGACTGCTGCTTTGGTGGTCTGCACCACCATGACCACGAGCATAGGAGCTATTGGAGAGGGACATCCTAAGTGTATAGATGACGCTCTTCTGGGCGGCCGAACCGCGGCAGCCTGAGAAACAATGGACATGGGCCCGCGGAGTGATTGGTGATACCCCACTAATTCTCACACCTTACTTGACTCCTCATATCTGCTCACTGGAGACCTGTTGGACCTTTCACAACGTTCACTGTTACCAGTTGGTAGTGGGACAATATTGCAGGGCCTGTGCAGTGAATGCTGTTATGGGTGAAGGGGACTGCTCGTGCTGACCTCCCCCCTCTTCCTCTGGGCCTCACAGAGGTAAACGGGTTTGTGAAAACGCACAGAAACTAAAGTGCATTGGCCTCCTTGTTAGCAACCCACCTGTTACTGCTTGCAACTATCTGGGGCTACCGTTTCCTCAGTGGGTGCCGGCTGTGGGGTCACCACCCCTCTGATTTGGCCAACTCAGTGCACCTTTCGTATCGTCACCCCCAGTGTCCGCAATCCCTCTGCCTCTCGCATCTACCGTCATGGGACGCACAAGACTGGTTAACCCTGGCACTCCTGTGCCTTGTGACACTCTTGGTGCGAATTTTGCTCCATCCCCACTCTGACCGCAGCAAACTTGACCAAATATTGAGTGCCATTGAAACCACTAAAACTCTACTGGAATCTAGAATCAATACCATTGCTATCAGTATCAGTTTCGCGCATGAAGATCACTGTAAGCTGACAGATAAATTGCCCCAGTCAGAGAACACAATCGTAGAACTCCAGCCTGCCACCTTGGACCTTCACCGCAAGATGCAGTCTCTTGCAGATAGATTTCAGGTATTAGAATGCAGAGCAGAGGATGCCTAGAGGTGCTCGTGGCACTATGTCAGGGTCGATGGCATGCCTGAAGATGTGGAGGGCTCGCCCGCCGTAGTCTTCTAAGAATGCTGGTTCCCAAAATTCACACCGACATTCATGTTGTCCTCATTTTCAATTGAAAGGGCACACTGGTTTCTGGCCCGGCCTCCCCCAGCCTTCACCCCCAAGAGGCTCCACCACTTTTGCTTGTGGTCCTGATTCTGCACTACATAGACCGGGATGCAGTGTTACAGGCGGCAAGCCATGTGGGTTCCCTCAAAAAAGACAATTCCCCAATTCTGTTCTCTGACTATACCATGGCACTGCAGCAGGCCTGATTTCTGGGAGTTAAGAGGCGCCCCTGTGAACACAGAATCCATTATTCTTTGTTGTTTCCCACCCCCTTAAGATTATCCATGACCAGAACTTGCACTTCTTCACCGACCTAGCAGTGGCTTGGGACTGGGTTGAGAACTAGGGATTCCCCTCGAGATCGCCTACCATGTCCGCAGGGTCCGTGTCTCGGACCGGGTGAGTCCGGCATCACCCTAGAACAAGGCCCGGCAGAGGTCGTCTTAGAAGGCACCCTCCTTCTCTTGCGGAGGGTCATTAAGCGGCTCTGTTGGCGGCTGCGTCCTTCCGAGACCCCGTTCTGCCTCCATAATTTCATCCTCGTCCTCTTCCTCTGGTCATGAAGATCTATCACAGACCCCATTTCCTCCCTGTGACCCTGTGGAGTCCCCTCAGAGTGTGACCCCCCCCCAAACTGCGGACAACCTAGTGTAATAACCCACAGTAGTTACACCTGATGCTGGCTTTGCTTCATGATACTTTTCCTGCCTGCCACCTTGCGAGGAGTCAAAGCCGAACACTTTGGAACGCCCCCCCTTCCCCACTCCTCGGTCCGGGAGGCAGATTATGAGACAGTGGTTTCTATCTCTCGAATAGACGTCCCACCTCGACCTTGTTTGGATCTCGGATTATAACTGGCGGTCCTGGCATGGCCTGGGCTTGGAGACTCTCCCACGTCTATTGCATGGATCACTGCAACTCATTTTGCCTTGGCAATTTCATCTTTACACTGTGACAGTGCGGGCCCAAATTGGTGCTGTGCCAGCACTCCCCTCAACGGAACATCCATGATGACTTTGGTTCTTTTTGGGTGGCCTGCTCTAATAGGGTATGCTATTGTTTTCTATTATTTGTGCATATGCTTTGGCAGAGTTTCTATGTGATATTAGATGGTGTGCGGGAGCAGTGTGAGACTATGGGCGTGGGTCACAGGAGTAGGGGCTGATGGTTTTTGGCATCCTTGATGATGAACACTTACGTTGTTCTCACATGGAACATCCAGGGCATGTCACACCGACTAAGTGGTACAGAATCCATATCCTACTGCAGAGCCACAGAGTCTGTGTAGCCCTTCTACAAGAATCCCACACAGTTCTGGGGGAGGGTGTTAAACTACAGAAGGGCTTGCATGACGAGGTATTTAGCACCAATTACTCCTCTTTTGCTAGGGTAGTTTTGATCTGGAGTCTCATTTAGTGTTAATGGACCAATTCTCAATTCTGAGGGCAGGTTCATATTCCTTGAGGGCAGATTAGACAAGGATCCTTTAGTTATAGGTAATATACATGCACCACATGCTCATCAGCAAGCTTTCCTTGCCATACTGTCTACACATTTGGCGGATGGGGTTAACATCTCATGTTTGTTTGGGGTTAATTTAAATAGCATATTGGATGTGTGCTTGGACAGGTCGCAACCTCCTTTTTACAAAATACAGACAATATCCAGTGCCAAAGTAATGCGACAATGGTTACGACACTGGACTCTCTCAGACGCATGGAGGGTGCATAACCCAGCCACGCACCTCTACTCCTAAATCTATGACACCTATGTGAGGTAGGTTGGCTAGGGTGGTATGCTCTTCAGCTTTTTGCTCCCCGCATAACACAAATGGAATATCTAGGGCGGGACATCTCAGATCGTAGCCCATTGACCTTGGGTGTGGAATGTGGGAGAGCGCGGCCGGCCGTTCCAACATGTCAACTTTCAGCCCCGTTGCTGGACGATAGGCTCCTTCAGGAAACCCTGGCTACCCAATTGTCAGAATACTTTGAACACAGCGAGGATACTGCATGCTCAAGAGTATTGAAATAGGAGGCGATGAAGGTGGTAGTCCACGACTATTGCATCCAGGCTCGGGTGGCCGAATGCAGATCCTTGGAGCAGGAATTGCTTCGAATGGAGCGCTCATACATGGCTGCTGGGAAGAGGGTAGTGATGGACCTTACTGCGAGGATAGACTTGAGTGAACTTCACGAAGAAGAGATGGTCTTGACTTAGAAACTTCAGTGCCTGGATTGGTCAGCTTACAATGCCAGAACACATTCCAAGGAAGTTAAGTTTGGCCGCCTTCTGGTATGGATCCAGAAGGAACAGCGAAGATGCCCCATTCATGCTCTTTGCGATGAGCTGGGCGGTCTCACTCCATCATGACTAAATCTTTCCTGGCAGCTCTTGAACTCCTAGAGTCCCAGCAGGTCTACACAAAGAGATGGAAGGCCCCATTACACGAGAAATAAAAACTGCACTCAAAAATCTGGCTTCAGGTAGGACTCGAGGCTTGGATGACCTACCCACCGAATTTTACAAAACCTATTCCACATGTCTTTCCCCCAAGCTGTCCCAGCTTTATCAAGAGGCCCTGGATTTGGGGGGTCTACTGCCATCATTTAGAGAGGCCGCGTTAGGTTCTATTCTGAAACCCTTTAAGGACCTCCTTGACCTGGCATCCTAAATGCAGATAGTGTTATTAAACACGGATTACAACATATTTAGTAAAGCCTGAGCTGACGAGCTCTTTGGTGTATTCATTCACCTGGCTCACCCAGACCAAAATGGCTTTACATTGAGCAGCTAGACTTACCTGAATATCCAGAGATTGTTGAGGATCATGAATGCAGTACTAGGACACTGGCTATAGTCGTCTAGGTTAATTCTTGATCTAGAACGAGTGTTCAACATGCTTGACTAGTCCTAACTTTTCACAGTACTCCACAAAATGGTCTGTTTGTTTTACACAGTGGCTAAGATCCAACTCGAGGGGTGCGTCTCTGACCTAATTGTGATCAGTAGGGAGACGTGCCAGGGCGGCATACTCTTCCCCCTGTTATTCTCTTTAGCCATGGAGCCTCTTGCTGCCAGAATGCGGCAGGTATGCCAAGCCTGGGTGGGGTATCCCATTCCTGATGGTCATGTTTAATGTTGAAGCAGGTTCTGATTATCAAATAGGAGAACAGTCCTCTCACTTTACTCCAACAATGTTCTCCTTTACGTTAGAGGTGCCCGAGATAGGTTTGAACAAATGGCACATGTTCGTGAGGATTTAGGAAATGTCTTGGCCCTCATAGTCAATAAAGGCAACCCATGCCTTTTTCTCTTATGTCAGGATACTCCCCCCGCTATTTTCCTTGCTGGGAAACGATCAGCTTTGATGGGAAAGCACTATGTACAGATACCTGAGTATTAAAATCTTTCTCAGGAATGAGAACCTTTGAGATGGTAACTTGATGAGGGTTGTGACCTCGTTGAGGGCCCAATTGGTCTTCTATGGACTATGGGTCATATAGCCATCTCTAAAATGGTAATATTACCAAGTCTACTGTACTACTCCTCCTTCTTCTCACTCATAGTTTCTTCTGTGAACTAGATTTCCTATTGGATGACTTGATATGGTTGAATGGTTGTCGTAGAGTGGCCTTGTCGGTGTTGGAAACATCCTGCCAACCAGCTAGTTCTGGGAACTCCGTATTTCAAAGCCTATTACCTGGCGGCTCAACAAGTTGTTGGCTGGAGTGACATTGGAAGAGACCGGTATGACTACTGCGCCTCGGGCTTTGAGCCAGATATGTAACTTGGCTCTCAACCTGATGCATGTGCCCAGCTGGTAGAGGTGGTGTTGCGCTCCCTGATCAGGCTTCGTACACTTAACAAGTATAGGGCTTCTTATGCCCTAAATATTCTGCTGTTTGGCCTTGCTGACCAGCATTCTCACCTAGATGGTCAGACTTTCTCTTTGGTACATGGCCAGTCTCAACGCACTAGGTGATCTATTCAACAATAATCAACTGCAATCATTTCAGGACCTGAGAGATAATTTTTCTCTACGTGAAGTACAATTTCTGACTCATGGTCTCCTCACACACATTTTATGCTCCAATTGAGCAGTCGTCGAAATGGAACCAGCTGTTCATTAACCTACATGGGAATCAGTAAACACTGAGTGAGTTGGCTTTACCAATCGCAATGTTCCCATCTGCATGTCTCACTACAATGACTGTGGGAAACATGGGAGACAGAGTTCAAAAGGCTTCTGCACGAAAAAGAATGGGCAAGAGCACTCGCATACCTACACAGTTTTCAATTAATTATTTTTTTATTCTACACTAAACCTATCTTTCACCTGCTCAGATACATAAAATTATTTCAGGAGCTTGAACCTCCTGTCCACACTGTCAAAGGACACCATGCTTTGAGATTGCCTCTCCTTGACTCAAGTTTTTCGTGTGTTGGCCAACTGTACAGGTCTTCCTCTCTGACCCACTTGGAAACATTCTGCGCTGGGGATTTTTCAACACCCTTGCAGGCATAGAGTGGTTTCACGGTTCCTGGACCTCGCTCTACTTCTAGTTAAAGGGCAGTCATGCATCGGTGGAAGACACCAGCGGCACCATCAGTAGCAATGTGATGCAGGGTGACTTTGCAGTGGTCGCAAGAGGAAAGTAAAGTCTTTCACAGAGAGGAGAGAAGAGGGTTGATTAAATAGCCAAATGTGGATGACTAGGACGAGCTTTAGATGACACTGGGTGATGACCCGAGGGATGACAACCTACCCCCGTGATGGGATAGGCACTCACTTCTCTTTTTAACTCTGTTCTGCCACCTTATGTGGCACTACAGAGTCTAGAGCTGCCAGGGCTCCCTCCCCATTAGCCTCCATTCAGTATCACAAGATAGTACACTTCCCGGGGGGGGGGGGGGAGCGCTTTCCTCCCCCCTTACCGGGACAAGATTGTACTAATCTCACAGGACCTTCGACGCAACTGGGAACTAGTTTACCGGTCCTTTCTTTCCCCTCCCTCAGTGATCCGGGACAAATATTGGCAAGAACCGTCCACAGCATCACCCCATAAGTTCTACCATGACGCATTTTATTTTGGAATCTCCTACCAATAGCCTCTGTTCTGTTACTTCTTGTTCTTATTCGGTCGCATATTATTGACTGAGAATGATTTCTGTGGCCTTGTACGGTACTTCTATTATTGTACCTGTGCTTCAAGATTGCAACCACACATTGCAATCTGCCTTTGTTGTAACTTATGCTCAAAGGTGTATGCTGTTCAAATACCTCGGTATTTGGTATCACAGAGATCCCGAAGTAGTGATCTGTGAAAACTATGGCACTACCATCACCAAACTTGAAGAAAAAATAGACAGATGGATCCACCTGCCATTGTCACTGGCGGATAGAATGGCCATTGTTAAAATGGTGCTATTCCCCAAGATATTATATTTATTTAACAACATACCGATACCACCACCTGCATCGGTCTTTCAGAGACTCACCACAAACATAACCAGGCTAATATGGGCCGGGAAACTAGCCCGTATAGACCTACGTACATTAACATTACCATACGCTAAAGGTGGCTTTGTAGTGCCAGATTTATTACTATATTATTTATGTGCGCAAGCACAATATGCTCATTATTGGTTTTATCCGATACAATATCTACCACATACAGCAGTGGAAGATGGCGATGCCCACCCCATCCCACTACAATATATTCTACCACATCCTCGTCCCCAGGTAGCTAGGAATGAAATCAATACGATAAAGGCCACGAACTCCGCGTGGCAGCGCATGGGGAAATTGTCACCGAAATTACCGCTATATGCACCATCACCCCGCGTTAACAGTGACACACACTGGTGGCGGTATGTCATTGCTGCAACAAGTTGGCATCACCACCATGGGGGATCTATACAGCGAAGGAAGGTTTATTGATGAATCTGACCTCAGTTATATTCGCAACCAAACGCCCCTATTTAAATTTACATATTACAGACTGAGGGGGGCCATCAAGGAACTATATCCCACATTCCCTGCGGAACCACCGACATTGGCAGCATTACAAATGATACTTACTACCCCAACCAATGCACATTTGGTATCCAAACTGTATAAACTATTACAGGATGATATAGCAGGTGATTCCAGTAGAGCTAAAGACCGCTGGGATGCCCAATTAGAGAAACCACTGCAAGAGGCCGAGTGGCAAGATTGCTGCACACTAACGTCCTTACTGACACCAAATGGCAACCTGCGCATCATTCATTACAAATATATACATCAAACATATCACACCTCACACAAGTTATACAAATGTGGATTGAGAACGTATGCTAGATGCCGCCGCTGCGGAACGGATGATGCCGATTTCATGCACCTAGCTTAGCGATGCACAAAAATTAGTAAATGCTGGGAAGAAATAACGATGACTTTAAGTCAAATATTGGAAATGAAGGTAGAATGTTCAGTGAAAACATGCTTATTGGGCACAGTGGAGAAATTAAGATCCACTAAACGAAAGCTATGCGCCATAGCGTTGTTGATGGCCAAAAGACGTATATCCATGCACTGGGATAGTAAGAAGTCTCCTAGTAAAAAGCAATGGTTGGTTGATCTAGTTTATTGTAAGGACACCTTAAAAACGTATGAGGAAGAGCTACCAATAGTATCTAGACCTAAAGATTTTTGGTCGCCGCTGACAGAATATCTACAGTCTCATCCAGATATGCTGGCCCCTGATACTGTGTAATTGTACATACTGTAAATTGTTGTACATGGAAATAGTGCTACGTATACTGTATACTGTAAACCTACAAAATGTCTGGTCTATATGTGTTGCCTATGGGGAAATACTGTGCACTGGGAAGTTTTGTTCAATGTTGCTCGTTTGTTTTTACCTTATGTATGCAATAAAACTTTAATTAAAAAAAAAGTGTATGCTGTAATGTCACTGTCTTATTTTATATACTGTATACCTCTCTCTGTATCTCATACTTTTTTGCAACCGCAGATTTTTTTCTGCTAGCAGGGTATGTCTTCATTACCAAAACTTTAATAAAAATATGTTTAATTAAAAAAAAAAGCTGTCACATAATATGGGGCTTTCACCCCAAACTTTACAGTAATGGCTTGAAACAGAGGTGCGTTATGGTGTTCTCTTTATGCATGACAGATTTACCAGATTATTTGGATCATCAAGACCCTATTGGGTCATGAACCCCATACCCCACCTACACCAGCTGCAACATTACAATGTAAGAGGGTGGTGTCATTTTGAATAAGGCAGGCCTATTGGCTTTGTCAGGGGGGTCACCACATTAAGCCTAATAACCAGGTTATACTTTGTCAACGTAACTCATTATAAGGGATGTCAGTATATATCAGGCAGGCCTACAGGTTTTGTCAGGGTGTCACCAAATTAATACAATTAACCATGTTTCATGTTTAAACCTTATAACACCATTAAAGTCAATGAAAACAGTACTACATTCATCATAATGGTAAACTTTCATTGTTCGATAGTCAGGTTGTCAATAGAAATTTTGAATTCATGTGCCTGAGTCTTAACTTCCTATAGGCCACAGAATTCAGCCATACAACCTACCACGAGGGTTCACCGCACTGTAAAGCTTAAAGCAAAATCTCCAGCTCTTAAGAGAGCTTGTCATGAGTGGAAGGCCCAGGAGCCTTAGGGTTGGTTTATAAAAAGACACTTTTAGACGAGCGGCTGCACTCTGTGCAGCCCCCCCACAACACTTCCTTAGTTTGTTGATGGTACCCTTGAATCCCGGGTGCCACCACAAGCCCCAGAAAGTATGTCAATTTAGCCCACACAGGGCATTATGGGGCACTCCATAACACGAGGGCATGCATATACAAAGCGTCTTGCCTGCTCCTCTGTTGTGCTGCTGCCTTTTTTGTTTGTTGCTTTTTTGAATGGGTGTCCCAGTCCCACCTGGGACATCCATGGCTGCACAAATCAGGGGCTACGGGCGGATCCCCAAGGCCCACACAGCCCCACTGGCTCTCTGCAGTAGAAGACGTCCTGGGTTTGGCTGCTCTCAGTGCCCTCCTGCCAGTGCTGCTCTCAGTGGGTGGGAGCAGAAGTGAGAATCCCTCCCATCGTGTAAAGTGCGAACGAGAGACTTTAGAGACACGAGTATGGGGAACAGGTGAGCACCCTGCAGGGCCTGTACCTCTTCACTCTTCTGTCGACCTCTGGGGAATGTGGTCCCCGTAGGCATTCTGATTGCGGCAAGCCTTGCGGAAGTGGGTCTCCAGGGCCAGAAGTTGGCTCGGGGTGGGGTTGGGCCACGCACGCCACTCTCTCCATAAATTGATAAGACCTTTGCTCTTGGCTCTTCCTGGGGGAATATTTCAGAATTAGGGTGGAGCACCACATGCTTGTTGTCTTCTTTTAGAGAGGGGAGATCTTTAAGGTGGCTTATCTCTGGCCTCTGTGGGCCTGTTTGCATCATCTTTGGCTCGTGTAGCTCGGGGTGGCGAGGTTTAGCCCCCAAGAACATTTTCACTAGGCTTCCTAGCCTCTAAAGGGGCACATTTTGTGGGAAGCTGGATTTTCTAGCTCCCTGCTCCAGCGTTCTCTTTTGCCTGCCTCCTGGTGCTCTACTCTTGCTGGTAAGGCATATGGCGCTGCCCCTCTGCTATCAGCCATCAAAACACCCTCTTGCCCTCACTCCCAAGGCCCTGTGGATTTCTAGCCAGTTTAAGGGGCACCTAGGGTGGCCAGTGGAATCCAGGTCTTTTTCCCTAACTGGTCCTCAGGGGGCATAAGAGGCCCAGCACCACTGGCACTGGAGAGACATATCATAGTTCTGGGTGTCAGCTGGAGTCAAAGTGCTCAGTGCATCCTTGGAGGGCATCTAGTGGCGTCCCCTTCCCTCCTTGCATCATTTTCACCATTGACATCTCCCAGGACCGGGGTCTTCTCAATTGTCTCTCCGTGGTGCTGTGGTTCTTATGAGGGTTGGAAGGTTTTGGAGCCAGGCACCACTGGACAATCCCACTACTACCAACAATGTAAGAAATTGGGTTATTAGTTGCGATTGGTGTGAGTCCTTTGCAAGTAATAAGTCCACAATTGTCTTATTACAGGGACCCAAATTCTCATTTGTAGCACCTGACTCTCCTAGGATAGGGAAGCAGAGCAATCCTGCCTTGATAGCCAGGTCCAGTGGGAAGGACAGTTCTCCCTTTCGGTCCTGCAAGACTTTTTTGGTATGAGCCCACTCCACGGACCCTCCACTTTGGGAAGTTATGGCTTTTGTATCTGTTCCAAAGGTGAAAAAATCTGCAGTTAGAAGTATCCATCAGAACAACAAGTTCCTTACCTTCAGTAACTCTGTTTCTAGTGGATACTCTGTTTAACCGCAGATTCCTCACTGCCCTACCACATCCCTTTTCTGTGGAGTGGTCTCTCTTCATCATCTAAAAAGATCCCAAATTACAGATCTGCACACTGGTACTTCCAATTGTTTTATGATTTGTGTCTGAGGGTGCGGAAGAGTCAAGCAAGAAACTGATGTTGGAGCGCAGGGGTGGCATTTATAGGCGCCTCTACTCCGTCACGTTCAAGGTAGTACGAAGTCAACGTGGAGCCGCGTGGTGTCACCTAGCAGTTCACAGTGGGAAACAACCTTTACCACTACTCTTTAACAACGAGGGGCCTGAACCACGATCCCTCAACCACTACTGCATTTACAACTACCTAGTCTAAACAACGACCTGTCTAAACAACGACCTGTCTAAACAACGATCTGCATGAAGAGATTAGTTGTTTCTTTTGTTATAGTAAGTTGTCTGTCTGATTTGTTTTTTTATGGAGTGTAACATTTTGTAAAAATAATTAACTGTTTTACATTTTCTAAGTTTATTTATGCAATCTTACTAATTAATTTATGTTGTTTAAATTTACCTTCTGAGACCAGTAGATGGCACTCTTGGATTGTTTATGAATGATATATATATATATATATAGTGGCAAGTGTATCATGAGTATGATCTTTTGGGTGGCAAGGGTATTTTTTAGGGTTTATGGTGGGTAAGGGCATTTTTTACATTTTGGGTGGGAATGGGTTTTTGGGTGGCAAGGGTAATTTTAGGGTGGGTATGGGTTTTTGGGTGGCAAGTGTATTTTTAGGGTTAAGGGTGGGTATGGGTTTTTGGGTGGAAAGGGTAATTTGAGGGTTTAGGGTGGGCATGGTTTTTGGGTGGCAAGGGTAATTTTAGGATTTCGGGTGGGTATGGGTTTTTGGGATTGCAAGGGTATTTTTAGGGTTTAGGGTGGGTATGGGTTTTGGGGTGGGAAGGGGATTTTTAGGGTTTAGGGTGGGTGTGGGTTTTTGGGTGGCAAGGGTAATTTTAGGGTTTTGGGTGGGTATGGGTTTTGGGTGGCAAGGGTAATTTTAGGGTAGGTATGGGTTTTGGGCGGCAAGTGTATTTTTAGGGTTAAGGGTGGGTAAGAGGTTTTGGGTAACAAGGGTAATTTAAGGGTGGGTGTGGGTTTTTGGGTGGCAAGGGTAATTTTAGGGTTTAAGGTAGGTATGGGTTTTTGGGATTGCAAGGGTATTTACAGGGTTTAGGGTGGGTGTGGGTGTTTGGGTGGAAAGGGAATTTTTAGGGTTCAGGGTGGGTATAGGTTTTTGGGTGGAAAGGGAATTTTTAAGGTTTTGGGTGGGTGTAGGTTTTTGGGTGGAAAGGAAATTTATAACATTAAAAGTGAGTATAGGGGTGTGTGTGTATGTATATATACATACATACTATATATACATACATATATATATATATATGTGTGTATATAGTGTTAATACTTATCAATATTAATTTTGACAACACATATGTCTTTAGCATGCATGCCTTTACCACGAAATTTAAGATTTTTAAAGGTACATACAAACCCATTACATATATATATATATATATATATATATATATATATATATATATATATATATATATATATATATACACACATATACACACGCATATGGGTTTATACTTACCTGTAAAATAGATACATTAATGGGGTAAAGGCAATCATGGTAAAGGCATAGTAGTTGTAAAAAATAGCAGTTGTTAAAACTTTAGTGGTTTAGACTAGGTAGTGGTTGAAGAGTAGTGGTTTAGACTGTAGTTGTTCATGTGGTAGTTGTTCCATCATACAATCGTTCACAGTAGCACTGCGGTGAAGAATTCCAGATCCAGTCAGGCGCCTTGAGAATATTCTAAAGGTGAGGAATCTGCTGTAAAATAGAGTAGCCACCAGAAAGAACATTACTGTAGGCAAGTAACTTGTTCATTTGGTCACCAGCCGCACTCTTGCACATGCCACTGGAAAAAATGCTTCACTTTTTCACGTGTTTGTAAGTAATGTGCTTTTTACCAAAGGGCTGAATGAAGTACACCATTCAGAATATATGCAAATTAACCTAGTCTTTTTACTGAGGAAATCCAACCATTTCTGTAGTAAACGGCTGTTTCCTTTGAAGGCAAGTGCGAGGCTGCTACAGTGTGGACTTAAAATGTGGATTCTTTATTCGTTGTGCGCGCCGTCGTGACGCGCACAGCTGACCAACTCCAGTCAGGTTGCTCTGACATGCGAAACCCTGAAGATTATGCTCCAGAGTTGGATAGCCCAACTGTGCCAAAAGTGGATGCAGTGTCAACAGGAGGGATTTGTGTGTTTAATTACCTCAGTAGACGGACACGCGCTTACAATTTCATTAATTTAGAAAGTATACAAGAGAACACCAAAACATATAGATTTGAGTGTTTGCAGAAAATAACCTCTGAAGTTTGCACTACTCATGTGACTCCAGGCACCCATTTGAATGAATCAGCCACCAAGCAATACACCTGAATGTTAATATGTAAACTTAACCTAGCAGTTTATTATGGTAACAGTTGTGTAAGCTTTACATACATAGTATAAGGAACGATTTAAAAAAATGTGCACAGTTTGTAATAATGAAATGTCTGTTAATTGAACGAAGAGCTGAAACAGTAAATAACTGCGTTTCCAGCATTGTGTAGTTTTCAGTGCTGGCATAGCGACAGCTTTAGCTTTTTCACCAGTTTCACTTATAAAATAAAATAAAAAATACGAAGACACACTAACTGAAAGCATTGCAGGTTTGCAAAGGCGGACCTATTGTTTTTGCAATGATTGTTTGTTTTATGTTTTCAACTGGCAGTGCAGCGTGTTTTTCTGCCGCCCTGAGGGAAAGGATTGTTGATTAAGTCCCTCTACCCTTGTTTTAACTTGTGATATATGCTGTCCTTGGGACATTGAGTGAAAGTGGGTCTGGGAAAGTGCTTTCCCTGTCTTTTGATAATTGAGTTCACAAAGACGACATGTATTTATTTATTAGGTTTTGATTCGCGTAGATGTTATCCGAAGGGATGGTAGAGCTGAGGCCTCTGACCGACTAGAGCCTATGTGAGGCCAAAGAATTCTGTGGTGACTTGCTTTATGTATTTTAGGGAAAGGGGGTAGAGTATTCTATATAATAAGTGGGTCTTTGTATCTCCGCATCCACGAGAGCATAATGGTTGGCGTAGATGAGGTATGAGTTTTTACTTCGGAGTCTGGGACTTCTGGTATGGCTTTTATTTTGTTGAAATGAGACTACAATCGCAACATGCACAGGGAAAGATGGTTTGTATGAAGGAAAAATTCTTCTGCCAAGCACTATCCATTATCGCCGACCTACAGCTGGTGGTTGGCTCCCCATCCAGGAAAGAATTAAATTCAAAGCAATGTGCATTGCCCTTAAAGCTATCTCCGGGAAAGGCTCTCCAATGATTCACTCTATGGTGCAACTCTATCGCCCTAATAGGGCCTTGAGATCCGACAACAAACGATTACTTGCAGTTCCCAAGATCAAGCGATCACGAACTGGTGGTCGGCGGTTCTCATATAATACAGCTAAGTTTTGGAACCAACTCCCCGACCACATACGTCTGGAATCCAATCACCTTAAATTCAGAAAGCGGCTTAAAACTTTCCTCTTCCCTTGATCTGCTTACAGTCTAAATAGGCGCCACAGTAAGCGCTGGGATGCCCATGGGTAGCCATGCGCTATATAAATGTGTATTCATTCATTATTGCCCATTTTTTCACCTGTTTTCTACCGACGCCCCTACATTGGCTAGTTTAAAAACACTCATACTCTTGTTTGCAGATGACACTTTGTTGATCTCCAAGACCCTCAGCAGTTTGCAGCGAGTGCTGCTACACTTTGAGGATTTCTGTAGAGCACGTGGCTTGGAGATCAACTCCGCAAAGACAAACTTTGTCATTCAAACAACATAGATCTTTTAAGGGCAGAGTAATGCTGGGGGGTATTCCACTGGAGAGGGTCGATGTCTTTAACTATTTAGGTGTCAACCTGTATTCAACTACGTCATGGAAACCCCAGGTGGATACAATGTCCCTGGTGCCATACTTAAAGAACATAGTAGCTCATTTAGCAAACCAATTGCCCCAGTTCTACAGATGTATGGTGCTAAAGCTCTGGGCTCAGCCTTATATGGCTCTGAACTGTGGGGGTTCTCTAATATCTCTTCTTTAATAAAATCTGAGAACAAGTTTTTAAGAAGTCTGGCTCACCTCTTTCCCAGCTCCCCGCTTAAACCGGTGATGATTGATTTGGGTAGGAAAGCGTTAACCAGTAAAGCCACACTGCACCCATTGCTATTCTGGAGAAGGCTATGATCTACACCAGAACTAGTTCATTATGTTACTGCCCTAAAGGAAGTTATGGATGCTGACTGTTATCACAAAATTGAGTGGCTTCAGGAGATCGAAAAATAGTTATTTGCGACAAGACTTAAGGAGTTATGGGAAAATCACACTTGCCAAACCTTTCTCTCAGCTGAGCTGATGAAAAAACATTGTTGGTCTTGGATTACCCAATTTGAGGCCTGGGAGGTAGTGAGTTGTCCATTAACGGGGCAGTTTTTAGATTTTAAATGCTGTCGTTTCCTGGAACCATATTGGGATATCATTACTGTGCCACTGGATAGGAAGCTCTACTTCCAATTCAGGGTTGGCACATTGCCATTAACATCTTTTACCAATAAATGGGTTTCAACCAAGGGTGCTTTCTGTCCTGCATGTAATAGCTCTGCTGAAACAACTGCACATGTTCTGTTTGCCTGTCCGGGCTATGCTGTCCTTCACTAGAAATGGATCAAACCTCTCTGCAAGCATTTGGGGACATGAAGCAGTTGTACTGCCCTCAGAACTTTAAGGTCAGATTCTCACTCATTGTGCACATGTTCTGTAGCTAAGTTGTTGGGTCAAATGTGGATACAAAGATCTAGGATGTACATTGTATAATTCGACTAGAGCCATCTTAGATCCTGTCAATAAATCCACCTGGGTCTTAAAGTACTGTACTCATTGCGAGTAAGCTAAGGGACGCCACTGCTATGACACTAGTGTCCCTCAAAGTTTATGGCAGTTTAACTCTCGATCTGCTTTTAGCTACCTAAAATTGTGTAGAGATAATGGTCGTATGTATGTGAGAGCTATATGTATAGCTCTGCAGTTTGTACCCTCTTTTGCTGCTGGTGTGTTTAGTTTTTGCACAAGAAGGCCCCTTTCAGTCAACATTATTGTCTGGAAAAAGCTCAATACATAGGGATCTTGTATTTTGTACCAGTGTAATCACAAGTTCTCTATGTATGTTGCGATGTGCTGGCTCTCATATCAAAATGAACTGGTATTCTCTGTTAGATATTTCTTTCTACTTTTTCATATAGACTGCACCTTTATAGCAATCGCATGAACGTCAATACAACAAAATGCCAGGGGTAGCAGAGGTGACATCACACGCCATTTAACCTTTACTTTCACTCACACACGAATGTGTACACATACGCACAAATTTAGACATACACATATCGTTCTCACATAAACACACTCTCACCCACAAGCGCGCACACTACATACATTTTAAATAATTTGTTCAAGGCATGTGAGCTGTAGATCACATGCTTTGCATACTCCTGCCATCTAGTGTTGGGTCCGGATGTTTGCAAGTTGTTTTTCTTCGAAGAAGACTTTCCAGTCACGAGGTAGGTTACCCCTCCTTTCGGTGATAGTGCGCATGGGCATCGACTCCATTGTTAGATTGTTTTTTTCCGCCATCGGGTTCGGACGTGTATTGCTGCACTCCGTTTCCAAACCGTTTCTTCGGGTTCCCCTCGGTGCGCAATCCACTCTACCCACGTCGGTATTGTTTCGAACGCGTATCCCACTTCTCCGCGTATCGTATCCATCAAGGAAAACTCTATTTTGATCGAAGATCTTCGTGAAGGCCGTCCGGCCTAGCCACGTCGGTCCACTTCGCAGTCGATGGAACAGACTCCATTCAAATTCTGCCCTCAGTGCCACGCCAAGTATCCGCGCACCGACTCGCATGAAGTGTGCAACTTGTGCTTGTCTCCGGAGCATAACGAACAGGACTGCGACGCGTGCAGATCGCTCCGATCAAAGAAAGCGCTCCGTGATCATCGGGCTCGACGTCGCGAAATGCAGAGTCAAAACGTCGAATACATGCCGGACATCTTCGGCGAAGAAGTCAAGCATGAATTAGACGCACAAGGGGCCGAGGAAGAACAAGAAGAACTTGCCTCCATTCCAGAATCGGACTCCGAGATGGAAGAAAACTTGCCACAAGGTCAACGTCCCGTGAGTACCGAACGCCCCTTGACCCAAACTCCAACTCAGCCGAAACAAAAGGCTTCGGTCCCACCCCTGCCTTCGGGACACGGTCGGCACCGAGAAGATGTTTCTGACGCCCCGCCCTCCAGCTTGGCACCGAAACACGTCACTAACCCTTCCTGCTCGGGATCGAGTCGGCCAAAGTCTGGCACCCGAAACCTGCTTTGGAGCTGAAATCATTGACACCTTCGGCGAAAAGTCATTCTACCCCGGCACCGAAATCCTCGGAGCCGAAACCTAAAACTGTTCCTCCAAGGCTGCAGGATCTGATTTTTGACGCCCCAACACCCAAATCGGACCCAAAACAAAAGGAACCTTATGTAAACCCAGTTACAGGACGTGTTCTTACTAAATCACCTCAGAAACGCAAACCTGAGTCAAGCGACACCCTTTACCATATTCCTTTGAAGGGGAAAAATGTAGTTACTAACCCCTCCCCTCCTCCACCACGTTCCCCTAAACCAACTTTTCCACCTATGCAGCATTTACTGATTACACCAACTAACTCTCCACCACCACCACCTGATGATGATGATTATGATGAAGGAGATGGGGGGGGGACAATATTTTACCAATAGACCCCTGGAAGGATTATAACACGGATTCACCTACAGATAACGACCCAGATCTTTACCCTGCAAAGCCCTCTCCTCCTGACGACAATGTAGGATATCTAGAATTACTTGCTAGAGCTGCAGAATATCATGGGGTACAATTACATAAGGAATCTCTAGAGGTAGATGTCTTATTTGAAACGCTTAGTAGCACACAAAGGGCTATCCACACTTTACCTATGCTTAAAGGTATGATGAGACATGCCAATGATATCTTTAAAGATCCAGTATGTGCTCGCATTCTCACCCCCAGAATTGGTAAAAAATATAAGGCTTCTCCCTCAGATCCAGTCTTTATTAAAGGACAGTTACCACTAGACTAGGTCTCTAATACCCCTAAACGGGCCAATTCACAGACTACAGGGGATGCTCCCCCTCCTGACAAAGAGTCAAAACTATTGGACGCCTCCAGTAAACGAGTAGCCGCCCAAGCAGCAAATCACTGGCGCATTGCCAACACCCAGGCCCTGCTAGCCAGATATGATAGAGCACACTGGGATAAAATGGAGCAATTGCTACAACACCTCCCAGATGAGCACAAGGCAAAAGCCCAGGATTTAGTCCAGGAAGGGAAGCTCATAACCAATTCCTCAATTAGATGCGCTTTAGATGCTGCAGACACCGCAGCTAGAGAAATCAATACTAGTGTGTTATTAAGGAGACATGGATGGCTGAGGATTTCTGGCTTCAAACCCAAAGTACAACAGTCTATTTTAAATACTCCTTTTGACAAGGAATATCTCTTCGGGCCAAAAGTAGATAAGTCCTTAGAAAAAATGAAAAAAGACCCAGAAGTAGCCAAGTCTATGGGAGCTCTGCAGTCTCCCTCTAATCGGAGCTCCTTTTGTCGCTCCTTCTACCGTGGAGGGTCGAAAACCATGTCCTCAGACAATACTGCTGCCTCCTACAAAGGCAACAATCAATCTTCCTCTACAAGGGGCTTCTTTAGAGGAGGATACAGAGGCAACAACAACAAAGGTTGAGGCAGGGGTTCCACACCACATAATTCCCCCTCCCCAACAAGCAGTAACTTGCCTACACTTCCCCCCTGTTCATTTAACACCTGTCGGGGGACGTCTTCTACAATTCCTCCCCATTTGGCAATCTATCACCACAGACAAATGGGTGTTAGGAATTATCCAACATTGTTATTGCCTGGAGCTTACCAACAATCCTCCAAACATTCCACCACGTTCTCACAAAATGTCACCAGAACATTAACATTCACTTCAGCAAGAGGTCCAATCTCTCCTGTCCAAAGGAGCCATAGAACCTGTGCTGTTACAACAACAAGGTACAGGCGTGTACTCCCTGTACTTTCTCATCCCCAAAAAGGACGGCTCCTTGAGACCTATTCTAGACCTCAGAGAACTAAACCTCTACATACTTTCAGAGTATTTCCACATGGTGACACTTCAACAAGTGCTCCCACTTCTACAGCAGGGCGATTTTATGTCTACTCTAGACTTAAAAGACGCATATTTCCACATTCCAATTCATTCCGCTCATCGCAAATACCTCAGATTCATAATAGCGGGTCATCATTACCAATTCAAAGTACTACCGTTTGGAGTCACCACTGCTCCCAGAGTATTTACCAAATGTCTGGCAGTAGTCGCAGCACATCTGAGAAGACAACACATCCATGTCTTCCCATACCTAGACGACTGGCTCATCAAAGCAAACACTTACCAAATGTGTCTCCAACACACTCAAACCACTATTCACTTACTTCACTAACTAGCGTTTACAGTAAATGTGTTGAAATCTCATCTACAGCCTTCCAACACACAAACTTATCTGGGAGCCACGATAGACGCTCAGAAAGCTCTAGCCTCTCCCAATACAGCCAGGATTCACAGTATTCAGGCCCTTCTCACTCAATTTCAGCCCAACCAATCATTACCAGCAAAAGTATTCTTGCAACTGCTAGGGATGATGGGGTCTTGCATTATAATTGTTCCCCATGCAAGACTAAACATGAGTCCCCTTCAAGAATGCTTAGCAAGTCAGTGGAACCAGTCACAGGGTCAGTTGACTGATCTAGTGTTGGTAGATGGCCGCACCCATTGCTCTCTGCAGTGGTGGAACCCACAAAATGTATCCAAAGGGCGGCCCTTTCTCGACCCTGTTCCACAGACAGTGCTAACAGGAGACGCATCGCTCACTGGTTGGGGCGCTCACCTACAAAGTTACACAATCCAAGGAGTATGGAGTTTAAAGTACAAGAACCTCCATATAAATCACCTACAGCTACTAGCAGTGTTTCTAGCGCTCAAAGCCATTCAAACTCACCTAATAGGCAAAACTGTCCTCGTCCGCATGGACAACATGACAGCTATGTACTATATACAAAAACAAGGGGGAGACACACTCTCTCCAACTGTTACGCCTAGCACCAGCCATTTGGAAATGGGCCATACATCACAAAATTTATCTCCTAGCAGAATATCTTCCAGGAGTAAACAATCAAAATTGCAGACCTTCTCGGCAGACAGAGACAGCCAATCCACAAGTGGGAACTTCATCCCCAGATTCTTCTTCCCTACTTTCAGAAATGGGGATTTACTTACATAGACCTGATCGCCGCAGCTCAAAACGCAAAATGCCCAAGCTTCGCCTCCAGGTTCCCATACCCGCTCTCCAAAGGCAATGACCTATGGATCAACTGGTCAGGGATATTTGCCTATGCTTTTCCGCCTCTCCCACTCATTCCGGTAGTAGTTCGGAAGCTCAGACAATGATCCCTCAAACTCATGCTCATAGCTCCCACATGGGCACATCAACCTTGGTTCACCACTCCTCTAGAGCTCTCAGTAGTTCCACACCAAAAACTGCATCTCAACTCCAGTCTCCTCCCTCTGAGCCATGGAGAAATCAGGCATCCAAATCCCAAGGAACTCAGCCTAGCAATTTGGCTCCTGAAGTCATAGAGTTTGGTTATTTACAATTACCACCAGACTGTATGAATATCCCAAAGGAGACTAGGAAACCTACTACTAGGGCATGTTATGCAGCAAAGTGGAAACAATTTGTTATATACTGTAACAATAACAATATTGATCCCCTTGATGCTTCAATGCAAAACATCATCTGTTATCTCTTACACTTACAGCAATCTGGATTAGCCTACACATCCATTCGATTGCATTTAGCAGCAGTAGCTGCATACTTACAAAACAGACAACACTTATCTCTATTCAGAGTACCAGTGATTAAAGCCTTTATGGAAGGACTAAAAAGAGTAATACACCTGCACCAGTTTGGAACTTTAACATAGTCCTTACAAGGCTAATGGGTACACCTTTGAACCAATGCACAAGTGTCAACTACAATTTCTCTCATGGAAGGTTGCTTTTCTCATTGCAATCACTTCCTTAAGGAGAGTTGGTGAACTCCAGGCACTAAGTATACAAGAGCCTTTCTTTCAACTTCACAAAGACAAAGTGGTTCTTCGAACCAATCCCAAATTTCTTCCTAAAGTGTTTTGTGCTTTTCACATCAATCAATCAGTTGAGTTACCCATGTTCTTTCCTCCACCTGATTCTGTAGCAGAACAAGCTCTACACACACTAGATGTTAGAAGAGCTCTACTATATTATGTGGAAAGTGCAAAAGATTTTCGTAAGGCAAAACAGCTCTTTGTTACTTTTTCGCCACCACACAAAGGCAATCTCATATCTAAATCAGGCATTGCAAGATGGATCGTGAAATGTATCCAAACAAGTTATGTGAAAGTGAAAAGAACCTTGACAATACCCCCTAGAGCGCCATTCCACCCGCAAAATAGGAGCTGCTATGGCCTTCTTAGGGAATATTCCCCTAGCTGACATCTGTAAGACAGCAACATGGTCTACACCGCACACATTCACCAAATACTATTGTGTAGATGTGTTAGCGAGGCAACAAGCTAATGTAGGCCAGGCAGTATTTAAAACACTTTTTCAAACAGCTGCAACAGCTACAGGTTAGCCACTGCTTTGGGAGTTTACTGCTGTATAGTCTATGCAAAGCATGTGATCTACAGCTCACATGCCTCGGACGGATAATGTTACTTACCCAGTAAGCATCTGTTCTTGGCATGTAGAGCTGTAGATTCACATGCGCCCACCCGCCTCCCCGGGTACCTATACCTGTTGCAGTTTTCTTACTTTACATACATACGTGTGGACATCTCTATTCTACCTTTACTAACTCCATTCTCACCCTCTGCGGGAAAACAATCCAACAATGGAGTCGATGCCCATGCGCACTATCACTGAAAGGAGGAGTCACCTACCTCATGACTGGAAAGACTTCTTCGAAGAAAAACAACTTGCAAACATCCGGACCCAACACTAGATGGCAGGAGTATGCAAAGCATGTGAATCTACAGCTCTGCATGCCAAGAACAGATGCTTACTGGCTAAGTAACCTTATCCTTTACCCTCCTCAGCTGCCTGGGAGGGTCATATTCCAATAAATTGTAATTCATTTTTTATTAAACTAATTGTGAATAATAAAATATTATTCACTATTAATGTAATAAAGAATTGGCCAAAAACAAGGAAAGTGAAGCTGCCTCTGTGCCTGGCACTGATTTTGCTACCTCTGAGGCCAGGTGTTGCAAAGGCAGTGCCAGGGGTTGCAAGGGGCAAGCCAAGGGTCTCAGCTGCGATCCACAGCGACCCCTAAATGACTTCCATGATCAATCCTTGCTTTTATGGCTCATTTATAGCTTGAACTTTGCAAACAAATGTAACTCAAGTTTTAATAGTGTTGATAAAACGATGTAACTTGTATTAGTGTAATCAAAAATGTTCTCTGTATGCTGCGATGCTTGGCTCTCATATCAGAATGAACGAGTACTCATTGCCTGACATGTTTTTATTATTCCTTTTAAACATACTGTATATATTTATGTAATTATTTTTGCTTTTATGACCTTAGTGCCGAAATAAAGCTTATTGAAATGAAATTAAATTAAACCGTCAATGACTGCATTTTGTTGGAGGGAAAATCTATTAATTAATTAAGACAAAACAATTTTACACAATAATATGGTTTTAATCAATCAATCAATCAATTGGGAACATCAGCCAGTCTTAAAAAGAGAGACCAAAGTCTGAAGTTCAAAGTTCTGGATTACAGAACTACTCTATCCCTCAACATCCTTAGCTCTTTCCCTAACCAAAAAGGCTCCTCCCATTTTAGCAGTCATCATTTTTACAACATGCTATTATCACTTGCAGAATAAGACAAGTCAAGAGCAATAACATCACCAAAGGCAACAAGGCCTTAAACAACCCCGACATGCAGGACAGAACTCATTCAAACCAACCCATGAACCACTCATCAGGGGCACCTCCTCATTGACCATTTTCTTTGTAGGTCATGCAATGTCCAAATGGCCTCAGCCAAAGTCCCATTGTCCACCTGCACACACTCTCCCTTTATGACCGTCTTTATCAACTTTAATTCTAGTTCTTCTTCAAAATCAAGTGCGGGGGAGTTCACAGGGGGCTTGCAAACGCATCCGGGTCTAGCCAAACCGTCTCCGCTTCCCCCCGGCTCATCCCTCTGGTGGCCACCCTAATGACTGCCACCATGCTACTTATAACCACTTGTTTAATTGAAGTCTGTGTTCTTGTGGGACTTCTTTCCAAACTCTAGAACCAAAGTATTCCGCAGTTCATTTTGTCCAGTGCTGATGAAGCAAGGTCATTGGACGGCCCGTGGGAAGTCATGTAACTAGAAGATGTTCACAACTGGCATCACAAGGGAGGTGGTGTGTAGAGTCACAAGGGAGCAGAGGCCATTCCAGTACCGGGGTAGTTGCATGTGGAGCCGGGCCCCACACATCCAATAGTGATCCATCAGGCTGAAGGTGCCGCCCTGCATATTGGCGTTGTAGGCAGTAATCTTGCAGTTGAGGTTGCTCCCCACCCTTACTGTCCCATTTCCTCTGAAACAAAGAGAAAACGGTAGTAATTTCATTGCTATTCTAGGGGTGTAGTAAATCCTGTCCATGTATATCCCTGAGTGTTTGCATCCCATATTTCTTGACATTGGCCTATTATCTTATCAAATCTTAGGTGACCGTTTGTCTTGGTCCATCCCAAAACGATATTGCTCTACATATGAACTTGTCTCCAGGGTGCCATTTGTTATGGGCAAATACTGATCCTGTAATGCTAAGACATGGTCTGCTCGCACAATCAGGGGGTAGAGGGCTAACTAAATAGTTACTACATTCAGACGATGGATAAGACCTTTCAGTAATGCCTCGGTGTAATACCCTTTTTTCCCACTCTGTGTGAGCCCTGTTTTGCCCTGCCTTCTTCATTCTTGATATCTCTTCCATTGTCTCTTGTTTTTCTGTCAGGACTGGTAGGACTTCAGGGGTGGTGTCAAATCTAGTATTAATTTGTGCAGTTACAGGGCTAACATGTGTTGGTTGTAGCTTTGCTTTTATTCTGCATAAAAATAGGTGCAGGAGACAGCGTGTAATATTTAGGGATACCTCTTTAGGGAGATACAATCTGTCCACTACAGCAACATGGGGGATGTGGGAGCATACATAACAACTGGTGTTGTGCGTGGATGTGCCTATACTATGCATGTGCTAGTACCACATATTCTCAAATAAAGCAGTATAGAAAGGGTGATGATCAGTATCATTATCAACAGTTCTGTGCGTGTGTGTAATAGTTGATGTAGGATCAAAGGAATAAAAATGCACTAGGGCTAAGAATAGCAGTATTAGTGAACAGAGAAGGAAAAACAAACAAGAAATACATAACTTGAAGAAGTATTGTCTATTGTTGGAACGATAGAGGGAGGCTTTACTCCGGTTGCTTCTACTGTTCTCCTCCCTCTTTTTCCTGCTCGGTGTCCGAAAGGATGGATGGTACAGCTGCGGACAGGAAAATTGTGCTGAGGTGAATCCATGGTTTGTGACAGTAGACTTTCATTGCAGTAGCTGTGCTATCTGTTACAGAAAAGGGTCCTTGGAACTTAGGGATCTTTCACTTGCAAAACATTTCTCAATGTTAATTGTAGTTCCCATGGGCAAGGGTGTCTGTGCATTGGCACGCGTCAGCTACACGTGTAACCTGTTTAGAGAAGAACTTTGTGGCTTTGTTGGATTAGACATATAGACAGACATTTCAACTTGTACTACTTCGCACTCTCAATCTGCCACTTATGTCATCTTCATGGCACAGATATATTCATTACTCTCCCTGTCACAATCTGATACGGAGTCATGGTAATCTGGTCTTGAGGTGTTTCTTAAGGTGAACAATGCTAGTGAAAGATTTCTTTTTAGGAGGCTGTCCTTGGAAATGATAAGATTGCGCATTATTCCTAACAAGGTGGTGAGGTGGGAGGAGATATTATTGAGGATATGGGTGCCAAAGTCGGACCTGGTCCCCCTCAAGAATATCCCACTGGGATATTTACCTCATGGACCAGAAAATTAGCAGGAGATTTGACATCACAGTTGACACAATGTCCGGCTTCTTCAAAAATGAACAGACAACAACTATGAGATTGCGATAACGAATGCATCTGTCAATCATACCAATGGAGTCAATGTGCAGTTCCTTAAAGGGTCCTTGTGGTCGGGGTATTATAGAAGCTATTACCTTACAGGTGGGCCTTGATAAATACTGCTGGCACAAGTTACAGGTGTGCATGTACATTACAAATTAATCTTGGCATATTTGACAGAACATGTTGTCTCTGGCAGTGTGTAAAAGAAGATGTAACTGGTTTAGGGCTATCAGTAGCAATGCTTACGGCATGACATGTTTCCCTGTGGATATCTATCTATATATTAAATCTGTTCCTATCTGTGTGCATCCCTCAACTGTTTCTCATGCTCTGGGGCACTTTCTTGTATCTCTCTAAGGTGCAGGTAAGCTGTCTCAGTATAATGTCTTGATGCATCCAAAGGGTCCGATGATGTTGATGTTTCACTAGCTACCAAAACTGTGGTGTATGTGTCACTAAGGGGACGTTTTGCTGCATCTTTGGCTGTCCAATCAGCCAAGGCATTTCCACGGGATACAAAATCATGAGCACTAATGTGGCCTACGCACTTCACCTCTACGACTAAATGTGGCAGAGTTAAGGCTTGTATCAAGTCCTTCAAGAGGGGACAGTGCATGATGGGACTTCCATCTGACTTAAGGAATCCATGTCTGCTCCACCTCATTTTTTGTTTAAATATCTTTATTGGTATTTTTTGAATTTTATCATAACTGGCATCGTAATTGTATACAACACTGTCAATTGTACATCGCGAAATTATAGTGCCCATATGGCTTACAATAATGCAGTGGACAGTAGCAATAAGTTGATGTTAACGCATCTTTCCTATTTTCAGATGCACACACTATTTCGGGCGCTCATAAATAAGTCAATGTCTGCTCCACCTCATGATGTTAGAGTGCACTGTTGTGGTAGCATAGGTTGAATAGGATTATACTGTTATTGTTTCTCCATCCCTTGTTTGAAGGCTGCCACTAAAGGTCCTAGTTCAGTAGCCTGGGCTAAGTAGTGAAGTGAAAAAGTTATTTGCACTGTTATCTACAATATATCTGAAGAGTCAAGTTACATGACTTTGACCACTACTGCACCTGTGTGCCTCAATCCCATGTCCTAATCTATTGTAGAAAACCAAACTGCAAAAATATGCAACACTACCTGGATTGGGGTGTGCAAAGGAGGTAGCAAGGTTGACTATATGGTACTTAACTATTTTGAGGGAAGGTGATGATAATATTTCATAGCCTGATACTCTCTGTGTTGTTAGTGTCGTTTTGGCTTTCTGAATGATCGCAAATACTGCAGGTTCAGCGTACAATGTCAGAGGTGCACCTACAACAATGGAGGAACTTTTCTTCACTGCAAAGGCTGCCTTTGCTAGTGTTTGTTTGCAAGGGTAATGGCCTTTCATGACAGAATCAAGTAGGCCACTAAGATAGGCAATTGGCCTGGGGCCTAAAGTGTACTTTTTGGGTGAGGACAGCCGTTATAACCCGGCCATTACAGTGGCAAGAAAAGTAATAACTCTTTATTGTAGTTGTAGTCTGGTGTTCCTAACACTGGTGTATTTGTTATCTCTGTTTTTAACTTGCTAAATGTTTGTTTCATCTCTTTAGTCCATGTTATCCTGTCTTTCTGTATTTTAGCCTGTTTGGTAGAGCAAGCAGTGGGGATATTAACATACTGTTATCAAAAACCCATTGTCTAACTTAATTACATAAGTCCAGGATCTTCTGCATTCTTTTCACAGTCTTGGGCTCTGTCATCTGTCTGATGGATGCCTCTCTGTTAATTTTTTACCCTATATTGCTCTTGTCTGGCCATTACATTCATCATTCTTTTTAAACCTGCATTCTCTAATAAAATGTCCTGGCTTCCTGCAACAGTAGCATGTTTGTCTGCTCTAAAATATATTTGATCTTTTTCCCCCAAAACTTCCTTGCCCTCCTCTTCATATTATTTATACCTTGGGCATGTGGTTGGCATTGTGGAATGCCTTCAGGAGGCACACCCAGGGATAATGTGGCTAACTTAGTAGCAGCAGTGGCAATTCCTCCCTCAGTTTTCTTGGCCAAATTCTGCTGGACCAATTTGGCTGCTTCTTTCTCTATTTTCTCTTGTTCACTCTTTTCCTGCCTATTCTTACAAAAGCCTGTATCTCTGTCCATGGTTTGGTATCTAAAGCTACTAAGTTATTTAATTTGTCCTGTACGCCAGCTGGTAGTCCCTTCTTCACTGTTATCACTAGGACCCTCTGGCTTTGGCCATTTCGGGGGTCTTTGTCTTGAACTCTTCTGCACTTGTGCACCTACTACTTGTTTCTGTGAATGACTTTTCTTTGTACTGCCCTTCGGTCTGTCTCTGGGTCTCTTCTGAGTGGGAGGACTGGCAGGTTCCTGGGGCCACCGGTATGTGTGGTGTTTAGTGGCTTGGTACCATTCTGTACATTGTTTTCCTATCCTGTTTTTGTCTCCGTGGTCGACTTCGACCAGGTGTTCTACCGGGGACCCTATATCTCTTTGGCAAACCCTTAAATATGAATAGGGAGGTTGATCCAGACAATACATGAATATTTACTCCATTAATGGATCGTCCACTTCTCTCGTTAACCTCCACAAATCCCTACTTGGTAGGCCTGTTGCCTTAATACCCTTATTTTAACTTTTTGTATTCTTCAATTCTTTTTATCCGATCATATCCTTCCATTTTCTTCCTTATTTTCCTTACACATACCTATTTTTCTTCCCTTTCAACTCACATACTCTCATACATTCTTCTAAATAATCCAGTTTCTTTTAGCTGGTGAACCTATAAGGAAAGACTAGTCAAACATCCTATATTCTCTACATGTGTAGATATATAAGACAAATATTTTACTTTTTTATGTGTATATTTAAATATCATTGTAATCTAAAAAAAAAAAAAATGTATACTGCTGTTTTAATCTTCTAAATTCCACGATAGGAGAATGATGTCAAATACTGACTGTCTATTATTAACACTGTCCATAAATCTGTCTATAATGCATCCATTAACACTCTTTCGAAGTTTGTTACAATTTCTGACCCTGAACAACATTTATCTATTTGAATATTCAGAGCCCACTGTCAATTAAAATTTTCATCTATTTTTTGTTATTCCTGTCATTTTTCTCTTGTCCATTTAAGTGCAAGAGTAACAGGAACTTTTGATTCTATGTTGAAGTGTACGTCTTTCAGTATTATTGGGACTATTATATATATTTCATTCCTTATAGAGAGCCTTTCTATTTTGTTATTATATTTAATAGGGTCATTAATATAAAAAAAAATACTTTCAAAATCATCGTAGAGTTCACTTTGTGGTATTTAGTCTGTGACAATGTCACAGGGGGAGACTCTCTTAGAATCAGTTGTTGTGGACTCTTGAGGAATTTGCCTAATTCAGTCAATTACTAAATTTCTTCCCTAACATTATACAACATTCCTCACCAAATATGAAATCCTAAGTTATACACTACATAACACAATATTTAAAAATAAAAATGACATTAATCTGTGGCCACATTTCTACGTACACATACATATACATCAATGCTAAATTACATGCTAAGGCAACCAAAACACTATTTCATCAATTCTAATTCAGATACTAGGGCAAACAAAATGCTACTGGTCACTTCTCTCTGGATTCATAGAGGACCACTTTTCATTATTTGCAACTACAAATTGTGAATTCCAGACTTAAGGTCTGGGTAGTTTGAATGTTCTGCTCTTATTCGAGGTGAAGTTCCAGTGAACACCGGGTTTTTTATCTGTCCCTTTGCCACACTTCAGAACATACGCTGATTGCTCAGCCTCAAACCCTATTCTACCTTGACCACTTCCAACGAATTTAGTTGAGTCCCTAGTGTCTTCCAGTCTTACCACCAAGATCCCATTATATTGTGTAAATACACAATCTTGCATGCGAACAATAAAGTTATATATTATTGTAAAAATTGTTAATGTCTTTACATATAAAAAGGAACGGACCTCATACTATTCCCAACTTAAAAACACCATACACCCAAGTCCTACCTGCCCCTTAGAAATGCAGAGACTTTTACTGAATGACAGCATCGCTTTTACTTTTCAAATGTGTGCTAGTCACTTCTTGGGGGACAGGCAGTATTTTGGGCTGGCAGTTGGTGAAGTCAAGCAGAGGTCCTGGCTGGCACCCCAATATGTTGGAGGGAAAATCTATTAATAAAGTAAGACAAAACAATTTTACACAAAAATTTGGTTTTAATCAATCAGTCAATTGGGAAAATCAGACAGTCTCAAAAAGAGACCAAAGTCTGAAGTTCAAAGTTCTGGATTACAGGCAGTAGTACATATACTGCAAAAGCCACAAAAAACACGGGTTTTTAAATTCCTCCATGATGCAAATAGCAAGCTGGGCAGATAAGATATTACCTAAACACGTAATTGTGTACGTGTCCATGTTTAGCAGAAGCCCCTCTTGTGGGTTGGTTCTCAAAATAAAGGGTTGGATAATCATAGAAACACATTTTTGTTTTCTGCATAGCGAGTAATTATCTCTTGTTTTACATCAATGGGCCCAACCCATCCTATTTGACTTTAACATATTCTCAACATGCTTGCGCTAAGGCAGAATCCACCCTTGTTAACACCCTGTACTCAGTGTTCCATGACAGTGCAAAACATTTTCTACTGTCGGCCTCTTGTTGTTTAACAAATAGAAATGTAGTGGCCTTTTCTGTGATGTCTGTACTAATTGTTGATGTCCTGTCAAGTTTGAGTCTGCAAACAAATATAATCCATTTGTGTTTTAGCGCAGCTAAATTCACCATGCACCTTTTATGTGTGTTTCCTAAAACTAATATGCACTGACTTATTTCTGCAGAACCCACAGTTAACTTTTTCAGCACGTCCATGTGTTAGCCTAGGCCAGTTCACTACTTACATAGATTTAAACTATCCCTTACCTGAAATGTTTGTATTGGGGTTTGGAATTTTTATACTTGTGTGTGTGTTTATATAAGGTATTCTTATTATTTCCCTACATCAGTTTCCAACCTTGTGTAGTTTTCAGTTCTGGCATAGCTACAGCTTTAGCTATTTTACCAGTTTCACATTTAAAAAAAAAAATTATAATAATACAAATACTCGCACACAAATTTAAAAAATAACTGAAAGCATTGCAGGTTTTTAGGGAAAAGGGGTACAGTATTCTGTATAATAAGTGGGCCTTTGTATCATCTCTGCATCCACAAGAGCATAATGGTTGGCATAGATGAGGTATGAGTTTTTACTTTGGAGTCTGGGACTTATAGTGTGGTTTTTATTTTGTTGAAATGAGACTACAATCGCAACATGCTCAGGGAAAGTTGGTTTGTATAAAGGAAAAATTCTGAGGTGTGTCTTTGTACATAGTAATGTGTTTTATATAGCGTTTCATGCCATATCCAAGCGCTATAAATAAAGACAATAAATAATACACAATTCATAGGGCCCAATTGACTGACCTCAGAATGCCAATTCTGTCTTGGTGTGGGAATCCAGTTTCTTATATACAGTTCATATTAATAAGTGGCAACTGTTTAACTCTGAGTCTTCCAGTCGCTTCAGCCCTTTCTAAGGCCTACTGGCCTTGTTTTCTCTTGCTGCACAATAGGGGTGCAGCCAGCAATGGTTTCACGTCTTTTGGGGAAAAGCGACTTCTTTTACGACACCTCCCCCAAAACATGGGTGATGTCGCAGAAGGAAATGGAGCAGGTCTGAAATCTGCACCTGTGACCTGGCAGCAGCCCGGAATTTTAGCGGTCCAGCTGCTTGATGCCACTAATCAATACTTAACCGTTATTTCAAGCGAGTAGTGAAGCCATTTTCTTTTACCGGCAAGCTCTGACATCACACGAGCCTGCAATTAGACAGTAAATACGCAAAGCACTTTATGTGACTGGGCCTACGTACTGTGACGGGAAGGTAATGACAAATAAATTGGATGTTTATTACTACTTTTGCAGCAGGTTCTTTTTCAGTCAGGGTTTCAGGATAAAGGTGGGTTCTTGCTTTCTCTCAGTAAGTTGATTCTAGATTTCAGAGGCCAAATCTGAAAACGAACTCGATAAAGCGGAAGTCTTGCGGTACAGTGTGTTTTGTAGGTGGAGATTTTTGGTTCTCCGAATCTCTCCTTTACTACCTGATGACTTAAGCCTGATCTTCCTCAGCCAGTACTTCGTAAATTATGCATGCTGATGGGAAGGTACATCCTACATGCTATTGAAGTGATTTGAACTTGGTTAATAGTAGGATAATGTGAGTAAACTCTGGACGTCTGAGAAGTTTGCTTTTAATGCTGCTGTGTATGGGACCGGTGCTACCAGAGGCTGGAGGCCCTGTTCAGCTCTGACTCTGACGCTGTCCAAGAGCTGCACAATGCTCCCCGCGATGATGTGGAAGAGGACGACAACTTACTCCTCCCTCATTTTACCAATGCTGGATCCTGAAGACATTCAAAATGCTAATGGGTTGAAATAGCTCTCCAGAAACAGGGCTGGAATCCTCACCCTGTCCACCAACTAAAGAAAGCGCTTTTTTTGCAAATGGGGGTAGCCTCTACAGAACTATTGTTGACCTTGAATTAGGCCATTACGGACACTCCAATGGCCACTTGAACAAAGCCATTTACAGTCCTTCCATTCTGTGGACCCTGAGGCAAGGCAACATGGACTCACTTCTGGTCACCCAGAATTCCCTACTCAGCACCGACTTCAGAAAGCCTTGTCGTACCAGCATTAACCAGTATGGTTTATCTATATGCTTGCCTTTCTGCCCCTCTGGACAGGGAATCCAAGTGTATTGACACATTTGGGAAGACAGTGCTCTCTTCAGCTAGTCTTGCCCTACGGTCTTTGAATGTGATCTGTCTTCTGAGCAGATGTACACTTGCACTTTTGTGAACTGGCTAGTGAGATCTTGGTGACCGTCTCAGAGCAACCTTTGCCCGGTACATCCAACATGGGCAGGATCCTGCAAAGTACATCTTAGCTGCTGTCCTCGATACTGCAGACAGTGTGAGTCACGCCATGGGCACCAGTATAGTACTCCGACAGCATGCTTTCATGAGTGCATGTGGATTTTCTGGGTATGTCAATGCACACCTGATGGACATGCCACATCTACTGTTGCAAAGATATCGCTATATTTCCATGGGATGTCAGTGATTTTAGAGATAAAGTCCATGCTGCCCCGGCAGTATGAAGACAGACTGCATGCATATGGGAATAATATAATATATTTTTTTCTAAAAAATAATATAAGAATATTTGTGGAGGCCAGGTGACCTAGTGGGTGAAGGTCTGATACTATCATATAATAGATTTAATAACCATTACTATTATTCCCGACATTTGCTTGTCCAAAATTCAGGTTGACTGACAATATAATTAGAGTGGTGCAACACCCACACTCGCCACAAAGTTATGAGTAAAAATACCACAAAATCCCTCTCAGACATTCACCTGCCAGTAGGTGCCCATAACAGGATTGGCTAGGGTGTCAAAAGACATAGGATCACTTGATATATTAGAACATGCTGTTCATAGTTTGTAGTGACATAAAGTCTGATGCTGGACCGGATGTTGCCTAGTGCATTGTGGAGAGTTAGGAGGCTGGGACTCAGTGTACTCTGCCCTGGTGTCACACTCCAGGAACTTTGGTTACTGCATGATAGCTATTGTTTAATCAAAGCTGGTGCTGGGGTAGAAGTTTCTTGAAGCTGTTTGCCGTGACAATTTGAGATGAATCCTCTGTGCTGTGTGCTAGCTGATGCACAGTTTGGGGACTGGGGTTCGCAAGGCTGGTGTCAAATTGCAGATCCAGGAGTGCTACTTATCAATTGGTTTATAGGTGCATTGTCCTAGATGCAGCTTACAGTTTCCAGGGCCACCAGAACTTATTTTTGGGGACCGGCACATATTTTCCACATCAATTATTTACCAAGTGTGAGAGAAGGAAACATACAAATTGGAAAGACGTAAAACCTTGATCTGGGGCGAGGCAGCAGCTCTTTTTCTGCAACAAAGGGATTTTGGTGACTGCAAAGTCCAGCTTTATCTTGCTCAGAGCATTTGGTATCAAAACCAACTGCCTCAGCGGGAGCATGATTACTAAATATATGACTTTGAGGGGCCCTTGTTGGCTTCATCTTTGGACTTTGTCCCACTTAAAGACATTAACTTCCAGAAAAAAAAGATTAAGGGCCTGATTACGAGTTTGGCGAATAGGGTTACTTCGTCACCTGTCCACCAAATTACAATTCCACAGCGCCTCGAGACCCTCACGGGTGAAGCAGCTGTGCTATACCATTCCTGATTGATTGATTGATTGATTGAATATATCCTATGGAACTCGTACTACGGCGGACAGGATATCCGTCACTTTTGTGACGGAGTATCCCATCTGCCAAACTCCTATTCAGGCTCTAAGTCAGAAAGTAAAATATTTAACCTGGACAGCCTGCCTTGTGTGTCTTACCTCTGCTTCATTGCGGTTGGCCTAAAATCGTGTCTAGGTCTTGATCAAGTGAAAACTGTTACTTCTAATATAACATTTCCTGGCTATCCTAAAGGAAGGTTTTCAATTCTATTAAGGACTTTAAGGCAAGGATTATGCTGTTCATTCTTCGCTTTTTTATTAACAGCAGCCATAAGGAACTTCACATAACAGAAAAACTACCTTTCCCATAAACACCAGGGAAGGTAGAATTGAAAAACATTGTGATAACAGCCAATCACAGCTCAGTCCACAATAATAAAGTCCTCTGTCCCTGTTTATTCGTCCTCTTTGTTCGTGCGATGATCAGAACGTCATCCGAGTCTCCTACTCTTGTTTAGAGGAAGCGGTATCTGCAAAAACAACAATGCATACATAAGAGTACCACCAATACGAACAGAATCGTATAAACATACAGGTAACTGTGTCATAGAATCATAAATAACAGGAAATAACTCGTACAACATCATTACAAATCAGTACTCACTCTGAACGAATATCTAATCTGAAACACAATAAACACTGGGAGGGAAATACTGGTCCCTGATCAGTGGTTGGGAATAATCCTCGCCTCTGTGTCCTTAATAGAACTGAAAATTTTCCTTTACGAAAGCTAGGAAATGTTATAATCTATGTCAGGACTGGAGGCGAGGATTATGCTAGTTTGAAACTTAATTCATTCACCACCAAAAAGCCATATTAATCAAAAGCTTAAAATAGAAGGTCGTAAAAGTGGAATCAGAAGACCAGTCAGCAGCGTTAATAATATCTTCCAACCGGGCACCCAGCCTGAATGCTTTAGACGCCATAACGCCTCTTGCAGAGTGAGCTCGAAACAGATGGGTATCGATACCTGCTTCTTGCATCACCCACTTGACCCAGCGGGCTATGGTTGGGAAAGAACCTGCCTTAAGAGGTTTCCGGAGGGAAATCAGAAGTTGATGCTCACCCTTAGCTTGCAACACTGCCTCATAGGCCTTAATGCATCTCACCACACAAAGTTTTGGGAGTATCCAGAAAAGCAGGGTAAGAAATTAATCTGATTTGTGTCTTAGTGCGCTTAGATATATGGAAATAAACCCCATTGGGGGTAAAAATCCTACCTTTAGTCTCCTGACCTCAGGCATCCGAAACTCAATGACATGACGCCAAGCAAAGGAGCATAGCCAACTTTCCTGAAGGTTCCTTCCGTGAGAGATTCTGATTACTCTGCCATGATAGAAAAAGATTGAGCACTCTGTTAACATCCACTAAGGATGACTATATCGGCTCCGTGGAAACACAATCGGATGCCCCATAACAACTTCCACACAAGCGGATGTTCTCCCACTGGGAGGCTCTTGATAGGGTCATGGCCAGCTGAGATTGCCGAACAGAAAGAATATACTGACATGTAAGCCATTCCATTAACTGCCAATTCTGCCAAAAGATTTAACACTGGGACAATCCCGGAGCCCACGGGATCCAGCTCCCATTGCATACACCAATGTGACCGTGTGTACCTGCTTACCGTGGAAGAGGCCCATGCTTGTGCGAGGAGGTTGTTATGAAAGGCCTGGGACTTGCCATCGTCTCCGGTAATCTGCCACACCATGAGGCGGAGAGATTGGTCTGCCACCATGTTATGTAGGATCCCAGAGGGAGCTTTCAGGAGTGTTGGATATAAGGGTTGAAGGATTGGAAAATCCCAAGAAAGTTCCATCAGAACTGGATACAATACTTGAGATTGCCAAAGGAAAGTTACCAGCTCCAGGATCGCTCGCCGTCTCCTGATGTGTGCTGTCAGCCAAGTGATCATTGAAAATGGGGGGAACACATACCCCTGCTCCAAGCTCTAATCCTGCAAGAATGTGTCCATCGCTGCTGCCATGGCCTCCAACTGAAGAACTGGTCCAGCTGATGGTCCAGGCAGCATGCAAACAGATCCAGTGAAAACGGACCCCACCTGCTGGTCAAGGCTAGGAAAATCTTGGGGTCTAGTTTCTATATGCTGGAATCCTGAAGCTATCCAGAGTTCCAATCCGCCACCGTGTTGGAGGAGCCCGGAAGGTGTTCCGCTGTCACTGAGGCTTTGCGAGAGAGACAGTATTCCCAAAAGTCCCTAGCAAGATCCTACAGGGCTTTGGACCTTGTTCCCCCTCGACGGTTGATGTAACATGCCGCAGAAATATTGTCCATTTTTAGAAGGACACAACATTGGATTTTGTCCTTGGTCCAACAATTGATGGCAAAGGAAATCGCCAGTAGTTGCATACAGTTGATGTGTAGGGACTTTTCTTGAGAAGACCAACTTCTACCTGTGATTAATTCTTCACAGTGGGCAGCCAAACACATCATACTAGCATCCGACTCAATGATAATGTACGGACTGGATCCAAAAATGGCCCTCCCGTTCTGCGAGTTCATGTGAGATAGTGACCACTGTATCTCCTCCTTGGTGTTTGGAGTTAGGGCACCAGCTCTTCGCAAGACAAACTGCGACGAAGATGGAAGGCCTTCATGCGTTGTAAAGTCCGATAGTGCTGGGGTCCTGGGAAGATTACCTGTATTGAGGAAGACTGGAGGCCCACTCTCCGGGCCGCCTTTCACAATGACATTTTGTTCTTCGTCAAAGTTTTGCAGAGTACCTGTCTGATCTTTGTCAACTTCCTGGAGGGCAGATTGAGTGAAGACTTTTCATAGTCTATGAAGAAGCCGAGGAAGGTAAGAGGCTGTGTCGGGAGAAGATGAAATTTCTCTTCGTTGATGATGAAGCCCATAGTCTCAAGCAGATACACAGTGATTTGCAAGTGTTCCGAAAAACATTGAGGGCACTGCTCCATCAACAAAATGTCATCTAAATAGACAATCAGGCGGACTCCCCGAGCTCGCAGGTGTTCCATGACCGGCTTGAGGATCTTGGTCAAGCACCAAGGGGGCGAAGACAGGCCGAACGGGAAGGAGGAAAATTCAAACACCTGGCCTTTCCATTGGAACTGCAGGAATCTGCGATGAGGAAAGATCGGAATCAAGAAGTACGCGTCTTTGAGATCGAGACACACCACCCAGTCTCCCGGGTGTAGCAGACCTCATAGGAGGTGAATCCCTAACTTTTTGGAATGGCGATAGACCAACCACCCATTGAACTCTTTTAGATTGATAACCGGGCGATGACCTACATCTCGTTTCTCCACCAGAAAACCCTGGGGTGCAGGAGAGAGGGAATGATGGCATGTTTCATTAACATCTGTGTGATTTCTCTGTCTATGAGAGCCATGTCTGAGTGAGAAAAAACTAGGGGCCATGGGCAATGCGGCAGTGAAGGGAAGCTGTAGAACTCTATCTGAAACTCTTGTATTGTTTGCAATACACATGCGTCTGAGGTGATTCCCCGCCAATTGCGTAAGACCTGGGCCAACCTGCTAGACTGCCTTGTGAGATGAAAATTTTGGACTCACCGTTAGAACGTCCTTGGGATAGCCCTCTGCGAGCACCACCTCTTGAGGGATAGAATCCACCAAAGAGCCTGGAGTCTTGCCACTGTGCCCATCTGCCTTGGCCTCTGAAGGAGGACTGTGATGCAAGGTGGCTGTGCACCCCGACCGCGGCAGACCCTGATGAAAACCTTAGGGGTGGTTATGCGCTGAAAGGAAGCCTGCGCTTTATCCAGGGAGTTAAAGGTGGAGATGAATTTCCCTAGTTCTTTAATAAAGGGGGTCTCTGTAGAGCCACCACACCCGCCTCTAATGGTGCTAGGTCCCCCAGCTTAGGATTCACCTTAATTAAGAAAGACCTGGTAAAGATGGGCTATAGAACTGATTCTGGATGCATGAGGCGATGCGGGCAAGAGGGCACCTTCGTGCATGTAGTCTGGGAATGTACACATATCCAAAAATATTGGTCTGAGATGACAAAGTGTATGGAAGAAGTGATGGGAAATAAAATAGAATATAGTATAAAGATGTGCCTCCTGAATATATGGGGTCCTACTGACTTAAACAGTAAAGAGAGAGTATGGGTAACAATGGAAATGATAATTGCCAAACGGAACATTGCTAGACTGTGGGGAGACACTGACAGTTGCAGCATGGAAAAGAGACATAGACTGGTGACAGAAAGGACAATATATGAATCCAGAGGGTGTCCTAGAAAGTGGTCACAGATTTGGGAGAACTAGAACGAGTTCAGGGGAGGACTCTGTGAGCCCCCGCAGCTGTGACAGGAACAGGATCCGGGGTCGATTTAAGTATAAGTTGGCCGAATAAGGAATCTTCAAAGAACATGTATAAGCTATGGTCAGTGGTAAAATGTATCGATAAATATGCACCCTTGAGCGCTTATGTTTGTATAATGTTTGCAATGTGTAAACTTGTCATCAATAAAAAGAATTTAAAAAAAAAAAGAAAGAAAGAAAGACCTGCAGCGCTCAGTTGACAAGGTGCAGTTAGCATTACCCAGAAGTATGATAGCCCGCTGGTCCCAGTTCGAAAGGATTTCAGGGGAAATGAGGGTCGCAGAAACATTGGTGTCCTTCGCCATGTCCAACATCTTTGTTAAAGGACCTGTCACATCCAGGAGCTAGTCCTGGCATGCTTTCCAGGACCGATCAATACCCTTTTTGGGGTCTCACATATATTTGGCGAGAAAGGTCACCATTTTGGAATCTAGTTCAAGTGTGAGCGTGACTTTGCCTTCTAACGAAGGGCAGGGGCACTCCGCTCGAAGGCGGTTCCGGCCCTCTTTGTCAAGAGACTTCCTGAGTCGACTTGCCACATAGGAGGCCCCTTTTGGAGCTAGGACCCATTCAGCGGACTTAGGGTATATCAAGTTATCAGGATCCAGCATATCATTGGGCAAAGCAGAAGTGGTGGAGGCTGGAGGAGAACCCCCCCAAGGAGAGGTGCCAAGGCCTAGATTGCTCTCCTTCTACATCAGACATTGCTTGGGAGTCATCAGTGTACGGATCTGTTGAGGGAGGTGGGGTTCAGCTGTCATGGCTCCCTTACAGAGGCATAGTGGGCATAATGGAAGTCTCCCTGGCCAGAAAGGCTCACTTGAGCCTTGCGAAATGGTCCTCATCCCCAGTGTTCTTACGTTTGGCCTTAGCCTTACCAGGTTGTGGGGGAGGAAGAGGAAGCTAGGAGGTGGAGAGTCGAAAGGGACATATAAGCTATCCCTCTCATAGAGGGGTATAGAGCAGGCAGCTGCCAGTCATTCCAGTTTCCTCTCAAAAGGCTCCATGGCGTATGACACCGCATTGTGGATAGATTGGTCCACAGCATCACAAAAGTCATTGTCCAAAGGAAAATATTGGACTTGTTCTTCCTGCATGAAGAAGGTCTGTTCGTCTTGCATGGTAAGGATTTTGGGGTGCAAAGGGTAGCAAGTGCAGTTAGCGGTGTGCACAGCAAGAAGGGGCTCTCCCCGGGACACTTGTATGTCCTTGGAATACTTGGGTAGGGCTTGGGTGCGTGTCCCCACAAACGCTTATTACCACTGAAAAAGTATTGATTACTACGTTTCGACAATGAAAGCGGCGTCAAAATCGTGTGCTTTTACCACCATATGCATAGAGACCCTGAACACAAAAGGGTGTCGCATTCTAGGCCCAGGGTGGTAAAAGAGCAGTTCTGTGATCGCGGATCCCTGAAGGAGCAACGTGCTGTCGTTGACCTGGAATGATGTGCCATCTAGCGGTCGGCGGTCGACAGTCGACACCGCACACCACGCCCACCTCAGAAAAATTTGTGAAGGGACAATAACGTTCCCACGAGTAGCCACAGGTATTAAACGTGCACAAAGAGGTAAAATGCCTATAATAAAGAAGAAACCCACCTGTTAGTGACTGGTCCTGTGCCCGATGAGCGCCTCACGAACGCAGTGGCCGAGGAACATTTTACGCCTTCTGGCGGCCACTGAGGGACTGTGCACCGCGCCAAGAACGAGATTCTTTCAGAATTACTGGCACAATCACAGGGCACAATATGGCATATAGGCAAACAATAATAGTATACCATATGTAATACAATAAGTACAGTAAATACAAGAAAAGAAGGTCTCATCTAGAGTAATGACTCAAGACCTGACCTAAGGGCTGTGGAGCACCGAAGAAAGAGAATGGACAGGGACAGAGGACTTTATTATGTGGACTGAGCTCTGATATGACAGTGTTTTTCATTCCTACCTTCCCTGGATAGGTAGTTTTTCTGTTGTGATGTGAAGTTCCTTTTGGATGCTGTTAATAAAAAAGCAGAGAAGGAACAGCATAATCCTCACCTCTGGTCTTGACATAGAACTGGCGCTTTACCTTTACTAGGCACTTTTTGCCGTAAAGCTTTCAAAATTCATAACTCTGGTTACCCTTTTTCGATTTTAATAATTTGGTTTCTTTGCTTATTATATTTTTCTCTCCTTTTTGTAAATTGTATTGGGAATTGTATTGTGTTGTGTTCTTTACTTTAAAATTGTTGGTACTGTTTGAACTTTATGTGCATTTCTCTGGAAAATCCCCGTTGCTTGTGCCGCAGCTGCCAGTCAGTCACCAAGACTTGTGTTAAGACCCAACCAATGTGTGTTTATTAAGTTGACAAGAGTCTTCTCTTAACAACAACAAATAAATCTGGTGGTCTACAAAAGGGAGCAAGAACTGAATTATCAAATCACACAAACAGTGCCAACACCCAAGAATACCAAAAAGCATAAAGCAAAGATGACCATATTGTGAAGCGGCCTATGTGTTCAAAGCTGCTTCTGCACTATTTTTAATGCAGGATTGGCAGAGATATCTGATAGTTGGGGGTTCTCGTGGCGTGGGAGGGAACGACAATTGCAGGAGAGGGAGGGTGCACGCTGAGGTAGTGACACAACAGTGGTCACACGTACTACATATCACACATGATGGGAGTTTATACATGGAACAGTTTGAGTATTATCAATGGCTACGAACCAACACAAGTCCTTCAACTCATGACCTGGAATGTTCGTGGATTGAACGATAGCAGGAAAGTTCGACGGGTGAGCGCTTATTTGAAGCGTCACTCTGTGCACCTCGCAATTCTGCATGAGACACATCTTACCCCTGAACGCAGTGTAGAAGTGCATCGCAAGTTACAGGGGATCTGTTATTCTGCGACTTACACGTCTCATGCCAGAGGGGTTTTGATTTGGGTTGATAGGAAAGCTGGAGTGGAAATGACAGGCCTATTACCCACAAGGTAGATTCGTGGTGGCCCTTTGTACGCGGGGAGACTTGAAGTTTCTCCTAATGGGCGTATACGGCCCAAACTATGATGATCCGCAGTTTTATACTACTTTATCGGCCAAACTGGTTCAGTGGAAGGGGGGTTTCACAGGTTTGGGGGGGCGACTTCAGTTGCATTTTAGACCCCTCTGTAGCTAGATCCCGAGGTCCACCCCGGCGGCCGGCAGCTGCTGCGGTGGCCGTACAAGAAACTATGCATTCAGACGGGCTCATGGATATTTGGAGACACAAATCACCTGATCAGATAGGCTACACACATTACTCGTCTGTTCACGACACTCACACTCGTATCGATTACTGGCTCATATCAGGGGGGCTTAACTCCAGAGTAGTGGCATGCACACACCTTCCGCGCACCTACTCCGATCATTCCCCAGTCCATCTGGTCTTACAATACAGGGCCTCATGTATCCCAGAGTTCACGTGGCGTTTTCCCCCTTATTCCCTTTTGGACCCTGTATTTAGAGAGGGTATGGCGACAGCAATAGAAAACTTCTTCTTGGACAATGTAGGGACTGTGTCGTCTTTTGTCACTGTATGGGAGGCGTTTAAAGTCTGCATCCGCGGAGTGGCAATTTCCACGCATGCGGGCGTGCTGCGCTCCATCCACAGCCGGCTCGCAACACTGGAAAGGGAAATGGGCCGCTTAGAACAGAGAATGACGTGGCCTGAGTCCGCACAAGTCGCTATTGACCTCAAACAAAAATTAGTGGAATTTGCTACTGAAGCCAATGATGAGATCAAACACATGGGGAAGTATGCCACTGCCCGCAGCTATGGGGAACGCGACCGCCCTGGCGCCACTTTGGCTGGCCTGTTGCAGCCTCACAGAGATCTCGATAAAATGGTGGGCATGACGAATGATAGTGGTGATCAGATAAGCACTCCCGAAGATATAGCGGCCCATTTTCGCTCCTACTACAAAACATTATACACTTCCCGAATCCCTGCTGACAAGTCCGCTATAGACGAGTACCTATCATATATCAAAATGCCTTGGCTGGTGACGGAGCATAGGGAACACTTAATGGCTCCTCTGACATCCGAAGAGATACGTGGCGCGCTGCAGGGCATGGCAAATGGGAAAGCTGCGGGAGCGGATGGTCCTTCGGTAGCATTTTATAAAGAATTCCAAGATTTGCTGATCCCCCATCTTAAGATGTTATACGAAGAAATGGCCGAATCTGGCGTTATGCCACCTTCTATGCGGGAAGCGATAATTGTCACCCTGTTGAAGCCGGGCAAATCACCCAATATTTGTTCCTCTTATAGGCCCTTGTCCCTCCTTAACGTGGACGCCAAGATTTATGCGAAGATACTAGCTAATAGGCTGGCGCTCCTGCTGCCGGGCATCGTTCGTCTGGAGCAAGCGGGTTTTGTTCCAAGCCGTAACTTGTCTCAAAATCTCAGAACGTTGTTTGGCACTATACAAAATTTGGATCCCGCCGTAAAAGCAGCTGCAGTCTTCCTTGATGCCGAAAAGGCATTTGACTCTATGGAATGGAGTTTTATGTTCGCGGTATTACAAAAACTGGGAGTTGGGGATATATTTCTTCGCTTAGTGGCACTATTATACGCATCACCTACAGCTAGAGTAAGAATAGGTGATGCAATGTCCAAGTCATTCGCCATCACTCGAGGAACACGTCAAGGTTGTCCATTATCTCCCTTACTGTATGCGGTGGTAGCCGAACCACTGGCTTGTGCCATTCGCGAATATCACTCTCACAGGGGGTTGAGGTTCCAAGAGTATACATTAAATATATCTGCATACGCAGATGACACCCTATTATGTGTTTACAACCCAGAGTTGAACCTTTCCCCTATACTGCGAGAGGTGGTACAGTTCGGGGGTTATTCAGGGCTGCAGATAAATTGGGATAAGTCCATCATTTTCCCTCTCACACCTATCACCACGAAGCCACTTATGGAGTTCCCGCTGCACTGGACCACAGACGCGGTGCGGGACTTGGGCATACAATTTCACACAGATCCAGGGGTAGTGATTCGGGAGAACTATGAGAGAGCCACTCAGCGGCTGAATGATAACGTTGATAAATGGATTAAACTCCCGCTTTCACTAATGGGTAGAATCTCCCTTCTGAAAATGGTGGTATTACCCCGATTTCTTTTCCTGTTCCAAAACATACCTATCCCTCTACCAAAACAACTTTTTAAAGGCTGGCGCACGCAGCTGATACGTCTAGCCTGGGCTGGCAAGCAGCCCCGCGTTAGGTGGGACTCGCTCACGCTACCTTATGAGCTGGGTGGACTGGGAGCACCAGATTTGGAGAAATATTACAGGGCGGCTAACAGTACGTTTGCTCACTACTGGGTGCATGGTCCACAAGATATACCCTTTCTGTATCTGGAGAGGAATGCTGCGGCGCCTTTGTCACTACCTCAAACGCTCACTCAACCTGGCTCTCGGAGACTGCAAGTCTTTGATTCGATAGCTATTACATCGCAAGCTTGGCAGAAGTTAGTCTACGCGCAGGCGGAAGCCTTTTTATATGCTCCAGAAATGCCCTTGCAGTGGTGTCTGTGGTTCCCGATGGCTCAAGAAGTAGGGGTGCGACGGGCACCTCAAACTGTAGGCATAACAGTGATGGGAGATTTTTTCAAAGACGGTGGGCTGGTAACCTGGGAAAACCTACAACGGCAAGACAGACAGCCAGGGGCTACAGCGTTGTTCCATTTTTGTAGAGGCAGGCACACCTGGCGCGAGCTTCTGGGCAACGACTTGCTGGAGCCGCAGGCCGTGGGGGCGCTCACTTCGCTTATCAAGGCTTATCAAGACTGAAGAGCCTTCTAAACTGATTACAAAATTTTACGCTGCGCTCCAAGACACACGCAAGTACGAAGTCTTACGAGTCCGTTTGGAATGGCAACGTGACCTGGTGACTCCACTAAGTGATAAGGAATGGCAGTATTGTTGCACTCGCACCCGTTCAGTCTCACTCAATGGACGACACAGGCTGATCCACTTTAAGTTTTTACATAGAGCATACTGTACACCTGAGCGGCAGTTTCGTTGCGGGCTGGCGGAAAATTCCCGTTGCCCTAGATGTGGGGAAGAGGACGCAGGGTTTTGGCATTTATCCTGGCTATGCCCGGGGGTTCGTCAATACTGGGGTAAAGTGTTCCAGGTGTTGGGAACTATCATAAGCGCGGACTTGGAACCTGACCCCAAGATGGCAATACTTGGATGGGATCTTCCCGTAGCAAAGCAATTACGTCCACTGGTGGCTATTGGTCTTTTACTAGCTAAGCGCCAGGTAGCAATCCATTGGATGAGAGGCCCCCCGCCATGTCTCAAAGATTTCTGAAGTAACAAGAGCAACCCATATGTCCTGTGAACTGGGTATTACTATTAAGTAAAAAACAATGTTCACAAGGAACTCTTTTGAAAGAAACAATATACACTTTTCAAGAAAGTAAGACTTGCTAGAATTAATCAAAAAAACAAAGATGAAGAATATACGGAAATACCTTAAGTTGATTCAGCCAGACAATATTCAATAGGTTTAGAAGCCCACAAGACAATATATCTTAGTCGTGCTCACTTCAGCCGAGAGGGTCGAAACGTCGTCGACTGCATAAAGAGAGAGCCTGAAAAACACTAATACTATTCAATGTATCATAATTGCTAAAGGCTCCTCTTCCCTTATGCTTCCAATAACCACTTTTTTTGCTTATGTCACCTTACAACTTTTCTTACATCACCGTTAGGTTATGGTCATTCCACTGGGGCTCACAAAATCTCGTTCAGATTGTACATAATGTATATACTTTAAATATTTTTCCTTTTTGAACTACTTTCTGTGGTACTTATTACTGCTTTGATTGCAAAATAAAATTACGCCCACTTTTAGTCGTGAGGTCCTTCAATGTAATTTTAGCTCACTGCAGAAATGTAATCCCATGCATCCTTGATTTTGTTACATAGATTTTCTAAAAACAAGTACCCATGAAAAGCATCATGGAATACACATGTATGCAGATGTTCAGAATGTAATATCCTATTTGCTAGCATTATTGAGGATAGGGAGTGGTTTTACCTCTAGCGAATCATGGTTTTGTCCCCATATTCTACAATGGCAATAAATGTAAGTATATAATACTAAAAATAAAACCTTCATAAAAAATTTCATTTGGTGAGTTACAAAAGAAGGGTTATGTAAAGTGGATTCGACAATTCTTGAGCCACATTATGAGTTAGATATAAAAGCTGTGCTGCACATTCACAGTTTCAACTTCAGTACTTGTCTATGGGTTCAACCTGAAAACATGAAAAGACGTTATTAAGTAATTGTTGCAAATCCATAATTTGTATTATTGTACGTGTCCTGTCGCATACACAACAGTATTAGTTGATCATTATGATTTGGCCTCCATATTGTTATCAATGCGAGTGAGTAAGAAGCATTCTGTATCAGTCGACTTAAGTTCTGTTAAAAATGCCCTTTCCTTGAAGCCTTTCATAGTAAAATCAATTACAGAAAGAAAACAAATTAAAACCTTGGATGATGAGGGGATTTATGGAAAGGAAAGGGAGCATTCTATATAACTTGGTACTTTCTATAATCTACTTCGAATCCAGAACAACCAAAAAGTTTGGGAGTGAGTCATCATACTTTAACCCACCAAAATATGGGAGATTTGAGTTCAACCTGATTGAGGTTTGTCCTGACCTAGTCCTAGTTATCCTGCAATAGGGAGTGGCCTCTAGCAACTCTGTGTGACCAAGTTTCAGTGCAGTCCTCTGGGTAGAGAAAATTTGGAGGAGCACCCAAGCATTTACTATGTTTTATTTATCCACAAACACTTAAAGCAAGTTAAACAAGTCCAGGTCTAGCAGCGTTGGGCTATGAGTGTTTTCTTTTTGCTACGTTTCTCTGTTTACAATCTTTTGGCCTACAATGTAGACTTTGCATAGGTGTTTAGAAAACAACTTCTATATGACAAAACTTTGAATTCTTTAATAAATTTGACGTTTGTTGCATTACAGAATATTATCTGTGTTGGGTTAATTTTATGTTTCCTTTAATTTTAGTGTGAAAAATATAAAAAGGGAATCATTGATGGATCGGCATGTGACAGCCTTTGTGTAAAGGAAACACTTTTTTTGGGAAAATGCTTGTCAACGAAACCGAACAACCAGGTAATTAAAATGGTGTGGGTAAAAGTTGTTCCACATTGCATTTCTGTATGCAGAATCATTCATTGAATGTCATATTTTGAATGTTTTTCTGCCCGTGATGTAGCAAAGGTGCAGTGGGCCATTGGCACAATCTGGAATTCCTCCCAGTGCTGCAGAGGTCTGATTTCTTCCCCTGATGCAAGGACTTCGTTCAATGCACCAACACAAATTAGACATCCAGTTGGACTGTTATCCATACGTCACTCACTAAGCAACACTGTGCGGGTTGTGTTTTCTGGTCATAATTAATCCCTCTAGATGAGTTCAGGGACACAGCAGAACTCCAAATCGTCTTTCATAAATAAATAAGACACTCAAAATAGCAATAAGAAATATAAAATAAAACGTTTATTTCTGAAATCCAAGTCTAGTGCATAAAATATGAATGGTAATCACACAGAATGCAACAATAAATGCAGCAATGCATGACATGGCCAGCGAAAACGATGTGAACATTACAGTTGTCGTTGGCAAGTTCCTAGCATCCTAACTCCCTAGTGCTACTTCTAAGCGGTATGCTAACATTTAGCAGATGTAGAACATAGTAAGCCCTACAAATTGAGTTTAAGATGGATTGTACAGCATACCTATCTCAGCAAGAAACAGCTGTTTATCTATTCTCTATCATAGCCGTTGCCCAGGAATGAATAGCAGTGCCCAGATGAAGTTCACCTCTCTCCACCACTCTCGGAGCGCTGGAGCAACCCCCGAAAGGCGCTGGCTTGTAGCAGCAAACCGTCAAGTTCCCTCATGAAATCTCTCTAAACAAAAAAATACTCGGGTTTTTATAGCAGAGGATTTTTATCTCATGTTTATATGTTTGGCAACAGTGTCCCAACAGTACAAAATAAGAATAGCGATAAAAGCATCACCTCAATTCACATGTAGACATTTTAGCCCCCACTGTAAGCGACCATATTAACAAGGCAACGACCATAACATACACGTCAAAACATGACTGTCTAGATAGGAGGCATACTTGATACTAACACTTCTGCGCGTGTCTAAACTTCACACTTTCTAATGGAACGAGATAAATGAGCCTGCAGGCAAGCACACAAAAAGATAGCAGTGTCACAGTGTTCATGACATCCTAATTCAAGCAAGCAAAATGGGTACCAGCAGCTAAAGCCTTGGTTCGGCAGTTAAAGACATCCATAAATAGGATGGATCGAGCCCCTCTCATACTTGTGCTATGGTGAAAACTGCACTTCTTCAAATAATTACAGCAACACGGCTGCTGTAGAGGAAAGAAAAACACTCATGCAAAGTACTGCAACTGACATATGAGAAGAGACAACTCGTATTGACTTCTTAGGTCCAAACAAATACCTACTCGAGTCCATAAATAATTCATGCATACACACTGAATACCCCTCCAAAGGATATTGTCAGTTTGCTTCATCGCTTGTGGAAGTATATATTATTTGCGTAGTGCGAGCACTCTATAAGCACAAACTTATATATTTGCCTGATCATTCCCATCCAATGCCTTCTATCATCGTATCTACAAACAATCTGCACTGAGTAGAAATGTGTTGAGTTATGCCTAAAGGATGGCTTGCCGAAACCTACATCAGTACTTTCTCAAGGTGTGCGGCCTCTAGCAAAAGAGGGCACACTCCAACACAAAGACCCTAGTTACGAGAATTACTGCCATACTATGACTGACCCAGTGGTTCTAAACCTCACATTACCAGATCCAAAAACACCAAATCTCTTTACACCAGCAGGCATAGGAGTGATCAATGATTTATTTGCAATTCTCTTGCTGCTTTACGCGTTCTTTTTAACAGTTCTAATGTATGTGAAGGAATTATTTTCATTATGTATCAGAGCAAATCAGTAAATGAGGATCCATGCGTTTTAATTTTTTTTTCTGTCCATTGATTTTAAAATACATTTGTAGGTCTTATTTTGTGATGAGTAGTTAAGAATTAAGATATTTTTTCTGGAATAGTTTATATGAGGAAATATCTGTTTCAGCATGTATTTTTTGGTTTTACTCCTTGCTAGATAACTAAAATCTTCAATATTTTATTGAACAAAATAATGATGGTCTCACATACTGCACAGAAGCATACAGGAAGTGTTAAATCTGGAGGGCTGGTAATGCTGCATTCCTAATACTGATAGATCAGCAGGAGGGAGACCAGTTTTTAGGAGCAAAGAACAGCATTATTAACAAAGAAATATCTGCTCCCACATTCCCTGGGAGATAGTTGGGTCCACATTCCACAGCTTATGGGCCCCTTGTCCCAGCTATTTGTCCTGCCCCACCCCCTTGGGATGCACCACCCTGTGGAATGTGTCAGGAAGTGACCCAGAAAAACAGACACTGCACCTTGCCACACATTAATTTGTTCCAATGCCTCTTACTCGGCAAAGCAGTATTTGCTTAAAATGTTTAAATCTAGCATTGTGTGTATATATTTATATATCACACAAATAAAGATATAAATGAATAAGTTACTTTCCTTCAGTAATGCTTTCTAGTGGATACTTTTATCTAACCGCAGATAGTCCTCCCCTCAGAATAGATAACAAAGCACTACCTCCCCAGGTGAAGGATCTACAGTGGCAGCTCCTCCGTAATGGCGGAAGAGCGTCGCCCCACTGCCTGGCTCAGAGCCAGCAACTGTAAAATAAAACGATGTTCTTGCATTGTTTTATTTTGCATTTGCTGGCTCTTAGCCAGTGGTGTTGGGAGTTGGGGGGCTAGGCATGGAAGTGTGCATATGTGTTTTGGCCAGCCGTCTCAGGCCAACCAAAACACACATGCACATTTAGGTTTTCTCCAGCCCAGCTGCATTGAGCAGCCGGGCTTGAGAAACCCCACTGACTCCCTGGTCTGAGCAGGGCGTCTTTCCTGCCCGCTCAGACCAATCCCTGCGGTGCTCTGCAGCACGGGGATTGGATGGGAGTCTGGGTCCCAGGGGCTGCTTGGACCCAGGAAGAGGAGAGGCGGCAGACACGCCGCTGGAGATGGCCGGTGACAAAAGGTACGTTTTTTAAAAATAATGTATTTCTAACACCCCCTCCTGCGTGACCCCTCCTACCCCAGCACCTTTGTTTATGGTGGCCGCCGCTGAGGCTCGTGCAGTCGATTCAGACCAAAAGGTCCTATAGGACCGAGCAGTCTAAGCCCCCTTATTGCCATACCTGGCTGTCAAGGTAGTAGTGCTTTATAAACATATGCAACAATGCCCATGTTACATTATGCTCAGCCAAACGTCCAACAGCTTTGATTGGAAGGGATTAGTCTTACGAGCACCACACCAGACCTCAAATTTGTTCCACCGACCCGTATAATAGAGTTTGCAGAAGTGCACCCGGCACAAGGATGGCATCGACCACTTCAGCTGGCAGGTCAGATGCATTCAGTTGCTGCTCATTCTCCATGCGTGTAGGTATAGATTGCACAGATATGAGTGCAGGACCCTGCCCTGTTGTTACAACAGAAGATTCATGTGAAGTGGTTGCCTGATTGGAGGATAGTTGCTCGTGCCCTGAAGCTCCAGCTACCATATTCTCCTGACCCTATCTGGACCCACTAGGATGACCTGAACCCAGATATTTTTCATCTTTTTTAGTGCTCTGGGCAGAAGAGGCAAGGGTAGGAAGGCATATGGGAGTCATGTGTTCTATTCCAGATGACCTGCTTCTCCTAACTAGTGTACTTGCGGAAACTTTCAACATTGCAGGCAAAATGATCTAGCCAGAGTTCTCCACAGCAGGCATCTGCTTTGGATTTCAAGGAGCCTGCCATGTGGTTCGCGATGAGGTAAATGCCCTGGCGGGCCAACCACCCCGCAGAAGTGCAGAGTTTCCTGGCACAGGACTCAGGACCCCACTTCGCCCAGCTTGTTGCAACAGCACTTGGCAATGGTATTGTCCTTGAAAACATGCACCAGCCTCTCCTTGATGGATGGCAGACAGGCCTTCAGAGTCAGACAAATGGCCTGCAACTCAAACAGATTAATATGAAGCCTGGCTTCTGACTGAGACCAGAGTCCTAAGATCTTAAATTGCCCCAGATGACCTCCCTAGCTTGGCAGGGACTTATCCACCACCAATACCAGCTCTGGGTGGGAAAAGGAGATGGGCCTGCCAGAGGACCAGTTTTGATCGAACCTGCACCACCCTCAGATTGTGAGCTGTCTCCTCTGAGATCTGGTTAATATCTGACAGATTTCCTGGATGCCGGGGCCCCTGGAACTTCAGATTTTATTGCAGAACCTGCATATGCCACCTGGCATAGCTTACAAGTAGGATGCAACAGGATAAAAGTCCAAGAAGCATAAGAGCTGCTCTCACCGTGATCCAAGCCTGAGGCTGAAACTTTGTGATCTTAGCCCAAATGTCCTGGACACCTTGTGGCAGAGCATGGGCAGTGACCCACCACCATTACTTTCCTAAACACTCGAGGGACACTGGTGAGGCCAAAGGGAATATGGCAAGCTAAAAATGCTCCTGGCCTACCATGAACTGCAGATATTGTCTGTGAGACTGCAGGACTTGTATATGAAGCTGTATGCCCTGCAGGTCCAAGGACACCATTCAATCATCTGGGTCCAGATCTGTCGGGATTTGGCCCAGAGTGCCCATTTTGAATTTGACCTTCTGCAAGAAAGTATTCAGAGGTCAAAGACCAAAATAGGCCTGAAACCCCCTGTCCCCGTAACAATGCTCTTCTCTTTCCAATCCCAGTATTCTCTCAGTAGAACTCTTGGAGAGTTAACATTCTTGCCTGTTTCAGTAGAATGCACGGGTACTCGTCTGAAGTTCACTCTGATGTGGGGGGGGCATTTGGCATAGCAAAACGAAAAGGCAGGGTTTAGCCATGTTGAACAATTGGTAAGATCCGTCTGTTGGATGTGATGAATTGCCATCATAGGAGGAAATAATGGATCCTCCTCCTCCATTGGATGGGCATTCCCCCCTAAGGACAAATTTAAGTGATTTGGTGGCTGTTGCAGCAGGGTAAGAGGAATGGGATGACTGATGTCCCTGCTGGCCCGTGCTTTGTCAGCCATACCCAGGTCCATGGCCTTGAAGGAACTGGGACCTCTGTACTGGTTGTGGAGACTGTCTCTGCCTACATGCCAGCCCTCCTGAATAATCTCTAACTTTTTGATCTGGTGTGGAAACTGTTTGGCAGGGGTCAACAGTCCCAAGGAACATGCTGATGCACTACTTATCTTGAAGCACTCTAATGCAGAGTCTAACTTCTCACTGAAAAGGCTTGACACATCAAATGTCATATCCATGAGGGAGGCCGGTACATTGCCAGATAATCCTGTGGAACATATCCACGCTTGTCGACGAAGTACAGCACTAGAGCCCTCCTCAGGCAATCAGTAGCATCTAGGCTAGCGCTGAGAGCATATTCAACCGCGTCTTGTCCTAAATTAACTGTCTACACCAAGGAGGCCCTCCAGTCTTCCAGGACCTCCAGCAAGATCTTGCTTGCGCTGCCCCACAGGGTATGTGTATGGCGACCCAGTAAGCAGATAGCATTTACAGACGCAATGCCAGACTGGTGGAAGAAAACATACTCTTGCTAAAAGCCTCAATCCTTTTGGATTCCCTATCTGGGGGTGTGGTGAGAAATGAATTTGAGTTCACTTTATTTGTTGAAGCCTGAATCACAAGGCTTTCTTGAGGAGGGGGTTTGGTAAGAAAATCAATATATGGGGCTCTGCTCCGTCACTTTGTTGGGGGTGACGGGGGTACAGAGCCAAAGTGGAGCTGCATGGTTCACTTAGTTGTTGACTGAGCACTGCTGCAGATAAGCTCCAGATCCAGTTTGGCATCTGGGGTGTATTCTAAGGTGAGGAATCTGCAGTTAGAAGTATCCATCTGAAATGTACACATGTACAAAGCCAGATTTAAAACTTTTGAGCCAACATATTTGGTATATATGGCTTCAGTATTTTTATTTGTGGCCCAGAGTGTGCCCCCTTTAAAAATCACTTCTAGGTATGCCACTGGTTTTTATGCCTAAGCCCAACCTTGGTCCACGCCATCTGCCTCTTCACTAGTACTGTATGTGTTGCAGCCCTCAGCTGAACTTACAGACTACTGCCTGCCCTCTCTCTGTGTCGGACACCTGCAGGTGGTCTGTCAGAAACAGCAGCCATGCCTGTTTCTGACACAGTTTTGTGTCAGTTCCTCCAACTAGAAAGAAGCTCAGATCATGACAACTAGGTAAAGCAAGCTTGTCTGCCTGGCTGTCGTCTGTTTGCCACTCAGTGAGAGCCAAGGCTCCTTCCCCAACCCCGGAAGTGTTATCACCGAGCAACGTGTCAGGTAGGCAGTTGCAAAATAATATCTAAGCCTGGGCTGCCTTATAAATAACTGCAGCTGGTATACTGCAGTTTGTTGGGCCCCCCAGCTCCTGGGGCTAGGTGCAGCTGCTCCACTTACAGTTATGCACCTGGGTTAGTGAACGCCTGGAGAAAGGTCTGTGAAGGTGAGAGGAATTTTAAGGTTGAGCATCCTAGACATGTCTTGTGCTGTCTGTTGCAAGGCATATTGTGGCTTACCAAGAACATAGAGAGGCTTTGAGCTTGCCCATTGTTTGGCTTTCCTTGTCACTCGTCAGCCAGCTTCTTATTTGTGTCCAGCTTGTCAGTCTTGTGGTTTTCCCTCCTTCTGGAGCATTGCTTCTTTACAGTCTTTTTGACTGGCTGGCATCACTGCTTCTACTACTTTCTTTTCAAGCACTACTTTTTTCTTTAGTGTGAAGCACTCAATTACAGTGTGTGTGTTTTTGTGCAGTGTTTCTCGTGCAGGTCTTTCCTCCTGCACTCCGTGTTATTCTCTGCTGCCCAACTGCTTCTCCCTGCCACCTCCCTCTTGCGCTCACCTGTGTGCTTCTCCCCATTGCTTCCCCCACTCAGACCTTCCATGTTGCTTTCCCCCACCCAAACCCTGTGTTGCTTTTGCATTCCCCAAAGCCCCCACCTGCCTTTCATGTCCCTTCCAGTGTTGCTTTGACATTTCCTCCCACCCACCCCCATGTTGCTTCGCTGTTTGCCCCCCACTATCCCCAGTGTTGCTTTGTCATTCCAGCCACCCTGCCCATGTTGTTTCCGCTCTGGCTGCTGCTTAATGAAAAAAGCTTATGAACGCTTTTCTTTTTTTAATTACCGATCCAACTTGTACTGTTAACGAAAAAGGGGGGGAAATACCTGCGTCATTTTGTATGCTTGCATATGTGTAGTGCGTGAGCCTCCTAAATTCCATGGACAGCCCCATCAAAGGCTTTTGTTTCTTATTTATTTATTTTTTTACTTTAGCCATGCTGTATAGTTTTGTGGATGCTGTGCAGCATGACTAAAAAACATTTGCAAAGCCTATAGGTCACCAAGGCACTATCTATTGGTTTTGCTAATGGTAGGGCCTGCTGCTGCTTCTCTGGAAAAGATTACATTTTAATCTGAATAGGTCCCCGGAGTAAAATGATTAAATCCTCTTCGGTTCTAACACGCTCTCCAATCCCATGGTCATCAAGCCACTTCATGGCCATGTGGAGATCTGAGAAGCAAGTGGAAGATGGGGCAGCACCTGCTGCCGGATCCCGCTAACCGAGCATATTGCGCAAAATGACTGGTGAAGGTGCTTCAATAGAGCTAACACAGATACCACTTGAGCCAAAACAGACTGTAAAAATTCTGATTGAACTTCAGTAAGGACCCCCCAGAACTCGCAACCAAGACTCTCTTCTCAGATTGTCCTACATCTCCATATTTCTGTCAAGCTCTGCAATGACCTCCACTGCATCCATCCTTAAGGTCTGTGGGTCCTTCACCTCCTGCAACACCATCTCTTTCAATCTTCCCTCTGTCTGCTCCAGAGAACATTCTACTGAAATAACTCTACCAGCCAGGCTTCCTCCCTAGTTCTCTGCACACCTTCTCTGGATTCTTCCAGTTAGTCTCACAAGCCAGCTTTCAGTGTGAGAGTAAAAATTCAATTCTTCCCTCTTTTCTATGTCGCCATTACAGGTCACCAGTTTTTGCAGGCAAAAAACTCACTCAGCCAAGAGGTCAAGCCTAAAAGGCTCCTACAGTTGGAAAGTCCACATGGCAGCAGGACACCGATAAGTCCCAGGAGTGCCGTAGAGAGGGTGATGCTCTCCTAGGAGGATGTCACCAGCGCCAGCCTCTCTCTACTCCAGATGGTGAACGAGTCAGTGTGTGTCAGCTGCTAGGCATAATTGACACTCTCCCGATACGCTCCCGGTCTCTCCAGCACCAGTCAATCAAGTGTTGGTTCTTGTCAGTGACACTGCAAACTGAACTTCCTTATCTTTTAAAACCAGACGCTGGACAGCCTTCACTCAGTTCAGAGGCCGATCACCCAGGGGTTGTCGGCACCGTGAAAGTCTCTAGGTAGCCACTGAAAGCTCCACTACCACCGATATTCTGCAGGTACGCCTGACAGGGCCGGTCTATGGTCTGTAAAGAGGGCATTAATAGCAGTGGGCCCTCAGTACCAGAGATCACGCCTACAGGCTGAGGAAAGAGGAGCCTCTCAGGAGCTCCGAAGACCCATGCTATCTTGGGTCCTCGTCAACCCCGTCCACTTAGAGTTGACATCTTTCTTTATATTTAGGATTAAACTGTCTGTTTAATTTATTTGCCATCCTTTTTTAAATAATTGGGTTGATCATGCATACCCTTGCCTGCTTTTCCCATGCCTTTAGTTTTTTGCTGGTATTTTGCCACTATAGTAGACAATTCTTCTGTTACAGGTATGATTTTATGATTGCTGTGTTAAAATTCCAAATGCCTTTGGTGATATAAAAGGAGTAAGGCTTCAAAGATTTTCTGTTAGCTAACTGAGAGAAGAATGCAAATGTCATGCTTCATGATTATTCCTTAAGTGGTAACATTCCCACTTGTGTGTGGACCGAAAAGAGCACTACTGTGGTATCACAAGCTATATGTGAACTATATCATGTAAACACTTATATAAAATGTGAAGCTACAACGGACTGTAAAATAGCAGTCTCCCAAGATGCCCTAGTAGCTAAGCTTACACTACTTCAGACTAATTCACCACCTATCATAACTCGGAATCCATATCATAATGCTGTTAGAAAGCTGAAATATCTTAACCCATTTAGAATTGAATAACAGGAATATACTGTAATAAAAAACTCAAATGCGCCGCAGTCCATTAGCTGGACTTCCACTCCAGACCATGTTACCACATCTCAGAATTCAGAACCTATAAAGGAGTACAAACCTCTACGTTTCCAAGTGGCCCTGCTAGCTTAGCTTCTGTTGCTTCAAAACTACAGGTCTAAAACATCACACTGAGGGAAACTGGAGCGGATAAATAACAAGAACATAAGTAACCAGAGTGATTAGACTACCCCAAGGAAAGAATCTTAGTTAAACTAGTAACAGAGCTTCCCCTGCTCCAGACAAAATCACAGTACATGACATTTTGGAAACTACGAAAACTTTATAGCAGTAATAATAATAGTAATAATTATCACCCATCTCGATTTGGAACCTAAAACTTACTACAAACTGCTAAGAATCAACTTTTTTATGATAGGCAGCTTATTCTGATAAAGAAGAAGGGCACTATTATAGGAATATTTAGAACAGACACATAACTAAGCACTCAAGTGTTACTGAGTCTGGTTGCTGGGCTTCCATTGCTCCAGAAGATTCAATACATATCAAAAACTGGCAGCATACAAACTATTACAAACTTTTAAGTGTCCAAGTGACCCTGGTAGCTGAGCTTCTGCCACTACAAAACCAAAACAGCACACTTAAGAGGGATAACTGGACAGACCCAGAACAAGAACTTAAGTGATCCAGAGTTAGGGAACTATACCTAGGGCAACAAATACTGCTACCAAGGTGCCCAGCTCAGTCACCGCACCTGCTGTTCTCCTTACTCTGTAAAGCCAAGACAAAACCTTCCATTGGAATGCTTCTCCCTCATTACTGCTTGGAAGCACAGAGTCCCCATACTGCCAGGCAATTACCACTGATTATGCATTGGTTGCATTCAATGGCAAAAACGTCACAATCCAATAAAGATCATTGTTCAACCATCAAACAGAAATGTTCCTGCCTTAACCAACACGTTCATGACTTTGTGTATCATATCTTCACTTACAACTTGTCCCCTAGCACTACTAAACCTTCCTCTTTTATCCAATTTTCCCCTCCTCTCTTAAACCCTCCACACTCAAGAGAGCCTTTCCCTCTGTCATCATCTGGCCTTTTACGCCTTTTTTTTCCTTAAGCCTGTTCGAACTAGCATACTTTTCTAAACCTCACCCTTCTCTGCTCTAACCTTGTATGCTCCATGTGTCTATTTTGCTTCTTTTTCCCCTCATTCTCCCAAATCCTATCTTTTGCTCATTAAACCATCTTTACTATTGAAGCAAATCACATACCCACAATCACACACTCTATTTTCTGACCACCAAACTAAATCACCTCTACCCCACACTCTAACCCCACTCACCAACAGTAAACCATGACACCCTAATTCACCTCTCATTCTGCTGTACTCAAGCCTATTGCTCTATCAACCAGCAGTCTCCCCTACACTTGATGATGACGCTATTCATTCAACTAACAAACGTATATGTATCTATATAAATGCCAATAAATAACGTTTTTGAAAAAACAGCAGTCTTCCAACCTTCATCTGACTCAGTCATCACCTCAGATTCTCTCTACAAATCTCAAACAATTCTCTCAAATGACTATCCTCCACCTCCATAAGACACATACTTGCATATCCCCTTTTTCCCCCAGTCTGATTCTCTCTCCGGCTTGCATCTATTGTGTCCTTTACTTCACTTCTTTCTCCAACAACCTTAAGGACAACTTTCTCTGCTGTCAAGCTGTCACCTATCTACTGTTACCCATCAATCACCATACCTCCCTCCGTCCATCTGATCCTGTTACTCTCTCTCTAATTCTCCTGATACCCAGCTCTACCCATCCAACTAAATTCAGTCAAATCTCTACTCTGTTCTCTAAAGCAATTTGACAAATCAACTATTACACTTTGCTCACTCCCTCTCATTGACATATTGGCAAGAGTAACCACTGGTGCAACCACCAGACCAATAATCAGAATAAGCAACCAAACTATGGTCAACTAAGGTCCTATATTACCTCACCTCCTCCAGTGCATCCTCTCTTCCTTGGTTTCCTCTCCAGCATGGCAAATTGTTTATAACAATTACAAAAAGTCCACTGACAAAAGTCACATACACAGCCACTGTAACTCCCAGAAGAGTGGACCAAGGACCATTATAACAACGCATTTTTATTCTTGCCTTCCAAAAAGACAGTAGGAATGAACAATGCTAACTCCACTGCTATACTGACCGGTTAAATCAATCAGAACCATCTCAACACCAATTAACTGACCACTCTGCAATAAAAGCTCAAGATCCTAGGACATTGTCAACAATATATTCTTATCTTTTGCAGCATATCAAGCTAAATGAATCAACAATGCTCTTTACTGTAATACAGGCCAGAGGAATCACCAGCACCACCATTAATAACGTTGGATATAGGGTCAACAACATCTCCTCACTCGCTAATGCCCATTCAACAAAAACAGCCATCAGCATTATGTAGTAAACCTGCAATTACATCCCCAACTAGCAGATCCAACTACCACCTATTCTGCAGTCCAAACAAAGTTAGATCAATAAACAAAAACAGGATACAAAGCTATGGCCTGTTCACCATTCTCAGCACAGGCTCCCTCTTCACTAAAAATTGTCTAGTAGATGATGCTGCACTTATGCCACAAAAGGCAGTCCTGATGAGTACTTAATGTTGTTCAGAACCCACCCAAATAAAGAGTGGTTCAGGACTACAGTTGGCATTCAAAAACACTTTATTAAGCACCAGCATTAAAGAATACTCAATCTTGTAATAAAAATTGTTACATGTTTACTGCTCATGCTTGTCATCTTCCTTAGCAACCTGCCTTCTCATCGTGTGACGAACTCCACACAATGCAGCTTTCGTTGATACCACCAAAATCCCTATCTTAGAAGACCTCAACAACTGGTTCAACATTAATGGCACTGCATCTAACTTCATGACTTCTAGCTAACCATGTAGCACTTGACTTCCATCAACTAATCACCAAACCCAGCCAATCAGCAGGCTACATTATTGATGCTAATCTTAGTCACAGTAAACAATCCCACAATATCTTCAGGATTGTGTAACAGACTTAAAGCTATGTAAACCTGAAGGCAGAAGAATTAGAAGTCAGTGAACAAAAATATGCAATTGGAACAATAAAATCTGCTTCCATGGCAGCATAGAATCTGCAAAACATCTATCAAAGTCAAACGATCTCATTGCATTTTGAGTCCCTGAACTCTGTACCCCACACTGCACCTCAAAATCTGTAAAACACACTCAGAAGCTCTGCATCATCTTGGCTGTTCACTTCATAGAAAAAAGCAGTTGATCTCAAAGCTCACTTTCTTTTAAAAGCTGGCCAATTGCAAACCACTAAATCATGTGACCTATGCAAAACAACCTAAATGGTGTTCCTTCAACTTGCGAATGATGAAAGAAGCCAATGATCTAATCAAAACTATATACATAGCCATAGCAGAATCATCAGCAGATACCCCAAAAATATATGAGAGCATTCTCCAAGAAATCACTGATGCAATGCTCGCCAGAGCAATCGTCAGTTTCTTTCTCTAAACTGGATTATTCCTGCATGGCCTGAAAACAGACCCATCCTAAAGGAAAAAGGACATGATCAGTCTGACCCAGTAGATTATAGACCAAGGAATGGACTCTTCGTACATACACCCAATGAAAAGTTAGCTTTCTGACAGATGTTTAGCTTACGTGAGAAAACAATTTCATACTGGAAAGAAGAATTGAATCAGCAGGAATCTCCACGTGCATGATCTTAAGAACAATGTAGATTCTAATGTAGTTGCCAAACTACTTCTACTTGACCTGTTTGAAAGCATTCCTGCTTTAAGGCTTCTGACCTCAACAAATGTTGATTGACAGAGTATTAGATGCTATCTTAAACTTTTGCCATCTTAAATTAATTCATAAGTATCATCTTAAACTAAATTCATCCAAGTCAGAAATACTCTCCTGTGGAACATGACAGCATTATGTCCTCATATTTGCTTGAGGATAGAGCCGCCACCAACCTCACTGAAGGCGGTGAAGAATCTCAGTGTGATAATGGACTCCAATATCTCATTACAAATCCAAGTTAACAGTGACCATCGACCTTTAGGTCTCGCCTGAGACAGCGCATGTGCAGTTGCTTGCAAGACATTTTGTTAGATTACAGGGGGCTTAGAGCCTGCACATTGCTTACCATTGGTTGGCTTCATCTTCACTCTCATTTCCTTGCTTCTAATTGTTCAGCAGGTGCCAGCTTCACTTCTTCTTCATGTATTTGTTCCTCCCAGGGAGCTTGGCCTAAGTACTACTTCCTTGTTTGACTGTTTGTCCTTCCACTGCTTGTGCTTTTGAAAGTACTTTTTTTTCTTTTTGTTGCTTGCTGCCGTCCTTTCTTGGCCCATTGTCCTTGCTTGCCCCTTCGTTGCTTGTCCTAACCCCTCCCACATTGCTGCTGTTGAACAGTTATGCATTGTTTTGCTTCTCCTGTCCCTCGCACCCCATCATGCTGACCATGGTGTTGCTTGTTCCCTCTTGCCCTCCTCTCGCTGCCTGTGGTGTTCCTAGTACCCATCCACCCTCCTCACTGTCCCTTGTATTCCTTGCCTCCTCCCAACCTCCACCCCACAGTTGATGTTTGCCTGCCACCCCACCCGCTCTCTCTAACCCTCCCACCCCCCCATCCGCCCTCTCTAACCCTCGCGCCCGGCGTTGCTTGCCCTTGCGTCCTTCCACAAAAAAAATTGAGAAAGCAAATTAGCCCTCACATGTGCAAGAGCTATTTGGCTTTGTCTGTGCTTTTTTTTTTTGCCTTATTGTACAATAGAGCAGTTGGTGTACAGCATGGTTGAAAGTAAAAAAAAACGTTTTACTGTCTATCATGCTGCACAGCAGTCACACTTCTGTACAACATGACTAAAAATACATTGACAAAGCCAACATATCGCACATAGGTTTTGCCATTGCTTGTTATATATGATAATGCAGTGATGTACCTTTCATTACTTTGGCATATTTGAGAGAATTTAGGCATTGATAGCTGTAGGGTCATGGCCTTTACATCGGACTCCTTGGAGTCCTAATTGCTAGGCTACAAGAAATCCAAAATGCTGCAGTAAAACAAGTTCCAAACCTGAGCAGACTGGGTTACAAAAGCCCTCCTCTCAAGGATCTACCCTGGTTATCAGTCACAAGAAGAATATCCTTCCAAAACCTATGCTAGTGATGGCGATCCGAGGTATCGGATGAATCTTCTTGCTATCAATCTCCTGCAGTCGAAGGAGAAATATAAAATTCAAAGTGGCTGATTCCCCTTTTTCCCCAAAAAACTGCATTGTCAGGAGCTCCACCTCTATTCAGACATGTGCACTGCGAAACGACCCCAAAGAGTGAAATAATTGCCAACCACCTTCAAGAAATCAGAAATCAAGAAAGGCCTGGCAGTTTACAGAATCGTTACAGACTGCGAGTCATACTGGTTTGTATAGGGAGAGCTAAATCTATCCCACACATACATTCGGTTCACAAGCAACACCGTGCATAAGACGCTGCCAAACGCCAGTGCAGTCTGGATCTCATCCAGTGGCGTAGCTAGGGGGGGGTGGTGGGGGCGGTCCGCCCCAGGCGGCACTATTTTGGGGCGGCCACTATTGTGGGGACACTCACTGACACTACTGTCAGTCACAGTAGTGTCAGTGTCCCCAATTAAATGATAAAGGCCGCCACAACGGGCCGCGTGTGCGGCCACGTTTGAAAGTGCATTGCAAGCGGCCAAGCGCACCTGACCTGCTTGTTGTGCGCCTGCAGTGCTGCCAATTTGAATTTGCCGCCCCGACGTCCCGCGTTTGTGCTTGCTTGTTGTTGGTCCGTCCCAGGGCCGTCATTCTTGTAGCGCGCTAGCGCTACCAATCACGGCCCTGGGCGTCATTTTGGCCAGCCCTCGCGATGAGAACGTAGCAGTGACGCGTCACGCGCTTCACCACTACGCTCTCTCGTGAGGAGTCGATTCTGGGCTAGCAGTGGCAGCGCTGGGCGATTTTCTGGCTGCAGCAGAAGTGAGCCAACCCTGGTCCCCTGCCATAGAGACCCTGGCTGCCACCACTGTGGAGTGCTGCTGGAGGCTGAGTGAGGAGGTAAGAACTAAACGTCTTTCTAAAAATGCCCCCCAAAGATGGTGACTAAACTGGCGTATACTCTGTTCCGCTTTTTAACTGATTGAATTTATTTGTATGTCTTTTTTAGCAGCATTTTAAAAAATGTACATAGCTGCCAAGGTTTGAAATTTGCTGTGTGTGACATTTTCATAAATTCAGTGTAATTATGAGTGACATTTCAATGACGAGTGACACTCGCGAGCAAAATCAAGCAAGGAAGAGGAGTTTACCTAGTCATCTAAATAAATGCTACAAATAACCAAGTTTTAACCGTATACAATCAGCGCATTACCGTACAATAATGTCAAGGTACAACCTGTCTGCATTAGCTTGAACTGTGCACAACATCAAAAAATAGCCTAGCGTTTAGAGATTGTGTCTCTGCCTTGTGCCTGCACTCCGCAATGCAAGTGTGCTGTGTATACAGGCTGTGTGTGTGTGTCTACACTCAGCACAGGGCACGAATAGTGAAGTGAAGGTCGCAGTGTGCGTATCTGGCTGTCTTAGGTAAATTATAAAGCACATAGTGTAAATGTCGGGCCCCCTTGCAACCTATCAAGTAGCCTCAGTCTACCCAGGGCCTCTCTGTCCCGCGTGGATCCGGGCTGAGTCTCCCAAGATGTGAAAGGCCCCATCTCGTCAGCTGCCTAATAAATCAACAGGACTCAGCTGACTCGAGTCACCAAAGCCACCACAGACTGGAACTGGGCAAGCCTCAGGAGAGTGAGGCCGAGGCACAGGACATGTATAGTTCTAAAAGAAATAAAATAAAGAGAGGTATGCTGTCATTGGGCTATAATAAAAGCTGCACTCTGTGCAGACATGTGACGTGGCTGGTGCTGATTTTGCACACACAGTGAATGAGCTGCATTTGTTGGTTCACCCGTCCCACGGACCACCGCTCTGAGTCCTTAATCATCAATAATTCGTGCTCTTAAGTAATAGGAACTGCTAACAGGCAGAGGCTGCACATTAAGGCAATTACAACATTTTGAACTTTAAACTTTATCCGCAACTTTTGTCTTCAATTAATTATTTTATGAGTCCAGGGCTTGCCTTGGACACACACTTACTTTATCCTGCGACGGCCAAAAGAGCAGCTTCATTACCATGTCGGCCGCCTGTGGCCCCAGCTCGTCTCTGATGACCGTCTGCTGAGCTTCAGCCAGGGGGCCTGGGTTGGCATACTCTGGGGCCGGAAACGAACAGTGCTACACAGGCGGCACCTCAGCAAGCACGTGACTCAGCCGCCGCCCAGACTACGGTGGCCCCCGTGGGGTCCTCGGGGGTTGGACTCACACTTAAAACCGCAGAACTCATTTTACAGCAGGCTAGTTTACAGTCCAGAATTCAACTGCCGCCCGCTGACTGCCCATTGGCAGGCACTGACAGTGACGTCAGTGAAAGATTGCGGAATACTGCGCGGTGAATTATTTCAACTATCCGATAGGTTGAATGATTTGTGCCGTGCTCAGCCCAGCCTCTAAGACTGCTAACCTGCGTGTACTGCGCGCTGCGGCTGCTGTGTCACTAGTAATTAAACAGGCTACAGCCAGCGCTCGAGCCACAGCGCTTAACATTGTAGCACAGGCAGCAGTGCACATAACTGTTAACTGAGCCTGTGCTGGTGGCAGCGCCCGGGCCGGGCGGCAAGTCTGCGGGGAGCAGCAGCAGAGCCGGGACAGGTGTCACTGCGCCGGCACGCGCGGCTAGCAGCCTGGCGTAGCCAGTTTTAGAGCTGGTGTACAGCAGAGAGACAGTGGCATTAAAATGCGTGACAATGCATTTCAGTGCGGTGATGCGGAACACCACACTGAAATGCGTTAGTCACGTCAGATGCGTGATACTTGGCAGGCATGAATGTATCTAACTTAAGGTATACATCACCTGGTGATAAAGACTATCAAAAAGTAGGACTGGCGTTAAAAGGTCTATAACAATGGTTTTAATTCCTTTTTGATTGAAGTCAACTGTTTTTATACAAACTTTTTAATCTATATTTAAGGTTCTGCAAATTCCCTATTATATTATGCACCAGCACTTTAATGTAACCAGTTATGCTGCTAATTGTCTCATTGACCGATTTAAGCACTTTATATAAATGTAGATATTATCGTTTTTGAGTTTATCTGAGGGTCATACTAAGTGCAGAAAACATCTTGTTATTATAAAGTGAACATAAGTACTGCATATATAGGCAATTGCAGACCGTGATACCAGGACTGACTGAAAATTAGATCTTTGTAGGCTATACTATATACTTAGATACAATTTAACTTGATGTCTGTATTCCTTTTTACCTGTTTTTACACAGATGAGATGTGCAAATTATGTGTAAACTGCTTTTATGGTCATATTGATCGAAATAAAGTTTTACAAATGGCTAAACGTTTTCAGAGGGGATATTTAGAGAGTGGCAGCATAGCTGCCAAGGTTTCAGGTGTGTGGCATATTCTCATAACTTCACTGTAATTATGATTGACATTTCAACAACTATGAGCATAGCTGCCAAGGTTTCAAATTGCTATGTCTGACATTTTCATAATTAAATTGTAATTATGAGTGACATTTCCACGACTGAGTGACACTTTTTTGTGAGCAAAACTCAAGCAATGAAGACGAGGTAAACATATATATATATATATATATATATATCTATCAGTAATTACACCCATTTGAGCAATGAGAAACTCTAAGAAGACTTTAAAACTGGTGCAAATGTCTGCGGCGGCAGACTCAATTACAATAAAATTATGAAAATATCACACATAGCAATCTGAAAGCTTGGCAGCTATGCACTTTGAGGCTGCTCTTTACCAACTGACGTTGGAACTACTCAAAACAATGTACAGTAGAACGCTTCTTACTGTGTATCATCTGTGACTTGTCCATGCACATCTATCGTACCCTAACCCAACCCTCTTTCACTTCTACACAGTTTCTCCTCTCAACAATTCATTCTTTCTTTGACCTGCATCTCTTACCTAGTGTTCCATTTTCCTTTTCACATAACCCCAAGCCTCTTTTGACTGTTTTTATCTTACATTCACCACTCTTTCCCTCACATTTATCTTTTTGAGTTTCCTTTCACCTTAAAATCTACCCCTTTGCACCAGTTTCCCATTCCGGTGTGTCCTATACCTCACTCTTTCATTCTCTCAAAGAATTTCACTCAGTTACAGCTCAGATGGTCGCCTACCTATCTTCTACCGTCACCTTCATGCTTCACAGTGCTCTACTCCATTCAACATTAAGTCCAACTCTTAATCTCTTCTTGCCTATATCTCAAATGCATCTTTACTAGTCTAATTTTCTCATTTCTATTTCTTCCAATTTCCTCACGCTATGCAACTTTTATCCTCTTTCTCTCACTTTCTTTCACTTCCATCTCCTTTGGTTTTACCTCTTGAGTGCAACTAGAACTTGCATTCTATCACATTCCTGTTTTCCTCTCGCTTCCACCTTTTCTTTTCTCACATTCGTTGTTTTTTAGACACCCTCTCGTCCCTAGTACCCCTTCACTCCTCTAATTGCTTTCTCTTTGTTCTCTTCTCATCTCCAGTTGTCTCTTGTATCGTATTATAGTACGATGTGTTTCTTGTGCGAGTAAGAATGCGCACAATACCAGGCAGAGCTGTTCTGGACCCGCAGATTTAGGTAGTGCGAGTATCACTGTGAAAGACCTATTTATTAATCTCCTGACATCTTCTTGATTTGTTGCTTTTCTGTAGCAGGCTCTTGTGGCCTCTTGTGTGCTTGTTTGGTAATTTAATGCCCGCCAGTCAGCTATTATGATCACACTCATTTGTTTTTATTAGGTATATCATGAGTGCATTTAAGCCCATTATGATTTTTAACAAATTAGATTTTGCTTTGGGGTTGTGCTAAAAAGTGGCACAATCCCAATGCAAAATCTGGGCCTCAACTAATTTTACATTTTTTTTAAAACCCTGCCACAAAGAAATTGACAACAAGGAGAAGCATGTTAGTAGATCTTTTATGCTTAATTGGTTACAAAGTCTGCATTTTCTAATATTTTTATAGGGTTAAGACATCTGCTGCAGAGGTGCCCAGTAGCTATCAGGGAATAATAATTGGTGAGATAACCCTGGAGGTTAAAGTATTTCTTGGAGAAATTTCTGTTTTGTGTAGTCCCAGATCTGACTCAAAGTAGTATAGAAGGTTAATGTGCCTGCAAAGCACATCATGTAATATGCAGATGACAGATTTTTTTAATGTAGCTAGGTAAGGTTACTGCTTTGGACACAGATCCTTTTGTTACTTGCAGTTCATGATAAATAGTAAGCCTTTTAATATAGCACAGTGAGCTATGTAGGATATGTGACTGCTACAACTTTTAACACACACTGACTCATGCAACACATCTTGTACACTGATTTACACGCTTGCATGATTTATTTTCAATCTGTATGTTATGTAAATCGCTCTGATACCCTGCATTGGGATGTGTAGCGTTATAAAAGAAAGTAAAATAGTGCAATTTAAATTGTGTGTAAATACTGGGACAGACCAACACATCTGAGATACTTACAGTTCATGCACTTACATAAAGGGACCTAACAAAGTCAAAAGCATGCCTCTCTTAAGTACCTGTGCAGCGATAACCAGCTGTGTGCTTTTGTTTCCCTCAGTTGTATTTACATTTAAGTGTGAGGTTCCAGGCCACTCGGTCATTTAATGTCAGCTGTAGATGATGGATCCCTGAACAGTGTCATGTATGTGCATGTTTGCATTGTGCTGAGGGGATTACCAGGTAATTGTTCACGCAGCTCTCTGATGGATGTCACATGCGGTTTTTCTGAGTCCCCAGATAGATCATGCAGTCTGTGTGTTCTCTTTTGTACTGCCAGTCACCGGTGTATTCAACTTTGTAGCCTTGGACCGTGTCATGTATGTGCATGTAACTTGCATGATCGAGGCAACTATTAGCGGCGATACTGCGTGTCTCTCGGATCTCTTTCAAGTGCTCGCTGTCCTTTTTCCCCAGCACCCCCTCCCCTCCCCCCCAGGGGCGGCAATCTGAGGGATAGCCCCGGGCGCCACAAGCTCTAGCTACGCCTCTGAAAAGAATGCTATTTTATTACTCGCATTTAAAAAGGTCTGCTGGTGCTCTTTTCCCTTACCAGAAATGGGATCTATTTTGTGGTAGTGTGCTGAAACTAAATGTCCTTTTGTTTCGTAGCTTTGATAGAAGCTGTGTCCTAACTGTACTCTCTGTTGCAACAGATCAGGGACTTTTCCTGTTCATGCAGGTGATTCTGAAGGGTCCATTTACTGAATATGTGCACAGATGTAGTGTCATTCTCTTGTTTTTAGGTTAAGGGTTAGCATTAATTTTGCATTCTGAAGGCATTTCTGGCACAGTTGTATTTAATGTATCATGTTTTTATGAAAATCTATTGGTTGTTTGCATTATTTCCTCGTTTCACACGATTTCGTGTGTGTTTTTCTCTGCCTGAAAACATATAAAAAGTGCCCTCTTTGGGATGTATGCCTGAGCTTTTCACCTATTCTCTAGAAGTAGACTTCATGTCGGTTCCCTTGCTGAATTTGTACTTAGATATTTTATTTGCCCTTGTCTTGCTTTCATACAGAGCAGCCTCCATGTCGAACGGTTATTTGATTCTGTACTTAGAATATTTTTGAGGACAGATAGTCGTATTTCATGGTTTGATTATTGATGTCACTGATTGAAATATATTATTATAAGCTTATGGATGTTTCACTTTCTCTAGGATACATCAGGTTTACTAAAATCCAAGGATATTGTTGTGTCATAAAGCACTCCTTTACCCTGATGTATCTTAACCATTCCCACCATGCATGGCTTGAGGTATTCTTGAGATCCTTCCAGTTACCTAAAATCGTTTTATGTGATAGGGTGAACATAAGGCCTAATCGTAGTAAGTCATTCTTTCCTAAACTAGTGGCATCTGTACCTAAAGAGGAACCTAAAATCATAAATGTGAAGTTCGTTTGGGGTGTAAACCTCAGTATGTCTTGAATGTATGAGTATATCTTGTCCCAGACTTGTTGGAGTAGTGGACAGTCAAAGAACATTTGTGCCAAGTCTCAGTTATTTGTTTTACAGTTCTCTTAATGTTCTTATTAACACTGTTACAATAGACAAAAGGCCTTTAATATTGGTTAAATCAGTATTAGTTTTGCTGTTTCTCTTCTTCCTCTATTGCTTTTCCTTTCTTCTGTTTTTCCTTTTTCTGTTTTTTCTTTCTTTCTGGTAAGCATTGGTTTAACTATATTATCATTCATAGATAGATGGAAATGTGAGCATGTGTTAGTTTACTTTTTATCTGGTCAACATAATTATTTTAAATGTTTAATTCATGTCAGTTGGTGCAACCGAATGATAGGGTTTTATAAGACATAGGGCCTAATTACGAGTTTGGCAGTCCAAGGACCGCCAAACTCACAGTGGCACAACGGTGGCGGTCCGGCCACCATCTGCATAGGTGTCCTACCAACGGGATTATAACTTGGGCAGTTGGACCGCCATGGTACCGCCGCAACCGTCGGGGTTCAGAGATCCCTGGAGGTAGCGCGGCTGTCTGAGGTCCGCAATGTCCTTGGTGGTGCCCTGCAGCACCACCAAGCATATTACGACTTTACTCACCCAGCGGACTCCATGAAACTGAAGGCACTGAGGAAAGAAAGGGACCCTATAGGGCCCCCCCCATGGCCCTGTGCATGGGGGGCATGCAGGGGGGCACATGTTGTGCCCCCTTGTGTGCATGCACCCCATTCCTTAATGGCATGGACTGCACAGTCCATGCCATGCAGGAACATGCACTGGCGGTCCCACGACGGTACAGTTTAAGGCTAGCATATGAGCCTTTAAACTGCACCACCGCGGGACCGGCACGCTGCCCACCAGACCACGATAATACTCGTAATCTGGCGGGCAGGTGGCGGCCCTGTTTGGCAGTGTGGGAGCAGGGCGGTGGCGTGGCGACCCGCTCCCACACCGCCAAACTCGTAATCGGGCCCATAATCTTCAGTGCTCTCTCTCGTTTTATACTTATCCAAATATTGTACCTTACCTAACTTAGAGACTTGAAATGAAGATTCCCTGTGTTGTATATGATGAACATGCTTATCCTGGTATTTTTGTTTTTCTTTTATATAAAACCAATAAAAGTTTTTGAAATAAATACATAATATTTTATCAGATTTTGGTTAGATTTTTGATTCTCAGAGCTTTTGCCTATTCCCCAGGGGCAGGCCCCTGCGTATCAACCCTTTAAATGTATTTGTGCAAAGCACCAACACACCAAAACACACTACTCATAGGAAACATCTCAACCAAAACCCTTTGTAACCATGCACAACAGAGTATCTAATTACCTGACAAATTGGATAATTCTTAGGGGTCTTGCCGTAGGATAGAAAAGCACTAAAGACATTCTAGAGTACAATACAAAATGAAAGAAAAAACATTTTGATTGCATGTAGCAAGCTATAAAATGTCAATCCTACTAGAAACACTTTCAAACACGTTTGAAGAAAAACATTTAATTTACATTTTACTTACCGAATTATTTTTTAGTATGCAAACTTACATTTGATGAGGCTAATGAAGCTACTAGAAGCAAACTGCAGTGTGCATTTAGGGATGTTGAACCTCCATATACATGGCAAATATCAGGTCTCTGATCCTGAGTTTTCATTTTACAGATTAGTGCATTCTGCAAGTGAGTCTTCCATAACTCCATTTCACCTAATTGGACGAACAACCTTGATAGTGGAGAAAAGGCTGATGAGAGGCAATACTCAAGATCAACAATAGTACAGTACACAAAAAGGAAAGTTAATTTAGTAGGCGTTGTGGGTTTCTGTTGCAAGTCCTTTTATTTTTCAAAATCCTTTGTACAAATGTGGAAACAGCCAACGCGTTTCACCCTTCACAAGGGCTTCTTCAGGGCTGTAATTTCATACAACATAAAACATATTTTAGAAACTACTAATAAACGAAATTTAAATTTTTAATTAAAAAGGTAAGACAAGAACGTTATAGAGAAAGATTAAGTGAACTTGGACTGTCAGAGTCCAACGTAAAGAGAAGCACGGAGTAGAAGTCGCAACAGAGTGGGACCATCCATGCTAGGTGTGATCTTGGGAAAGTCAAAGAGTTATGATGTTAAAGAAGTGCAGCTAGAAAATATTCATGACCCTAAGGTCCTGGGAAGAAAGCAAGCAAAACCTAAAGAACATCGACAAGTCGGATCCCCAAACTAAAGTAGACACCCTAAGTGCAACTCAGTGTTGTAAAAACACTCAAAACCAACTGCTTACCAAGGATAAGGTGACAAAAATTTGAATGTCAATGTAATGAATCCAGCGGTAAATGTACTTGCGAAGCGTCCCTATTGGTGTACGATGTCTCCAGAAATGAAGGCCTTGATACAAATAAAGATGGTATAGGCTGTGCAAGACACTCACTACCACACACACTGTGCTCAATTAAAAAACGTAGTAAAAGACCAGGTTGTCCGAAAAATGAAAAGTAAAGAGAGCAAAACTGCTCAGCAGTTAAGATTGGACGTAACGTGATAAAGGCTGAAAAAAGTGCTCTACCATCAACCCTGTCATCCATACTGTGGGTGAAATGAACCAAGGAATGTATACCTTATGCCGGTAGAGTGTACCCTTAGACCCTTGGTCCAATTTTAACATTCGTTGCCTCCAAAAGGTGGAGAAGTAAATCCTATGGCACTATAAAGCCTCCAGTGTAGTCGGTAAAAGTACCTACGGGTAAAATAGAAAGAAACATAAGCTACTATTGTCAAGCTAACAAAACTGCAGGTTCAGGAATAACTGCTGAGAAGCATTCTAAGTAAATCAGCATGGGTTCAGAAGAAGACGGGATATTAGATATCAACCCGCTAATCTGGCGTTTGAAGTAGTTAAAGGGCAAAAGATGCCCATCAAGTAAGTGAGTGCGGAGCCTGATCAAAGTGAGTTAAGAAGAAAACGGGATGTTGAGTACCCATACGCTAGTCAGGCGCATAATGGTGAAACAGCAAAGGATGCCCATCAGGAAGATGGGATGTTAAATACCCATCCGTTAGTAAAGCGTGTAAGTGGTGGAAAATACTATTATATGTATTTATGCGCGTTTCGCGCCTGTTGTTCAGCAGGGAATACCCAAAGCCCTTGCTGAAGTATAGGCCCGAGTCACAGTAGTCCGTTCTAGAACCAAAGCCACCAAAGAAGTATGCGTGCCCTTAACAGAGTATCGGCTTAACTGTGTCATAGTAGATCCGTTCTAAAAACGTTAACCGCCAAGTAAATAAGCTAGTGCCCCCAGCGTCCCATATTTATGAGCAAAGTATGCTCGTAACTCACTTCAAGTATTCAGTAATCAGCAAAGCGAAAGCCGGCAAAAAACATATGCGTGCCCTTAACGAAGTATAGCCTTATCGTATCATAGTGAATCCGTTCTAGAAACGGAAACCGCCAAATAGATAAGCTTGTGCCCCCAGCGTCCCACATTCACAAGCAAAGTATGCTCGTAACTCACTTCAGGTATCCAGGTATCGGTATTCCTGGCGAGCCCCTGTCCGGCAGCAGCAGCAGTCAACGAGGCATGAGCGGCACTGCTCCTATATGCCGGCCAGTGTCCAAGGTAACCGACGCACACGTTAGCGTGCACGTCACTTCCGGTTAAAAGAAAGCTGGACCGCTTGTTCTGAGCGGAACAAGCCAGAAGTGCAGCACTTCCAGTGGCCCATTCATGTTAAGCAGAACGATTCGGCATTTGGGTATTCCCTGCTGAACAACAGGTGCGACAACGCGCATATATACATATAATAGTGTTTTCCACCACTTACACGCTTTACTAAAGGATGGGTATTTAACATCCCGTCTTCCTGATGGGCATCCTTTGCTGTTTCACCATTATGCGTCTGACTAGCAGATGGGTACTCAACATCCTGTTTTCTTCTTAACTCACTTTGATCAGGCTCCGCACTCACTTACTTGATGGGCATCTTTTGCCCTTAAACTACTTCAAATGCCAGATTAGCGGGTTGATATCTGATATCCCGTCTTCTTCTGAAACCATGCTTATTTACTTAGAATGCTTCTCAGCAGTTATTCCTGAACCTGCAGTTTTGTTAGCTTGACAATAGTAGCTTACGTTTCTTTCTATTTTACCTGTAGGTACTTTTACCGATTACACTGGAGGCTTTATAGTGCCATAGGATTTACTTCTCCACCTTTTGGAGGCAACGAATGTTGAAATTGGCCCAAGGGTCTAAGGGTACACGCTACCGGCATAAGGTATACATTCCTTGGTTCATTTCACCCACAGTATGGATGACAGGGTGAATGGTAGAGCACTTTTTTCAGCCTTTATCACGTTACGTCCATTCTTAACTGCTGAGCAGTTTTGCTCTCTTTACTTTTCATTTTTCGGACAACCTGGTCTTTTACTACGTTTTTTAATTGCGCACAGTGTGTGTGGTAGTGAGTGTCTTGCACAGCCTATACCATCTTTATTTGTATCTAGGCCTTCATTTCTGGAGACATCGTCCACCAAAAGGGACGCTTCGCAAGTACATTTACCGCTGGATTCATTACATTGACATTCAAATTTGTGTCAACTTATCCTTGGTAAACAGTTGGTTTTGAATGTTTTTACAACACTGAGTTGCACTTAGGGTGTCTACTTTAGTTTGGGGATCGGACTTGTCGGTGTTCTTTAGGTTTTGCTTGCTTTCTTCCCAGGACCTTAGAGTCATGAATATTTTCTAGCTGCACTTCTTTAACATCACAACTCTTTGGCTTTCCCAAGATCACACCTAGCATGGATGGTTCCTCCTCTGTTATGACTTCTACTCCGTGCTTCTCTTTACGTTGGACTCTGACAGTCCAAGTTCACTTCATCTTTCTCTCTAACGTTCTTGTCTTACCTTTTTTAATTAAAAATAAAAATTTCGTTTATTAGTAGTTTCTAAAATATGTTTTATGTTGTATGAAATTACAGCCCTGAAGAAGCCCTTGTGAAGGGTGAAACGCATTGACTGTTTCCACATTTGTACAAAGGATTTTGAAAAATAAAAAGACTTGCAACAGAAACCCACATCGCCTGCTAAATGAACTTTCCTTTTTGTGTACTGTACTATTGTTGATCTTGAGTATTGCCTCTCATCAGCCTTTTATTCTGTATTTATTTGTGGTCATGTGGCAGCAGGCCATATGAGGTGGGCAATACGAGTGCAAATCACTCTTGTGACTAGCCTAGGTAGTGCAATTGCTGTTTACCCTGCTGCCTTTTGCCTCGGTTGACGTAAATTTAAGGGTTTACTCGCACACCTGGCGCACTTTTACACTACAATCCAACATGAGCTTTAATGACAACAGGGAGGAATTAGCTAAGGACCTCTTCAAACCTAATAGCGAGATTAAACAAGTAGTCTCTAACGTAGGCAACAAGAATGAGGGGTTGAAGCTTAGGTTTCAGAGGCTTGAACGACTCAAAAAAAGTGAGTTGTTTAAATGGTGGGACGGGGTCACCCTTAAACGCTACCTAGAAAACAAAAAAGTCCCCAGAGGACTTGGGATCGTCACATTTCCCAACTTCGATGAAATTGATTCAGATCTACTATCCGGGTGGGAGGATAATTTACACAACTCTTCTTTTACCATGATGAAGATACTAATCCAGCACGCTGATAGGAAATGCACTAAACTCCAGACTGAGATCAAGGCTCTGGAGGAAGAAATCAGCCAATTAAATCTTGCTGAGGCTACTACTAAGAATTATGCAATTTTGAAGGAACAAACCTCTTCCCATCAGGCCTTAGTCAAAAGTAGGAAACTCAACAAGATAATGAGGGATGACCGTAATTACGACAATGGTCGTATCTTTACGTTTGCAAGACGCTTTGATGATATTCAGGTTCCCAAACACCACACCAGTTACTTCCAATAATAATAATAATAATAATACAGACATTTATTAAGCCGAACAGCTACCTCCTAGGATGTGTCCCGGCACTAAAGCGACAAGTACCGGGAGCATCTCTAGCATCAGCGCTAGTTCAGATGCTTCCTCAGTCGATGAACCTAATATGGATGGGGGCAACGAGACTGGAATACGGGGAGCATGTTCCTCGACTTTTTTAGAGGAGGTACTCCAATTCAGGATTGGAAACAAAAAGCAAAGAGAAAAAGCAGGAGAGGAGGAAAAACCTTAGACAAGGACAGGGTTTTAACAAGAAGTCAGAGGAAACAACTGAACAAACATTGATGTCTGTAACACATGAAAATCTGGGCCAGCTGTCTGAACAAACCTCTGTTGATGATCTTGTGGTAAACTTATCTGATCATACTTTGACCATGCATGAAAAAAATGTATTGAATAAAGGACTTGGATTCTGTCCTGTCTCATGGGGTGTATTTTCAGACCTGCATATTGATTTGTTCAAATTTGTGAGGAAAGCCAAACTTAAGTGTCACTTTGCCATCAACTGCTTTGAGCGCTCTGTAGCAACAAAGGTTGTACCACAAACTGAAGTCACGGTTTCACATATTAAGGATGTATCTTCACTCTTATCTCTCTACACTGATAATGAGTCCTCAGTAGAACATGTACTGGATAGCCTGAACATCAAACAGGATTACACCTGTGACAGTGGTCTACATACGCATAGCAAATTCACACCACAGGGGTCACATCTCAATAGCATTGAGGTGTTTTACAACTCAGTGACTGACGACTTATACCATTTAGAGGATAGACTCAAGCACACCAACAGGAAATATGTCAAGGACAATTTGACAATGGACGAGAGGAAAGCCATCCACAGTTTGCTGAACAATGACTCACATGTGATAAGGGAAGCGGACAAGGGAGGTAACGTGGTGGTTATGAACAGGAGTGATTATAAGGGTGAGGTACTGAGATAACTCAACAACAGAACGCACTATGCCAAACGTACCCATAATCCGTGTGCGCAAGCCTCCACTGCGATTAATACCCAACTTTTGCATTGGAAGGAAGTGGGCCTCCTTTCTGACACTGAGTACAACTTTCTCAGAATCAAAGATCCTAGATTTCCCTGTATCTATCTTCTACCGAAGATACACAAGAAACAGGATTTCCCACCAGGACGCCCAATCATTTCAGGGATTGGCTCCATGACGGAAGCACTCTCTAAGTTTGTTGACACTTTTCTACAACCACTAGTGGTCAATCTGCCATCCTATGTCAGGGACAGTATGGACATACTGAATAAGTTTGAGGACCTGGAATTGGATGACACGATGTGGTTTGCCACATTAGATTTAGAATCTCTTTACACTTGTTTCAGGAGAGACCTTGGTAGAATGGCTGTAGAATTCTTTCTCTCAAAAAGACGGGCTAACCTCTTTGACCACAACATGATGCTGCTTGAAATGATTGCTCTTATCCTTGACAACAACTTTTTGACAAAACATGGTTCAAGCAACAACAGGGGACTGCGATGGGTTCCAAATTTGCCCCATCGTATGCCAACCTCTTCATGGGGTGGGTTGAACACACATACGCATGGTCAGTGGCGGCCTCGGACTGGACCAGGCACATCCAGTTCTGGGGCCGTTACATAGATGACATCATCATCATATGGACAGAGACCGGACCACAACTACAGGAATACTTTTGCTTTCTGAACAACAATACACTTAATGTCACCTTCACCCTTGAAATGTCACAGGCTAGGATACATTTCCTTGACCTTGAACTGTATGTCAGTAACGACAGAATTGAAAGCACACTACACAGAAAAGAGACTGCGGTAAACAGTATTCTACACTACACCAGTGCACATCCACCATCAACCAAGAAGGCTATCCCTTATGGGGAGCTGTTACGCATTCGAAGAAATTGCAGCAAGGAGGCCAATTTTGTGACACAAGTCAAACTAGCGACAGGCAGACTCAAAAGGCGGGGCTATGATCAGCGCATCTTAAATGTGGCAGAAAACAGGGCTAGGAACACCAACAGAAGGGACACAGTAGTCATTAAGAACAGAAATTACCTTGACCCAGATAAGCAAAGACTGTCATTCATTACAACACACACTGCATTGAATCACAAGGTCTTTAAAGTCCTTGGCAAACATTGGGCACTGCTAAAGGGTGTCCCGGGGGTCAACAATTTTATTTCTGCAAGGCCATCCATAACATTTAAGAGAAGCAGAACCATCAGGGACGCGCTGTGCCCGAGCTACACGCTTCACAAAACACCTCCGCTACAAGGTTGGCTTCACAAACCTATGAGCTTCTACACCTGTGGCACATGCAACATATGTAACTTGGGTTGCAACAAAACAATGAGTTTCATCTACAACACAGGGACACAATACAGGATATGCCATTTCATCAATTGTCTCACTAGCTATGTGATCTATGTACTGATCTGTGGATGTGACAAGATCTACATCGGCAGCACTACAAGACAGCTCAAGACACACATTCAAGAACATCGCAGGGCTTGCCTGAATGGGGACACTGCATACGCTCTGGTATCACACAAATGCAGGAGTGATGTGGATAGAACTAAGTTCCGCTTCCATGGCATTGATGTTGCACAAGGCAACATGAGAGGGGGTGACAGGGAAATGGCATTCAGACAGCTGGAAGCTAGATGGATATGTAATCTGTGTACCACCACACTAGGTCTTAATACTGACAATGAGATGCTCACTTTCTGTGAGGATCTCTTGTCTATTCTTAATGCACCTCATGCCTATAACATCACATTTGAGTGAACGGTCCATTGGGCACTTCCTACTTGTGTATTACGAATGTTTTAAGTTCTAATGGTACCATCTACCTGGGGCACTGTAACCTTATTCCCCTCGATGTGAACAACAGAAAGTCGTATGTGCATGGGTGTTGCCCCAGTCACACATTTTGTACTGTATGTTTAACTAAAGATAAGATGCAGTTACGGGTGCATCAATGTACTATTAATTATTCCCAATTGGATTCCTCTTCCCATATATCCGTGAGGGTTGCCATACTTAATCCATGATAACGTTTGTTAACCTAAATCTACTGCAGTCATGGGTTATCTAGAAACTGTTTACATAACCATAAAACATGTTGATTCTATTTCTCTCTCCCCACGTATGTAAATGTGCTGTACTGATTTAACACTCTGTCGGTCCTTTGAGCATTTAATACTTCTGTTTTTCTTGCGGCAACATTAACTACTCTCCTTTCCTTAAATCCCTTTCATTTCTCTGCCCTATGGCTGTGATCAGCATGATGATTTAGAAACCTTTCTTTCACTACCCAGCTTGATATTCACTACTTCTTCATAGGTGCCACACGATCTGATCGTCACTATTTATTCTTTGAAGCATTAGTCTTTTTTATGGTGCCAGGTCTGAATATGAACTTATACACATCTGATAAGTCTAACTTTTTTGTACTCTTTTTGATTCCAATTTTCACCTTAATTCAATGATTCATCACTTGCTAGTGGATTCCCCTTGATCTGAAAAACAATTTTTTCAAGTCCCCGGATCACGTTCATTTTCATATTTTTAAACTTTACTTTAATCTGTGTCTTGATCAAAACGTTCTTTTTCATTGGACTGCCTCTAGTCCTTGGGTCAAACTCTTTTTTGCCTAAAAACGTATGGGTTACTGTGGAGGTTGCCACGGAACCCTTCACTATATTCGTACGGCAGTTATCTTGCCGAATCGTTCTGCTTAACACGAACAGGCCACGGGAAGTGCTGCACTTCTGGCTTGTTCCGCTCAGAACAAGCGGTCCAGCTTTCCTATAACTGGAAGTGACGTGCACGCTAACGTGCGCGTCGGTTACCTTTGACACCGGCCGGCATAAAGGAGCAGCGCCGCTCATGCCTCGTTGACTGCTGCTGCTGCCGGACAGAGGCTCGCCTGGAATACTGATACCTGGATACCTGAAGTAAGTTACGAGCATACTTTGCTCGTGAATGTGGGACGCTGGGGGCGCAAGCTTATCTATTTGGCGGTTTCCGTTTCTAGAACGGATTCACTATGACATGATAAGGCTATACTTCGTTAAGGGCACGCATACTTTTTTGGCGGCTTTCACTTTGCTGATTTCTGAATACTTGAAGTGAGTTAAGAGCATACTTTGCTCATGAATATGGGACGCTGAGGGCACTAGCTTATTTACTTGGCGGTTTCCGTTTTTAGAACAGATCTACTATGACACAGTTAAGCCGATACTCTGTTAAGGGCACGCATACTTCTTTGGCGGCTTTGGTTCTGGAACGGACTACTGTGACTCGGGCCTATACTTCAGCAAGGGCTTTGGGTATTCCTTGCTGAACAACAGGCGCGACAACGCGCATATATACATATAATAGTGTTTTCCACCACTTACATGCTTTACTAACGGATGGGTATTTAACATTCCGTCTTCCTGATGGGCATCCTTTGCTGTTTCACCATTATGCGCCTGACTAGCGGATGGGTACTCAACATCCCGTTTTCTTCTTAACTCACTTTGATCAGGCTCCGCACTCACTTGCTTGATGGGCATCTTTTGCCCTTAAACTACTTCAAACGCCAGATTAGCGGGTTGATATCTAATATCCCGTCTTCTTCTGAACCCATGCTGATTTACTTAGAATGCTTCTCAGCAGTTATTCCTGAACCTGCAGTTTTGTTAGCTTGACAATAGTAGCTTACATTTCTTTCTATTTTACCCGTAGGTACTTTTACCGATTACACTGGAGGCTTTATAGTGCCATAGGATTTACTTCTCCACCTTTTGGAGGCAACGAATGTTGAAATTGGACCAAGGGTCTAAGGGTACACGCTACCGATATAAGGTATACATTCCTTGGTTCATTTCACCCAAAGTATGGATGACAGGGTTGATGGTAGAGCACTTTTTTCAGCCTTTATCACGTTACGTCCAATCTTAACTGCTGAGCAGTGTTGCTCTCTTTACTTTTCATTTTTTGGACAACCTGGTCTTTTACTACGTTTTTTAATTGAGCACAGTGTGTGTGGTAGTGAGTGTCTTGCACAGCCTATACCATCTTTATTTGTATCTAGGCCTTCATTTAAGGAGACATCGTCCACCAATAGGGATGCTTTGTAAGAACATTTACCGCTGGATTCATTACATTGACGTTCAAATTTTTGTCACCTTATCCTTGGTAAGCAGTTGGTTTTGAGTGTTTTTACAACACTGAGTTGCACTTAGGGTGTCTACTTTAGTTTGGAGATCCGACTTGTCGGTGTTCTTTATGTTTTGCTTGCTTTCTTCCTAGGACCTTAGGGTCATGAATATTTTCTAGCTGCACTTCTTTAACATCATAACTCTTTGACTTTCCCAAGATCACACCTAGCATGGATGGTCCCTCCTCTGTTGTGACTTCTACTCCGTGCTTCTCTTTACGTTGGACTCTGACAGTCCAAGTTCACTTCATCTTTCTCTCTAACGTTCTTATCTTACCTTTTTAATTAAAAATTAAAATTTTGTTTATTAGTAGTTTCTAAAATATGTTTTATATTGTAGGAAATTATAGCCCTGAAGAAGCCCTTGTGAAGGGTGAAACGCATTGGCTGTTTCCACATTTGTACAAAGGATTTTGAAAAATAAAAAGACTTGCAACAGAAACCCACAACGCCTGCTAAATGAACTTTCCTTTTTGTGTACTGTACTATTGTTGATCTTGAGTATTGCCTCTCATCAGCCTTTTCTTCTGTATTTATTTGTGGTCATGTGGCAGCTGGCCATATGAGGTGGGCAATACGAGTGCAAATCACTCTTGTGACTAGCCTAGGTAGTGCAGTTGCCGTTTACCGTGCTGCCTTTAACCTTGATAGTGATAGGGATGTGCAAAATGTAGGTCCATAACTTAATACATGATTTTAAGTTCACACAGAATGACCGTGGAATCCTGTATGTCAGTCCCACACAGAGACAGAAGAAAACGGAATAAAAGTACTGTACATGACTTGGATGATTACATCAAACAGGCCGATGAGGGATAGACCGATGCAGATTTCAAAGTACTGGTAGATACACAGCAAAGTAGGCAAGGATTAGATGGTATTATCATGGATATTGAATTGTCACATCGGTTAGCAGTGAATTTTTCAAAGGAGAGAACACCAATTGAATGAACATTGACTCAACCGTACTTTATGCAACTTAAAAATGATCTGATCCACAGAAGGACTAAATATTACGCATACTTGGGCTTGACTATTCCCAGCACCAGCTAAGCAGCCCTGTCTGTCCTGAAAATCCTATCTGTGGCCATCCCGTCATTATCTGTCTGCGTACCTACTTGCAAGCCGTCTAATAGAAGTGTGTGTGTTCAATGGGACTGTACCTTCGTCTTTGTTTGTGATGTGTTGACCTTTGGTTTGTGTGCTGTGGCTGCTTTATGTATTGGTCCGTGTGCGTTGGTGCATGTAGTTCTGGTGGTGGGTGTCTGTTGATGTCAATATTTGTCTTGTTATGAATGCACCAAACAGGCACCCAAGCTTTTGGTAATACTTATTATTTGTATGCTCTTTTTTTTAACCCTCTGCTTACTCCCAGTTGCTCAGCTTAGTAAGAACAGTACAGATTAGCTTTCTTTCGTTCTGATTCTCTTCTGCCTCCGACATTTGGAAAGCAGTTTTGTCTCATTAAATATTTGTTTCTATGAACCAGAATTTATATGTTTTCAGTCAAGCTGTCTTTTGTTCACTTGTGACATCAAGTGCTTAGGGATCCCCTTTTATGAAGTAAAAAAGTAGTAGTTTTTTTTTCTTGGTGAGCCTTATAAGTAACCTAGAAGCGATTGCACCACTTTATAAAAAAAATAGGTAAAATACATTGAAATTGTCCTAGGGCAGCAATTTCCACAGCTGTCAACCAAACCAATGTCTCAAGGTGACTCATCCTCATTTTCAGAAAGAATCCTTTTCGTCTTGGCACAAATAGTTTTGCTTTTCCTATTATAGGAACTGGCCTTAAAGTCTCATCATCACTTAAAAACCCCGGCAGGTTGAAAGCATTGGTGTGATCATTTCCACCCTTTACTTTTTGGTTGTCTAATTAAGAGGACTATATCCAAAAAACTCAAACTTCACCTCGCTGAGAGGACCAATGGTGTCAAAATGAATTTGGGTGTGCTTTTTCTCTAGTGCCATAGCAACCGAAAAGGATCGACCCTTGCAACAAATCAATACTGTTTGATCTGGTTGGTTCCATTCTGTAATGGCACTCATTAGCTTAAAATGATAGAATAGTATGGCACCCAGAGAAATCCTCAGTGGTTAAGAGCCCAGGTTAAGAGCCCTAGGCTCGCTTACTGACCTCTATAACTTTTGGTTGCCTTGTGACATGGAACTATGTGGCAGGTATGAATTTCAGGTAAACAAGGGCAGAGCCCTTCAGTCAGCCATAAAATGACTGTAGGACAATACTGGCATAAGGACTTGATTTTAGTGCCAGTTGGAAATGCATTACAATACTTGTTTTCATATTCATTAACTGAAGAAAATCACTACTTAGGTTGAAATATGTACGGTTTATTTAAGAGCAAGATTGGCACCCGTTAGCAAGTCATTTACATAGATTATGCAAACACCACCACCAGTCCTTTTGAAAAATTAAAACTCCGAGAGAAACAAAAGAACTTTAAGCAAAGCTTAAGCACAAACCTTCAGTAAAACATATACATTTTCCATTTCCTTTGTATTATTGAAAGTGATATAAAAGTTACATGAGAACCCAGAGGAGATCTGTTGAGAGTATGCGACCAAAAATATTGCTTAAGTGCAATTAAGTGTTTTATGCTGGGTTCTGTGAAGTGATTGTTCATATAACACCTCAGCCTAAAACATCAAATTTATTAAAACAGTATTTTTGGTCCTGTAGCCCACACGGGTCTCACTGTCTGAATGCATGATGGAACCTTCTCCTCTACTGATGCATCCTCTGGGTTCTTGCGTCACGTCTGATAATATAAGAAAGGCGAAAAATGATGCTACATTTGAAGTTATGATCTGTGATTTTAAATGCCTTCTTTGTTCTTAATCATCATTTGCATGAAAAAGACACATCAAGTGGTTCGTCTAACCCAGTGCTTTAAATGGGCCAGTAGTGTCCGGTACTGAGTACCGGCACTTTTTTATTTTGAGAGGGAGAGTACCTGCACTTCTTAAGAGAGACATAGTACTTTTAATTGGAAAGTACCAGCACTTCTCAGAAACAAGCAGGTAGTCTGTGACAGAGTACCTGCACTTCTATTTTTCCATTTCAAGCACTGGTCCAACCACATCAAATGATTCACTGGTTTGTATAATTGTCAGATGCTTTACCATGGGCAGTCTCGGGTGAGAGACATAGTGGTCTCTAAAACTCCATTAATGCATGGCCCTTTCATACACATTCTTAGGTCTTTAAATTGGTCTAGTCAGACTGCTTAAAATGTTCTATTTTAAACCTGAGGTTTGTTGTTACTTTAAAATTGTAAATCTGTTTGCAATATAAACTTTTGTTCTTGTGAAAACGTGAAGGTTTTCCTAATTAATGTGATAATGTTCATCTGCTATACCTATAAGTTTAGTTTACTCATTCCTGTTTTGCTTGTGGGTACAGACTGCTTTATGTCTTCTGGCAGTGCTTATGAGATCAGTACAGGGCTTGGCATATGTCCATTGACTACATTAGGCCATTGGCCCTCTGAGTATTTTCATCTTACAGTCGCTTTCTGTTTAACATGCATGGAATAATACTTCTTAATTGTGTATCACAGTCATTCTTTTTATGCAATAGTCAGACGTGTGAGCTTTGCCAATGCTTGTTGATCACTTTTTTCAGTCAAGTTCATTTGCATTCGTGCAGCCTCCCTCTTCTGGCTAAGCACTGAAACAGTGAATAAAGTTGCTTCATAGTTAATAACTATTTTGCTGAGACTCATGATTTGAGGATTATGTCCTGTTTAGTTAATCATTTTCCACCCTTTGGATTAAACCGTTCACTGGTTACGTCCTTGCTTCTGAACAGTTCACTAAAGATGTAAGTTGCTAACAAAAATGAGATTTTGATTAGTGCAATCTCTTCTAGAGCTACAAATACCTGCATGTGTTTGCCCTTGTTGCCTTGAAGTAATAAATACATTGCCACTCTACTTTACAGTGTTCATGGTTTAGTGATCGATTATGTTTGCATGTTTACATGTATCTAGGAGAGAGTAGGCATGTGCTGAGGCTCTGGAATGAATGTCTCTGCAGAGATGTCAAGTTTTGTCCCTAATGGTATTCCACACTGTGTTGAACATTAGTTGTTTGGATTGGAGTTTCGGCAACAGTGCTCCAGCGGGTGCTGTTTGGAACTTCAAGCACCACAATCCTCACGGCCCCAGGAGGCAGTCTCTGGTAGTGAGCACACCTATTTTTTACAGAGCTATAAAGTGCATTCCAGTGCCCCGCGGCGCTGGAGTTTTCGGCAACAGTGTTCCAGCGGGTGCTGTTTGAAACATCAAGCACCACAATCCCCACGGCCTCAGGAGACGGTCTATGGTAGTGAGCACACCTTTGTTTTACAGCCCTAGAAAGCGACAGACTTAAGAAAGAGACTCAAGAAGACCTGGCTCTTCGACCAAGCCACAGTACCCAGATACCCCAAGGGGTGACAGTATTGCTCTTTACAAATGCAGTTTGATTGATTGATTCCAGTGCCCGCTGCGTGGGAAGTTTGGCAACAGTGTTCCAGCAGGTGCTGTTTGGAACTTCAAGCACCACAATCCCCAAGGCCCCAGGAGGCGGGCGGTCTCTGGTAGTGAACTCACCTGCATTTTACAGCGCTGTAAAGCGGATTCCAGTGCCCTGCTGCACGGGACATGCCTTGGCTGTGCCCGGGCGAAGACCGAGCCAAGACGGGCCTGTGATCAACCGGAAGAGACTGGGCTGGGCCACCCTCTTTGGTCCCTTAATCTGGCCTGCTGCATTAAGTGATCTTGTCCTGTGTGAAGGTGTACTGTGTGTTATCTTTACAATGGTTTGTCTCCAGCGGAACATTTATCTTACTGATATCGGATGATGGGCAAGCGTAAAGCAACTCTTGTGGGCTTGGGGTCATCAGGTCCCGAAACTTGTACTATCATTTACAATTTTTGGGTTCGAGCGGTTGACATTATTACCAAAGAGATTCAATTGGCCGAAAGAAGGTTATCCATTACAGTGGACCACGTGGTTCCTTTGTTGCCATCAGCTTCCCCTCCTTTTACTTCTCCGCAGCCGCCAGCTGATGCATCACCCCATTGTGTTAATTCTGGGGATGTTCAATTTACTTGCCCAATAGCATGTTGTGTGGCTGCTGACCATGTGGATGCAGTGGTTAGGAGCTGAAGGCCTAAGGGGCTGAGGCCTAATTCCAGTGTTGCTTTGGACACCTCTCCACTTGATTCTGGCCCTGCAGCCAAAAGTAGAAAGGGGCAGCTAAAACCAGGGCTAAGGTGAAAAAAACTATCCCTTCTTTGGAAAGCAATAGTCATCCGCACACCTCGACACTCTCTTTAACTTCTGATGGTTCTATGTGGGACTCCATTAGTAGCCAAATGAGCGATTTACTCGAGTAAATGTTGTCCTCTGCAGGATCGTTTAACTGCCATTGAGACCGTCTTGGGTAAAATTGGCAGGGGAGGTGGCTTCGTCTAACTGATACCTCGAGGGTAGGGCATAGTATGAAAGCTGGTCCTGTAGCTGAGGCTAGCATTGTGGATGCCCCCACAAGGTCTAGCTTAAGGAAACCACACGAAAAGGGGCGAAATAACGAATAGGGCACTGCTACGCTTTCTGGCTCCCCTGTTTCACTTAATTATAATGGCTACTCTAAATCTGTGAAGTCTATAAAGATTGTGTCCCTCCTCCTGGGGTGGGAGCTCCTGATAATGGTGTATCACTCCAGGTAATTGATTTACCGCCTGCCTCTATCCTTTATGTGGTATTTATAGTTAACATCCCATGTTTATCCCCGGGAATTCTTAGACCACTATGGAATTGAAAAATAAAGTTACCCATTGGTTATATAGGAATGTGGGGAACGGTTACAATTTTCATCCGGAAATTAATTTCGTAAGGAGAGTTGATGGAATTGGGCCGTTATCGAACCAATTTCAGGGAAAATGGGCCACATCAATTTCCGAAGGCCATCTGTTGTCGGGGAAATACTCCGGCTTGCTAATCTGGGACCACTTCCTTCTGGGAGAGTAACTGTTGTACCGTTGGTAACTGTTGTACCGTTAAGTTCTTTTTATAGGCACTCACCCTCTAGCACTAAAAGCCTGGAGAGATCCAAATTTCGTGGCCAACCGCAGAGCTCGGATCACACGCTGATGGGGAATAGGTTTAAGGTTCTAGCAGGGGTGGAGGAGGACAATGATTGACAAGGGGAGGAAGGAAGGGACTCAATAATGATTGTGTGATGTATGGACCTTGTATGTCCACCCCATAGTCTGCCAAGGATTATAGCTGTCTCTGAGTTAGTTGATAGGGGTACCCCAGGGACTAATCAAAGTGTCTGAACCCATTTTTCCCAGTATGACAGGATTGATTGTGATCAACTAACCTGCCTCAAGGGCGACTGCTATGTTGTTGATAGTCCCTTCTTGCATACTAATGGCCAGCATGATATGGTTGATCGTTTTACTAGGCATGATAGGTTTTATTCCCACACCCCCACTTTGGCCTCATTGGATCATGGCCTACTTTTTAAATGTGACAATTAAAGTGGGTTTGAAGTAGCTACAAGTGTTATTACTGTCTTGGAAGATAATTGCAATGAATGGCAGAAGTACCCAGATACTAATATAGGGGCAACAACTATGGTGGTTTCTTGGAATGTGGCTGGCCTTAAGGCCAAGATGTTTCAAACACCTTGGTGTGAATTTATCAATCATCATGATATATGTTTATTCCAAAAAACATGGCTATGCGAACCATTGTATAAAGTAGGAGTATTTATCCTATCATACTCCAGCCAAACTTAGCAAGTACGGGAGGCCCCAATGCGTGGCCTTTTAATTTGGGTGGGGGCGACTCTAAACTGTAAAATTCACCCTTGGAAATAGACTGTGCAGATATACAAGGTATTGAAGTTGGCAGGAAGGGCAGCGCCTGTATTCTGTTTCTTAATCTCTATGCATGTGAGGTTAAAGGTGGAAATGCCACAGGGACTATCCAGTTCCTTGAAGGATATTTAGAGAAGCTTAGACCTGGTTCCAACCTGATTAACTGTGGAGACTTTAATACCACCTTTGAGCCCCTTGATAGGGAAGGTCTCAATCTAACAACAGAGGAGGATGAAGCATGGGCCATCCCACTGTTGCATCTCGCACCAATTAATAGATGGTCTCAGGCTGCTCTTCAATTAAAAGCGCTCACTGTTGATCTGGTGGTCAGGGCCACTAATGGCTGTACTAAATCAAACTCCAACGGGACTGTACCTTTAGGAACCATCAGTCCAAGAGTAAAAATTTAAAAAATGTAAATCCGTATTTGTAAAGCGCGAACTACTCACCCTTACGTGTCTCAAGGCGCTGGGGGCCGTCGTGGAAATTAAGTGAGCTATTGCCCAGAGTCACATGGTGCTGAGCTGAGCTGCCGCCGGAGCCGGGGATTGAACCGTGAGCCCTGTGCTCCGAAGTCAGCTGCCCTGGCCGCTGCACCACACCTCTCATTGTGGTTGATCTTAGATTGTGGTCATGAGTGGTGTATATTGTAGTCCAGGATATGTTGGAGAGTGACCATAACCCTCTGTGTCTTACTCTACTCTCTTTGGTTGACATGCTCCTAGTTGATCCCTACTTTTACATAGCACTGACATTATGGAACATACGTCATATAGGCATCGATGTAAATGGCCGCAGATAGTCGCACGCCCGGACATCCCCTTAAAGATTTGGGAACTCCTAAAAGTGACATTGTCAACAATTGCTGAAGGCGGAGCAAAGGAGGGAGACCCACCAGATCTAAGTGTAGTACATACTGAGCTTTTTCAGGAAATAGCTGTCCTTTTTGTAATTTGGTACTCTTTCAAGAAAAAGCTTCCCCACCAAACTAATAGGTGGTTCAACAAGGAGTGCAGGCAGTTAAGGTATTCCCTAGCCAGTGCTATTAAGTCAAAAGATCCAGAGTTGATTTCTAATAACATTAAACTCATGCCAACTCTGTCATGGTGTCCCCATATTAACACAGCCTTGCTGAAGCATAGACTGATTGCCGGGGCTATTTTAAAAGAATATCATACTTCTTATACTAAACCTATAGCCCCCACCTTGCAGATCTATGTTGCCTAGGACCTGGGTGTCGCCATCTGTGAGGCCGAGTTATGGGGTTTTGGTGATGTCTCTGCTCTAGGACACTCAGAGTAGATTCATGAGACCATTAACCTTCCATCCCCCTAGTGCCCCTTTGCTCCCTCTCCATCTGGATATGGGCCTTAAAAAAGTAACCCTGAAAGCCACCGAATCGTCTTTACTATTCTGAAGAAACAATACTAAGCCCTAGTAGCAAGCAGGGAGGAACTAAAAATTGACAGATGTTGAAGTCAGTACCATTTGTATGCATGTATAATTTAAATATTGTAAACCCACGCTGTTATTTGTGCTGCTTTTATAGAAATAGTTGTTTTATTGTGTTAATATTTATTATGTATTTATTGGATTTTATTGGAACTTTAATGGCTTCGGACGAAATAGTTATTTTTGACTTGACTTGACTTGATAGTTGACCTCTATCTAGCTGCCTCCTGCTACTTGCCAGATCGATACCTTTAGGCTGTCCTGGAGATTTAGTCAGCAGCACCTAGCAGTCCAGTACTTGTAGTTTCCCCTTCACCATTGCATTTTTTGGGTTTAAAGATTATGGCATGCAAAATGCTATTGGCAAGAAAAACAGAATTGGCTAAAGATGTCACAAATGGCATGATTGCACTTGGCTGCTACGTCTGTAATATTATGGATGTTATGTATGTGCTGTAACACCAAAAACCAGCTTGTCCTTTACAGTGGTGTTGAATACCAAATCGCGTAATCACAATCTTGATTTTCTAATTTTTACATTTAGATACATCATGAAAAATGCACATCATGCCACGTAAATAAAAAATGACTTGACTTGTAGTAGTTTGCTAGGATATTTTTAGAGTGTAACATACACCCTAGGGTCTCTTGGCACTGAATACATTAAGGAAAGCCAAGTGTACTTTTACTGAGAAAAGTGCAAAAAATGGTTAGGTTTCTTTTTGTAAAGTAGATGCGAAGAGATCATTTCTAGTTCTAATGCTAAATTGTTCCATAGTTGATGTGCCAATGTGAAAAAACAAAGTAAGGTGCCAACAACATGTGCCTTGCAGCTTGACTTTGGATTATTAGATGTCTTTGTGTCAAATGGCTGGATATGCCAAGATATCATGAATTGCAGCTGATCTTCAGCCCTCCTCTGAAAGAAGGGGTAGAATTGGTCTGATCTAATCTAATCTTGCACATATTCAAGGTACAGAAGGAGACAACGGTAGAGACCTGAATATCCCTTATAGCTTTGGAATCTAATTTGACTCTAAGGCTCTTAACATTAGGCCTTGGTTGAGAAAATAAGCCTAGCAAAGCTGGCCAGAGAGCTGAAGACCAAGCAAGAGGGGTCCTTTACCAGTGTGAATTTCTTTTTTTTTTTTCATGTTGATTTTCAAACAGCTCCAATTTTTAACATTGCATAGATAATCTTTTAAGATATCTTGATTGCCATTCCTTTAGGACAAAATATTAGTTTTCTGCAGAGATATGGAATTTGCATCCAGAACTTCTGATTAAGTACACAATGTGTAAAACATAGATATTATACAGATAAGGAGAGATTATTGGTCCTTGAGGGAAACCAGGATTTAAATGATTTCGAGTGAGTCTGTGGACTCTATCTTTCATAAACATGGAGAGCCATGATAAGACTGTTGATTTGATTCCGCAGCTGGCAAGGTTAGGGATTAGTATGTTGTGGTCGACAGTAGTGAATGCTGTCAATAAATCCAGTAAAATCAGGGCACTCATTTGATTGCTATCAGCTGCCTTTAGAGTTCATCCAAGACTGACACTAGCGGAAGTGAATTCAGTAAACCTATTGAAACAGACGCCCCTTGTGCCTCATCAAGTACAGAATGTTCTTCGAGAAAGGTTTTGTAACAAGGTGCCTTCTTGAAAGGATCACATTAAGGGTAGAAGGAGTTTATTCATCATCAGAAGATATCATCCATCCAGCATCTGCATATGGGGTGTAGCTTCAGAGGGGGGTGTCTGGGGTGTTACACCCCCTAATAAATGTATATCCTGATAAATAGTTGGTTACAGGTGCTTTAAGTCGGATATGGTGAGGTGTCTGTCAGATTTCATCAGGAATTTATACATGCACACACACCAAAATGCACACACACTCTCTCTCCCTCTGTTTTAAAATTCCTCAAAATTTTTTGGTTATTTTACAAAATATTGTGTTTTCTCTCACTTAGTGCCCCTATCAATCCGCATTCCTCTCCCTTTCCACCGCTCCTTAGGCCCCTCTCATGCACCCTGCTTATCGTATAATCATTGTGAATATTATATGCTAGCGTGATTGTTGGAAAATCTGAAGCTCACATCCCCCCGATCTTACTGACCAAGCTACGCCCCGGTGTGCATTGCCTCTTTTTCAGCTTCCAACTGCCACCCTTTCTCTCCTACGTTCTCCTGTGACCTCATCACATTCTATTCTCTTGTCAAAGGATCTAGCTCAGCCATAACATGTTACTGTTTGCCATACCTAGTAGAAGGGATGATGATTAGACCGACGTTTGGGATTTACAATAATCTTTCATATTCAAGAATTTCACCTTGCAGAGTTTTTTAAGGGATCGGGGGGGGATGATTTGTAGTTCTTAATAACTTGATGTAAAGCAGCTACTAATAGGATATGAAGCAGACTCAAGGAGTATGTATAGGGTTTCTTAAAAGTAATGGCTCTAGTAGATGTAGAGGAATTAGCTTGACTAGTGGAACACATCCAGCTAATTTTTTCATCATAGTAGTCATCTAAATCAACACAGAAGGCTTGGGAAAATGAGGGTTGCGGGCCAAATTAGAGGCATTAGACAGTTCATTGATAATCTTAAAAGTTTCTTTTTGTTAACAGTGGCTATACTGTTGATGTAAAACTGCTTATGGGTAACCCTGGGCGTAGTACTACGCTACGCTCACGGAGCATAAGTAGTTTGTGCTACTACGCACTACGCAAATTGCACGTAGCACAGTTCAAAAACTGTGCTAATTGACGTAGCGTAGCAGCAAAATCATCAACACCTACAAATGCTTTGATGAAGCAATTTTACATGCTAAAAAGCATATAACCAATTCACAAAAGTGAACTTTGAGAATAAAATATCAGGCAATGAGAGAGGTGATGATTTTGGGGTCCCCCCTAACCTAGGGGGAGGACCAAGCAGATGCCTCGAACACAAAGAGCATATCATGATGAACGATTCAGTGGTGGTCCCTTCCTCCTAGGATCACCCCAAGCACAGTTATGGGCAAAAATACAATCCCAACCAAAGGCCCTGCAAAGCATTATGGGACGAGATTAGCAGTGGACAGTGAATATTATAGTGTCCAATATCAAAATAATTCTACAAAGAGCTGCAGTTCAACTAGTCGTTACTAGATGTCCCTCACGAGTCAAATGCAAAAGCATTGAAACCCTTTCTTGAAGCTTTTGCATTTGACTCGTGAGGGACATCTAGTAACGACTAGTGGAACTGCAGCTTGATGTAATAATAATTTCAATGCTTTTGCATTTGACTCGTGAGGGACATCTAGTAACGACTAGTTGAACTGCAGCTCTTTGTAGAATTATTTTGATATTGGATACTATAATATTCACTGCCCACTGCTAATCTCGTCCCATAATGCTTTGCAGGGCCTATGGTTGGGATTGTATTTTTGCCAATAACTGTGCTTGGGGTGGTCCTAAGAGGATGGGACCACCACCGAATCGTTCAACAAGATGTGCTTTTTGTTTTCAAGGCATCTGCTTGGTTCTCTCCCTAGGTTAGGGGAGGATCCCAAAATCATCACCTCTCTCACTGCTTTTTCATTTATCGTTTTCACTTTTGTGAAATGACTATATGCATTTTAGCATATAAAGACAGAGATACTTATTTTATCTTAACTTGCACTGTGCTAGATGTCTTTGGCAATTATAGTACAGTGCAGTCAAGCACACAGCTACGCACTACGCAATTATTGCGTAGCTACGTGTAGTTCAAAATGTACTTGGCGTAGCTACGTGTAGTGCTACTACGCAAACTATGCCCAGGGTTAGTGGCTTGAATAGCCTTTTTATATATTAGTAGTTTTTTTTTAATACTTTAAATTCAGGGGAGTATTGAGGTTGCCAGTTCCACTCAGATTGTGTAACCCTAAGGTTTGGTTTAGGAAGTTTTGCATTAAGCCTAGATGCCGATTTATATTTGTCCCATTGTTTTTGTTTAGATATGGGCGCTATGCTATCAACAATTGAGGTGGGCCAACAAATGTATTCAGAGTAAGGGAAGTAGAGGGGGAAAAAGGCTTCTGTCAGAAGATCAACTTATGCCTTGGGCTGCTTATCGTTGGAATAATTTGCTTAAGGAGGAGACAGAAGACATAAACTTGGAGTAGTTGGAGGGATGAATCAAGACATGTAGATAGGATGGAGGAGTGATTGAGAGTTATTCTTGCTAAGTTGATGGTTGTTATTTTGTAGAATGTTGGAGGGATCGTAGGGTCAGATCTCATGGGTGTGAGAGCGTATGAAACAATGTAGGAGGACTTGCTTAAATGTCTGTGAATTAATTTTAGTTTTGAGAGTAGTAGTTGTTTTAGAAAGTTTTTGAAGGATGTGAAGTTGTTCAATGACCCAATTCCTTTAGGTGGGTTGTTCCAGAGTTTCCCAGCTGCCATTTTTAGGGTTTTGCCTCCGAATAGTTAGTCTCTATTTTGCGATAACCCGTTTGTGCTCAGAGGTGTAACGTAGCACACTTGCTGTTTAATGGCACTTGAAGAGTTCTAATAGCTATCCTGGTGTTGTTCCATAGATGGCTTTCCACATAAGACAGAGACCCTGTGTTGGATTTGTGTTCAATGTTTAGCGAAGATAGCTGTGTTCAGAAAGAAGAAAAAAACTTGTTTTTCTTTAGTCTGAAGATGATCCTTATGGTTTGGTTTAGAGCTTGTAGTTTTGAATTGTCTTGACAAGATTTAGGTCTATTGCAATACAGTAGTATTCGATCAGTAGCAGCACCACCCCCCTCTTCCCCCAGCGCCTTGAGACCCTCGCGGGTATGTAGTGCGCATTATAAGTGACATGATTGATTGATTGATTGATAGTATAGTCTGGATAGGACAACTGCTTGGACCCAGAATTTTCTTTGTTGGATTGTAAGGAGAGGGCTGGATTTTAGACAAGACATATAGGTGGTAGTTCATTGATTTGATAGTTGCTGAACTTTTAGTGTTTAAAGATAGCAGTGCACTGAAAAGGACTCCAAGGGTGAGCACAACTTCTGATGGGGCTGGGTGAGTGAAGGAGGCCATGATATTTTCGAAAGAGAGAATTGTAATTATTCGGTTTCTGTCTTATCGCCGTTTAGGCACAGGTTATTGAGATTCATCCACTGTTTGATCACGGGGAAGCATTCAGTGAGCACTTCTGTGTTTGCTTTGTTGTTTAGGTATACTGGGAGATGGGTGTCATCCACGAATAACTAGCATTTGAAATCTTTCATATTGATCAGGCGGGCTAGCGAGCACATGTGTAAGTTGAAAAGGATGATGTAGTGCATTGATCCTTGGGGACACCACATACCATGGTGGTTGACTCTGAATCACATAGATCCCATTTTATGTGCTGCTTTAGTTCGTATATGAACATTTTAAACCATTCCCATGTTTTTCCAATAATTTTAAACCAGAGTTTAAGGCAGTTCAGGAGAGTTTTGTGATCTGCAGTGTTGACTGCAGCGTAGCGGTCTAGTAGGGTGAGTATCACCGGCAGATTTTGGCCTCTTAAGGTTAGTGCTTTTTCTCTGATGTACATCACCTTGGAGTCAGTATCTCCTAGAATTCCGATTGCATGTCAGGAACCAGATTGTTGGATTGTAAGTTGTTTTTGGAATTAGTTGGCTTCCTCTGCTTTAGTGATCTTCACCAGAAAAGGGAGAGTCGAGATTGGTCAATAGTTACTTGGAGTGGAGGCATAGAAATTCATTTTAAGGAGTGACCTCTTTGCATAGAGACCCTAGTGATGCAAGTGATATCTTCAACTAAGGCTGCCATGTTCCGTTTTATGAATCTGGTGGGCAATGCATCTGGCGTTGATCCAGATGGTCTCATTTTTGATACTTTCTTAATGATGTATTTGGCTGAGATTAGCTAGGTTGGTGGTCAGTGGACAGATACATGGACTCTAGGGATCTGTATTTGATCTTATAGTCACAGGTTTGAATCCCGGTAGGTACACTCATCCTTGTGAGGTTGATAAAATGAGTTAGATAACAATAAACACCTTTTATTTCAGCAGCAAAAGACAAGACTTGGTTGAATGTGTGCTATACAAATACACATTATTTAGATTATGCTATTAGGACGAACAGATTAGATTGAAGTCGAAGTGGTGGGGGAGTGGGTCTTCACCAGAGTAGACTAGGAACTATTTGGGGATTTTTTGCAAATTTCTTGGCTTTTATGAGGAAAGTAGAAAGTCAGTTTTTGCACATTGTTTCAGAGTTTGAGTTGGAGTATTTGGGCTGGTATTGAGAGATGATAGCTCTTTGTAGATGTTGAAGAGTTTGTTTGTCAATGCTCTGATAAGGGGATGCAGTGACTGTAGAATGATTTCTTGGTGGCATATCTTTGTCTTATATTTGATGTGATGTGATATACAGGCTTGTTTGTTGGTTCCCTGCAGGTTTTTAGCTAACATCTTTCAAGCCTTCTGCCTGCTTGTTTCAGCTGGGTAAAGTTGTGGTTGAACAAAGCGGTGGATGTGTTGTTTTTCACTGAGACTGTTTTTTATAGGACTTAGTGGTGCCTTGCCTTGTATTTTGGAGTATATTTGGTTTGTGATGTTGTCAGGGTTACCTGAGGTGTCTAATTGATAGGGAGGTGTAAGGTACGCTAAGGATAGAGCATTTGGAGGAATATTCTTGTAGTTTCTCTTTGTGATGTAAATCGTTTGTTTAGGGTGTTATGTTTTGCCTGTGGTCCAGGCATGGGAATGGAGAATCTTATCAATGTGTGCTCAGACCAAGAAAGTGGAGTGGTGAAAGAGCTTTCAAGAGAGCAGATTGTGGTCTAGAATTAAGTTGAGTAGATGCCCAGCTTCAGCTTGGTGGGTTGGACCATTGGTATGCTGGGTGAAGCGTAGGAAGTCCATCATTGAAAGGAAGGTATTCTATTCTAATCCACATTGCTCCAATGGACTTCCAAACCATGGGGGGGTGGAGCGTGAAGCCGGCGGAGCACACCGGCATAATAGACGCAGTTCCCATAGCAAAAGAAATCACTCACTCAGGGTTTCAGCTTGGAGAAGAAAAGTTTAATGTGCAGACAAAACATTGAACTTTTCTTCCACAAGCTGTAGCCCTGAGTGTGAGATACTGCAACACCTAAGAGCCATAACCAATGAAGATAAGAGCTACCAGTTGCCCGCCACTTACATAAGACATATGGGAGTAATCCAATCAATCTGGTCTAATTTGTTATAGACTCAATCCCAAAAAAATGCTAGAGTGGGGAACTTTAATTAAGGAGATTAGAATCCCGTTACATAATCATCTTAAACAGCAGAATACCCAACGGTCTGAATTCAGACGAAGAATTGTATGTTCATTTATAATTAACCTCTATTGATAATTCCCGTTCCATTACAGCAGCGAAGAGTAGATTGAGTGTGAATAATTGAAATCATGTTATGTGAGAACACTCTGTAGAAATGTCCTTTAGTTTATCTTGAATCTTTCTTTAGATAGTGTGCATAATAATGAAGGTGGTTCTCTCCTGTTGTTCAGATAAGGCAACAAAGTATGGGGTGCAGTGGGGAGGACAGGAGAAGCAGAAACCGAATCTGAGAATTCAAGGGAATTAATTAATCTATCTTGTCACTGAACTTAAACCCACTGGGGATATGGTATCTGTCTGGAAATAAAACTTTGGAGGTTATTAAAGGAGATGTGAAAATACCAATTAGGGACAAAACTTTTCTCACTAAGGAACCTCTCAATTCTTCTTAGCACAAAGTTAAGAGAATGAGGGTACCCCAGCCCGTATAAATTCCTAAGCTGAAAGTGGCATTAACAGGAACCAAAACAGAATGGAATAGAGAACACATCATGTTAAGGTGGCAATAATGTTAAGAATCATTGGGATTGTATTTCAATACTGTGTTTGTAGACAAATTTTGTTTATGCATATTTTAAAATTGAACAAAAGATTAACTATTTTATTTTTTGATATTTGAGATCAAGAGGTCCATCAAAAGGAGGAAAAAATGCAAAGAATTAAATGAAATTCTTATTGCAATTTAAGCAGACAAACACTTGTAAATATTAAGCACTGAACATTTTGTCATAATGAAATGTGAAAGAAGAAACTAGAGTGTTTCTACTGTGTTCATGCTGATGCACATGGTTTCCATGACAGCATATATAGCCTCTCTAATGGCATCTACGTTATGTGAGCAAGGTGGTGCAAACTACCGAAACACTTCAGAGCCTTCTGTAATGAATCTTGAAAAACCAATCCCAGTCGTGTCGTTGCCTGTTTAAAAAGATGGAGCAGGAGTGGTGATATATATATATATATATATATATATATATATTACTGTAATTTATTTGCACCCCTTTAGTCTTATCAAGGAAGACCATGCACATTCAACAGAGCCCCTATGATGACTCAATCTTTTTTTTTTTATTGTACTCCCTTAATTTTGATCTCTAAACCCAATATATTTCTTCACCTTCTAGATGTACTTAGGATACTGGGGAAATCTACAGGGTGTAATAAAATGCCAAATGGAAGAAGCACTTCATCTTGATTTTGGATCTGAACTGGAACCAAGAAAAGAAATTGCTCTCTTTGAAAAACCAACCAGAGGAACCACTGTTCAAAAATTCAAGGAGATGGTATACAGCCTTTTCAAAGTAAGTATGCTGTTGATTTTTATTAGCTAAACCTTGTTAAATTGTTTTTCAAATGTTTTTCTCAGACCACGTGATGTCATAACAGTAGAAATCTTAGTGGTAGTTTCAGTAATAATTTAGTAGTAGTACTTGGTGCACTAGTAATAGGACACTTAGTAGTGCAACCGTTACTTATAATTGTAGAGCCATTAGTAGTAGTATTACTCATATCTGAAAGAGACACGTTAGTGATAGATTCCTTACCTTAGAATATCCCCAGGCGTCAGACTGGATCCGGAAAGTTTTTTCGTCAGCAGTACCCCTGCGCGTCGGTAGGTGGTGTCCTGCGGCTCCGCGTTCGTCGCTGGCATCGTAAGCGCCGAGATGACGTCACGGAGACTACTTAGGCGCCACCCATGCGCGCTGACGTCAGTTCTTTCTTTTTCCGCACCAGTAAGCGCAGATCCGGTTAGAGCACGTACCGTAGTCACTTTTTGACTCTCTTTTTGAGACTTTTTGTCTCCTGTGGTCCTCTGGTGCACGTAGGGATGCCTGGTTTTAAGTCTTGTGGGGCCTGCCGTCGCAATATGTCGGTGGCGGACCCCCACGGCGTCTGCCTCTACTGCCTGGAGAGCGACCACGACTCCCGGTCCTGCAGGGACTGTCTGGCCATGGCCCCGAAGGCCTTGAGGGAGCGTCGCCGGAAGCTGCTTGAGGTTCGGCACTCGTCCCAGCGCCGTTCTCGGTCTAGGGGCCGCTCCAGAGAACGCTCGCGGGGCCACCATCATCACTCCTCGGGCTCCAAGTCTTCACCCTCGGATTCGGGTAAGAGATGCCACAAAAAGAAGTCGAAGAAGCGTTGTCGCTCTCCGACGTCCCCCCGTCGGTCCCCGGATGCGGACGAGGGGGACAGGGGTTCTGCCCCTGAGGCTCCTTTGGAGCCCGGGAGTCCCGCGGCCTACCCGCCTTACCCGGGTCCGTCGGCGACTCCCGCACAGGTGCAAGAATTTCTTGCTACCATGGACCGGCTGTTTAGGCCTCGGGCTCCCGCCGGTGCGCCTTTGGGCCCCGCGGTCCCGTGTCTGGATCCTTTTGGGCCGCTGGCAGCTCCGGTCCCGGCGCTGCCGGCGGCTCCGGCCCCGGCGCCGCAGGATCCTGCGCCGCTGGCTCCAGCCACCGCGCCACAAGGTCCCACGCTGCCGGCTCCTGCCCCAGCGCCACCCTCGGCTCCGCCTCCGGTGGCGCTGTGGATGCCATTTGTCCCGCCCCTGCCCAGGTTCCAGGACAATTTTGTCCCTACCTGGGACCCGCATTGGGACACGGCGCCGGTTCGGCCCCGTCCGGCGCCGTTCCCAGCGCCGTTTGTTCCTTCACCGGTCCCTGCCCTGCCGCCGCAGTCTGTTCCGCATGCGGCGGGGGTGGAGGACGACTGGGTGGGGGTCCGAGGACCCTCTTGCTCATCAGTGTGACTCCGAGCACGACTGGGCGGACGAGTTAGAGGAGGCTGGCGGCCTTGATGTCTCCTCTGACCCGGGGTTTGCCTCTCCTCCACCTACCATGGAGGAGGGCGCTTCTTACACGCTGGTGCTCCGTCGGGCTGCTGAGGTCCTCAACCTGGATCTCCCTACGTTGGCCCTGAAGACTAATCTCCTCACTGAGGTGCTCCAGACGGCGTCCACTTCGTCGGAGCCCCTGCTGCCGTTTAATGACGCCCTCACTGACGTCTTACTGGGCACTTGGTCGCGGGCCAGCCACTGGGGCCCCTGTGGATAAGAACGTCGCCAGGCGTCATCGCCCGGCGCCGGGTGACCCTGCCTTTCTGACCACTCATCCTACGCCCGAGAGCCTGGTCATCCAAGCTTCGACGTCCCAGAGTGCCTTTCCCACGGCTCCGCCGGAGAAGGACTCTAAGAAGCTGGAGCAGTTCGGCAAGCGGTTGTTCTCTTCGGCCAGCTTGGGGCTGCGGTCGGTGAACACTGCATGCCTATTGCGCCGCTATTCCCACGCGGTGTGGGATACAGTTGCACAGGTGTTGCCTCAGTGTCCTGAGGAGACCCAAGCTGTGCTGTCCCAAGCTTTGCCGAGGGTAAAGATGCGGCTAAGTTCGCCATTCGGTGTGGTTTGGACACCGCGGACTCACTAGGTAGAGCAATTTCTACGACTGTGGCGCTTCGTCGCCACGCCTGGTTGAGGTCTACCGGGTTCTTGCCAGATGTCCAGAGCTCACTCATGGACATGCCCTTTGATGGCACTCGCCTGTTTGGCGACAAAGCCGACAGTGCGCTGGAGCGCTTTAAGGACTCGCGGGCCACGGCCAAGTCCTTAGGTCTTTCCACGAAAAGCCCAACCACTCCTGGTTTTCGTTCCTTTCGTGGCCACGGAAGGGGCGCTCAGGCACGTTCCTTCACCAAGCCTGTGCAGAACCAGCCTCAGCGCGGACGCGGTTTCCGCAGGGGCGGGTCTGGGAATCAGCGTGGGGGTCAGTCCACCTCCGCCCCCGCTGCTTCCACCTCCAAACCTTCCTAATCTGAGCTTTGTGGGGCACCCCACGCCAGTGGGTGGCAGGGTCCGCCATCATCTCCCCCGCTGGCACGCTATCACATCGGACGAGTGAGTGTTGCAGATCATCCGCAAGGGTTACTCCCTTCCCTTTCAGTCTGCCCCTCCAGCCATGCCACCTCGGTACCACCGCATGTCGGGGGACCACTTGGCGCTTCTCCAGCAGGAAGTCACGGCCCTCTTGGCCAAGGGGGCCATTGAGTGTGTTCCTGGGCCAGAAGTAGGGAGTGGTTGTTATTCACACTACTTTCTGGTCCCCAAGAAGGACAAGGGGGGCTTGCGCCCCATCTTGGACCTCCGGAACGTCAATCGCTTCCTCCGGAAGGAGAAGTTCAAGATGTTGACTCTGGCTCAGGTCTTGGCTGCCCTCGACCCCGGAGACTGGATGGTGGCGCTGGACTTGCAGGACGCATATTTTCACATCCCCGTCCTGCCGGCCCACCGGCGTTACCTGCGGTTCACGGTAGGCCAGGAGCATTTTCAGTTTGCGGTGCTCCCCTTCGGCCTTACCAGTGCCCCTCGGGTGTTCACAAATGTGATGGCGGTGGTCGCAGCTCATCTGCGCAGGTCAGGGGTGTCAGTCTTCCCCTACCTCGACGACTGGTTGTTGAAGGCGGGCTCGCCCCAGGCAGTCGTCACCCACCTTCAGACTACGGCCGACCTCCTGCAGTTGCTGGGGTTCTCCATCAACGTGCCGAAGTCGCACCTGAGTCCTTCTCAAACGCTCCCCTTCATCGGAGCGGTTCTGGATTTGACGCAGTTTCGGGTTTATCCTCCCGGGCAGCGAGTCCGGGATATTCAGGCTATGATTCCCATCTTTCAACCTCTATCCCGGATTTCAGTCAGGATGACCCTCCAGCTTCTGGGCCTGATGGCCTCCTGCATTCTGCTAGTGCAACATGCCAGGTGGCATATGCGGGCCCTGCAGTGGGACCTGAAGTTCCAGTGGGCACAGCATCAGGGCAACCTGTCCGATCTTGTCCAGATCTCGGAGGGCACTGCACGACAATTGCAGTGGTGGCTCACGAATCGCGATTGGGTCGATGGCAGGTCCCTCTCCCTTCCCCAACCGGAGCACACACTGGTGACGGATGCGTCCCTCCTGGGATGGGGCGGCCATTTGGGAGAGGCGGAGATCAGAGGTCTCCGGCGGAGTCCGGCTCCATATCAGTCTTTTGGAGCTTCGGGCGATCCGACTCGCACTGAAGGCCTTCCTTCCCTCTGTCCGGGGAAGTGTAGTGCAGGTGTTCACGGACAACACCACCGCCATGTGGTATTGCAACAAACAGGGCGGGGTGGGGTCGTGGACCCTATGTCAGGAGGCTCTGCGCCTCTGGACATGGCTGGAACATCAAGGCATTACCTTGGTGGTTCAACACCTGGCAGGTTCTCTGAACGCCAGGGCGGACGAACTCAGCCGCCGGTGCTTGATGGATCACGAATGGCGTCTGAACTCGGACGTGGCGCAAGATCTCTTTCTGCAGTGGGGAGAGCCTTGGTTAGATCTATTCGCCACCGAAGAGTACGCGCAATGTCATCAGTTCTGCGCACTGGAATTTCCAAGGCGGCACTCGCTCGGCGACGCTTTTCGCCGCGAGTGGAGCTGCGGTCTGTTGTACGCCTTTCCGCCTATACCACTTCTGCCCAGAGTGCTGAAGAAGATTCGGCGCGACCAGGCCCAAGTCATTCTTGTGGCTCCGGATTGGGCACGAAGATACTGGTATCCCGAGCTACTCAACATGGCGATCGATCCCCCGATCCGACTGCCTCTTCGGGAGGATCTTCTGTCGCAGCAACAGGGGACGGTCCTCCACCCGAACCTGTCCAGCCTCCACCTCCATGCGTGGAGATTGAGCGGCGTCAGCTGATTCCATTTGACTTGCCTCCTGAAGTCTGTGATGTCATTCTGGCCGCCAGGCGTCCCTCCACTAAATCGGTATACGCCTGCCGGTGGAACAGATTTATGGCATGGTGCACAGCTAAGTCTGTGGATCCCCTTTCTGCCCCTCTTTCTGAGGTCCTTCTGTTCCTACTATCCTTGGCCCAGCAGGGCTCTGCTCTGGGCACTGTCAAAGGTTATCTTTCGGCCATCTCCGCCTTTCTCAGGCTTCCAGATCAGCCTTCTCTCTTTAAGTCCCCAGTTGTTAATCGTTTCCTGAAAGGCATTACACACATGTTTCCTCCTGTGCCTTTCATAATGCCTCAATGGGACTTAAATCTTGTCTTGACCTATCTGATGTGCGCTCCCTTCGAGCCCCTTCATAGCTGTCCTTTACGTCTTCTTACTCTAAAGACGGCTTTCCTGGTGGCTATCACCTCTGCCAGGAGAGTGAGTGAGCTCCAGGCTCTTTCTTCTAAACCTCCTTTCCTTTCTGTTCTTCCGGACAAGGTGGTTTTAAGGACCCGTCCTTCTTTCTTGCCAAAGGTTGTCACGCCCTTCCACATCGGGAAGGCCATCACTTTGCCCACTTTCTTTCCGCCTCCGCATCCTTCAAAAGAGGAAGAGAGACTCCATCATCTGGACACAAAACGTGCTCTCTCGTTCTATCTGAAGCGCACACAACAGTTCCGGGTGGATGACCAGCTCTTTGTTGGCTACGTTGGTGCCAAAAAAGGTCGGGCCGTGCACAAACGCACCATCTCTCGGTGGGTTGTTTTGTGCATCAAAGCGTGTTACTCCTTGGCTAAAAAGGAGCCTCCTGTGGGACTGCGTGCCCATTCTACCAGGGCAACAGCAGCCACTACTGCCTTGGGACGCGGCGTTCCCTTGCAGGATATTTGTCAGGCAGCCACGTGGGCCTCGCTGCACACCTCTACCAAGCATTACTGCCTTGACAGTCAAGTCCGGAGAGACGGCTTCTTTGGCCGTTCTGTTCTCCGTGACTTTCTGGTGTAATCTATTCGCAGACCCACCACCGGGGTTGGTATTGCTGGGGTATCTATTCTAAGGTAAGGTATCTATCACTAACGTGTCTCTTTCAGATGCACAAGTTACTACTTGTGTAACGATATATCTGTAAGAGACATTAGTTAGTGATAGATTCCTTACCGCCCCTCCCATCCTCCCCGTTCTGCGAACTGATTCTAGGGTTAAGGTCATCCCTTTCAGGGCCCTAGTTTCATGGCACCAGTGGTCAGTTTCTTGCATGGCTCTGCGTTCCTGGCGCGGAAAGTCGTGTACAGAACTGACATCAGCGCGCATGGGTGGCGCCTAAGTAGTCTCCGTGACGTCATCTCGGCGCTTACGACGCCAGCGACGAACGCGGAGCCGCAGGACGCCACCTACCGACGCGCAAGGGTACTGCTGACGAAAAAACTTTCCGGATCCAGTCTGACGATTGGGGATATTCTAAGGTAAGGAATCTATCACTAACTAATGTCTCTTACAGATATATCGTTACACAAGTAGTAACTTGTGCATTAATAGTATTATCATGGCTGGTTGAAGCGTTATGTGTAATCTTATTGTTACTACAACTGTGAAAGTAGTACTGGTCGGCGTAGTCGTAATAGTGACAAATGATCACTTAAAGGTGAGAAATTCCCTATTGTTTATGTTAAGTGAATGAAATATGAGGTTGCTACCCAGCTTCATGTTGTCCAATTGACTTCCTAATGTGTCCTGGAAGTTGTAGTCCTGTTGGTTCTATGAAAGTAGCCCATGACTAATACACCTGATAGCAATTATTAATACATTGAAACCCAGGACTGGAAATTTCTACTGAAATGTTTTGAGTGGCAGTTATGAATAGAACAGAACTATGTAGTCCAAGGACCCCCTACTGTAAGCTGAATGCAGAACATGCATACATCCTCCATGGAGAAAAGAGGGCACTTGAGCCCCATTTCCTTGCATAAAGATACTAACATCCCAAAATAATTATGCTACTTCATTGTGACTCGTTGCACACTTACTGGTGCACCTAGGTACCTTTTCTAAGATTTATTTTTACTCCCTTGTAATTCACGGCTGTGTATAATTAGGACTAATAAAGATGCTACTAAACAGCTTTGTAGCAGAAACCATTACTGTGGTCATGTTGTTTTTTTAAATTAATGCCCATTGTCAGAACCCCTTTCAGAGGGCCACGGGGCACGCAGGGGTTACTGGGCCCAGCACTTGACTCTCAGGAATAGTACGGTCCGAGCACTCTAAGGCTCCCTCTGGGTGGAGGTGGATACAGGGGTGTGAACACAGGCTCACAACTCAAAATGCACGCAAAAGCAGTAAATCATTGTCCAGCAAAAACTCACTTTTATGAAAAAAAGACAAGTATTTTATTTCTACCACTACTAACAGAAAGGGAAAATACAACATTCAAGTCAACTACACTGGTGAGTTCAGGGCTCTAGTATTTCTTTAGGCAATCCCCCGGGTCCCACTTCCTCCTCGCTTCTGAGGATAGTTGTTATTCCCATTCACTATAGGCAGCATCCAGGGCAAGCTCCAAAAGTAGTCCAAGTCTCAAGAGTCTACTCTGATTCTATTTGGAAGTCAACAGTCTTCCAACACTGCAGTGCTAACTAGCAAGCAAGTTCCCCTGGAGGCCGACTGGCCCGATATCAGTTTTACCCACACTTGCAGGCTTGGAACGTCCGGAGTTCCTGAGCGCACCCCATCCATGGGTGCTTGGAGCGGCAGCAGTGGAATCAGGTGAGTTCGCTGCACGCTGCCCAGGCGAGCTGCATTCAGCAGGCGCAGAATTCCTCACAAGAGGTTGCGCCACCTAATCAACTGGAAGTTCTTTGCGGCTCCTCCTTGCAGGGTAAGTGTCTAATCTGTCCTAAGGCGTTTGCGGTGATGCGAGGATCCTGAAGTTGGTCCCTTGCATTGATGACGGTGCACAGGTGCTTCCACAGCGGCGTCACTTCGGCAGGGGTTCCGATCAGGTCACACGTCTTGTTGCTCCCGGTGATCTACTCTGGCATACGGGGTCCCTGTATGCTCCCTGCACACAAGCTCTAGCATAGCAAAGTCCTCAGCGGCAGTTCCTCCTGTCATAAAGGGTCGCTGCTCACAACTGCACATGGGCTACGGCCCTCACAGCACGGTAGTTTCCTCGCACCAGCCCCTCCTGGCATACGAGGTCGCGGCTCATCACTGCACAAGGGCTACGGCTCTCACAGCACGGCCCCTCCTGACATATGGGGGCACGGCTCCAGCCCAATCGGTGCAGTGATGCACACGGCTTAATTCATAGCAGCCATCCTCTGGCATCGTCTCCTCACACCTCTCTAAGGGAATACACTTGACAGGACTCCCCACTGGACCTTGCTTCCTCCATCGCTCCCCTCTTCCTCACAGTGCACACTGTCCTTGGCAAGAAGGCAGTCGCTCCAGGGCAGGTGGTCTTGGATTCCCTGGGTGATGTCCCTTTACCCAGCAGGAAGAATAGCAGACCTTGGCCCCCAGTCCTGGTCACAGGCAGAAGTCTTTTAGAGCTTCCCTTCACACAGCCCATCTGGCCGCTTGGCAGATGACAACTTTTGTGGGTCTCAAACTCCCCTTCTTATAGTCCATTTCCAGACACCAAAGGTGATTTAGAAGCTGAGTCTCTGAAGTTTATGTTGGGGGTCTGCTTCTTTTGAAGGCCCACTCCTCTGCCCTCGTTTCCTCTTAAAGCAGTCTGTCACACCTGGAACGACTCCATAGCTCAAAACCCCACAACTCAGGCCATGGGAGTGACTAGAATTCACAATTGGATGCCAGCCACAGTGATACTTGCATCGAAAGGTTAGCCCAGGGCCTCAACCCTATTCTTTATGATTCTCTGTCATCCCCATCTCCTTCCTGAGATGTGCCCAGGTCTCTTCCTTGTGACCTCTCACTGAATTAAAGAGCCACCTTTGAAGTGCATGGGGGAAGACTGGCTCTCCCCTCTCCAGTGTGTGTCCCACCCAGATTACTGGAATGCAGCAATACACAACTGTGTCTAAGGGGATTCCTCTACCTTGTCTCCATATTTCACCATGCAGCCTGAGTCTCCCAAAATGGAACCCAGAGTCTGCCATGTATTGTACCATTTACCGGAAAACATACACCCAGTGCATGTATACAGCATACACTCAGTGCACAGCACGGCATCCTTCCTGTACTATACCACACAAAGGCATACATACATCCAACACATACATTTAACATGCACACACAGCACTACATCCTTCATGTATTGCACCACTCGTAGGCACACATGCTGTCTTGTGGTTTGTGGCCTCCTGGTCTGCCTTGCTACGTTGACTTAGGCCTGGCTGCCATGATGCTTTTTTGCGCACGTAACTTTGTGCCATTGTTTTCCAGCCTCTGCTTCTGCCCGGCTATTTTAGAACTGTCTGCATTTCTGTCTTTCACCTTTTCTCCTGTTCCCTTTGTGCTATGTCTGCACAACATGTACAAGGTCGAAAAACAACGTCCCTTGTTCTTACTGATCTGGCCAGTCCCTCGCACCTAGACATAACACTATGTACAGCTGCCCTGGAGAAATTCGTGTGCTTTTAATATTGTGATTTTCACGGTTAGAGACACTTGGAGCAAAACCTTTCCAGAGAGAAGAGCTGTGCTTGTCTGATGATGTAAACCTTGCATCTAGATCTTGAGGTATGGGGGTTCGCTAGTCAAAGCCCAGAGGTCTTCTGTTTCTATAATAAACTAGCTACTAGCACGGGGAGGGTGGTAAGGTCATTTAGCCCTATATCCACTGCTTTATGAAATGCTTTCCCCGTTTGTATTCTATGGAGTTGTAACTATGCTGATTATATTATTCTTATGCATTATGCTGATAGTACTGACACGTGTACTGTATGTATCTTAGAGCACGTTAGTTAAAATAAACATTTTAAACTATACAGTGTCTCTTCTTACGCACGTTGTGGACAGGTATGAGTGAGTTATGAAAGGGTGTTCTTGCTACTGCGAGTCCTGAGAGAGAGAGATACCGTGTTCTGCGTTGTCTAATCATTGGTAGCATTGGTGCTAATGAGACGCTACAGCTAGTTAGGTTGGGGTTTTAGGTGCTGAGGATTATGGTTGGCTCACCACCGTATTCCGAGGTCCTATTATCCTGTGCATAGCTCTGTGTATGTGCAGAATCCCTATAACATGGCGCAACCAACGAGTGGGCTGCTTATCTGCGAGACGCTTGAGTAGTATTTTATGCTTGTCCACAACTCCCCTCGCAGACGCTTCCGGAAGCGTGTGGGACAGTGATACCTCCTATATTGACGTTTTTATAGGTTCTTTCAAGCTTGAAGTTGTTAAAAGGTTTCTTAACTAATACCCTGTATTGTGCTGCCTTACATTAGGTTCGAAAACTTTTATCCTAGAATGGCTATTCAAATTGCGGCACGTAGCCGTGCAGCGCTCCGGGCTCACTTGACAGTGTATGGAGTGCCTGACGCGGGTGTCGATTTGATCTTTGTGGTACAAGCAGATCCAGCTTACCACTTTGAGGTGTTTTACTCTTGGGTCACCTTTCCGGCGGTGGATGCGAATGATAATTTGTTCCATGAATATGAAGCCACCGTAGTTCCTAATCACTATAGACCGTATAGGAACCTTGAAGTACCGCTCACGGCTTGGCAACACTGTGTTTGGTTTGATGGCGCCCTCCCCCAACCGACTACCACGGTTCGTTTAGGCCCCTTATCCATTGACGGGGCCACTTGGCCTGTTTTGGCCGGGTATACCCCACATCCACGTTATATGATGGTAGCAGTCGCTGAATTGCGTGATATGCATTCGTCTTTGATACGAGTGCATCGAGCTTTAGTACAGTATGTTACAGGCAACATCCAGGGAGCCCCTCCTGGAGTTGCGGCCCATCCAGCTGGTGCAGGCGGTGTAACCATAAGTCCTGTCATGGTGAACTCCGTGATGGGCAAGCGCCCACAAAATAAGGATGATTTTCCTTATTGGCTTGCAGAAAAATTTGACCAGCTGGAGGCAGTTTTTCCTAATACCTCTCCCGTGGAAAAACACAGGATTTTGACGATTAGTTTGCCAAAAGACTTAGTCCCCGAGTTGGCAGAATGCAACAACTGGGGTAGGGTATTCGCAGCAGTATATGCGAAGTGTTTCGGCACTCCTTCCATGACGGTTCTCCCCTCTGTAATTAAACGTGTACAGGATGAGCATGGCCCTGAAGCGGCTGTGGAATTAGGGATGAGACTGGTGGGAGTGTTCGACGTAGTAGCTGATTTGATCCTTACGAATGTCAAGGGCGATGCAGTGAACTTTCAAGTAGCTAATGCTTTGGCTTTGGTCCCAGATCCGGACAAGCCGCGCGAATTACCGAAAATTATTGCCCAGGCTTACAAAACCATTGGCCGAAATAGCCTGGGAGTTAAGCCTTTTGCTAAATCGCAAACACAATCGCAACAACAACAACCAAAAACTCAATCTGAGAAAGATGAGAAACCAGTCTTTACTAAAAAGAGCTGGAGGTTGAAAAAACAGGGTAAGCAACAGAAGAAGCAGGGTTCGCGAGGCGCATCCCCGGTTTCCGTCTCTTCTGAACGCACTTATGATTTGCGCGATAGGGCGAGAATTAAATCTCCAGATAGGTTTCACGTCCCTGATAAGCATTCTCCTCGTTCTTCACAGGCACCGACAACTTCGCAGGCCAGTGGAGGAGATCGCCAGGATAGAGGAAGGGGTCGAGAGGCTCCACAGGGACGAGACCAACCTCAACAACAAGTCAGAGGGAAAGCTGAAGACTTTCAACGCTCTCGCCCACAGTTTCAGAAGAAGAAAGTTGCCGCTGTAACAGCGAGATATGCCACAGACGGTGAGAACGAGACTCCTGAATTGGACGTGGGCAGTGACCCTCCTAGACAACGCCGCAGAAGTTACCATAGTGCGGGAGGCGCTACGTCCTCATGTGGAGGCGACAGCAACTGAAACATTCATTACTGTCGAGACAGCAGACACCCGAGTGGCACCCCCTGACAGATTATATAATATTGTAATTCAGATCGAAGGTGATATACAGCGTGTTATAAAAGGGATTTTTGGGGGAAATCTGACCTCTTCGTATGACATTTTGTTAGCAGAGGCGGATTGGCCGCCCCCATTCGTACTTGCTGCACGTAAAGGGGAGGAGGTAATCCTTCCGAGCTTTTCTCGTTATGTCCCAAAGGACAAAGCGGAGGCTCTAGCAGCTGAGTGGGCTGTGTCCCTGGCTCCAGCGTTATACCGCAACCACGTGGGATGGGAGGAGGATTCTCCCCCCCATGAAATACCTTTGCGGTCGCTGCCACAGCCACAACCCCAATATCCCATCAAACGGGAAGCTAAAGGTCCCGTTTCTGAAATTCTGACTCAGTTAGAATATCAGGGAGTGATTGAAACATGCGTGTCACGATGAATAATCCCCTTTTCGCGGTTTCTAAACCCGATGGATCGTACCGCTTGGTTTTGGATTACCGACATTTAAACTCACATTGTCGGACCTTTGGGGTGCAAAACACACATAGTTCTGCGCTTGTAGACAGTCTTGTTCGTAAAAAATATAAAACTACACTTGACTTATCCAATGGATTCTACACGCACAACTTGGCCCCGGAGAGTAGCCAATGGAGTGCTTTTACCTCCGGTGGTAAATTATTCAAATTCCGGCGTTTACCTGTGGGCTACAAGAACAGTCCAGGTGTATTCGCTGCCCGTGTTGTCTCATTGTTAGACGGCATAGACCCAGATGCTTGTTCGTACGTCGATGACATTTATTTGACAGACGACGAATTATTCCCGCATCTTTCCCGAGTGGACCGCATTATTCTAGAATTTGCGGTTTTGGGTTATAAGTTTAACTTTGCCAGATCACACATTGCTGAATTTACCGTTTTGTTTTTGGGCTATGAGCTCAACAATGAAGGTAAGGGTTTAGCCCCCCATTTCCTGGAGAAATGTGCACTACTGTGCCCTCCTACTACTCTGAAGAAACTTCAGTCTTTACTGGGTTTTCTAAACTTCGGGCGTACTTACATTCCCGAATATGCCCAGCGTATCAAGCCACTGTATGCCTTGATACAACCTACCTTTTCGAAGTCATGCTGGCTTCCGGAGCATTCCTCCATACTGCAGTCTTTGCAGTCAGACCTTCTTTAGTCTAAATTCTTGTTGACGCGTGATAACCGCACAAACCTGGTGATCAGAATCATTCCAGGGGCAGTGGGTTTCACTTACTTGACCTTTAACGAAGGTGACACAGTACCCATCGCATACAAGTCACATCTATACACTTCTGCAGAAATGCGCTTTTCATCTGTGGAGAAAGTCTTGACTGCGGTGCAAATGGCGATTCTAAAGGAACGCGCACTGGCACAGGGAAAGCGCATTCTGGTGGTAACACCATATCCTGCCCTGGAGGCAGTGACAAAGGCAAGTGTTCCGAACTCTAAAGCTTTGCACCCCCGTTGGATTCAATGGGCAACATCTTTGACGTCTCCGGATGTCACTTTTATTTTTTATTCTTCTCTTCAGACTCAGGAGTTTTTACAGTATGAATTCGTTCATCCTCCTCCTCTGTCCTTGCTACCGCTTGAGGAATACGAGTGTGTTATTTATACCGATGGTTCGGCACAACCGGCCACGGGTTCCAAACATGCTTATTCAGCAGTATGTGCTATTGTTGCAGGTACCTTTGTGAACGGAAAGTTCAAATCAACTGTAGTGCACACTCAGGCACTCGGGGACAGTACTGCACAATTGGCCGAGCTGCGCGCATTGGTGCTCGCACTTGAGTTTGCTAATCCGGGTGTGACAACTCTAGTTGTATGCGATTCTTACTACTGTGTTCAGTCTTACAATGACAATCTGTTCTTTTGGTCGCAAAACGACTACAGAGACGCAAAAGGTAGCACAATTAAGCATAAAATGCTTTGGGTTCGAGTGGCAGATTTGCAACAACGTCTGCCCCTCACACAGGTGGTTCACACCCTTGGCCACCAGCGTGTGGGCGCACACGCTGTTGGTAACGGTTCGGCAGACGAAGCCGCCAAATCAGCAGTAGTCACGTGCTCAGTTGCAGCAGTTACCAGATCCATGTCTAAGATTGATACCGACATTTTGGCAGCTATTGCTGCAACAAAGGAAGGTGCTAATTACCCTAGGGGTTTTCCTTCCAAATATTCTTACCAGTTAGGTCCCGAACAGGCTCCTTATGTAAAGATACCCGGCGTTGGTGATCGGCTGATTCCCAGTGCGGACCACAGACTTTCCTTAATAACGGCAGCACACGAAGGCATGGCGTCGGCACATGCTGGAGTGTCTGCGACTGTTTCCATATTGCAGCAGCGATACTGGTGGCGTGGGTTATACAAAGAAACCCGTACTTATGTGCTTTCTTGTGACGTTTGTCAGCAAATTAAGCCTTCCACGGTTACACGGCCACCGCAGACCCAGCTCTGCATTTCTAACAGACCCTTCGGGTGTGTTTACCTGGATCACTGCGGTCCATTTTCTTCAGACACTGCCTATAAATATATCTTAGTGGCAGTGGATTCGTGCACACGTTTCATCTGGGTTTGGCCACAATGGAGTGCTGACGCTCGAAATGTCATAAGGGATTTGCGTGTCTTTGTGGGAATTTTCGCCTGTGGCACCTTCCATTCTGACCAAGGTCCAGCGTTTGCCTCTAAGGCTTACAAGGACGCTATGGGTTCACTGGGGGTGCGGGTGCGGGAGGGCAACTCGATTGTTGAACGAATGAACCGTGACTTAAAGCAATCCTTGACAGCTAGAGTCTTAGGTACTGGCAGGAACTGGCTGGCCCACTTGTATACCGTACAACGTGCACTTAATAATCTCCCTAGAAGACCTCTGGGTGGGCGGACCCCATACGAAATGCTCTTTGGCATAAGAATGTTTGTGCCTGACCTTGATGGTCTAGACATGGCGGCGCAATCCGCCTTCTTTGATGTAGATAACCATTCTACTATGTTACAGGACTTACAAGAAGCCCGGGACAAACTTGCGATTGCACATTTACCTTCAGCCACAGACGCTGCGCTGCAGATTCCGGTTGCCGGCTGGCTTCCGAAGATTGGAGATCTGGTTCGAGAGAAGGTGGAGAACAAAAAGAATTCGGCCCCTCTTATCGTGCACCAGTTCCAGTCCTGGGCTTGAAGGGAACTCGTACAGTCATCTTACCACTGCTTCCTGGTCGCAAGGAGAACAGATACATCTCAGTGGAAAATGTCAAGCTACAACATCTGGCCGATCCTGAATAGTGTTACACCAGCGGTCTCTTGTCCTGTCATTTCCCGGACGAATGTTCGTGGCCCTCCGGCCCGAACGGTCACTGATGTTGCAATTGAGATGGTTGATTTGCCTGATCGCTTACTCGAAAACCCGGTCTCCCCCTGCAACGACGAGACTGAGTATACCTATCCCGATAACGAGTCGGTGGCTCACTTACCAACTATGCCACTGAGCCACTGAGCCCAACACGTTATTCCTTTGACTCGGATTCCACCTCATCCCTTGTCCCATCCAAATTCAGTATTTTTGTATCCTGGTTCAGAGACAATTTTTTGATTGCCCCCTGGACATACATTTGGTTGGTGCTATTCCTGATTTTTTTGTTCATGTCCATTGGCTTTGTCACAGTGTTTTTTCTACTCATCAATGGTCACTATTTACCGGAACGCTCTGCAGTGAACTGTGTCGCTGGAACTTTGGCTCCACATTCTTCATCTCACATCATGAAGCGAGACCACACATTTGTGAACATTTCAGCTTTTCCAGTCGCCGATGGTATTGTTTGGGATGCGGTAAATTACCAAATTCATGGACCAACCGAAATTATTAATGTACCAAATGTCCTTCGTGTATCAATGGGTGATGTTGTAAAAAGTAATATTCATTCTGACGATTGGGATGTACATGCAGTTGAAGCTTTATTTACTGATTTGAAATATTATGCTGCTTTTAATGCTGAGGATTTGTACATGAATTCTGCAAGTTATGCTGATTTATATTGTTACCAGCATTGGGGCAACCACTTTGTCCATAAACCAAGTGCACTGCGTGGTCCTTTTAACTACACCCAATGGGAGCATTGTCCAACACCTTTACCAGGTAGCTCCCAAACTCTTAGACATAAATTTTCTTATTTCACAGACTTTGATAGATCTAACCCTGGGTCCTATTTTTTTTAAATTAAATGCTCCATCCACTCAGAAAATCATGTTGACCCACACCAAATTGCTATTTTCGGGTTCCTTTTTGAGCGCCTTAGCTATGGGTGGTTATGACTACTGGAAGGACACTGTTGACTTGAAATCAATCTGGGGTTCCAAACCATGGCAGGTGCAAGGCACAGAAGCCTTGCACCGTGCTTGCCTTATCCCGGCCCAGATTTTATTTCGGAATAATACCATTTATCAAACTACGTGCTGGGGTTTGGCTACTTCGAAACAATTGAATGCACCTTCCTTCCCTGCATTGGCTTCCCCTCCAAACGGGAGCTTGCCTTTCAATATGTCCCTTCAAAATTTGCAGACTCTTTTTCGAAACAATTCGTTTAATATTTCTTTGCTTGTTCAGACACCCTGGTTGGCCTGGCCGATAGCATCAAATGCCTGCCAACTGCGTTTTCATGACTCGGTTCCTGGTTACAAACAGGATAGGCCAGATCCAAGGTATTCTGACTCTCGTACTGTAACAACGTACTCTGTTGGTAAATTATGTAAACAGTGGTTGCAGCACTCTTCCCTAGATTCTATTAAACAACATTTATCCCTCCTATCAGGCAACATTGATCTGTCCGACTTTATTCTGGGGCCTCGTGGTCCACGACCTAAGAGATTCATTTACGAAACTTATAATGAACTCTGGAAGCTTTCGCAAATTGGAGCTGCTTCCCGTCTGCGGGAAATAGATCAAGCAAATTTGGAAAAGGTGCTTGCTGTTGTTGACAATAGTATTAATACCCTGTCTTCCCGCATTTACACGTTAGAGAATATTGTGTCCTCTGTTGTTGATATTGTACAAGATGATGTTTCTGTGTTATATCGTGGTCAGAATCAATTGCGTTCAGTTATGCAGTTTGCTTGGACTTTGCAAACACTTAAGTTGGGTAAAGTTCCTTGGCATTTTTTGAACACCTCTGCCTTATTTCTGCCTTTTAATTTAACTGACAAACAGCAGTTCATGTCCATGAAGGATGCAGCATACACTCTGTTACACATCGAGAAAATAGAGCCCTTACCATTCTCTGTGGCGGAATTGGATTCGGCCGTGTGGCTAGTGCATGGGGTTATCGCCTTACCTTTTTCCTTGTTTGAATTTAGTTCGTGCATGAAACATTATCCTGTGGGCCGTTTCCAGCCCTTGGGCAGTGCCTTCCTGCATGAACAGTGGTCCCTGCCTTTCGTGTATAAATGCCTTAGAGATGGGAAGGAAGTATTTCTCACGGGGGAGTCATGCGATTCTTCTGTGGGTCATTCCCTTATTTGCAAACACATTAAATTGCACGGAGCTTGTAACGTTTCGGCTCCGAATCTTGCTTGTGTGTTAAAAGGTGTTCCTGCTCCTGCTATTTCTCCTACTTTCACTGTGCTTGCTAATGGTAGCTATCTGCTTTTGAATAACCAAGACTGTTGTGGCATGCTAGCCGGCATTCCCTATATCGTTACAGTTTCACACAGGGTTGTCTGCTGCAAAAATGTGCTCTTTCCTCCCCCGCACGCAATCATAGATAGTTCCGTTTGGCCTTCCATTCCTACTCTGAAGGCGGATTTCAATAAATTGAGCAGAATAAAGGCGCTATTATTGAACCAGGAGGTTATGCTCACATCCGCCCGGGAGACATTCATTCTCCAGGTGGCGAGTACCCACAGTGAAATACAGGCCCTTTTGAACACAAACCTCCCACAACATTTCGGTGAACTGATTCACCGTGTTTTTAATGCATCCCGCACTGAAGGTCTGGTGCACTTTTTTAAAGTTGTGGGCTCTGGCCTTGTGACCTCTTTTCAGACTATTTTCGGTGTCATACCGGCTTTTATTCATTCTATTTTTTCCAGCGTCTTTGGTGGCTTTCCGTTGATCCTCGCTTTGGCGGCTGGTGTATTGCTGTTGGTCTGTTTACTACGCAATGGCTGCACCTCCTTGGGCCCTTCTCGACCCAGGTCGTCTCCAGATGCTACGTGAGCGCATCCTTGCTGGCTTCGGCGTCCTGCCGTTGGCGACACTGAGTGTGTCCTATACTCTTTCCTTTCGCTTTGCGTATTTCACTTGCGTGCAACCTGTGATGTCTTGCATCAGATGTCCTTTCTCGTGGACCATGGATTACTGCCTCTCCAATACGTCTTTGTCTGTTTCGGATTTTGTTCAGTTGGTGGGTCCCTTGGAGGCCCATGAACGGGACTGTTCCGCTGCAGGCTACATGGCGCGTGCGGCTGCTCTGGGGATTTTGGCACAATGGGATATCTGGGCGGCTGCTCAGAATCTCCTACAACAAAGTTATATTGAGTATCACGCAAGTTGTCCCGCATTGCTATTCGCTGCTCCCTCCTGCGAGGAGCATGCCTGCAGTTTTGATTTACTGGCCTGGATGGCGTCGCTGTTTTACGACGATTCCAATGATGTCCTCTTGGAGGGTGTGGCGTTTTTTTGCACTTACACTCTGTTGGATTGACAAGGCCTTCGCTCTCTGCGACCTGCCAGACTGGAATTTTTTTTTGCCTCTGCAAACGTTTTTCTTCCTCTCCCATTCGTTGTCCTTCATGGGGACTGCTCCACAACAGAAGTTTCTGTTCTGCTCCGTCTATTTGAACTCTGTCTTCGTCCTTTGTCTAGGCCGATGGACTACCCAGGGGAGGGTGTCTTGTGGTTTGTGGCCTCCTGGTCTGCCTTGCTACGTTGACTTAGGCCTGGCTGCCATGATGCTTTTTTGCGCACGTTACTTTGTGCCATTGTTTTCCAGCCTCTGCTTCTGCCCGGCTATTTTAGAACTGTCTGCATTTCTGTCTTTCACCTTTTCTCCTGTTCCCTTTGGGCTATGTCTGCACAACATGTACAAGGTCGAAAAACAACGTCCCTTGTTCTTACTGATCTGGCCAGTCCCTCGCACCTAGACATAACACTATGTACAGCTGCCCTGGAGAAATTCGTGTGCTTTTAATATTGTGATTTTCACGGTTAGAGACACTTGGAGCAAAACCTTTCCAGAGAGAAGAGCTGTGCTTGTCTGATGATGTAAACCTTGCATCTAGATCTTGAGGTATGGGGGTTCGCTAGTCAAAGCCCAGAGGTCTTCTGTTTCTATAATAAACTAGCTACTAGCACGGGGAGGGTGGTAAGGTCATTTAGCCCTATATCCACTGCTTTATGAAATGCTTTCCCCGTTTGTATTCTATGGAGTAGTAACTATGCTGATTATATTATTCTTATGCATTATGCTGATAGTACTGACACGTGTACTGTATCTTAGAGCACGTTAGTTAAAATAAACATTTTAAACTATACAGTGTCTCTTCTTACGCACGTTGTGGACAGGTATGAGTGAGTTATGAAAGGGTGTTCTTGCTACTGCGAGTCCTGAGAGAGAGAGATACCGTGTTCTGGGTTGTCTAATCATTGGTAGCATTGGTGCTAATGAGACGCTACAGCTAGTCAGGTTGGGGTTTTAGGTGCTGAGGATTATGGTTGGCTCACCACCGTATTCCGAGGTCCTATTATCCTGTGCATAGCTCTGTGTATGTGCAGAATCCCTATGCCAACGCATCCAGCACATGCATTAAGCATGCACACACTGCACATCATATCTGAAAGAGACTGTTAGTTATAGATTCCTTACCTTAGAATTACCCCCAGGCGTCAGACTGGATCCGGAGATTTTTCTTTAGCAGTACACCTGCGCGTCGGTAGGTGGCGTCGGTCGACTCTGCGTCCGTCGTTGGCGTCGTGGTCGCCGGAATGGCGTCGCAGTGTCTACTTAGACGCCGCCCCTGCGCGCTGTCAGTTCTTTTTTTTTCCGCGCCAGCCTTGCGCAGTTCCGGCGAGAGCTACCCCTTTAGTCATTTTTTGACTAAGTTTTTTCTCGACTTCTTTTTTGAGTCTTCCGACTCCTGGTGTATGAGGGATGTCCCATCGACGGACCGGGTTCAAGCCGTGCGAGGCCTGTAACCGCCTGATGTCGGTTACGGACCCCCCACCTCGTGTGCCTCTGGTGCCTGGAGCGCGACCACGACCCGAAGTCGTGCTCCGACTGTCGGGCCATGAATCCGAAGTCTTTGCGGGAGCAGTCCCGAAAGCTGCTGGAAGCCCGGCAGTCAGCTCCGTGTCGTTCGAGGTCCCGGTCGAGAGGAAGGTCTCGGGACCGGTCGCAAAGTCACCACCATCATTCCTCTTCCAAGTCTTCGGGTAAGTCGAAGCACAAGAAGAAGGCGTTGCTCTTCATCTTCTCCCCATCCGTCGGCCGACGCGATCCGGCACCCAGAGCGTCGTCGTTCTCCAGCTCCGTCTTCGGAGCCTGCTCCTAGGACGGCTCTGCGCTTCCCTCCGTTTCCCTGTGCCGGAGTGTCCCCTGACCAGCTTCGAGCTTACTACGAAGCGCTTCAGAAACAGTGGTTCCTGTGGACAAATGTAATTAATAAACAATAATAATCAAAAGCACAATGGCAATGAACAGGGATAAGGTGGATGTCAGAGAGAGATAAGACTATATACTGCGGGATACTTGTAAATTCAAATGTTTATATACACAATTCTTAACATTTATTCAGAATTAAGGTGCATAGTGTCCCCAGTGAACATGGAACCTACATAACAGTTTGTGACATTTTGTGACATAAAAAGATGGTTTCCAAAGTTATACAGTCGACCATAACAAAAGTATCAAATGGACACAGCCTTCTAATACAGTAATAGAGGCTGATAAATGGTTCGCTTTGGGTTTGTCGGCGACGTTTCGACCCCACTTACAATAAGGGGTCTCTTCATGACCTAGCAATTCAGGGACATCTGAAAGAATGATAGAGTGTATCAGTAGCGGGCCTAGGAAGGCAGGACTGTAAGGATATGCTAACTGCGACTCACAGCATCTTTGGGCAGGCGCCTTCGGCCCCGTGGAACCGGTTGAAGGCCCTGGGACTTCGAGGCCTGCGGCTTCGGCCCCGGTGCCGGAGGGCCCTCGAGGATCTAGGCCTGGATCCAGATCAGCGCCGGTCAACCTCACGGTACCTTACCCGGTGCCGATTCCGACGACGACACCCCCGGCGCCGGTCGTGCCCTGACCAGAGCCGACTCCAGCCTCACCCCTGACTTGGACCCAGAGCCCGACAGTCGTCGGCACCGGCGCTGGAGGGTACTTTTGTGCCCCTGTTCATCCCTGGTGATCCTTTTAGGCCCAGCTGAAGCCATGGGCCTGGAGCTTCCTACAGTGGCAGTCAGGACTAACCTCCTGACAGAGGTGCTTCAACCAGCGGCGGCTTCTTTGGAACCCCTCCTGCCCTTCAATGAAGCCCTCACGGGCTTCTGGGCACTTGGTCCAAGCCCAGCACAGGGGCTCCTGTAGACAGGATGATTGCCCAATGCCACCGCACGGCCCTGGGCGACCCACTTTTCCTCTCCCAACACCCAACCCCAGAGAGCTTGGTGGTCCAAGCCTCGTCCTCTAAGGGCGCATTCCCTACTGCTCCCCGGATAGGGAGTCCAAGAAGCTGGACCATCTTGGGAAAAAGATGTTTTCTTCCGCCAGCTTAGCGCTGCGGTCTGTGACTACTGCATGCCTCTTGGGCCGTTATACCCATACAGTGTGGGTTACGGTTGCACTAGTGCTTCCACAGTGCCCGGAGGAGGCCTGGGCCGTTCTCACCCGCGCAGTGGCAGAGGGTAGAGATGCAGCCAAATCACAATCAGATGTAGGCTGGATACCGCCGACTCACTGGGCAGAACGGTTTCCACGTCAGTAGCCCTGAGGCGCTATGCCTGGTTGAGGACGTCTGGTTTTTCTCGGGATGTCCAATCCACCTTACTGGACATGCTCTTTGATGGCCATTGCCTTTTCGGTGATAAGGTAGACAGACTCAGCGCTGAGGATTCTAGGGCTATGGCCAGATCCTTGGGCCTCGCGGCGACCTCTTGCCCCACACAGTCTGCTTCTCGCCGCTTTCGTCGCTACGGAAGGGGTGCCCCACCACGTTTGGCCCAATCTAGCCACCGGTTCACGCAAGCTACCCAGCCTGTGCGTGGCTGCGGACGTGGGACCCAGCGACGCGGGTCTGGGGGACAGCGGTCAGGATAGTCTACCCATAACCCCCCTGCAGCAGCCTCCAAACCCTCAGAGTCCGACCTTTCAGGGCCACCAGAGGCCAGTGGGCGGCAGGATTCGACATCACCTCCCCAATGGGGGGGAGATAAAATCGGACAGGTGGGTTTTTCACATAGTCCGAGGGGCAACTCCCTCTCGTTCGAGACTACCCCTCCCTCCATGCCACCAACCTTCCATCGCATGTTGGAGGATCATTTGGCCCTTCTCCGCCAGGAAGTTGCAGCTCTCTTGGCCAAGGGAGCAATTGAAAGGGTCCCTGTGCCAGAAGTACGGCATGGTTGCTCCTCTCACTACTTTCCGGTACCCAAGAAGGACAAAGGCCTGCGTCCTATCTTACACCTCAAGGCCCTCAACCGCTTCCTCCGAAAGGAGAAGTTCAAGATGCTCACGTTGGCTCAGGTTCTGTCTGCCCTCGAACCCGGAGACTGGATGGTAGCGTTGGACTTGCAGGACACATATTTCCATATCCCCGTCCTGCCGGCCCACAGGTGTTACCTACGGTTCACGGTGGGCCACGAGCATTTTCAGTTCACCTTGCTCCCTTCTGGCCTTACCAGCGCCCCTTGGGTGTTCACGAAAGTGATGGCGGTGGTCGCAGCTCATCTGCGCAGATCAGGGGTTCCAGTCTTCCCCTATCTCGACGACTGGCTGTTGAAGGCAAGCTCGCCCCAGGCTGTCATCTCCCACCTCCAGACTACGGCGGACCTCCTGCATTCGCTGGGGTTCACTATCAACGTACCGAAGTCACACCTGACTCCCTCTCAGAAGCTCCTTTTCATCGGAACGGTTCTGGATACGGCACAGTTTCGGGTTTATCGTCTGGGATATTCGGGCTATGATACCGATGTTTCAGCCTCTATTCCGGATTTCAGTAAGAATGACCCTGAGGCTGCTGGCCCTCATGGCTTCCTGCATCCTGCTGGTGGATCATGCCAGGTGGCATATGCGGGCTCTGCAGTGGGACCTGAAGTTCCAGTAGGCGCAGCATCGGGGCATTCTTTCCGACGTCATCCAGACCTCGGAGGGGACTGCATGTCAATTGCAGTGGTGGTTAACGAACCAAGATTGGGTCTGCAGCAGATCCCTCTCCCTTCCCCAACCAGAGCTGACAGTGGTGACCGATGCGTCAGTCCTGGGATGGGGCGGCAACCTGGGAGAGGCGGAGATCTGAGGGCTCTGGATTCCGGTGGAGTCCGGTGGAGTCCGGCCTCCACATCAACCTTTTGGAGCTCCGGGCGATTTGTCTGGCACTGAAGGCATTCCTTCCCTCTATCAAAGGAAGAGTAGTGCAGGTGTTCACAGACAACACCACCGTCATGTGGTACTGCAACAAACAGGGCGGGTGGGGTCGTGGACCCTATGTCAAGAGGCTCTTCACCTTTGGACATGGCTGGAACATCAGAGCATGTCCCTGGTGGTTCAACACCTGGCAGGTTCTCTGAACGCCAGGACGGACGAGCTCAGCCATCGGTGCATGATGGATCACGAATGGCGTCTTCACTCGGAGGTGGTCCAAGGTCTCTTTCAGCAGTGGGGAGAGCCGTGGTTAGATCTGTTCACCACCGAAGAGAACGTGCAATGTCAGCAGTTCTGCACGTTGGAATTTCCGAGGCAGCACGCGCTCTGCAACGCTTTTCGTCACGAGTGGACTTGCGGCCTCCTGTACGCCTTTTCGCCGGTACCACTTCTGCCCCGAGTGCTGAAGAAGATCAAGCGCGACCGGGCCCAAGTCATTCTTGTGGCTCCGGACAGGGCATGAAGAGTCTGGTACCCTGAGCTCTTAAGCATGGCCATCGATCCTCCGATCAGACTGCCTCTTCGGGAGGATCTTCTGTCACAGCAGTAGGGGACGGTCTTCCACCCGAACCTGTCCAGCCTCCACCTCCTTGCGTGGAGATTGAGCGGCTGCAGTTGACAGCTTTTGAACTTCCACCCAAAGTCTGTAATGTCATCTTGGCAGCCAGGCGTCCCTCAACCAAGTCTGTATACGCCTGTAGATGGACCAAGTTTGTGGCATGGTGCATAGCAAAGGCTGTGGATCCCCTTTCTGCCCCCCTTTCGGTGGAACTCTTGTTCATCCTCTCTTTAACCCAGCAGGGCTCTGCCCTGGGCACTCTTAAAGGCTACCTTTCGGCCATATCTGCCTTTCTTCGCCTTCCTGGTCAGCCTTCTCTTTTCAAGTCCCCTATTAAAATAAATAGATTTCTAAAGGGTATTACTAGTCTCTTTCCTCCTTCTCCTTTCATAATGCCCCAGTGGGCCTTGAATCTTGTCTTGACGTTCCTTATGTGTGCTCCCTTCGAGCCTCTACATAACTGCCATATCAGACTTCTTACTCTAAAGACTGCCTTCCTTGTCGCCATCACCTCTGCTCGCAGAGTGAGTGAGCTTCAAGCTCTGTCCTCAAAACCTCCTTTTTTTGCTGTTCATCCGGACAAAGTAGTCCTTTGCACAAGGCCCTCTTTTCTTCCCAAAGTTGTTACCTCTTTCCACATAGGACAGACCATCACTCTGCCCACCTTCTTCCCACCTCCACACCCTTCCAAGGAGGAGAGACTCCACCATCTGGACCCAAAACGTGCGCTGTCTTTCTATCTAGACCGCACGAAAGATTTCCGGGTGGACGATCAACTCGTTGTTGGCTATGTGGGTGCCAAGAAAGGTCGGGCTGTACAAAAACGCCCCATCTATCGATGGGTTGTCCTATGCATTAAAATCTGCTACTCCTTAGCGAAAAAGGAAGCTCCAGTGGGACTGCGTGCCCACTCCACCAGGGCTACGGCAGCTACTACTGCCTTGGGGCGTGGAGTCCCACTCCTTGACATCTGTCAGGCGGCCATGTGGGCATCCCTGCACACGTTCACCAAACATTATTGCCTGGACAGCCAAGTCCGGAGAGACGGCTACTTTGGCCGTTCTGTTCTCAGTACTTTCTGGTGTGAACTTGGTTCGCAGACCCACCTCCGGGGTTGGTATTGCTGGGGTATCTATTCTAAGGTAAGGAATCTATAACTAACAGTCTCTTTCAAATGAACAAGTTACTTACCTTCGGTAACGATGTATCTGTAAGAGACATATGTTAGTTATAGATTCCTTACCTCCGCACCCATTCTCCCTGTTCTGCGAACTGACTTCTAGGGATAGGGACTCTCTTCCAGGGCCCTAGTTATGTGCATTAGTGGTCAGTGTCTTCGATGGCTCTGCACTTCTGGCGTGGAAAGTCGTGTCAGAACTGATGTCAGCGTGCAGGGGTGGCGTCTAAGTAGACATTGCAACGTCATTCCGGCAACCACGACGCCAACGACGGACGCGGAGTCGACCGACGCGCAGGGGTACTGCTAAAGAAAAATCTCTGGATCCAATCTGACGCCTGGGGGTAATTCTAAGGTAAGGAATCTATAACTAACATATGTTTCTTACAGATACATCATTACCGAAGGTAAGTAACTTGTTCTACATTGTCCCTGTATGGGACCTTTCACACCACTCATGCGCTGTGCAGCACTACACACCAAACCGATGTAGACAAAGGATGAGTTAAGCACACAGCAGCGGAACTCTGAGTGAGCCTGTAGGCTTGTTCACTCCTACTGATCACTGCACAGTATGCTGCCACCATCCCGCTCGTGCTGCTTAACTCCAGGTGAAGGCGGTAGCCTTCCACCACTATGAGGGTAGCTCTTAGGGGCCGCTACCGGCCCATCAAGACTCCAATCCTTGAGGCAGGCCTATGTCATGGTACACACACATAATTTGTGTTTGCCTTTGGAAACAAAAATTAGCATTAAGGATCCAGACATCAGTACAGTTAGGGCACTCAGTGTAGGGGGTGCACATTAATTCCCATGCGGAGGACTTTTCCGTCCCAACATCCATGCTGTCACTCAGTTCACCTTGTTCATTAGTAATACATGGGACGAGATATTTGTACAAATGTACGGCCTTATCATTCAGGTTAGGCATCCCAGATGTCTTCCATCAAATCAATGTGCCTCTGTTCTGTTCTCAGTCTCTAAGACATTTCCTGTAAGGAAATTGGCCTTGTAATTTGACGTGCCTTTGACGATTGGCACACTTCAGTACAACTTAGAGCTTGTGTGCTGGTTCTCAAGTTGTAATCTTCGTGCTTCATAAGCTTCCAATAAAGATGATAGCACAAAATGTAGTGCCTCAGGTATATTTGCTACCAAAGAGTTTCTGTAAGTGTAATCTTTGCCAGCTTCAGCCTCTTGGGGGCTCTCTTTATTGACTGGGAGTTTCTTCTACCAGTCGGTGCATTTTCGAAACATTTGCAAAAATGTTTTTCTAATTCACTGATAGTAACTGAAACACATTCTGTGCCATCATCCTATGCTCTCGGTTCAGTCTCATTTGAATTTAGTTTTTAAGCTCTGCGGATTTGTCATCTACTTTTAGTGTGATCCCATCTTTTCTATTTTCAGGCTGTGGTATTAAATCGGCAGGCATCAAGATGTTCTTCAAAGGTGATGCTACCATAGTAGTTACACTAGCAAAGGTGGCTGCATTCGAGGTCAACACTCATGATCGAAACAGGAAGAAAACCTACTGATGGCTCAATTTGTTCATATGATTTAGGTGAATCATGCAGTCTTTTTGATTTGCTAGTGGAGTTATTAAGGAAGAAAAATGTGGATATCTTGGGAGTGTGCAAGGTTAATTTGTTTTTCAGTTTAAGCTGCATGGAATAGATGCACAGCCTGTTAATTGAATATGAAGCAAATGGAAGCCGAGTAGTAAAAAAATTATCTCTGCCATTTTTGGGCTAGATAGTGATTCACAAGTAAATCAAGTAATATAAAGGCCAGATGGTCTTTTCTGTAAATCAAGAACTTGTCTCTGTGGTTGTTAGGAGGGGGATCATCAAGTCTTTGCTCAAAAAGCCTTCCCTGGATCTTCTGGTTAAAACCACTCCTCACCTACCCCTCCCCCCCACTATAGTTTGTTGCCAAAACGTCAAACAGAATGGATCTTGAATTCCCTAGAAGCTACACATGCCTTGGTTCAATCACATGTGGGATTTTGTCCAGAGATGAAAACAGAGACAGCTTAATGTCGGTTCTCAACAACATAAAACTGAACTTTGACCTTTTCTACTCCACAGGTTCCACCCTATTAGTCCTCTCTTTGCTTTTGATGTGGTGGGCAGTTCCATCTTGATTCACTTGATGAACTGTTTACTGGAGGACAGACTGCACGGGCCCTTGTCCTGGTTTTTCTCTTTCTTCATTTCAGTCTAGACAGTAGCCGCTGTGGTGTCTCCCAGGGGTCGGCCCTCTCACTCATCCTTTTCAACCTATTCTTGTCTCTCTGGCAACCAATATAGGTTTTTGTGTTGTGGACTTTGTCTGTTATCTAGATGACACAGCTGATACTGTGACTCAGTATGTGAATCTCAACAGACCATTCATTCATGTTTGTTTGGCAGGCAGCCATATTTGGAAGAACAAGGCCATTTTAGCCATGACAACTTGTGAAACCACCCCATGTGGCCTCATTAAATGCTTCCTCCATACACTTTGACAAAGAACAGGTGGAGGTTGTTGTCTCATAATCTTTCCACTATTTGAGGTTTTGAGAAAGGCAACCCCTTTCTTCTTTAGCACTTGGAAATACGGTGATCGGTGTAAAATGTATTTCCAGGTCTCATTACTCCAGCTGGCTAGGGCTCCCAGTTGACACTGTCCAACAGATTCAGAAAGTACACATACCAAAAATCCATACATTAATTCATCCTTTTATTGTCACCCAAGGGCAAACTCTTCATCAAGGATTCAAAACAACATAATTTAAGGAATGATTGGCATTGAGGTCGAGTATATGTACAGTTTTATACTTCCATCATGCATTACACATAAATCAAATTCATCATCAATCACATTAGCCAACACGTTTCATTCATAAAATGAACTCCTTCATGACCGAAAATAAGAATTATACAAAAACAATTTTTAACTACCACATAAAGAAATATAAAAATGTAAATCAACTAAAGAGTTGCAATTCCATAAAAGTTAACCATGAGACCAACAATTCTTTCAGAGTAAATAAAATACAAAGTAGTCACCAACATCTGAGTTGTGGAGATGAAAGAGGAAAGAAAAGAGCTCAAAAGTGCTTAGTACTAAGAATATATATCTTTAAATAAGTGATTGAAAAGGATAGTGAGTGCTCTGTTACCTAAAAAGTCAAAGGCAATTTGAGCCTTGATAAAATCAAGACTTTACAGAATTGAACATAATGTAATTATAAAAAGTATACCTTATTGGACAAAGTCAGAAATAGACAAATGTTTGTATTGAAGTTAATTATCGTAAGCCTTCTTAGTAGAGCATATCTTTGGGGAGTGTCAGTTGTTACAACACAGTGTGTATGTGTATATATATATATATATATATATATATATATGTGTGTGTGTGTGTGTGTGTGTGTGTATAACTGCTAGAGTGCTGCTCTGTGTCCTATTGGGAACAAAGAGAGTAGCTATTTCCCGCCAGGGAACCCTGCATACACTTGTGCACGGCTTAGGAAAAGTTTCATGGGGTCAGAGCAGACTGATATAGTCTGTGATACCATTCAAATTTAATTGGATGTTCTGCACATAAGGGAATTGAAAAAGTTGATACTGTGGTATTAATGGAATGCTAGCAGCGATTTGCAGCAAAATTAAACTGTAACACCCAATAATTGAACCAGACCACCAAGCCACAGAATTATATTGTTGTTAAATCTATCTAGTAATGAGTAATGAGTAATATGGCTTACAGAAACCGCAAAAGAGAAAAAGCTTGTATGAAAGTATTTTAAAGTAGTACACGGAGAATTTATAATAAAAAAGATAAAGACATGCCAATGAGGACCTCAGATCAAATGATCAAAGAATTAGAAAAATCACGAATCATTGAATCTCATACATTGAATGTGGAAGAATACCACGAGGATTACGAATCATGCTTATGCCTACATGCAATGATATTGATGATGACCTTTTGCAGGCCTGGCATGAATACAGTGCAATGCTCGGGCAAACTAATGGGCATTCTAGTAAAACACTCCAAAAGAAAGATGGATCTACAAACAGCTAAAATAAAAGCACTATTGAAATAGAGCCAGTGAAACTCCAGGGGGAGGCATAAAAGCTTTATAGACAAGCATTGGCATAGCCAATAGGTCTCGCCTTTGGGACCTTATAAGTGTTTAGCCAGAGCTACTGGCTTTGCCAATGTCTTTAAGCTATGTTGTAGAGCAGTGTGGCTGCTGTACAGCATGTTGGAAAGTTACAGTAAAAAAGTGTTAAGCATTTTTGTCACCTTATATATAACCAAGAAGACATTACATACAAAAGGGACAGAAAAGTCAGCCTGAAAGCAAACAAATTTACAGGGGAAAAAAGAGCCTGAAAAGTAATTCTAAAAAGTAGGTGCTGAGACGGGTCCCTATCGGGCTCTCCATTTTTGCCCTCCACATCAGGATAAAAATTAATCTTAACTTTGCAGCAGGGCCACCCTTCACGGACTTTGAAGTAACTTCCAAGAGACTCGTTATATAATTCTTTCACAGTCTCATCATTTCAGAACAGAAGCGTTTTCAATATTCTATACAATGAAGCCATATGTATTGCTTATTTATTTTAAGGAACTAACAACCATTGGCAAACCCAATAGTACTGGCTTGTTGTAGGCGTAATGTTACTTGTTTTGTTATATAGCCGGATGCAATGGCAGAAGCAGCAAAATACCAGTGGGCGGGACACTGTGCTAAGCACAGATTTTTAGCTTACGTGATTTTAAGCCACGCCCTTAATTACACCGTCCCCATAGTTTTTCTTCCCATTTAAAGCCGTGTTAACAGCCATGCCCAAGCCCTGCAACCTCGTCAGAACTGAAAATACGAAGAGGCCGATATCAAGGGGACATTAGTTGGCCAAAAATGCCAAGAACATGGCAACAAGTTGAAGCCATGAGAAAAAAAGAAACCACCATGTTGAAAGTAGGGGTGAGAAAAAAAATTATCAGTAAAACCTCAAAGACCAATGCTAACTCAACAAACATTCCCTTCAGTAGCAACTCCTGTTCACTGACAACGGATCTACCCAGTGTTCAGTGGGGCAGCTGCCGTCTACAAGCTTTCAACACAACAGGAGCGGCCATTAATAGGGACATCGGCAGGATGAAAGGGTGAGCGGGACCCTGTCTGAATTCTGACGTGCAACTGCACATCATATGAAGTCAGAAGCAACAGCGCAACTCCTTGACCAATTCTGGCACCAAAATTAGCATCAAAATGGCAGCTTATTGCCAGTCACCCCTCAGAGAAAGCAATTGGCATCAGCCGAACCTCGGCACCTTTCAATGCCTAGCTTTTCAAAGGTGAAAAGATCTTTGGCGCGCGACTACGCGAAATACTAGGTGCCTTCAAGTCTGCCGCTGTCACACAGCTAGAGTGGCCGTACGTGCTGCTGCACATTAATGTATTCAAAGAAATCTTTTTAAGCAAGCAACACTAGAAATGCTCAAGCTAACAACAGAAAGCGGGCCGGGGGATATAGGCTACAAAACAGCCCGGTCTCGGTGCGTGCTCCGCTGCAATCGTCATCAGTGGGGAATGGAAACAGGATTTTTATTTTTCAACACCGGCTTCTTCAACTAAAGCCCAAGTGAGAGGGAGGAGCGATGTAGGGGAGGGGGGAAGAACAGCTTGAATGGAATCGAGGGTCAATTTAAAGGAGGAGTCCGAGAGGAACGAAGACTTCAAAGGAAGAACACGAACAGAGCGCGCAGGAGAGAGAGGGAGGTGAGGTAGGGTGGGGGAGGGTAAGCATTCGTGCTTGCGGGTACGACTCGAGATAATTAAAACAAGGACAACAATGGAGGAGCGGGGGCGAGCGAGCGCGGCAGCCTGCTCAGCTGACCAGGACGCTCGTGCGTCATGGCCTTTTCTCGGCCTGTGTTTCCAACTATCGCGCCCGCGTCTGGGCACGATAATTGGAAACACATGTCTGCGGCGCGCGTAACCGCAGGTAAAAGGCCACGACGCACGAGCGTGTGGTCAGCTTTTGAAACCCCCTACATAAAGTCTTCACCTAGCAGCGCTTGCGCGCTACTCGAGGCTCGACCTAAAAAAGGAAAGACATGAAGTGGAAACATTAAAAAGAAAAGCTTGTAAATTCATTCATGATAAACTAGACTGCGAGAGGAGTGCAAATGAACAGACAGATGTTATTAGAGAAAACAAAATGCCAAGTACAAATACGTAAAGAGAATATTTTTAATGCCAACAGTTGACTATACATCGAAGAGTGGGAAAAGCATGCTTAGCGCTCAGATCTGATTCACATTAAGTATATAAAAAGACACAAATGTAAAAACAAGAAAAACTCCAAGTGACCAAAGGTAAGCAAATTACAATTTTGCGACACACATTTGGACATTACAAAATGTTTTCAAGAGCACATTTGGTCGATGGCATTTTGACCCAAATGAATGAAAGGGTCATCATACGGGCTAGCAAGTCAAAAAGCCGAGAGTTGGATAAAGAAAAAGGAAAAAATCAGTTGGAAGTCCTCAATTACTCCAGAAATAATCCTCAACTAGTCCAGAAATAAATGTGGAAATCAAATACCTTGAACCATGAATTACATTTAAAAGTAAGGAGACACCCACTCGCTGCAATTGTCAGATCTAGTGCGAAAAATGTAGCATTGGTGAATTCGCCACCAAGTACTCTGTTGGTGAAACACCTCCCTGGGACAGACAGCGACTTTGCAGATCTTCTCGGCAAAACTGTTACTTTCACTGTTAGGCACACGACAGCCAACTTGTTCTTCACATAGTAGAACGCAAAATGGCAAACTTGACGACCCTCTGCCCTCATCCACCGTCCCTGCTTTTCCCTGCCACCACTGGTTTTGTTTCTCATCAGGAAAGTACAACAAAATATGAACAGACTAATCCTCAAAGCTCCAGTCTGGGCTCAAGAGCTATGTCAGCCCCGCCCCCACCCCCCCTCAGCAGAAGCTGCAACTGCGTTCAGATCCGCTCGCATAACATCAGGTTCAGTTATTACATCCCAACCCCAGAGAGCACAATCTTGCTATTAGACACCTAATGTCCTAGAATGTCGGAGGAATGCATGTAAATATTAAAAGAAGCTAGAAAGCTAATCACGAAAGCGTGTTATGCTCTAAATAGAAATGCTTTGTTCATTGCAAGTATCATTTAAACATGCAGTCCTTAGACGTCACTGTACAAACTATTATTTGTTACCTACTACAGCTACAAATGTGAGGCCTTGCCTACACATCAGTATGTGTATACTTAGCAGCTATAATTCCGTACTTAAAAATCAGAAAACGCCAGTCAATTTTTAAATCCTTACACTTGCTTAGGGACAGTAGAGGGGTGGACCTGCTAGGTAATCCTGGAGGAGAAGGGTTCCCCTGAAACTTCTGAGGACTGGGATGGTAGAGGGGTAACCCTCATCAGAAGGCTACCCCCCCTACCCCCCCCCCTCCCGACTCTGCTGCGCACAGGTGCACAACTGCAAGTGGCAAAGGAGGCCGTGGGATCTCAAGAGTGCAGGTAGGGAGGGTATTCTGCTTCAAGAGCTGGGGGTGCTGCTGGAAGTGACCTCTGGCTGATAAGAACAACAGGCACCGGACAGAGGACCGGAGCTAAAGGGCAGAGGACCAGACCTGAGCTTCTCCTCATCAAAGGGAGAGCAGTGAAAAATCAGTTCCCAGAAAATTGCAAAATTTCAGAAGCCAGGAGGCCTGGAATGCATGCTCCAAGTGGTAACAGTTGACCACCAGAGGTGAAACACAACTTTCCCCATAAAAATGTCCAAGTGGGGTCAGAGAAAACAGTTGTTATTGTCTCCCTTCGTGGGAGAGCTGCCAACAGTGCTGGGGAACGTACCCATGTGACTTGTGTGTGGCTCCCAATCCCCCTAGTCCCGATACGCCTGGGGAAGGCCAAGGGCCTCAGGGATTGGGGCAAGCAGGAAACTGATGCTATGAGAGGGCGTGCATATGTATTGCTCTTGTCCCTGGAGGCCCTCAGTTACCGGGGACCATCACAGAGAAGAGGGCAGAAAAAAAGGTCCTGAACACCATTGTGCTGGGCTAATGGCCTCCATCTCCACAAGGACAGAAGACCTGGGGAATGGTGCTGGGCGGTTCTCCTATAACCTGAGTTCTTCAGAAAGTTTAGTTCCTGCTCCCACCCATGCTTGTTATTGGCAGAAAGGAAGCCGGCTCCTGCGTGGTACGCTGGAACTGTGCCATGCATGGGGGGAGCCAGCATGTTTCACATCCTCACATCCTTCCCAGCTGATAACTCACTTCCTTACAATTACTCAATGCAGATTTTTTACTAATGGAGTATACAAGTGAATAACAGACCTTCAGGTGTCAATGTTCTATTTCTAAATTATCTCTTTTCTTCTCTCTCCTTTACTCACTGTTTGTTCACTTCTTCTGTCTATCTTTTACCGTAAATACCCCTACAGTGTGAACCTGAGAAAATCTGTGCACAAAATTGTTCATTTTTGTTTTTATCATAGATTGCCGATTAGTGTTTACTGTTTGCTGATTTTCCGTTAATAAAATTGATTTTAAGTTTTTTTTTTAAAAAGGGATGTGTAATAAACTTTACATTTTGACTTTGATGTATGTGCATCCAACAATTATTTTTATTTGCTTGTCTCAAAGGCACATTTTTTCCAGCATCACTTACATTGATAGAATAGCTACATTCTAAGTAAGTGGTACATCCATCTGATGAGCCTAAATTTAAATTTCTAGCTCAACATTCAACTCCATCAAAAACAGACAGTATTCCATGTTCAACATCTGAAAACCTGTTTGCTTGAGGTGCTGATGAAAATGTTCAGAAATAATATAAAAATGCTGTCCTGTTTTTTGTAGGCAAAGTTGGGAGATCAGGGCAATCTCCCCGAATTGGTCAATCTTATTCTGTCGGTTGCTGATGGAAATAAAGACGGTCACGTTTCCCTGCCAGAGGCGAAGTCTGCATGGGCGCTTGTACAACTGAACGAGTTCCTCCTGATGGTAATCCTTCAGGATAAAGAGCACACACCCAAACTGCTGGGCTTCTGTGGAGATGTTTACATGATGGAACGTGTGCAGTATACCTCTCTGTATGGAGTGAGCATTCCCTGGATCATGGAGATTTTTATCCCCTCAGGTCTTCGGAGAAGCATGGACCAGTGGTTTACACCATCGTGGCCACGGAAGGCTAAGATTGCCATTGGACTCCTAGAATTTGTGGAAGACATATTTCATGGACCTTATGGTAATTTTCTTATGTGTGATATGAGTGCCAAAAACCTAGGCTACAATGACAAATATGACTTAAAAATGGTGGACTTGAGAAAAATTGAGCCAGAAACCAACCTAAAGGAACTGATGAAAGATCGTCACTGTGACTCTGATATGGACTGTGTTTATGGCACAGACTGCAGGACTGTTTGTGACAAAAAGAAAATGAAGTGCACTACACAAGTGATTCAGCCAAATCTGGCTAAGGTGTGCCAGTTGCTTAAGGACTACCTGCTTCGTGGTGCTCCTACAGAAATCAGAGACGAACTGGAGAAACAGCTATATTCGTGCACTGCACTTACAGTCACCGCACACCAGATGGAAATGGAACACTCCTTGATATTAAACAATTTAAAAACATTGTTGTGGAAGAAAATCTCTCACACTAATGATTCATAGTTTCTTTACAGCGGCAATATTAAACATTATACCACTGTAGCAATTTCACCACTTTTTATCAAGCGCACCTTCAGGATTTGTGTCTTTTTTTTTTAACTATGCCTTCATTAACACCTCAACCATCAGCACATACTCTGGCATCTGTACAGTTAGGCAAGAACATAGTCATTGCCAACTGGAGCTGGTTGTGCTAGTTTGTGATTCAGATATGAACGCTATGGTGTGAGAGTTGTGTCTTGCTCCACGACGGAGATAGAGTTTCATTTCAGCAGTGCACTTAAACTCCAAGGATCTTTGCCATGAGACACCAAATCTGCTCCCCAGCATAGGTCTCTGACTGACGGCGTTCACTGTGCTACCATAAGAACTTCCTTAACTTTTCTACAAAGCTGTGAAAACTGACTTACTCATTGTGAATATCCATGCAACTCCCAAGTGTTTTTGTAAGTAGTTTTACAAACACTAGCCAAACAACCACCACTGGACATTGTGTGGTTAAGGCCAAGCTGCTGTTTTAAATGAACTTAATGACACTTTTATGAAAATTTAAGTTTACTAATGTTTTAGCATGGCAGTATTTGCACATCATGGTTGGAGAATTAAAAATGTTAAACGGTTCGTGTGAGAATAAAAATGGTACTTTGGAAACTATACTTTTTTCAAGATTAATTTGTATATACATCTAAAAATGTGTATGGTTTGCAAGGTAACAACTGAGCAGGTCAATCTGTTTGTAGTGAATGATCCTTTGTGCGATACTTAGGACCTCATTACGAGAAGCCCACCATTGTGTATGCACATAGTACACCTTTTAAGTAATATGCAATTAGCACTTCTGAACAGATGAGGTCAGGATGAAGCACAACATGTGGTATTGGAGTTTACTTTGTGTTTTGTAGCCTTTTCTCCTCAGGTAACTTATTGCAGATGTTTCCTAAAGAAATGTGTTCAATAGATATTGTGGAGGGGTCCCAGCAGTGCTCTTCTCAAAATGTCAATTGTGTCATTTCTTTGTGTTAAAAAATATTTCAAACTGTATGAACATTGAGGGAGCACATTTTATTGCTAAGATATAACATTTTCTAAGTATTTATGTGAGGATTAATTAGAAATTCATAGGTTGCAATGCAAACCATTTTTGGGGGGGAATTAGAAAGATCCAGGTTGCACTTTACCCACTTCAGAATATCTCATCTGTTTGTGTTCTTTTTTTTGTGTTACCATCTTTACCAGCCCATTGTTTGTTGGACATAAATTGTGTCTTAATAATAGTATTCACCTTTTTAAATAGGGGCCAAATCCATTGGCAGTGGCACACCTCCTCCCACATAAGCATTTAACAATACTTCGGAGTTTATGAAAAGATGTGTAATAAGAAACCTGCAGAAAGGGCTCCTGCAAGTGCCCCATTGAAGGAAGTGACCCGATTAGGGCCACCCGGGTCACTCGCGACCACCTCTCAGCCTTCCATACAAATTAAGAGTCGGTCAGACAGTAGAGAATACAAACCAAGTATATTTATTCAGATACACTCGAGGGGAGTCCAGTCTGACCAGCCTCCTGGGATTGCTGCAGAGGGACTGACTTCAGCAAGCATGGCAATACATTATGTACAATTCAGAACCAATAAAAACACGCCCTGACTGGAAATTTCCAGTTGGTAGCAGTTGAACAAAGGAGATACAGAAAGATGAGTTTCGATCCTGAGACCGGGCACATGCTATCTCAATGCCAAGGTCACTCTGCCTGTGCCCGCCGCTCTAAGGGTGGGAGCAGGCCTATCTAGTGGGAAAGGTATGTGCTAATAAGAACAGTGTATTCATTTGTACAGCAAAGCTCAACCTTGGAGAAACAAAAACTATCGCAGCTGCTTTCAGCTGGGGCAGAGAGACAGAAGCTAGTTTCAATCATGGCTCAAAATGTCGGCTAAACATAAAATAGTGCAGCGAATGCTACGCCGTACACCAGACGTATAATGCATAAACAACACGGCTAAAATATTTTTATTCCAACAGACCCTCCTTTTAGCATTCATTAACCATTGCATATCACTATCTAGAAATGAATAACACGTTGCGAAGATAGGAAACAGCACCATATGTAGATACGTACATAATCAGTATTCAAAGATACCTTCGTCGATTTGCATTATTTAATCAATTTCTTTCTGCAGCATGATCGTGGCATTGGTGTCATGAACTGACGTATTTGGTCTAGGGGTCAGAGCACGTATACAATAGGTGCAACAAACCGGAAGGCAGTGTATGCAAAGGCAACATGTAAAGATAATACCAGCAACTGCAACCAAAAAGATAAGGATCTTCCAACCCCACATTGTTACCATATTCCAGCACCACCCCGATAATGTCCAAGTACCTGTTTCTTGGTGTAGGTCTGATGACAATCTATGCAATTTTTGTATAGCCTTATACACACTGGGGGCGTGGTCAGGTATGTAAACGCAACAGCTACTGCCAATGATGCGACAGGCCCCTCCCCTATAAGTGTGGATGACGTCTAACACCATCCTGTTTTGTAATGTAACGAACCTCGTAGCCTGGAGCTCAGCAGTAATGTTGGTCAGTATCCCAGCTATTGTATTAATAACCCCTTCCACAACTCTTGTGAGCCGACGAAGCTGGAGGCTATTAGCCATGGGGCGGCAGAAAGGTAGAAGACCCCTTGCAGCATCGTCAAACTGCTGTCAGGTGGTATCTGTCTGATCTATATCTTCAGTGTCCACAACCCTTCTAACCCGGGGCAAGTATATGTTCCTACGTTGCAACAGATGATCTTTATGGTAATTGGGCGGGACAATATACACAGGGGGAAGAAGGAAAGAGAGGTAACACCTGCCAGACCACCCCCTTGGAAGCCAGACATAAGCTTGGGATCCACAGACAAAATAGACATTCTGAGGTAAGACTAAGGGCGGAATATTGAGCGTTACCAGTTCATAAGGAAAGTTGCATTTACTTTCCCCCACCTTTAACTCCCCTGTTCCCTGGACACAGAAACTAGCCGTGGTGTTAACCACGGACACCGGCATGGGCTTGTCATTAGTAACATTCCGATCTTGGAAAGATTGGAAGTACTTGGAAGCGTTGAATCTTTGGAAGTCAGCCATTTCCATTCTAAGCCATGTTTCGTTTTGTATTTTATCATATATGCTCATACAAGATGTTGGGGATAGTGTACCGGACGTCCCATTTCCCTCTCGACCTAGGGGAGTAAATCCGTGGTGGAAACTTATATACTGTATCACAGTGCGAGAGTTAGCAGATATCATAACCTGAGTAGATAATTGGAAATGATAGTGCACCATAACGAACAATTGAAACCATCCCTCACAACTACCGACATATGACAATGGTAGAGACAACAAATTATCACTCTTATGAGTAACTGAGGGAAGCAGTCCACAAACACAACAATTCGGTGTATTGGACACATCAAGAGCTTGATGTAACATTTGCATAAACACTGTTGACATACATGTGTGATTGTTATATTAATGCCTGAACAAAACTCAATAAACAAAATTTAAAACAAAAAATTTGCATAAACACATTATCTGTGTAAATCGTTCGGTGTTCCCCTTTGTGAGGGGCCAAAGTAACAAACATATGCTCAGGGGGAGTGGGCGTTGTACCAACCAAGGAATGTACACGATACTTTTCCATCAGGAACCAAGCTATTCCAAGTACTGTTATTAATGCAATCACAACTATCAATACGAAGACTATTTTACTCTTTATGGACCAACCCTGCTGCGCCAGTCGCAGTGATGCAAATGGCTGTTCCTCCTCCTCAATAGGCCGACCAAACTGATACATTGCGAAACAAGGAAAAGGGAATGCAATAAAATTGATGGCAAGGGCAAGTGTTCCCAGTGTCCGTCAGAGCCTCACTGGTAGACTCCTATTGTTCATCAATGTTGGCGCTCTTGAGCACCGGCGGTGGAGCTGCTCAGTCCTAGCTCTCGAGGAATCCCACGTCGTCCAGGATAATGTTCCCTCCCCCCCCAAACGGGAGAACATTCAAGCTATCCTGTCCAATGTCAGAACAGTGCACCAATCTCGCCTCACCCTAAACTAACACCGTTGGTACCATGACAAAGTACACCCTGACTTGTACAGTCCATCCCTAGCTAATCTGACTTCTCCTTTGGTGCACCGTTCTTCAACAGAGGGCGCAAATTGGACCTGGTGACTCCAGGGACAGAGGGGTCAATGAAGAGGGGCTCTTTAATGGCTCTGATTTCGAGTGGGACTGCTGCATTTAGTACATCATCGTTCTCTGCATCCGTTTGGGTCCATATTAGCTGTGCATCACTGAAGGGGACGAACAGAGGTATCTTCTCTCCCTCAGCATCTCTAATACCATCCCTCACTCACTCGTCATAGGGTAAGGGCAAGGGTACTCTGCGGCAGTGACTGCAATGTATCCAATTCTTTCGGCCGGCGACCTTCACAGCTGTCCTGGTAGCGAGGAGTACCAGCTCAGGCCCCTTCCAACGGGGCTCCAAGCTCTTTTTCCGCTGAAAATTTCAGAGCAACACCCAATTCCCCGGCTGGATGTTATGACCGGGCCCCTCTGGTAGTGGCGGAAGCGATTCTCGTATCTGTTGGTGAATAGAACGCAAATTTTCAGTTAACTGGCACAGATAATCGGTCAATAAAGGGTACTCAATCTCTGAAAATCTACACAGACGTGGGACGCCCCCGACATTCGGCGGGCGTCCGAACACGACCTCGTAGGGTGGCAATCCTGTCCTAGAATGTGCTGTAGTTCTTATGCACAAAAGAGCTAGGGGTAAAGCATCTGGCCACTGCAACCCTGTGGTCTCCTGAATCTTTGCCAATTTCAGTTTGAGAGTACCATTGTACTTCTCAACCAAACCTGCTGACTGGGGGTGGTTCGCAGCATGAAACTTCTGTCTGATGTGTAGTCCCTCACAAACTAATTGGATAACCTTGGCATTGAAATTACTTCCTTTATCACTCCAAATCAAATGGGGCAAGCTAAAGCGAGGAAAGAACTCCTTCAGGAGAGCCTTTGCAGTCGCAATGGCCGTGTTCTCTTTAGTAGGGTAAGCCTCAACCCATTTACTGAATGCACAAACAACCACCAGCACATACTTCCAATTGTTGACACTGTCCATTTCAATATAATCTATCTGAAGGACCTCAAAAGGGAAGGTGGGAGGTGCAAAATTGCCGGGTGGTGTAGGGGTGCCTTTGCCAGGATTGTGCATCATGCACACCATGCAATACTTTACCAGGTGTGCAGCCGTCCTTGGAATATTGGCATTTTGCCATACGGGGTCTAATAGTTTGCAAATACCCTTAGCACTGATATGAGCTGGGCCATGGTAACTACAGTAAGAACATATGCATCTGGCAACATCCATCTCTGCTTCCCTGACTTGTCAATCCAACATCCCTCATCATTCAAGTTTGCTGTACTTTCTTGCCACACTGCTAACTCCTCCATTGTGGCCTCACTCTGTATCTCCTTCACATTTTCCAGTGTATCCTCGAACATTGTGACTTCGGGAACGCACCTAGCGGGACCTGCTACAAACATTCTTTTCATCTTTGTTCGGGCTGTTTCCTTAGCTGTCTGATCTGCAAAAGCGTTCCCCTTACCCACATCGTCAGTAACTCTCTTATGGGCGCTGCACTTCGCTATCGCTAATTTCGTAGGGAGGGCCAAAGCAGACAAAAGTCTATATATGAGAGGACCATGCTGTATTCTCGTCCCTTGGGAAGTAAGGAACCCTCTCTCTGCCCAGAGCCGCCCGAAATTATGGGCGACTCCGAAGGCGTACTGGCTGTCAGTATAGATATTAACAACCAGTCCCTCACTCAATTCACAGGCTCGAATAAGGGCGACTAACTCAGCTGCCTGGGCGGACTGATAGGGAACTCATGATGTCTCAACTACCGAGCGCAGCGTAGTAATCGCATACGCAGCTGTTGTGGTGCCATCTGGTAATTTAAAACAAGAGCCATCTACATATAGTTCTCCTTGGGGGTCAGATAAGGGAACATCAGTCAAGTCTACCCGTCCTTTCGTCTCTTCTTCCGTCCGAAAGATACAATCATGTATGTCAGTGCCCTCATTCTCAGAAGGGAGGGGTAGTAACGTGGCGGGATTCAGAGTGGCACAGCGTTTAATCGTAATGTGCTTTTGAAAAAGTGTTAGCTCGTAAACTGTCAGACGTGCACTGGTGTGGTGCTGTGTCCTTGTCTTATTCAAAAGTGTATCCACAGCATAGGGGACCATAACTGTGAGGTCAGTATCAAGAACGAGTCCTGCGATTGCCTTATTGAGACAGCCGCGACCCCTCTTAGACAGCTCGGGAGGGCTTGCGCGACAGGGTCAAGCACAGCAGAGAAATAAGCACACGGTTGTTGCTTATCCCCGAATTTTTGTGTTAAAACAGAAAGCGCACAACCACCCAGCTCATGGACATACAACACAAAGCATTTAGCATAATCAGGGGTACCAAGCACTGGAGCCGAGCAAAGCGCAATTTTTAATTGCTCAAAAGACTGCTGACACTCTGGTGTCCAAGGCAGGGGTTCATGCACATCTTTTAGTGTTAGTACAAGCAGGGGCTTAACAAGCAGTGAGTAGCCAGCTATCCACTCCCTGCAATAGGAAGTGATACCTCTGAAAGGACGCACATCTTTCTGAGTTTGCGGAACGGGCATTTTAACAATGATACTGATGCGCTCAGGGGTCAATCTCCTGCCCTCCTTCGACAGTAGGTGACCTAAATAGGTTACCTCCTGTCGACAATACTGAAATTTTGAAAGGGATACTTTATGGCCATGTTGAACTAAATGTAGCAGCAATTTAACTGTACTGTCTCTGCAACCTTGTTCTGTATCCGAAGCAATGAGTAAGTCATCGACATATTGAAGCAATACATTACCTGTAGGGAGGGACAAGGAATCCAACTGACCTTTCAATGCCTGACTATAGATACTCAGACTTTCTGTATAGCCTTGAGGAGCGCAACAGAATCTAAAACTTCAACCGGCGAGGGTGAACCCAAACAGATACCTGCTATCAGGATGGATGGGGATACTGAAGAATGCATTTTTCAAGTCAATGACATAAAAGAATGTAGCAGAAGAAGGAATCATCATCAAAAGAGTCGTAATGTCAGGGACCACTGGGAACTGGGGTATAAATATTTTGTTAACTTCACGCAAATCAATCACAAAGCGATAAACATCTTCATGATACTCAGAGGGACCCGAATGTGTCCTTTTAAGAATCGGAAGAATGGGGCTATTACAGACATTAGCAGTCGTCTCCTCAACCACTCCTTTCTCAATCAAATCCTGCACAATCTTTATCAAAGCTTGGTCACCTGCCTACGGTATCTTATACTGAGGAATACGGGGTAAGATAGCACCTTCCTTGACACGTATCGAAACAGGCGATATCTGCAACAAACCCACATCTGTGTCGCCCGTAGCCCACAATGTGGGTGGCACATCTTTAAATTCAGCAGGGAGGGGCGCATCTTTGGACGGACACTGCTTAGCGCACACCACATCAGGACCCATCGTCATATAGACGCCGGCCAGGGAGCAGTAAATTGTAGCATGCGATTTCTTCAACAAGTCCAAACCCATCAAATTCTCTCCACAATTGGACGTCAACAAGAATGGCGAATCCACAGTGAAAGGGCCAATAGTCAACGCAAGAGGTTTTGAAATGGGGCTTACAACCGGTACACCAGAAAGTCCTACCGAAACATTATTATGGCCAGACAGAGCTGCCCCAGGGACCAAGGAACGAGAAATAGAGCTGTTTGTTGTACCTGTATCCACCAAAGACTCCTTAGTCGAACCATGGACATCCGCACTAACGTACGGACCTCGTTGGTCTACGGGTATCAAAACTGGTCCCTCACCCTGTCCCCGGCTGTCCTAGCTGTAAGACAACCCGATCACCTCATCTGTATCATAGTCATCGTGATAATACTGTTTGCCCCGTCAAAGTAGTTTTGATCAGTACGACCCTGAGATGCCACAGCATTCTGAGCCCCGTCCTGGCCACCATCTCCACGACCCCATCCACGAGACCCCCGTCCTCTAGGAGCCGCTACCTTCTGCAAAAGCACCGGACACTCGCTACGCCAGTCCCCTCCTCTTCACAATGTGCACACTGATTCGCCCCCAGAGGCGCTGTATTACCGGGCCTGCTAGTGCGTGGAAGCTGTCGAGCCATACCAGCTCGTCCTCTACTGTTCCCTCTAGAAGCCTGCTGTAACAACACCTTCGTCTTCAAATCTTTGTGCTTCTTTTCCGTCCTCTCCTTCTCCTCATTTTCCCTGTGCTCATAATACTGTGCCATATTCAAGATAACGGAAGGGGAAGAGGTGGACCAAGTGCTCTCAGAAGCCTGCAATCGGGTCGAAATCTCAGGAAGCAAATTGGAAACGAATCTATTAACAAACAGCCGCACACCACCTTGAATAGACAAATCCTGTCCACTATAGTCTAAGAACACACCTTCAAACCGAGTAGAGAAATCTGACACACTCTCATCCTTCTTCTGGCGGCAAGCTGATAGCTTGTCTCAATCAACCTTCCTCGGAGGGATAATAGAATGCATATACGTGATAATGCGGCCTGGCAAAGCAAGTATCTCCCCCCTAGGCTTACCACCTGGCTTTCGTTCCTGATCCTATTCTTTAATTTGGTCCCACGTACCACCCAATTCCGCAACATGATCCTGTGTGTGTACTTGTCTCCAAATATCAACCGGAACTAGTAAACCAAAGAACATTTCAATATCAGCGAGCGTCATCACTGTTGAAGAGGCAGCTTCAGTCAGCTCCTTATAATAAGCGGTGGGATTTTTCCTAGGGTCAGGTAACTGAGTCTTAAGGGACAAGACTTCACTCCTTTTCCATGGAGTATAAACCCATTGTTCTTGGAAACGGGCCTCTACCCTTGGCCTAGTAACGTTATCATGTTGATCCCTTAGCTCCGGTATCTCTGGATGGTAGATGGGATGAACCTCCCGCATCGGAAACTGAGTTACCGGGGTGGGGTTCTTCTCGAGCAGTCTCTCCCCATAAGCAACCAACGTCGCAACATTACCAAAGACAAGGGCAGGTTCCATATCAATAACATACACATGATCCCTAATATCGTATATGATCTGTGGTGCTGTACCCTTGAAACACTGCTCCCAAAGACCTATCAAAGTACCCGACATATGCTTAAGGGCATGTTGTTGTACAAAAGGCTCTTAATCTTTCATGACACTCCACACATCTTCCACACCATAAATGGGGTTACGAGCCCACTGCGCAGCCTGATTAGCCACCACCTGTTTCTCTGCATCTCCCACATCAGATCGGACCAACGTCCGCCCCATACGTTCCGTAAATTTCGTCCAATCTCTATCCTCATGGCCGCGTACCGGTGTCCCACTACTCAGTGAGGTCGGGGAATGGAGGAAAACAGTGGGGGCAACAACAGAGGGAGTGGGCACTAGCGTCATTGTCAGCTGCGTCGTGGGGGTAAGAGCTGGAGAGAAACCGAAGCAATAGGCGTTGCAGGAGTACTAACAGTCACAGTTGCCACAGACGGCAAAGACAAAGAAAGGACAGGAGGTGCCGTGCCCAAGGCAGTCTGATCGACAATAACAGAGGCAGAAACAGCGGAGACAGAAGAACCAGGCAGCTGGGCCTGGGAGGGAAAAGTGGGATATATCCTCTGCGGGGCATGAGGGGGTGGGGGTCGAGTATCCAACAATTGTTCCACGAACGTATCACTTTCTTCTTGGGCTACATAAGATTTGTCAATCTGCAATCGGAATCTCCTATCTTCACGTTCAATGCCTATCTCTTGCTTCTCTCTATCATGTGCTACAGCTTTCTGAGTCAATGTTTGCAATCTCCCTTTCCGGGCCTCTTTCTCTGCTTTCATTCGTCTCTTTTTAACCTCCTTTTGCCATGTTCTGAGGGAATGAAACATAGACTGCCTACTTCTTCTTGCAAACAGCTTCTCCTGTAAAAAGGCAATTTTCTGTTCATCAAAAGTGCCCGTCAACGGCCACTGCAACTCGGCATCGTCCCTCGTATATTTGTGTCATAATGTACTAAACATAATAGGGCCAAGGCTATGCTTCACATACATGTCAAAATTCGGAGTGCCTTCCGGAGGCGCTGGCTGACTTTCTTCCAGTCGAGCATCAGCAGAACAACAACAACAACAAGAAACCAAGAAACGACTGAACACAGGCATTTTCAAAAGTAAGCCAAATTCGTTATGTTGCCTGGCAAAGTGCTCACAAACACTTTGTATCCAAATCGGTCTTCAGACCGTACCAAATGCAAACCAAAATTAGTCCTCGGACCGTACCAAAAACAAACCAAAATGGTACCATAACCACAAAGAACCAAAACAAACTCACCTGGTGCACACAGGTCAAATTAATTTATTCTCCACTGCCGACTCTTCGGACCAAACGGTCAGATCCAAGGGTTTCGCCGTTCAGGACCCCAGTCGGGATGACCGCTAGACGAGGCACCGACCGGTCAGACAGACGGGGCAACTGCGAGTTAAGGAACTCTCTTGTGCAGGGATCCCTGGTCCGCCCATTCGACCCGACGTGGCCCGACCTCCCCACCTGTCCGCGGGCGAGGATGGGTCACCCGATGGAGTCCCTGTTCGGGCGCCAACTGAAGGAAGTGACCTGATTAGGGCCACCCGGGTCACTCGTGACCACCTCTCAGCCTTCCATACAAATGAAGAGCCGGTCAGACAGTAGAGAATTCAAACCAAGTATATTTATTCAGATACACTTGAGCGGAGTCCAGTCTGACCAGCCTCCTGGGATTACTGCAGAGGGACTGACTTCAGCAAGCATGGCGATACATTATGCACAATTCAGAACCAATAAAGACACGCCCTGACTGGAAATTTCCAGATGGTTGCAGTTGAACAAAGGAGATACAGAAGAATGAGTTTCGATCCTGAGACCGGGCACATGCTATCTCAATGCCAAGGTCACTCTGCCTGTGCCCGCCGCTCTAAGGGTGGGAGCAGGCCTATCTAGTGGGAAAGGTATGCGCTAATAAGAACAGTGTATTCATTAGTACAGCAAAGCTCAACCTTGGAGAAACAAAAACTATTGCAGCTGCTTTCAGCTGGGGCAGAGAGACAGAAGCTAGTTTCGATCATGGCTCAAAATGGTGGCTAAACATAATATGGTGCCACGAATGCTAACTTAAGACGTACAATGCATAAACAACACTGCTAAAACATTTTTAATCCAACACCATGCCTCAGACCTAGAACCACAGTCTTCTGTCTCACTTGTTTGTCATGTTCTCCATAGCCAGGATCATTCACTGATGTAGTAGGCAGAGGAGTTTGTAATTAAAGGAGCCCGCACTACTCCAGAATAGGAACCTTATCCTGGCAGCCTTTTGCCAAAAAGTTCACCCTCCAACACAAATTCAGAAACCAAGAAAAGGGAAGCCATAAGTCATTTGGGGTTTTAGCAATAACATCTATGCTGTGGATGCAACACTTTCAAGCTAACCGCATAGGTTTCTGGCCCCAGTCCTTTAAACAAAACTAGAGAATCTGTGACCTCTTTCATGGAGGCAAGGACCCCTCACCTAGTCATAAATGTACAGCAAAAAAAATCTGATAAGTTTCAGAAATGCTTGGCCGGGTGATGTTCATTTCATCAGGACTGGTGGGCAGAGTAAAGGCAGGGTGGCTGACAAAGTCCCTCTACCACCCTGACTGCCTTTACTCCTTCTGCCAACATCTAATACAGCCCTTTGTTATGTAAACTAGGATACTGGCACAATTGAGAAAGTGGAAAAACCTTAATGGTTACTCATATGACTTTATTATCTACTGCTGGACTGCTCATCTGATTTGGCAGTTGACTTTAAATAATTTCACCTTTGCTTTGTAAAAGACTGAAAAAGCTGTGTTATCCCTTGCAAAGCCAAATCCCAGTGGTGTCAGTAGCACCGCTGGGATTTTAAGAAGAATCTGAAAAATAATGAGGATTTACTTTTTAATAGGTAGCCTTTTAAGGATGGGGTTGATCATTGTTTTGAAAAGTACATAATCCAACTCCTTACAAATATGTGATGCTAACAAAAAAGTCAGTATAGGTTTTCTGACCCAATCTAGAGATTGAAATGAGACTTAGGAAGTTCCTATCAAATATTCCATCAATTCTTTCAAAAACGAATTGAGTATTTTCAATATGGTATTTTGAAATAGAAAACAAGTTTTCACCAAGATTATGAATTTGTTTAATTGATATGGTATGTAGTTCAGATTGGAAGGTAAAGGTAATAGTAGTGTTTATCTGTTTGGGGCTAAGTTGGAGGGAAAATATTCTTACAAGCGAGTTTAAATCGCAATGAATGGTTATCTGTTAACATCTGAATTGTGATGGTCTACAGGTTTTAATTCAATTTTTGAACCACATCTACTGGGGCAAAGTAAAACAAAATGTGATTCTTTTATAGTTCTCACAAGAAAATTGAATACTTATATCTCTCTGCCAAATCTTCATATAAGCTTATGAAACGCAGCTGTCGGAAATGGGTTGCCTTAGTGTGTTCTTTATGACAGTGACTGCCAGGATATAAGGCCTAACTCTCCCAGTTCGGGAACACACTGGGCACCTTTTTCATTCCAAGAGAACACATGTTCTTTGGGACGGAGTTTGCAGCGGGCCTTTGGTATTCTGTTCATCTTCCCCATGCCATGTCTGTGCACAGAAAGCTGAAGTCTTGATCCATTTTGTAAGCGATGTTTCATGCAGCTCGTGCGTGTAATTTGAATGGTAAACATAGAATATACAAATAACTTTCAGTTTATCGTGGGCAGCGTTCTCTAACATTTTTAAGAGCGCGCCCTGAAAGAGACTATTTACAGTGAATGTTCATGCAGCACGAATAATATGTGAATTTACAGAACCAGAATGATTTCTTCTGCTTTTTGAAGGATATCCATATATTTTTACTTCATAATTTAGATTTCGTTAACCCTCTAGAATAGAACGGATGTCTAGATATTACAGTTGTTATTTTAACAGTAGCTGATTCTCGTTGTACAATTCTTTCAGTTTCCTCCATCTATAGTTTGATTGGTAGTGGGCTAACATCCTTCCATCTTCCAGCAACTCCTGTAGCTGAAGAAACCATATACTGTACTACATAAACTGCTGCTAATTTGTTTATGGTCCATCATTGTTAAATTGTTTTCCTACTTTAGCATTAAATCATTTCTATTGAATTTTTAAGTGATAGGCAGACATTACCAACTTTGGCAAAGTACTTTGAACCGGTCTCATTTTTCTCCATCCTCTTCCGCCCAGACTGGTTCGAACAATCCCCCAACAACCCCTGCATCCCACTTTCCAGATGTGCTGTACTTTTATTAATTTGATAGCTCATTCCCCGAGAAATGATTCCCTAATCCTAGGCCAGGTCCAGATATCAAGCACATTCAGGTTCTTCGAACATCACCGGCCTTTAAAACCTGTAGTCAAGTTTATCAGTATTGGAATCCCTAGAAGTGACCATATTCTGTGCAACCATATTTCCAAGGACACAGTTTTTTTTCAGTAGCTTTAATGTAGTTTGTTTTGCCACCAGGATCATATGTTAAATGAAGTTTCCTATTGTACCATGTAAGGGTTATTCTGCCTTTGATGGACTACCTCTTGGCTGGATGTTAACTTTTCTTCAGTTATGCCCCCCCCCCCCAAACTCTGGAGGGTGCAGACACACCCACTCTTTTTGAGAGATGGACACTTTATCACCCACCTTCTCCGTCATAAACTAGAGCATGTGTTGTCAATGGTATGAAGATGCCCTCTGCTTTGTAATGCAATTGGTAAAAAAATATTGTACTCCTCTGTTCCTTGTGCATGCTTAGCAAAGTTGCTTGTCCATGTCAATCTGTCACCCTACTGATGCTCGTGAGTATGAATTGCCAATTCTTTTTTCCTTGCTTTTTGATACAACTATTTTTGTTGCACGTGAGACACATTCAAGGTCCCATAGAAGATGTATTATGGCCTGTGTACTGTTAATTTGTTCTTGCAGGCACTTGTCCAGTTGTGTGAGGGCCCTGGTCACCCCCTTTGTCTAATCTACCAGAACAACACCACGTATTGTTCTTTCTTGTAATCCATCATATTTCCTTAATCTGCTGCAATGATTTAGGGCCTGATTTAGAGTTTGGGGACAGGGTACCCTACCTGCCAAGCTGACGGGCCACCTGCTTTATTTAGACTCACACAGGCCATCATGTTTCTGCCGGCTGTGCCCTCTGGTTCTGCAGGCAGAAAACTTACACTTGCAGAACAACTCACTTGTGTCCATTGGTGGAATTGAATCAGATTATCTGGCCTATTTAGAGTGAATGGGCTGAGGTTTTTTTTCTCGTCGGAACCTCCAGTAAAAGCCTGGCAGTCCAGGAAAGAAAAATGCCCCCCACACATAAAAAAAACTGGTAGAAAACTCCCAGGGTGTCAGGGTCATTAGTAGTTCTTTCTTATGAGCATCGTTCCAAACGTTCTGAAAAAACGACTACAGAGTGAGCATCAGTGGAGCTTATGGAAATCCCAAGTGATGCCTCTCTGCATATTCACTCTGCATGATATGCTCTCATTAACACAGAGTCCTGTAGTTGAAGCTTAATAGCCAGCCACAATCCCCTCTACGTATCTCTTCACAGATCACGTAGTCCTCATTATATCTCCCATAAAGGCCCAATCTGCCCTGTCAAATGCCTTCTCAATGTCCAAAGAAATTAGTGCTGTTTCTCTCCTGCTCTTTCTTCAGTGTCCGCCAAATATATTACATTTTTAGGTCTCGCGCCTAGCGTTGCAGTGCGCAGTGCCTAGCGTTGCAGTGCGTAGCACTGCTCGCGCAGCGTAAGACCTCTTGTATGGGCTTCAGAAAGCTAACCACACGCTCGTGCGTGTGGTTTTGCTTTCGCAGGCTGGCATTGGCTGTAGCGTGCGTTTAAAAAAAAAAACGGCACGCAATTGGGCAAAGGCGGGCGCATGTCCCGCCTTTGCTCCGCCCATTCCCGTCTGTGTCTAGGACGCGCATCAGCGCGCGACACAGACGACAGGCTCCCTCGCCCCCCGCTCCTCTGTGGTGCGCGCGCACCACTGGTTTCGATTCCCGCGTTCGGCTCCTCTGTGGTGCACGCGCACCACAGGTTTCGATTCCGTGCTTGTTCCCTCCTACGTTCACTATAGCGAAGACCAGCAGGCGCACACAATAATTTGTTCCCTGTTACTACACTTTACGACGCCTGGCCAGCAAGCAAGGAATCCCTCTGTAGTGACGTTAAATGCTAAGCGTCTGCCAGTAGCAAGGATTAATATGGCAGGCAAGGGACACCTGAACATCACATACAGACGCCCACCAACGTTACCTAGAAACGTATCACTAATATGAATGTAGATGCTATTTGTGCTATCTGTCAAGTGCTGCTTTCCTGTTCATAAATCTCAAGTAAAAACACCACACAATTCAGTGTCGGAGCAATACTGTAGGTATGAAGAAATAATACATTTGTTTTATTAAAAAAAAGCTATTTCATGAATTAGACAGAACCTCTCTGAATTGTTACAATAGTCTTTGTACAAAGGGTGGAAGTGAATTTGATCGTGGGCACTGTCCAATGACGGAGCACATATTTTCCGTTTTGAGGCATTTCACCCTCAATTTTCAGAATTTCAGCTCCTAAAATAGATGTTCTAGATCACCATGTAAACTGCAAGAAACATTCCCAAGCAGGCAGAAGACCTACCTGGGATAGCTTCACAAAGGTAAGGTCTCTAGACAGAGACCGGCCATGTGTGGATGTACTGCGGTCCTCCTCCAACAGGGACAGTCCAGCAGGACTGCCAGGCCAAGCCCCCTCAAAATATGGAAACACTGACAAACCCAGACCGGATTCAGGCGAGTTGGGCCTCGCCAGAGATGGCAGTTTGTTTTCTATGGTACAATGAGCACAGTACCTATCACACTTCTCCCATCCAACCAACAACACTGCAAATACCTGGCCAAGTTCACTACAACAGCCTCTCCACCTCTTCAAAGACCCAACGATCAAAACTCCACCGGAATTCACTCTAGGAAAGACACTCTGAACAAACAAACCCTCTCCACAACACAATTTTAGGGATAGGGTGGATCTTCTAACCTAATTTCATGCTAATTCCAGTCAAAACAGAGCAACACTGCCTTGAAGAAACTCTCCACAGCCGCATGACCTTCGCTTCATTCACAAGGATGAATTATAATTTACGACAATGAACGTTACTCCGCAATAAAGGATGTAGACTTTTTAAAACATAATATAAATAGAGTTATTTATAAAGGCTTTAAAGCAAACCACAAAGGAAAAGGGTAATAATACAATGCAAGACTACAAAAGGAGAATAGAGAATATCCACTTGTAGGCCACTGCTGCAATACTAGACATTTGGCAATCCATTTTATTCCTGCGGCCAAGCTGCTGTCCCTTTTCAGTGGGCCCGGCAACTTCCCACAGTCGGACACTGCTTCATCTAGTCACTCCAAGAGCGTCAGATGACGTCTCAGTCTTGGAAGGCTTCCGCTGATCTTCGTTTCGTCATATACCGTCAGCTCCCTACTGTCAACAAACCCCTGCTTTATCTCGTCACGCCAAGCTGTTCACCGGAAGTGTTGTCAGTGTAAGACTTTGCACGTCATTCTTGCGTTCAGTATGCCCAGCAGCTCCCTATCACCGTGGCCCAGACTTCCGCTGTATCAGCGCGCCCAGTGGCTGCTTTTAATCCTACTACCAGGCTGCTCGTGACAAGCACTCACAAAACCAATGGCTCTGCCTTTAAGCATTATCTTGGCCAATGCTCGTTTATCCCTGCCGATACTGAGCATAGTAGAACCCACCACATTTAAAATCCTGCTTTCTACATCTTTATTGCAATCTCTGCCAAACTTGCTCTAGCTGATCAATCAATAACAAAAAGCAGTAGTATTGGGGTCAAGGCACCAACAAAGCCCAAATCAAATGGGGAATAATCCTGGCTCTCACCAGGAAAGATGGTTCTAGTTCATTTGAAATGCCTGTTTTGTATGCTCGAGACAGCTTGCGTCAACATAGGAACGGTTCACTTTGTGTGCGCGAAAGACAAACATTTAAGTCTGTCCAAACTTAGTAGTGTTTTCTTGTCGCCCCTATGTTACAAAGGAATGCAAACACACGAGTGAATACCAGTGAGTAACTTGCTGAAAAACAACGAAACCAAATAGTTTTTGGGGGGGAAATTAAGCATTGGGTTAGAAGCGTTTAAAGGGCCAGTTCACAACTACCAATAGCAGATTCGTATTTTAAGACCATTTTACTGAAAAAGAGCAAATGACCTCTCATGCAGAAAGTGGATAAGCCATTAGTGCCATCAGTACAGAGCTTAATTGAAACACGGGTAGTGAGACATGCTAGCTGGAGCACATTGGTTTGTGCACCATAAATTAATTTGCATGGCATATAGACTCTTGGGCAGCTGGGTTATGATACAAAAGTTGAATTTTCGACCCTGAGAGGGGCCACAGCTCTAATACCACAGTTAGTCTTCTATTTTTATATTTTATTTAATTCTAACTATGTGTTTCATCATTCTCCTAGTCTTTAACCCTTTAAGTGCAATTTTTTTTCTAATGCAAAAGCTCATGTATTTTTTGAAGCTGTCAATAAAAGACACAAATAATTAAAGTGTCCCAATTTTCAAACACAAAAGGGTGAATAAAACATACCCTACGTTTGCTATTTTAATTTAACAGGTTTAACAGAATGCAAAAATACGTGTCATCCATAAACGCTGTGTAAAGAGCAATGTTCCCCAAAAAGATAGCAGAAACAGAAACAAAATCAATATTATTCTAAAATTGAGGTCTCTGAGCTTTTTTGAAATCATTCGCAGTTTTAATCTCCCATCGTAACTTCAACTGGTGATCAGCTTTTCCTTTTTATTATTTTTTGTAGATGCTAGCATTTTGTCTGTAAAGAGGGTAGGAAAAAATATGAGAAGCCACAAATCTTGAAAGAAAAAAAAAAAAGCATTTGCAATGCAATAGGTCTCACATTTATGCGAGTTTAAGCTATTGGCATTGTAATGACAATGCCTTTTATTTATAGTTTTAAAAAACAAAACAAATACAAGTTAGTTATTTACAATGCCAATAGCTAAAACTCACGTAAATGCGAGACCTATTGCATTGCAAATGCTTGTTCATCTTGTCGCTAGCTAGTGTCTAATGAACACATTGATCTCGGTGAGTGAGGTAATGCATTGAACCTTTCAGCCTGGTCACAAAGAAAATCTTTGTGTTGCTATTAAACATAGAGATGGGCCGATATCCAACAGGCAACAATCAGCTCATGATTAGTGAAATAACAGACTCTGTCAAGGAAATTGTTATTGTCTGCGAAGTGCTAAAACCCCATTGTAGACTTTCACTAGGGTTGTTATAAGGCTAAGTGTCAAACCTAGCCAGGACGACATCCGAGCCTGGTGGCTTTGATAGTTTAAACCTTTGAATGGCCAGTAATGTCTTCTTTATAGACCAGGATTTCTAGGGAGTCTTAGCAGTGCGAGGGTTATTGGCATTAGCTATTTTCTGTAGTGTCCTTCTTTGCTTAGCCTTGTATAACTCTTAGTAGTATTGCTGGAATTGTCCCAGCTTCTTGTCTTCCCAGGGTGACAAACCCCATAGTCATCTTTTATCTCACTGGTAAAGCTCCTAAACTGACAGGTTAATGATTTATTAGCAAGCAGACACCATCTCTTGTCACCGCTCCTTGTAGTATTTCATGTTGAGATGCCCTAAGGAGTAGCTGTCTTTGTCGATTTCTAGAAGTTTAATTACCCCTCCCCAATGCAGGGCCAAGATTATGTGCTTTATTGTTGAGACAATGTCTGCATATATTTGCTTTTAAAGGCAAGCTCTTCACATAGCTCTGTAGTCCGGTGCTTCCTTCATTATTTCAGGTGCGCCGGCTCAATCAGTTAACGATTGGTCGCTCCCTAGTCCTGCAGCTCCGGTGTTACATTGGTCATCCCTATCTGCTCTTAAAATAAAGCGTCACACAGCATCCAGCTATTATCTCCCTCTGCTGACCACTGCAGTGTGCATGATACCCGGCAGCACAGAGTCAAGGGCTCCTTGCTAGGTGCCAGCAACCTTTTATCTGTCGAGATGTAGTCTCTTGATGTATCTATTGAGATGTAGTCTGTTCTTGTATCTATTGAGATGTAGTCTGTTCTTGCATCTATTGAGATGTAGTCTGTTCTTGTATCTAACCAGATGTAGTCTGTTCATGTCTGTCGAGATGTTGTCTGTTCTTGTATCTATTGAGATGTAGTCTGTTCTTGCATCTATTGAGATGTAGTCTGTTCTTGTATCTAACCAGATGTACTCTGTTCATGTCTGTCGAGATGTAGTATGTTCTTGTAAATATGAGATGTAGTCTGTTGATGTATATGTCGAGATGTAGTTTGTTCTTGTATCTATTGAGATGTAGTGTCTGTTCTTGTATCTATTGAGATGTAGTCTGTTCTTGTATCTATTGAGATGTAGTCTGTTGATGTATATGTCGAGATGTAGTCTGTTCTTGTATCTGTCGAGATGTAGTCTGTTTTTGTATCTGTCGAGATGTAGGCTGTTCTTGTATCTGTCGAGATGTAGGCTGTTCTTATATCTGTCGAGATGTAGTCTGTTCTTGTATCTAACCAGATGTAGTCTGCTCATGTCTGTCGAGATGTAGTCTGTTCTTGTATCTATTGAGATGTAGTCTGTTGATGTATCTGTCGAGATGTAGTCTGTTGATGTAACTGTCGAGATGTAGTCTGTTCTTGTATCTATTAAGATGTAGTCTGTTCTTGTATCTATTTAGATGTAGTCTGTTGATGTATCTGTCGAGATGTAGTCCGTTCTTGTATCTAACCAGATGTAGTCTGTTCATGTCTGTCGAGATGTAGTCTGTTCTTGTATCTATTGAGATGTAGTCTGTTGATGTATATGTCGAGATGTAGTCTGTTGATGTATATGTCGAGATGTAGTCCATCCTTGTATCTGTCAAGATGTAGTCTGTTCATGTCTGTTGAGATGTAGTCTGTTCTTGTATCTATTGAGATGTAGTCTGTTGCTGTATCTGTCGAGATGTAGTCTGTTCTTTTATCTGTCGAGATGTAGTCTGTTCTTGTATCTGTCGAGATGTAGTCTGTTCTTGTATCTGTCGAGATGTAGTCTGTTCATGTATCTGTCAAGATGTAGTTTGTTGATGCACCTGACAAGCACAGCTGAATAGCATAGAAAATCACTTTGTAAGCAGAGTCTGAAGCACCATTTCTTACCTAGCTCTAGGTCTTCTAGCCAAGCAAGCTCTCCCCCTCATGGGTGCGTCTTGTCTTTCTGAGCACACTTTAACATATTAAAGTGCTTCCCAGCAGACCACTTTCTTGTTCATGTTTGTGTGTGTTCCTAAGGTCCCTGATTGGGTGAGGGTATGCCAGCGACACTGGTGTTCTTCCTTCTGCAGTAATGAAAGCGTCTTGCTCTAAGGAGATCCAACCCAGCTACTTTTTTTTCTCAATCTTGGCATAAATTGTAGGGGGAAAAGACTGATCTGAGGCGGTGATTCACTGCCTGTATAAGCGTGTACCTGAGTGAAACGGACATCATTATCCCCCTTTGCTAGTTAAGCTGGGATCAGAAAGGCTGGATTATTCAAGCAGCATACATTATACATGGTACTTCTAAGCATAAGTCCAATATAGGTTGGTAAGCATACCTATTCCACCCCTTATGACTGGTCTTCTTCCCTGTCCCCTCCCTATCCGAAAACTCATCCCAACTGTAGCAAGCTGGCTCTGTATATGGTAAACGACTAGGTGGTTACTCTGTGCGCTGAGTCCAGAGATCTGTCAGAACTGTACAGGGCTCAATGTAAACCTAAAGTCCTCTATTGGTGGCAGTGTGGGCGAGCAGCCTTAGGCCTACACCAAGGAGTGTAAGATATTTATTGCACAACATTGACCAATAAGGGACACACGACTCAAAAGGAGATCCACACTAATTTTATAAAAATAAGATTTGTTTGAGTTTTATTTTAAAACCAAGCTCTTCGCAATAAGGTAAGTATATTTTGCAGGAGAAATACTTAAAACGTTCAACAGTTAACACTTAGTGCACTTTGCAACGAGTTCAATGTTATCCTATGGAGAAAACAATAATGTGGTTGTACGGTAAGTATACGACTTACAGTTCCAGTCTTCAGGACCAAAGGACAGCCAGGGGCAAGGGTCAGGTGAGTACCAAAACCTGCCCCATCAGAGGCACAGGGGCGGCCAGGTGCAGAGGTCAAAATCGGAGCTCGGCCCACTGCGTTTCAATGGAGCCTGGGGGTGCTTGAAACCACACTGCTTGCAGGTATGTAAGTCGGTTGCAGGGGCCAAGCTCTGGAAGTAAGAGCAAGCACAACAGGGGGGGGCACAAAGCAGCACCAAGCACAGTGGCACAGTGGCACAGGGGCGGTAGGGTGCAAACACAGCGTCGGGAGCAGGGTGCACACACCGCGTCGGGTGCCCAATGCTTTTCAATGAAGAACTTGCTTCGAACAAACAGGCTGCAGGCCTCGCATCGGAGACTGCAGGAGGGAGACCAGTAACAGCAGAGGTAAGTAGAGGTGTAGGAGGCTGTAGGGGCACCGCCGTTCAGCTGGCTTTGGGTGCAGGGTTGTCCTTAGACATCAGATTCTTCTTACCGGAGCCAGTCGCAGTCAAGGGGGAGGCCCTGAATTCAGGCTGCAGGCATCGTCGTGGAGTCCAGGAGCGGTCATCCAACGCTGGACTTGAGGTCAGGATTCCTGGGGAACCTGTTCTGGGTCGGTGGTCCACCTGGACACAGGCGAAGGCATCAGGTGCAGAGTGGGCAGGACTCGTGGATCCAGAGGGCACCGGAGTCCTTTGTGTAGGTTTCTTGGGGACAGATCCACTGTCCTCTGGAGCCTCTGGTCTTTGACAAAGGGCAGGCAGTCTTCCTCGGGTTATAGAAGTCACTGGCTGCAGAATTGGCACTGTCTTCTTTGCAGGGTCTTTGAAGCTGGAGATAGGCCGGTAGGGCTGGGGTCAAGTCAGTAGTCATCTTCAGGCTTCATTGCACGGCGTCTTCTTCCTTCCTTCTTCTTAGATCGGCAGGAACTAAGGACCAAGGTTCAGGGGTGCCCCTGAATACTCAATTTAGGGGCATTACAGAGGTTGCAGGGCAGTAGCCAATGGCTACTGACCTTTAGGGTGACTACACCTTTTGTGTGTTCACTCCCTTTGGGGAGGGGGGCACATCCCTTTTCGTATTGGCTAACAATCTCCAAGTCAATATGGAGGATTTTAAAGAGAGGGGTTCACCTCAGCTCTGGACACGTTAGCGGTGGTCCCAGCTGAGGTGGACACTCCTTCCCCGATTACTAATTTTCCTGCCTGAGCTGCTACCAAAAGTGGGGCTTGGTCAGATGGGGGAGGGCATCTCCACTAGCTGGAGTGGCCCAAGTTAGCATAACAAAAGGCAGAAGCCTTTGAGGCTCACCGCCGAGTGCTGCTGTTCCTGCTAGGGGCTGGTGGTGTGAAGCACCTCCACCCAGAGCAGGCTTTGTTCCTGGACCTCGAAGCAAAAGGCTCTCACCCCATGGGGCCAGAAACTTGTCTGGTGGTGACGGCTGCAGAGACCGGTCCACCAAACACTAGAGAGTTGGTCGTTTTTCAGGGCGCATCTCTAAGATGTCCTCTGAGTGCATTTTATAATAAATCTAAGACTGGCATCAGTGTGGGTTTATTATACTGAGAAGTTTGATACCAAACTTCCTAGCATTCAGTAAAGCCATCATGGAGGTGTGGAGTTCGTAATGACAAACTCCCAGTCCATGTAATCAAATGGCTTCACTGCACTTACAATGTCTTAGAATGGACTTAGACACTGTAGGGGCATATTGCTCATGCAGCTATGCCTCACCTGTTGTATAGTGCACCCTGCCTTAGGGCTGTAAGGCCTGCTAGAGGGGTGACTTACCTATGCCACAGCCAGTGTTCTGTAGGCATGGCACACAAGGATGTGTGTCATGTCGACTCTAAGCTGCACCAAAACACAAAGTCTGCAATGGCAGTGTGTATGTGTTTTGTGAGGGGTCTCTGAGGGTGGCACAATACATGCTGCAGCCCTTAGAGACCCTCCCTGGTCACAAGGTCCTTGGTACCACTGGTACCTTTTACAAAGGCTTATATGTGTGCCAGAGGTGTGCCAATTGTGGAAACAAAGGTACCGTTTTGGGAAAGGACACAGACACTGGGAACCGTTAGCAGGAACCCAGTGCACATTCAAAGTTGCATCAGAGTCAGACAAAAAGTGGGACTGTACTGCAACAGAAGGCTGGCAAGATGATGATGGTGAGGGCTGGCAAGATGGCCGGGTAGACGTGCTTTACCTCAGCTCCCGGTCTGCGCCAAAATCCCGGACATCGCAGCGCCATCACCGATTGTCAAACCAGCTCGCTGTGCTCCTTACCTGCTGGGGAGTGCGCGGAGATGAAGTGACGGTAGCGAGGCGAGGTCCCAATCCCCCGTTGGGCAGAGCCGAGGTCCGGGAGACGGGCGGAGGGGATGCGTGAGATGGGGGCCGCTGCGGGCGAGTAGCGAGCCGTGAGAAGCGATCAGGTGGCTTCCGCAAGACAGCCGGCTGAAGACGGGGGTGGTCACTCCCTTTCTCGACCCCAGTGCGAGTTATGTGGTGATCGCGGCTTGCTCCGACTGATTCTGCCGAGCTTTGCCGGAGTGTGGGGCCGCGATGGAGGACCGGCACAAGATGGCGGCCGCCACCGGAGACGCGAGGTAGGCCCACTCGCTTGAGGTGGCCGCTTTCAGTGAGGCCTGTAGAGGAGAGAGGCCCCTTCCCTATGTCCCGGCACCATTGGCGCTGGTGATCGCGCCGCAGCCGGCCGCACCGCTCTGCAACCTGCTGGGAAGCTGTAACTCGGGATCCTGAGGTGGCGGCCGGCGGAGGGGAGTCACACCGCCTGCGTGTTTGGTGAGCAGAGTGAGGAAGATATAGAGGCCCTAGGGGGGAGTTACCAGTGGCTGGGGACCCCCAGATTCTGGGGGTGCGGTTCACTCCTCGTCGGGAAGCGCCCGCGCTAAGCAAAAACTCACCGGGACACTGACACGCGGCCTGCCTGATCCCAAAATGGCGGCCAGCGTAGCCTAAATGTTAAACACCACCCACGCGAGTTACAGAGGCGGGGGCAGGGGCGCAGCAATGGGAGCAGCCCTCAGCAAACTTATCCTAGGAGACCAGCAGAACCCCCCCCCCCCCCGCACCCAATAGAGACTCGTCGGGAAGCAGCTACACGGCCTGCCTGACCTTAAAATGGCGGCCGAAGAGTTCTAAGTAAGCAGCCTTAGCCAAATTCTGTGAGGCTAAACCAAGCTCCCCCAAAGGCCCCCCTGCACACACACATGAAGGCTGGGCTGTAGCGAGCACCCAGAACGGCGGCCATATTGGGAGAACATTTTAGATTGACCGGCCCCTGACAGAGTAGCGGACACAGCGAGGTCCATTGTTAAAAGAGCCAGCCTGGAGCCGATCTCAGAGGGAAAACTGCTAAGAGCGGCAGGAGTAAAGAGGACTACAACTCTGCGGCTGCAGTTCATTTTTCTGCAATAACCATTGTCTTTTAAACAAAACAAATAGAAATTCTTCAATAATAAACGAAAATCTTTAAGCCTAGGGCAACTCTACAAATACTAACAGTGGCACACTCTTCCAAAATGGTAGACTACGTGGGAGCTGCATAGTGTAATATTAATTGTCTACCCTGCTTCGAAGAAACTAATACACTGTTGAATGGGACTTTGGTACATATGCCAAGCGAAAAGAAGCGCAAGCCTGCTGTAGTGCCTTACCTGTGTGACTGTTGAGGACCGGGGCACCCTGGGAGATCCCGAGTAGCCCTTGGAGTGAGCGCTGATCCCACCCGGAGTGAGCACCGATCCCGAGACCAGGGTAGTGACCAAGGTACCTTGATTGACTTTGACGATCAGCAATTCTATGTGGCCTCATGACGACTGAGGAGGTTTGAGTCTACAATGCCTGACTTTACAAAGGAGCCATACCGCGCATTATGGCGACTAACCTCTCTCGACTACTGGAATTTGTGCCCTCTTCTTCCTCTTACACCACTCTATCTTCAGTCCTATTTTGTTGAATCAGTCCTGTTCTGAAGTAACAACCTGTTCCTAATCGCATCACTTCCCTGTCAACACATCAGTTCGGGTATCTTCACCCGACTTCTGGAATATGTGCCCCCTTCTTCTCCTTATACTTCTCCTCACCACCGCTACCCTAGTAACACCCTTCTCATATCCCCACCACCCCCCTCCTCCTCACTTTCCCAACATGGCCACCACTCGAGTTAAGTCTGGAATTAATTGCTACAAAATCATTTATCCTCCTAACCTGACTAAAGCGTCAGCAAAACGATTCAAGCATAACACCATTGAATGTTTCCCTGATTCCCTTTTTGTTGATCAATTCTACAGTGGTTGGTATGGGAGGCTCAAAAACGATTTCATTTTTTCCACTCACGACATCCCCTCCTGGTCCACCAGCTTATATAATTCCCTTAACGTCACCTCCTCCTCTTCTATCCCTCATGGGAAACAGCTAACAATTTCCCCCTCTGCATGTTTTAACGGATCCCTCACTATCTCACTCTATAACAACGGTACTGTCATGATCCAAGCTAAAGACACCTGTCTCTCTCTTTGACCACCTCTTCCCCTCCCTACTCCCCTCCCCTGCGACCGGACTCTCCCTTGACTCTTCATCTAACTCCACCCATTACTCCCTATCTCCTCCCCTGACCCCCCTACATAGGCTGCACCCTCGGGAGGCACAGGCCGACCCTCTTCCCCCTCCCCTGTTCCCTCCTCTCCCATTCTTCCCCCTCACAGTGTGCCCCCCTTCATCACATCAGCCTTACCGCTAGCTAATACGCTCCTCGTCCAATCTGCACCATCCCGGTACTCCAATCTTATCTCCTCCTCCCTATCCCTACCTACCACCCCCCTATTTTGTCCACCTCTCCTCCAAACTACTCCCCTAGTCAACTTTCCTTACGTTCCCCCTATTCCCTCCTCTTCTCTTTTCTACCCCCTCCTCCCCTCGCTATGTACCCCGAATTCTTCACAAACCCATTGCATCTCTCTTCTTCCCCCCACTCCTCCAGTAATGCTTTGCTACCCCCTTTCCCCCCTTGGTAACCCTTTCCCTCCCTCGGACCCAGCAGAACCACTTTCTCTCTTCAACTTCCCTATCTCCCAACCCACCTCACTCTGCCAGGTGCCCGTTCCCTCACATCCACCTCACCTAGCTTACAGGAACCCTCCAACCCCCTCCCCTCTCTTCCGCCCAAACCTCCTCCCTTCCTATGACTCCACTCATTCCCCCTCCCTTTCCGCCCCACCGCCTCGTTCCTCACCTATCTCCCCCTAATTATGTCCTCAATTCCTATCATTCTTGCAACGTCAACAAAGACAACTCTCCTCTCACCTCTGAGCACCAACGCCCGCTCTCAACCACCACCTTTCCCCACCCCAGAACCCTGTACCCCAACTCCCCTCCTGTACCCCCACCTCTCCCTGCCCTCCGCCGCCAATTGCACCCCCTCCTGTTTCTATCGAGCCACCCAACATGCCGTGCTCTGCCCTACTCTCGCTGGAAAATAAGCTAGGTTCTCTCATCACCTCCATCTCCCAGCTTGAAGCTACCATTTCACTCTTAAGCTCCAAGATTTCCACCTTTCCATACACCTAAATTCCTTTGGAAAACACTCACCTTCCCACGAGATGCACCTCGCCCCCACACCCCAAAATAGCCAATCATAACCTGTCGTCTGCAACATCGCAAACTCACTCAAGTCCTCGAACGCCACCCTTCTTCCACTTTCCTCTCCAAGTAACCCTACTAGCTACACTATTCCGACCATCTCCTCTGTCAGAACCAATCATCCACCTAAATCCTCCCGAGCACCCTCGTATAAGTACAATATCCCTATCACGCCTCATAGCCCAAGTGCCCCTGTCACCAAAACAGTCTCGACAGAGTTGCGCTGTCTGCTCCACAACTGCAGATCTGCAATAAAACACAAACTTGAAATCTCCGATACCATCACCCTTCACAATACCGACATGCTCTTCCTCACACAGACCTGGTTCAACGATACCTCTCAATCTATGTTTGATCTCCTATTACCCACAGGCTATTCTATATTCAGAAATGACAGAATAGACAAAGTTGGGGGAGGTGTTGCAGTCATCTTTAGAAACTCCCTTCAACTCAAGGCTTTTCCTAACAGCTCCTTCCGCACTTTTGAATGCCTATCTCTTGAGCTTCAATTGCACCACCGCTCACCCCTCAGATTCCATGCCATTTACCGCCCGCCTGGTAGCGGCCCTTCGTTTATGGAGGAACTCACTGACTTCATCAGCGACCAATACTCGCAAAGTGACAATCAGATCTTCGTGGGTGACTTCAATCTCCACTGGGGCTCGCTGGAAGACTCTTCTGCGAATATGCTGGCCACCTTTCTCTCTGCAAACGATCTTATCCAACACTGCACAGAAACAACACACTCTAAGGGCTCAATCCTGGACCTTGTTATTTCTAAAGCAGGCATGCTTACTATCGCTATCCCTATTCATGTAGACTGGTCTGACCACCTCCTCATCCCATTCTCTCTTCACCTATCACACTCTATAACTCTCGGCCAACCTAAGAGGACTACTTCCTGGTTCCGTAACACGAAAAATATTGACCTCGGTACCCTCTGTGATTCGGCTTTGCTATCACTTCCAAGGCTAGACCCGAACCTGGATGTGAATGAACTCACCTCCCAATGCCTCTTCAGTCCTTGCAGTCGAAATCAATAACGTCGCTCCTCTTCAAAGCAAAAGGAAAAGGCCTACTCCCTCAGCACCTTGGTTTAACAAATCCCTTTATGAAGAAAGGAAGTACCTAAGAATCCTGGAGAAACGATGGAGACAAGCGCCCTCCACCAATAATTTGGCCACGCTTCGTTCAGCAAGATCCAAGTACCACAAGCACATCTTCCTTGAAAAAGCATCGCACTTCAGAACCCTCCTCGACTCAGCCAAAAATAGACCCAAAAAACTATTCGACCTCATCAAGAATCCAAACTGCTCTCCCCCAACCTCCAAGTTGGAGGATTCTACAAAGAAAGCAGCGGAATTCGCTATATTCTTTGACGAAAAAATGAAATCACTTGTGGATCAGGTCATTCATCCTACCCCTCCAGAGGAGCGCAAATCCTTAGCCATTTGCCAGAACTTTGACTCCATCTCTGAAGATGCCCTGCTCAAATGCATCCTCGAAACAAAGCCCTCCAACCATTCTCTTGACCCCATCCCTAGTGCCATTGCAATCGACTTCTACACCCATTCTCTTTCCTATTGGACCACTCTGGTTAACCTCTCCCTCTGTCAAGGCTCCCTTCCTGTTTCCTTCAAAACTGGGCAGGTTACCCCTCTTCTTAAAAAACCCACCGATGATGCGAACGACCTCAACAACTTCCGCCCCATCACTAACCTACCTTTTCTTGCGAAAATCACAGAAAGATGTGTAGTGAAACAACTTTCCCGTCATATCAAGGACAATGATCTTCTTGACAATTTCCAGTCTGGCTTCATTCAAAACTGCAGCACTGAAACAGCCCTGCTGCAAGTGATTGATGACGCACTGCGGATACTCGATTCAGGGGAGTCTTGTCTTCTAATTCTCCTTGACCTTTCTGCAGCCTTTGACACTGTCAATCACAACACTCTCCTTAACACTCTTCAACAGAGAATGGGCATGGAAGGCACATTGCTTAAATGGTTTGCTTCCTTCCTCTGTGATAGATCCCAAATGATCAAAATAGCGAACAGTCTTTCATCTCCTTTGGCGGTAGGTCAAGGTGTTCCTCAAGGCTCTATACTTGCACCCACTTTGTTCAACCTCTATTTGGAACCATTGGGAAATCTCCTAAGTAAATCTGGGATCCTCTATCATCTCTATGCGGACGACACTCAAATCTACCTCAAAGTGTCCTCCACACACGATCTCTCCATCCTAAACTCTACTCTCGCTCCATTCAAAACTGGATGTTAATTCATCAACTGATTCTGAATCCCTCCAAAACTGAATTCTTCCTCCTCTCCTCCTCACTCTCTCCTCCTCCGGTTCAATCATGGATGGATCAGATGAATCTACTTAACAATAAACCCATCATTGTCGACAGCGCAAAATCCCTTAGTGTCATACTCGACAGAAAACTCAATCTACTCTCCCACATCAATTCCATTGCAAAGTCTGCTCGATACCAACTGCGCTTTCTCTGGGGGATTCGACGCTTCTTCCCAGAGCAAGACCGAAAAACCCTGGTCCAATCTCTGGTTCTCTCTAGACTGGACTACTGCAATTCTCTTCTTACTGGCCTCCCCAAATCCCACCTGTCCCCCCTTAAATCTGTTCTCCATTCAGCAGCCCGTTTCATATATGGGACCAAAAGAAGCGACCACATCACACCCATTTTATCTTCCCTCCGTTGGCTTCCCATCGAGGCAAGATCTATCTACAAGACTGCCTGTATCACCCACAAAGCCTTGCACTCCTCCTCTCCTCGCTACTTGGCGAATAAACTGAAACTCTCTGGAGGCTCTAGACCATCACGTAATGCGGAAAATTTATTGCTTGAACCTCCCACTTTCAAAAAGGAAAGTTCGATGGCCCAATCCTTTTCAGGCAACGCGGTGAGAATCTGGAACTCACTTCCCCCTCAGCTCCGGACCACCACCTCTTCCCGGTCCTTCAAAACTGACCTCAAATTTCTCCTTCTTCAAAGACACTTCCAAACCTAATTCACGCCCTCTCTATTCCCTCAAGGAAGTTCTTCCACTATAGAAAATTCTGTACTCCATGCCTATAGAAGTGCCTTCCCAGTGTGTTCTGAGTGACTGCCACTTATTGCAGTATTATACCTCTATTTGTATTTTGTATCTTATGTATCATGCACACTTGTCACTTTTTCCTCTTGTAACGTATCATTTGCTACCTCTTCTTGTATCTTGTTTGCTTTTGGTATTTGCACAATTGTCACTTTTTCCTCATGTAATGTAACGTTTGCTTTTGTAATATGCCCACTAGTAATCTTCTCCTCATGTAACGTTACTGTTCCTATCGTGAAGCGCTCTGACACCTTCGGGTAAAGTCCGCGCTATATAAAAACGCATAAAATAAAAATAAATAAAATAAACAAATAAAAACAGAAACTCACTTTTCTACACCAGCATCAATACCTTTGAATTGGTCCTCCCCCGAGTCTAACCCTTCTGCCATACACACATCATCCACTGGCTTCGTGACATTTCCCCATCCACTTTATCAAACAGCACCTTCAGTGCCCTTTGTCAACTCTAGCTCATCTTGTCAATGGTTTACTGAGCCTTCCTTGATTACGCCTCTTTTTGTGTGCACACACACAGCACCCGCTGCCCCTCTGTTTAGGTTGATGCTATGTAGCTGCCTAGGTGTTTTTATTACCCTTGGCTCACAACTGGACCTCCTTAAATGCATACATTTTCTGTAGATCTCTGCCTTTCTCCCCTGTATGTCTTTCCTTACCTCCTCCCTCTGCCAGTCCTCTTCCCAGACTCACAATATGGTACAGAGAGGTTGATCCAGATGCTTCAGTTAGCATGGGCTATGAACTGAAAGCACAATAGAAATCATGAAACAGAACACAGGCCCTGCAGAGTAAATTATAAACACCAGCGGATTACAATTATAATTTGTGCTTCTACCTCTTGTGTCCCACAGTGATTCACAACAAATGCCACACTGCCAACCATGCACTCTCCCTCGGAGTAGCATGCTACCCGTCTGAGATTTGAACTCCGCCGTCCAGTTTACGGGTAACAGAAAGGAAGAGAATGGGTGGACTTTGGGAGACGTGTGGCTGATGAAGAACCCGACTAGCAAAGAATACTCATTCTTCTCCTCAACCCATCAACTACACACACGAATTGACAGAATACTGTGCTCACTCCCCATCGCCTACTTAGGGAAGACCTTTTCAGATCACAACCCATTAGAAATCTCCCTCGCATATGGCAGAATCCCCACCCCGGTCCCCACATGGAAACTTTGCCCCCAAATGTTGGAGGACGTAGCATTCCGCAACACTCTGTCCACTACTATCACTAACTACTTTGTAGACAACACGAGTACAGCCTCCTCGATCCTAGTGGAATGGGATGCATTCAAAACGGTCATAAGAGGTACAGCAATTAGCACTACGGTGGGCGCTAGACAGGAGGTACACAAAAACCACAAAGAAGTAGAAAACAACATGAATACTTTGGAGCAAGAGACAGCGAGTGACCCTACGAAAACAGCATCACTGCAGGAGGCGCGCATGCAGCATGCTGAACTGCTAGAAAGCCTCAGGGTAATAGACCACAGAGCGTACACCCAGATAAAGCACACAGAGGCGGACAAATCGGGTACACTCCTTGCCAGGATACTGAGGGATAAACCGCCAACCACTGTAATCTATGAAATTACTGCGCCGGGGTGAGGAACTGTACACACTCAACAGGACATTAATGAGGCCTTCTGCACATATTATGACACCCTATACAGCGCACCCACCCACACAGAAAGCGCACTCATAGACACCTTCCTAGATAATCTGCCCTATCCCCAACTCAGCACAGACGCACAAGAAGAGCTGGAAGGCCCCATTACGAAAGCAGAAATCAAAGCGGCCATTAGTGAGCTGCCGCGTAACAAGGCGCCAGGCCTGGATGGCCTACCTATAGAATTTTTTGACACATTCTCAGAGGCCTTAGTTCCCCAGCTGGAGCAGCTGTACAAAACATCGTTAGAAATAGGCCACCTTCCCCTCACCACTATGCAAGCGCTGGTGGTCTCACTCCCTAAGCCAGGAAGGAAGGCGGCGGACATAACAGGATACCGCCCGCTCTCACTCCTTGCCACAGAATACAAAATACTGAGCAAAATACTGGCATGTTGGCTTCTCCCATACCTGAGTAAGCTAATCCACACGGACCAGTGCGGATTCGTGCCAGCACGCAGCACATCCCTAAACATTAGGAGGCTACACCATATAATGGAAGCCACCACCGCGGACCATAAAAATGCAGGCTGCGTCACACTTGACTTGCGGCAAGCATACTGATACACTTACATGGGACTATATGTTTAAGGCTGTAAAGAAGTTTGGTATACCTCCCGCATATCTCCAATGGGTACGGCTGCTATATGAGGTCCCCACTGCTAGAGTCCGTACTGGAAGTCACATATCGCGCACATATCCAGTATGCAGAGGCACACGGCAGGGGTGCCCCCTGTCGCCTTTACTGTTTGTACTAGCGCTGGAGCCGTTAGCTCTTAAACTACGAAAGGAAGCAGGCCAAACGGGAATCCAACTAGGCAACACCACGCATTTGATATCGGCCTACGCAGATGATTTAATAATAAATGCACATGACCTGACCGATACCCTGGAACCTATACCGAGTTTCTTCTCCCAATTCGGATCGGATATCAGGACTCGCCATTAATGAGACCTTCTTCTTTCGGGAAGGCGACCGCCCGGAGGAGACCCATTTTGGGCCATACGCCCTATCAGTCGCACAGCACACATTCAAGTACCTAGGCATACAAATTTACAGATCCCAGTCGGACTTACTAGAGGGCAACCTGACCAGAGCGAATAGAGCGATCCGGTCCAAAGTGACCTTTTGGACCTCGCTGCCACTATCGGTGATGGGCCGTATAGCCATATCCAAAATGGTGGTCCTTCCGCGCCTCCTATATTTCTTTACTAATATGCCGGTGCTGGTCCCCACCTCTCTCTTTAAAACACTAGACACTATACTCTCGGACCTAATATGGGGGACCGGACGAAGAAGGGTAGGACTAAAGAAACTGCAACTGGAGACAAACAGAGGAGGGTTGGGGTCACCGGACTTCCGTGCGTACTGCTATGCGAGCCAGCTCCAGTGGCTTTCCTACTGGGTTGCAGGCCGTAATCTGCAGGAGCTAGGATACACTATGCACGATATCAACCAGGGAACCCTACACACATTGTTGTTGCCTAAAAGCAAGATCCCTCAGGACGCGCCGACGCTACTACGGATAGCGCTTGCGTATTGGAAAAAAGCGATACAATACACGCACCACTGCCTCCCATACGCAAATAATATCCCACTTTTAGGACTCCCACTGCCCAGTGGAGAGATCACGAAACGCAGTATTCGTGCTTGGACTGAAGAGGGGGCACTATTCAGCAATAAAATCCTGTTAGATCATGAGAACTTCACACGAGAGAACAGAGTCCCAGGCCATTTATATATGACACATGCTGCCATACTACGATATGTAAAGAGACACTGGGCTCCTGCCAGGGAAGAACCCCCAACGCACGAATTAGTGCAGGCAATGTACTTAATGGGTGAAGGGCGCCATCTCATAAAATGGCTGTATACAGGAATTCGGGCACATGCTGAGGTATCCCTTGGCAACTTGCGTGACAAATGGTCCAGGGACATAGAAAAGGAGTTATCCGACAGGGAATGGGCTAGCATTTTAGAATACCCGAAGAAAGTGACACGAAATACAAAATTTAAATTCATACAATATATGGACCTACATAGGGCCTACCTTACACCACACCGCCTTCAGCAGATGTTCCCGAACCCACAGCACCACTGTCCCCGATGTAAAGTAGAAGGAGCGGACTTAGTCCACATGTTATGGTCCTGCCCACGCCTAAGAACATACTGGGAGGAAGTACGGTGCAACATAGAAACAGTGACACACCTCCAAACCGGAGAAACAGTCGAAAGGTGCCTATTAGGGCTCCGCCGACGCACCTCCTCACAAAAAGTACAGCTCCGGTTTCTAGACCTAGCTTTACTTATAGCTAAACGGTCCATAACAATGAGATGGAAATCTGTAAAACCTCCAACAGTGCACACCTGGCACAGCGAGGTGGTGCGCTGGGGTGGAGCTGAGAGCGCAGCTATCCGGCGGGAAGAGGCCCGAGGACTGCGTAAGAACCAGATCTCTATGGAATGGGATGTCATGTTAGAAGTCTTCAAAGCCCTAGAACTTGATCCCTTGCTTGGCACCCCTAGCGCATAGATGGTGCACCTTGACTTGACTTAACACTGTATAGCAGAGCCCAGCGCAGGCGCAGGTTGGGTGCACATTCATATAGTACATACACTAATACTGCAAACGTAGCACAATGGTGACTGAGTCGCAGCAACATAGTAGAGGCCAGATCAGACAAAGCCAGAAAGGGGGAGGAGGGATGGGGGGACGGGTAGTTGTGGTAACTTGAATGCAAAACCAGATACTAGAAGTTTATCTTAACCCATACTGCGACATATGTATACACAATGTAACTGCTACAAACCCAGTATAAAATGATGGCTGTAATGTAACATAACCAACGAATGTATGCTACCTTGCTTTTTTACGACATAATATATAAACTGTGTTCATGGATGCAATGGTTAAAAGGAAAATCAATAAAGTATGTATGAAAAAAAAACAGGAAGGGAAATCTTCAAAAGCAGCAGGTAGTCAATCTAAAAATTCAAGTCTTCCCCCCATCTCCAAGGCCAGTGGCACCAAATTGCGAGAACACCTCTTTTGCCCTATGGACTAGTTTACAAGTTTCAGTTCTATTTGTGGACCAACTGAAGCAACTGGAAGAGTGCTGGGCTTTACAACATAATCTTTTAGTCAAGTTGTTAAAGACTTTTCTCCATTGGTCATATGGACCTTTGTTGGTTGATGCGAATCATTGGAAGGGAGAAGACATCAACAATACATTTCTATCTTGTGAAGCAATGGGACTCCACAATAAGGACCAGGAATCGCTGAATATGGTTCAAGGGTTTTATTTGGATTACCAATCAATCCAGTACATATGCGAACCAAAAGTAAGTTAATTAAGTACAGCAATACAATAAAATAGGTAAACTGAAATATTTCAGTAAGTTAAGGTCGCAACAGAGTGAGATACAGAATTGTGATAGCCACAATAATACAGAAACAGATTAAAGCAAATAAGTGTTCCATGAAGAAACCCCCCTTCTCTCTTCTAAAGAAACAGCAAATATAGAGTCACCTACCAAGGGACTCTAATTTGAGAGCATAGAAGGTGTTCGCATGATGAAATGAAATGAAATGAAAAGTAGTATTTATAAAGCGCTGACTGCCACTCCCAAAGGAGCATCCTGGCGCTGGTGTGGAGGTGAGCGACTTCTCTGAGTTTCTTAGATGAGTGAGAGGCAGAGTTCATCTGAAGCTCCGAAAATCCAAGTTTTTAGTGCTTTCCTATATTGTGTTTCAGATTTATGCATTCTCAGATGCATTGGCAGTAGGTTCCAAGCTTTGGTACCTAATACAGCCATAGTTTTTCCTCCCCTTGTTTTGCATCTAAAGCTAGGAGGTTTGAATACGTTGGCTGACGATGATCTGAGAGATCTGGTTGTACTATAGGGGGTGAATCTTGCTACGAGGTATTTTGGCCCTAGTTTGAGTGAGGCTCTGAAGGTGATAAGGAGAATCTTAAAGAGTATTCTCTTATGTAGCGGGAGCCAATGAAGAGTTTTTAGGGCTGCCGATGCGGAGGACCTACGTGGTAATTTCAAGACAAGCCGTGCCGCTGCGTGTTGGACTACTTGGAGTCTTTTTAATGTTTGTTTGTTGGCTCCTGCCAGGAGGCTGTTGCAGTAGTCAAGTTGTGCCAGGATCAGGGCGACTGCTACTGTTTTCCTTGCTGCGAGTGGAAGTAGATCGAAAAAAAAATCATGGATTTTATAAGGCTGAAGCAGGTCCCAGCTACCGTCAGAGCGTGTGGTTTGAAGCTGAGGGCGGAGTCAAACTGTACTCCCAGATTTCTTGCCACCGTTACCGTATCAGGTGGAGATGATATATCTTCTGGCCACCACTCGCCTGGTGAAAAAGAGACCTCTTTACCTATTGGTAGGATCTCTGTTTTATCGGTGTTGCACCTGAGGTGGTTATCCTTCATCCACTGGAGGACCTTTGTGAAGCATCTTTTGAAGTTAAGTTCGGCCTCCTTGGAATTTTGATCTAGGGATAGGATCATTTGGGTATCATCTGCGTAAGAAGTAACTTCGATCCCAAATGATGTTATAAGTGAAATAAGTGGAGTCATGTAAATGTTAAATAACAGTGGGCTTAGCGAGGAGCCCTGAGGTACTCCTGTTGCGATGGTGCGTTCCACAGATAGGAAGGTTCCGAGGGACACCGCTTGTCTGCGCATGGAAAGGAACGATTTTAGCCATTCCAAGGCAATGTTCGAGATACCGCAGGATTTGAGTCTAGATAGGAGAATGCTGTGTGATATGGTATCAAATGCGGCTGATAGGTCGAGTAATATCAGCACAGCCTTCCTACCACTGTCAGCTATCATTTTTAGAGTGTCCGTAATCTCCAGGAGTGCGGACTCGGTGGAGTGCTTGGGGCGGAAACCGGATTGTTGAGGGTGAAGTTTGTCTGTGGCCTCGATGAATTGGGTTAGTTCTTTATGGACAACTTTTTCTGTAATTTTACCTAATAGGGGAAGCAATGATATGGGGCACAGGTTAGAGAGGACCGATGGGTCAATGTTTGGCTTCTTTTTCAGGGGTTTCACTATTGCTAACTTCCAGTCCTCTGGCACTGTTCCTGAGCTTAAAGAGGAGTTGGCAATCTGGTTTATAATTGGGTTGACTGTGTCAACAATCTGGTGAAGAATTGTGGGGGTCAGGCATCTAAGGGAGATCCTGATTTAAATGATGTGATTGCTTCACGCGTTTGATCCAGTGATACTGGTTTAAATGAGCAGAAAGTGTGTTTAGTAGTGTCATGGTCCTGCTCTGAGGTGGCATGTGTAGGAGAGACAGGATCCGTGATAAAGTCTTTTTGAATGTTCCTGATCTTTTCTTCAAAGAAGCATGATATTTGATCACATAGCCTCTGTGAGTGGGGTAGTTCTTTTTGTAAAGCTTTGGGGTTAGTAAAAGACTTTACGACGGAGAAAATGATTTTTTGGTCTAGTTTAGCCTCCTGTATTTTATTCGAGTAGTATTCTTTTTGGCTAACTTAATCTGTGCGTGGTAGAGCTTTCTGCTTTTTTAAATGCTTGCTTCTCTCCTGCGTCATAGCATTTTCTCCATTTACGCTCTTGTTGCTTACATTGATTATGTGCTTGTTTAAGAGCGGGTGAAAACCACGGGGCTTTCTGGGTTGTTTTCTTACTATTTTTGTTGGGATTGTCTTGTGGGATGAGTTCATTGCTAACTGCAGTCATTCAGCTATGGAAGAGACGTGAGTCTGCAGTAGTGTTCCCTGTGAGGGCAGGTAACTGTGCCTGGGCGGTAATAGTCAACTTGGGATTGCGGGTTAGTTGCGTCCGTTTACGTCTGGTCTGCTGGACAGTTAATTTATCGTCAAGGCGATTTGTCAGTGAGATTTTGAGTGTGAGGGGGACTAGGTTGTGGTCTGACCATATTTGTGGGGTAGGTGGGTCTGCAGAAAGGAAGGTGAAGTTAGAGCAGACCCCATCCAGTGTGTGGCCAGCTCGATGTGTAGGAGCCTTCACCATCTGGGTCAGTCCTAGTATTTCTGTTATTTGGAGGAAGTTGTCTACTCCTGGCTCTTTTTTGTCTTCTAGGTGCAGGTTAAAATTTCCTAGTAAGGTGAAATTGGCGTATCTCAGTAGGAAGTGGCTAAGGGTGTCTCCTAGTGATTCAGTGAAGGTAGTACTGTAGAAGTCTTGGAAAAAGGAAAAATAAGTGTTTAGCATAAAGCCTCACACTTGCAAGAATAAGACAAGCAGAGAGATCTGTTCCTCTCTAAGTCTAAAGGAAATCTGTGTGTCTTCCAACTGTGAGAACACCAATTTAAAAGTAACAGGAGATTCAGAACCGTCCTTATCTCCTTTCACAGCACCAGGAACCAACCAAATCGTTGCTCGAATGCATCTGCAACATTCCTTCAGTTTCCCAGCGTATTGAGCTGGGACTGCAGTTCTCAACTTTGAACATCTCTCCGTCCTGGTACATGATGAACAAAAGGCCTCTTTCGACCATTAATTCTCCACGTTCACTGCCAAGTTCTTCCTTTGAGGCCTCTCTATCAGCAGTCTAATACAAACAATAAGCCTTTCTCTAACTAATGAGAATCATGATAATACACCTGAAAAGTAAAAGAGAATATGCTGGCAAAGCAAAATGCATTTCAATTGAAGCCAGTGGTCAGGCTAAGTTTAACCAAGCATTTAATATGCACTTCGAATACACGGTAATACAGGCACAAGTGTAACTTGAAGAATAAATGTAAAACATGAGTAAAGAGTACATGTTTACATATGTAAATATAACTTGAGATAGAAGTGTAAAAACGTGAATAAAAGATACATGCTTAGATGTTTAAACTGAACATTAGTGCACACGTATATAGATCTGTAATCCCTACAATGATTTCAGTCTATTAATGCATTTAAATGCTTCACACGTGTTAATGAATTTAAGGAGCAAGGTGAATATGTCAGTTATCAGTATATAATTGCCTTTCTGTGATGTATAAGGGTGGAGCCTAAATTGCGCTGCTCCACAACCAAACCTTTGTCTACCACATGCTTTTTGACTTGATCTCCAATAGCTTTCTTCCTTACAAGGGACTTTGGGGTCAGAAGCAGTAGTAATTGACTGTTTTCCTACAGTAGAGGTGGGTGAGCCAACAAATTAATAGGGAGAGTCGGAACCAGAGCCAAGTCAAGGGTCTGTCTCCAATCTTATTGCCTGTGCACGAGCCCTGAAAATATGTGTTATGCAATTCACACAACAAACCACGTAAAATATGATAAATTGTCTTCAAATTTCAGAAAAGTGTATTTCTTTAACATGTGGCTAATTTGACATTAATAGCGCACATTATAGCACTGCACTGAGAGGTGCTTATTAAAAGTGATAGTTTTATACAACTGGTAGTCTGAGCTCACATATTCGAAAGTGCTTATATTGCGATAATGAAGAAAAAAAGAGTTTTAGTGAAATTAAATATTTGCCTAAAATCACACAATGTATGCAGGGAAGCTGCAATTTTTCCAGGTTTTCTGGTTTTACTCTGTGCAAATCAGCCAGTAAATGGGTATCTATTTGTCTTTTCCTACGCTAAAGCTGTGTTTTTACCTCTTGGTGCATTCTACTGTAGTTTTTAAAATATAGCGCAAACTCTATCCAAAGGTATTGGGGCACTTTACATGCGCACCTATTACATTACACAAGGTCACATGCATTATTTTGAAAGAGATTAAGTGATTTGCCCAGAATCACATGATGTTGAGCTGATGCCGAGACTCAAACCTGGTATCCAAGTTCCATAGTCAGCAGCTATGGCCATAATATCACATCCCGGATAGAGGGATGGAGGAAATAGCCACAAGAAATGTATTTTAATGTTATTTTTTTGCAGTTTTATAAAGCACAAACATGACTCAATGGTATTGGAGTGCTTCACATGAGCACCAGTTACATTACACAAGGACGCATAAACGTTTTGTAGGCACGAGATTAAGTGTTTTTCCCAGAATCACAGGATGTTGAGCCGACTCCGAGACTATAACCTAGTTCCTCAGCTCCAAAGTCGGCAGCTCTGGCCATTACGCCACATCCCCTGCCCCAAAAGCTCGGCTCGTTATTGGCTCGAGGTTCCAATACGACCTAGAGCTAAGACAGTGACAGGCCTCAGGTGTGATCTTTCAGTGGTTTCAGAGTTTTCTTATTGCAGGTCATGGTGTGCTTCAGGTTGGAACAGGTGTGCAGGGGTTAAGTGGTTATTTCGTTGTCGCTTTGAAACAGGTGCAGGGGCGAATGGCCGAGAAGTTTGCATGGGTTTAGCTAATTTTATTGTTGTTGCCTGCGGTGAACCAAGCTGAAAGGGAGGGTGTGAACAAGCTCACACCTGGACAAGTCAGGAAGTTAAAAGTTACACTACAGGAAATTAACTTAGTTAGATGTTAATAGATGCAGTGATAAGCTGTAGGGGAAGTTAAAGGTCACGATTGCAGAAGTGTAGCACAGTAGGAGGTAGATACTTGCAGGATTGAGCTAATGTGGGGGAGGGACAATTAGGGGTTGTTGGACTTGGCCCTTTTTGAAGGGTCATCCCTGAACTTTTTGCCTTCCTCCTGTATTTATTCTGACCTGTTGTTGGCTGTTTTATGACTCTGGGCACTTTACCACTGCTGATCAGTGCTAAAGTGCATATGCTCTCTGTTATAAATTGATGTATGGATTAGTGACTCCATATTTGGCCTATTTGATTCACTGTCAGACCCTAGTACAGTGCACTGGTTGTGCCCAGGGCGTGTGACTCAAATGGTGCTGGTGGGCTTGCAGCACTGGTTGTGCCACCCACAGAAGCAGCCTGTAAAAGTGTGTCTCAGGTCTGCCATTGCAGAGCCTGTGTGCAGTCTGGTACTGCCATGTTGACTGGGCAAGTGCACCCACTTGTCAGTCCCTAAACCTTCCCTTTTCTTCATATCAGACACCCCTATGGTAGGCCCAAGGGCAGGGCGCATTGGAAGTATAAGGTAGGACATGCCCTGATGTGTGTGGCATGTCCTGATAGTGAATTACAGCCATTTTCGTTTTTCACTATTGCAAGGCTACCTGTTCCCCATAGGCCAGAAAGGGCAGTTTGATTATTACATCTTATAATCTTAACTGACCTAGGGAACATGGTAGAAAAACGAATTTAGTATGCCTGAACTCAGAATGATAAAATACATCTTTTAGTGAAGTTGGTTTTAACATTCTGTGTTTGAAAATACCACTTTTAGAAAGTAGGTATTTTCTTGCCTAACTATCCAAGCCTGCCTCTGCTAGGTTGTGTATTCATTGTCTGGGTTTGTGAGTGACAGGGGCTGGGGGATGCCAGGAGACAGGGTGAGTCAGCACAGGGATGAATAGAGAGATCTGCATGGAGATGGGTGGGAGGAGTTGCACCTGGGACCTGAATAGGGCTGTGCCTTCCCTCCACAATGCTGGCTCCACCTCCTGTGTGTGTCCGATGTCCCTGGCCTACACTGTGAAAGGAAAGAAGGAGTCTTGTCAACAAAGTGCTCCAGGACTGACCAGAACTGGTTTGGACTAGGCAAAGGCCTCTCTGCCTTCAGAGAACAAAGGGAAAATGAGTATAAAAGAGGGGACCCAAACCCCAGAACTTTAGATCAGATCACTTTGGGAAACAAGAAGAAACCTTTGCTGAGGAGAGGAACCAGAGAAACTGAGGAAGAGACTATCCCTAAGCTGAGTGCTGTTTGGGGGATTGGCCTGCAGTGGTTGCCTGACTTCCAAAGAAAGGAGAAAGGAACTTTGTGTGTACTTTGATCAACTTGTAAAAGATGTCCAAGGGCTTGAGAGAAGAGCTTGCCTCCTGCTGAAGTCTCAGGGACAACAGACTTCACCAACCAGCTCCCCAAGAGTCTTTCTGGAAAGTGCCTGCTGCTGTGCTGGACTTTCTGAGGGACTGCGTGTCGCAAGGAGCTGGAAGCGCGACTCACGAAGAAGAAGCGTCGCCGCCGAAGCGCCTCGCATCGCCGAAGAAAAGGATCGACGTCGCATCAGACGCCGCCGCATCAACGGAGAAGAGTGTCGCCGCCGCTGTCGCATCGTTGCCGAAGCGCCTCGCATCGCCGGAGAAGAGGATTGACGTCGCATCAGACGCCGCCGCATCATCGGGAAGCGTGTCGCAGGGCCTGTCGCGGCTCAGAAGAATCGTTGAGTCGCCGCACGGCCGTCGGGCGTGCAAGCATCGTGTCGCATCAAGAAGAAGACGCCATCTTTGTTTCATTGCACCGGATCTTCATCGCATCACGGCGTTGCTTGTCGCATCGCCACGGAAGCGCAGTAAGAAACCGACGCATCACCTCCCCACGCCGAGAAGAACTGACGCATCCCCTACGCATCAGTAGGGACCCGACGCATCACCGTTCTTGCGTGGAAGGAACCGACGCATCACCTTCCCTGCAACACTTTCGTTGTATAGCGTTACGCATCCAAAGGTACATTGAACTCAAAGTGTCGCATTTACCATCTAAAGAGAACTGAGCTAATTCTACCATTTTTGATGTACAGTATTGTGGATTTTTGTCGTTTGTGGTCTTGTGTTAAATCTATATAAAAGATACTTATTTTTAATATACAACTGGTGTGGTGTCCATCTGTAGTGTTGTCACTTGATTACTGTATGTGTTCACAAATGCTTTACACACTGCCTCTGAGATAAGCCTGTCTGCTCGTGCCAAGCTACCAAGGGGGTGAGCAGGGGTTATTTTAGGAGTGTACCCCTTACCCTGACTAGACGCAAGGGTCCCTATTTGGTCAAAGGTACCTACCTCTGCCAACTAGAGACCCCCAAATCTAACATTGGTGGCAGCGGTGGGATTCTGGACTTGCATTCGTGACTCATATACAGTGATTGGTGAACACTACTAGTGAGTGCAGACCAAACGCAACCACATACTATTTTTCCCTGTTTTCCTTTGGAATTTGGTTTTTGGAACTCTGGCTAGTTGTTGCACCTGTTGGGCCTTGTCAAAATGTAAGTCAACTTTTGGCACCTGGATATCTACAAGATAAGGGAACTAAAAGTATTTTTCAAGGAGAGGGGGCTACCTGTGAAGAGGAGATCCACAAGGCAGGATCTTGAGGCAGCGCTGCATAGCTATGAGGTGCCACGCTGGGAAGCAACACTAGTAGATGACTCTGAGGAGGAATCTGAGGGGGAGGATCCCCAGCCAGAATACCAAGAGGGCAGTGGCCCTGAGGAGGAAACATTTTGGGAAAGATTGGCTCGTGAAGAGAGGAATCGGATTCGTGCTCGTGACCGGAGGCTGAGGCAGCTAGACCGGGAGTGCGAGGAGATAGAGCGAGCCTTAGCTGAAAAAGAAATGTGTGAAGCTCAAGAAGTGAGCTTGGCTGAGTTGGAGGTGGAGTCCAGCTCAGATGGTGGCAGCAAAATTATGTTATCTAGTGCTGAGGGAGTAGTACACACACCCAGAGATGTGGCGCCTGACTTGAAGGAGGGGGTTAATATACACCAGGGGGTTCTAGGATGTGAGGTAGCTCCAGTGGTGCGCAGTGTCCCTGAGGTGGATTGGGGAACTGGCACAGGGGTTCATAGTCTTAGTGGTGGGAGGGACACTCTACTGACTCTAGATGAGAGGTGCAGGGAGAGGGGTTCCCCCATGGTTGAAGTCCTGGTGTGTGAGTGTGAAGACCGCCCAGAAGAGTGTGGGTTGAGTGATAGAGACAGTCCGATACTGTCTTGCCAGTCTCAGGAGAGTGGTGTGGGGTACGTGTGCAAGGCACTGGATGGTGAGGTGAAGGATAGTTTGGTGGGACTGTGTGATCCAATTGAGGGAGAGCATATTGTAAGTCCCTATTTTCCAGAGCTATGCCAACACCTGGTGGAGTGTGAGTTCTCTGACCCCAGGGAGCTCACAATGGAGGCAGACCTTTTGGTGAATTCCAGAGGGTCTGAAGAGGCATTGGGGAGTGACCCTAAGAGGAGTGGCTCGGGTGTCTTTCAACCCAGAGTGGTGGGAGAGGTTCAGTGTAGCCCAGCTAGGTCCCAGTGTAGTGGAAGGGGTGTAGGGGCTCACGTCCTGTCTCTGCGGAGAAGGAGTGAGTGTGGGACTGCGTGTCCCAAGGTGCTCGAAACCCAGTCTCAGGGCCTGGAGGGTTCCTTAAGGGAACACCAGGTTGGGGGCCTAGACTGTACTGGTAGGCCATTTGAGGGGGATCTCCCAGGGTCTAGAGAACCTGGAGCGTCTGTAAATGGAGCTCCAGTGGTTCTGGTGTCTGGCAGTGCCGCTCCAGTTGGGAGGGTGCAGAAGTCCAGATTGAGGGGTGAGAGGGGGATGTGTTCCCCAGTGGGAGAGCCAGTGGGTCAGGGGCCAGCCAGAAGGGCTGAGCCTCCTAGGAGTGACCATGGTAACACCACTTCTGTTTTGGGGGGTCTTCACGCACTGTCAGGTGGACAGGGGTCGGGAGATCAGCGCCAGGCAGACTGTTACACAACACATGAGAGATGTGTTACCCTCTGGGGGGGCATGCGTGCTCCCCAGGAAGTACTGGTGCGCCAGGCATATTCTTATACAACTCTAGAGGAGTGTGTTTCCCTTGGGGGGGGTTGGTGTACCCCCCGGAAGTCCTGGGTTGCCAGGCACAGGTCCAGCCTAAGGGTACAGACCCTGGGTTGGAGGGCCAGGTTCAGGGTGTCCCCCCTGACCTGGAGGAAGGGGCAGCTGCTAACAGTGCCCCAAGCAGTTTGTCTTCTGGGGGTACCGCTCCTGATGGGAGGGGGCAGTACTCTGGAAGGGGGTGCAGAGGGAGGGAGTCCTCGCCTCTGACCCCGGTTCAACTGGAGGGTTTAGACCCTAGGTTGGAGGGCCAGGTTCGGGGTGTCCCCCCTGACCTGGAAGCCCAGTTGCAGGTTAGAACCCCATAACTGGTGGGTGAATTGTGCAAGACACCTGCTACAGGCACCCTGACAATTCTGGGAGGGGGTACCGCTCCAGGTGGGAGGGTACAGAGCCCCAAGGAGGAGGACCGGGTGTGGGAAAGCCGCCGGGTACAGGCCCGGGGCTGGTAGGTCAGTGTCAGGATGTCATACCTGACAGGAGGGAGAGTGGACAAAGGGTGCCAAGCACCTGGGGCTACTGCCCCCCGCTCTCTGACGCCACAGAGGTTTGAGAGCCCTTAGAGGCATAAGGCCTGGGTCTCATCCCTGACCACTGTCAGTGGCCACTGTGGCTTGCTGTCTGTCTGTTGGGACACACCTGTGAGCAAGTTAAGGTTAGGTGCTGCACAGGTGGTGTCCACAGGTGAGGAGAAGGGTTCCCCATGGATTAGCTTGGTGGGCCCTGAGAGTATGGACAGAGGGATTCCAATAGGTTCAGATTGGCGTAGAACTGGAGTATGCCCCTGCAGTTGCGGGCCAGGTCCAGGTTCTATCGCCCAAAGCAGGGAAGCCCATCAAGGTAGTGATTGGTCTACCCTGCGTTTTGGCTGGACTTGGCCCTTTTTGAAAAGTCATCCCTGAACTTTTTGCCTTCCTCCTGTATTTTTTCTGACCTGTTGTTGTCTGTTTTATGACTCTGGGCACTTTACCACTGCTGATCAGTGCTAAAGTGCATATGCTCTCTGTTATAAATTGATGTATGGATTAGTGACTCTATGTTTGGCCTATTTGATTCACTGTCAGACCCTAGTAGAGTGCACTGGTTGTGCCCAGGGCTTGTGACTCAAATGCTGCTGGTGGGCTTGCAGCACTGGTTGTGCCATCCACAGAAGCAGCCTGTAAAAGTGTGTCTCAGGTGTGCCATTGCAGAGCCTGTGTGCAATGTTGACTGGGCAAGTGCATCCACTTGCCAGTCCCTAAACCTTCCCTTTTCTTCAGATCAGACACCCCTATGGTAGGCCCAAGGGCAGGGTGCATTGTAAGTATAAGGTAGGACATGCCCTGATGTGTGTGGCATGTCCTGATAGTGAATTACAGCCATTTTCGTTTTTCACTATTGCAAGGCTACCTGTTCCCCATAGGCCAGAATGGGCAGTTTGATTATTACATCTTATAATCTTAACTGACCCAGGGAACATGGTAGAAAAACGAATTTAGTATGCCTGAACTCAGAATGATAAAATACATCTTTTAGTGAAGTTGGTTTTAACATTCTGTGTTTGAAAATACCACTTTTAGAAAGTAGGTATTTTTTTGCCTAACTATCCAAGCCTGCCTCTGCTAGGTTGTGTATTCCTTGTCTGGGTTTGTGAGTGACAGGGGCTGGGGGATGCCAGGAGACAGGGTGAGTCAGCACAGGGCTGAATAGAGAGATCTGCATGGAGATGGGTGGGAGGAGTTGCACCTGGGACCTGAATAGGGCTGTGCCTTCCCTCCACAATGCTGGCTCCACCTCCTTTGGTGTGTCCGATGTCCCTGGCCTACACTGTGAAAGGAAAGAAGGAGTCTTGTCAACAAAGTGCTCCAGGACTGACCAGAACTGGTTTGGACTAGGCAAAGGCCTCTCTGCCTTCAGAGAACAAAGGGAAAATGAGTATAAAAGAGGGGACCCAAACCCCAGAACTTTAGATCAGATCACTTTGGGAAACAAGAAGAAACCTTTGCTGAGGAGAGGAACCAGAGAAACTGAGGAAGAGACTATCCCTAAGCTGAGTGCTGTTTGGGGGATTGGCCTGCAGTGGTTGCCTGACTGCCAAAGAAAGGAGAAAGGAACTTCGTGTGTACTTTCATCAAATCAACTTGTAAAAGATCTCCAAGGGCTTGAGAGAAGAGCTTGCCTCCTGCTGAAGTCTCAGGGACAACAGACTTCAACCAACCAGCTCCCCAAGAGTCTTTCTGGAAAGTGCCTGCTGCTGTGCTGGACTTTCTGAGGGACTGCGTGTCGCAAGGAGCTGGAAGCGCGACTCACGAAGAAGAAGCGTCGCCGCCGCAGCCGAAGTGCCTCGCATCGCCGAAGAAAAGGATCGACGTCGCATCAGACGCCGCCGCATCAACGGAGAAGAGTGTCGCCACCGCTGTCGCATCGTTGCCGAAGCGCCTCGCATCGCCGGAGAAGAGGATCGACGTTGCATCAGACGCCGCCGCATCACCGGGAAGCATGTCGCAGGGCCTGTCGCGGCTCAGAAGAATCATTGAGTCGCCGCACGGCCGTCGCAACGTTGCCGAAGCGCCTCGCATCGCCGGAGAAGAGGATCGACGTCGCATCAGACACCGCCGCATCACCGGGAAGCGTGTTGCAGGGCCTTTCGCGGCTCAGAAGAATCGTTGAGTCGCCGCACGGCCGTTGGGCGTGCACGCATCGTGTCGCATCAAGAAGAAGACGCCATCTTTGTTTCATTGCACCGGAACTTCATCGCATCGCCACGGAAGCGCAGTAAGAAACCGACGCATCACCTCCCCACGCCGAGAAGAACTGACGCATCCCGTACGCATCAGTAGGGACCCGACGCATCACCGTTCTTGCGTGTAAGGAACCAACGCATCACCTTCCCTGCAACACTTTCGTTGTATAGCGTTACGCATCCAAAGGTACATTGAACTCAAAGTGTCGCATTTACCATCTAAAGAGAACTGAGCTAATTCTACCATTTTTGAAGTACAGTATTGTGGATTTTTGTCGTTTGTGGTCTTGTGTTAAATCTATATAAAAGATACTTATTTTTAATATACAACTGGTGTGGTGTCCATCTGTAGTGTTGCCACTTGATTACTGTATGTATTCACAAATGCTTTACACACTGCCTCTGAGATAAGCCTGTCTGCTCGTGCCAAGCTACCAAGGGGGTGAGCAGGGGTTATTTTAGGAGTGTACCCCCTTACCCTGACTAGACGCAAGGGTCCCTATTTGGTCAAAGGTACCTACCTCTGCCAACTAGAGACCCCCAAATCTAACATTGGTGGCAGCGGTGGGATTCTGGACTTGCATTCGTGACTCATATACAGTGATTGGTGAACACTACTAATGAGTGCAGACCAAACGCAACCACATACTATTTTTCCCTGTTTTCCTTTGGAATTTGGTTTTTTGGAACTCTGGCTAGTTGTTGCACCTGTTGGGCCTTGTCAAAATGGAAGTCAACTTTTGGCACCTGGATATCTACAAGATAAGGGAACTAAAAGTATTTTGCAAGGAGAGGGGGCAACCTGTGAAGAGGAGATCCACAAGGCAGGATCTTGAGGCAGCCCTGCATAGCTATGAGGTGCCACGCTGGGAAGCAACACTAGTAGATGACTCTGAGGAGGAATCTGAGGGGGAGGATCCCCAGCCAGAATACCAAGAGGGCAGTGGCCCTGAGGAGGAAATATTTTGGGAAAGATTGGCTCGTGAAGAGAGGAATCTGATTCGTGCTCGTGACCGGAGGCTGAGGCAGCTAGACCGGGAGTGCGAGGAGATAGAGCGAGCCTTAGCTGAAAAAGAAATGTGTGAAGCTCAAGAAGTGAGCTTGGCTGAGTTGGAGGTGGAGTCCAGCTCAGATGGTGGCAGCAAAATTATGTTATCTGGTGCTGAGGGAGTAGTACACATACCCAGAGATGTGGCGCCTGACTTGAAGGAGGGGGTTAATATACACCAGGGGGTTCTAGGATGTGAGGTAGCTCCAGTGGTGCACAGTGTCCCTGAGGTGGATTGGGGAACTGGCACAGGGGTTCATAGTCTTAGTGGTGGGAGGGACACTCTACTGACTCTAGATGAGAGGTGCAGGGAGAGGGGTTCCCCCATGGTTGAAGTCCTGGTGTGTGAGTGTGAAGACCGCCCAGAAGAGTGTGGGTTGAGTGATAGAGACATTCCGATACTGTCGTGCCAGTCTCAGGAGAGTGGTGTGGGGTACGTGTGCAAGGCACTGGATGGTGAGGTGAAGGATAGTTTGGTGGGACTGTGTGATCCAATTGAGGGAGAGCATATTGTAAGTCCCTATTTTCCAGAGCTATGCCAACACCTGGTGGAGTGTGAGTTCTCTGACCCCAGGGAGCTCACAATGGAGGCAGACCTTTTGGTGGATTCCAGAGGGTCTGAAGAGCGGATCACTGACATAATATCGACAACAAAAATATCGAATATATACATAGGGGCCGATTCCGATTCGGGCCGGAAATCTCTCCGACCGAGCCGGACCCGGAGAGATTTCCGACCGAATCGGACCCGGGCAGCCCGACCGAACGAGTACGATGCGCACGTATGCCATCGGACTCGAGTCGGTCGGACTCCCATTGAAGTCAATGGGAGCCGGTCGTACAACGCGTACGCGGGCTCCCATTGACTCAATGGGTGCGAGGCGGACAAGGGCGCCCACTACAGCGTGTATGCGGCGAAGCGACTCGCGCCATACACGCACAGGTAGGGGGGGACCCATGGGTCCCCCCTGTGTGCGACTCGCGCGGGTACGCGTACAGGGGGGGTCCGACACGGACCCCCAAAGTACGGCTCCGACTGCTCTTTCGAGCCGGAGTGCGCGGCTCGGTCGGACTGCTCGCGGCGCTTCGTACTTACCCGGCCGGGAAACGTCTCCATTGCGCGGTGCGAGTCGAGTCCGAGCGAGTCGGTCGGTGCGGTTCGACCCGGGAACGAGTCGGTCGGAGCGGTCGGGACGCCCGGACGAGTCGGTCGGCGATTTCGCATCGTACTCGCTCGCCCGGACGCGCGTACGAATCGGTCGGGCAATAGGGCTCCGAATCGGATCCGGTTAAGCCGAATCCGATTCGGAGCCCTACCGGCCGAGATCGGAATCAGCCCCAAAATATCGGCGTCATAATATCGACTACAATAATATCTACTACCAATACTTATTTATAAAAATACAAAAATATCGAGTACACAATATCGTATATAAAAAATATCGTACACCACAATATCGAAATGCAAAATATCGTTACATTAAATATCGTTTAAATTTTAATAACATACAATATAACAAAAATATCGAATACCAAAATATAGACATCAATATTATCGACTTTTTATAAATATCGACTATAGAAAAACTGCTCAATTAAATATATCTTTAGCACCAAATATAAATTCACATTATAAAACAATATAAAATACTTAAACAACATAATAAAATAATTTGCAAACACATCAATATATAAAACAAAATTTTTTCTGTAAACAAACAATTACAATAATAAAATATAAACTGTAAAATATATAATGCTTGCATCATTTCACATTAAAATCAATGTTTAAAATATTTAAAAAAAACAAAACGAAAAAATATTTACTTTCTACTAACAGTTTCTTAATTAGCGTTTCCCTTATATGGAAACAAACAGCCAAAACAATAAAAACAATTAACTTCAACCAATAAAATACTCACATTTTAAAATACACCAATAACAGAAAGCAACCAATTAAATAAACACTATATAAACATCAAATATATACATCTCTTTTACACTTCTAACCTACAAAAAGAAGAAGGTGAAACTCTGCCCAACTGTTTCCTGAAAGAAAACTTTCATTACTGGAGAAATCTTTAAAACTGCACTAAGTAAGTAAAACTGTATTTAAAATATAACAATACTACTACCCTTCAACAATAATTATTTCTGAGACCTAATTTACTATTCTTTCATTCCTTACTTTTATATCACCTCTACAGATATCCTACAAAGCCAGAAAATTATTTTCAAAATCCTCACCAATAAAAGAACAATAAATGTAAGTATATTCTATTTTTGCCAAACCTACCTAAAAATATTTTTCAAACGTTATTCACTAATATATATTTTCTTTTTATCTATCTCCTCTGCAGCCAACAGCAAAAGATTCCAAAATAATTCTACAACCACTAACCAACTAAATACAATTAAAAAGTAAGTATATAATTTTCAATTATTAAACAACGTTAAATACCCACCCAAATAACCCTTTCCCCTAAAATCCCTATCATCTACAAACAATATAATCAAATTATTAATATGTTTGTTTTCTCTTCTCAACAGAAATTACATCAAGAAAATAGAAAATAGAGCTTGAAATAATTTCCTGGACAATTTCATTTACATCAAACTAAACATTGTAAGTATATTCACTGAAATGTAACTGTATTTAATAAACATGTGGTATTTATTATATTAAAAACATTTTTTTTAATTTTCCCTAGCATAAAACAAAACAACATGACTGAAGGTGCAGAATTTGTAATGTCACAAAAAAATAAAATGCTATTATGTTATATGGGGTATGTGTATACACAGGAGAAACAAACTGGCCTTAAAGTGTTTTGGAAGTGTAGCAAATACTACTCTAACAAATGCTATGGAAGAGCTACTACTCACTGAAACTACTGTTCTTTCTGTAAAAGAACATAATCACCCCCCAAACATAACAGAGATTGAGGTTAGAGATGCTCTTGAAAGTATAAAAGAAGCAAGCACTAGTACTGATAAACAAACTACCCAAATACTAAAAGAACAACTATTAAAAGTACCTCAACATGCATCAGGACAATTACCGTCCATAGCTTCTTTAAAAAGAACTATTGCCAGACAAAAAAAAGCAACTACAAGTACTATACCTGCCCCTAAAACATTTGCAGAAGTAGTTATTCCACCAGAATTAAGCATTACTCACAGTAAAGAACCATTTATATTTTTTGATAACAAATGCCCAGATAAAAGAATAATTATGTTTGCTACTGCAAACAATTTACTTAAATTACAGCAATGTGACACCTGGATGATGGATGGAACTTTCAAAGTCTGTCCAAAACCATTTTACCAGCTGTACACAGTGCATGGATTGTACCAACATTCAAATATTCCATTCATCTATGCCCTATTACCAAATAAACAGCAAACTACCTACATAGATATACTCACTAAAATAAAAGAAGAAATCAATAATTATTTTCCTTCAAAAATAATTATTGATTTTGAAATAGCCATGATAAATGCTATACTGAAAAATTATCCACACACAGCAATTCAGGGTTGCTATTATCATTTTAACCAGAGTCTCTGGAGACATCTACAAAAATCAACCCTATGGGGCCGATTCCGATCTCGGCCGGTAGTGCTTCGAATCGGATTCGGATTTACCGGATCCGATTCGGAGCCCTGTTTCCCGACCGAATCGTACGCGGGTCCGGCCGAGCGAGTACGATGCAGGCACCCGCGAAATCTCCGACCGACTCGAACGCGGCCTCAACACGCTCCGACCGACTCGCATGGACACGACTCGCACCGCGCTATGGAGACGTATCCCGGCCGGGTAAGTACGATGCGCGCCGCGAGCAGTCCGACCGACTCGCGCCATCCGGCTCAAAAAAGCTGTCGGAGCCGGACTTTGGGGGTCCGCGTCGGACCCCCCTGTATGCGTAGGCGCGCGAGTCGCACACAGGGGGGACCCATGGGTCCCCCCTACCTGTGCATGTACGCCGCGATGCGCATGGATGCGTACACGCTGTAGGGGGCGCCCTTGTCCGCCTCGCACCCATTGAGTCAATGGGAGCCCGCTTACGCGTTGTACGACAGGCTCCCATTGACTTCAATGGGAGTCCGACCGACTCGAGTCCGATGGCATGCGTGCGCATCGTACTCGTTCGCTTGGACTGCCAGAGTCTGATTCGGTCGGAAATCTCTCCGGGTCCGGCTCGGTCGGAGAGATTTCCGGCCGGAATCGGAATCGGAATCGGCCCCTAAGTGTACAATATGCTACAGACAGTACTTTCGCCTACCAAATTAAAAAGCTAATAGCACTAGCATATGTACCTGTAACTGATGTAGCAGAGCACTACAATATTCTAATAGAGAGCCCCTATTACAAAAGGAACGAAGACAAAATAAGCCCACTAGTAGACTACTTTGAGGACACCTGGGTGGGAAGATTGCATAGATCAGGGCATAGAAGGCAACCTAAGTTCCACATTCCTTGGTGGAACGTGTACCTAAGTACCTTAAACAAAGAAGCTAAAACAAATAATAGTGTTGAAGGATGGCATAATGCCTTCCAAGCAACAACAAGCAGAGGTAAACCTACCCTACAAAAACTACTACAATCTATACAAAAAGAACAAAGCTATCAAGAATTACGGATGGAACAATATGTAACTCAAATATGTCCCAAATTAACTAAACAAACTAAAAAAATGTTTGAGCTACTGCAAAGTCAGGTTACCCTATACCCATCAACAAGAGGCCTAGATTACCTATCTCTAATAGCCAAAAGCATTTTATAAACTAAAGTTCCACAGCTATTATACATTTTTTCGTTCACAAAACAAACACTTTACACACATATATTAATATTATATTTTCACAAATATTACTTATTTGTGATGTATATTTTTTAAATAAAAAAATATATTTACAAATAAATAATATTTATCACAATATACTATAACACACTATTAATTTTAACCACATTTCCCACCCAATTAATTAAAAATAAATGGACTTAAGGTTTATGTAGCTGTAGAAGATGTATTCCAAAAAGTAATAATCCTTGCATCTATCTGTTAATCCATGTTAAAGTTTAAAAAAGCCCAAAAAAAAATGCAAAAATCCAACAGGTCCTATATAAATCCATCCTGGCGAAATCCAAATAACGGAAACCCTCAAAAACCCGAAAAAGATACAAAAATATAAAAATCACTCCAGGAAATACCGAAAAATAAAAGAAACTGTGATAATAATATTAGTTTAACAAACTAATACACAGTTCTTTTTTTAAAAAAAAAGGCGTCTGTGTCTCCAACGTAAAGTCGATTAAAATGAAGCTGCAAAAAAGATTGAAAGCATACCCACCCACACAAATACACCCAAATACATTCATTAAATACAATAACATAAATTTATATCAACAAAACAACACATATTTAGTCATATTATCGTCTGTCTACACTACGCCTCAAACACTAACTCACGACATCTCACTAAAATATAACTAACAAGTACAGCACACCAAAAACGCAACAACCTAACTATAAATACAATATATATGTCCTAACTACACTAAAACATAAGTATTAAGTTAGAAAAATAAGTAAAATTTCCCTTACCTTGCTCGACGCGACGCAGCTTCCAACCGCGAGCTTCTCCGATCCTCAATGACCCAAAATAACAGTACGCGGTTACAAAATAGTCCCTGTAAACTAAAAATGGCTGCTTAAATAAATGTTTAAAAAAGGAATAATGTTAAAAAAAGCATTATAGCAAAGTATAAATTTCACATATATTTTTCTTATGTTGTACACATTTTTCTCTATATTTAAAAATTATTATATATTGTATTATACTTTGTAAAGTTATAATAATAATTAATATAAAAATATGTTTATTATTATTATAATTGTATATGTTTTTTATAATGATATTAATTATAAAAAATACATATTAATTATGTAGAAATGTTAAAACTTACCTGTTTAAAAAAAAAAAATCATGCAATACAACAATGTAATAATTAATATTATTAATATTTTGTATACTAATAATATTAATTAAAAATGTATTTACATGTAATAAAGTGCTAATTATTTGTAAATGATAAACAATATTCACTACAGCATTATAATGTTACAATATTAAATAATAAATAAACATACAATGCTTTACTTTCTGTATATATATGCCAAAAATGGTTATATAATTTGTATAAATATATTACAATGTTACAACTCTTGTAAAATAATAACATAAAATTTTTTTCCTTAAAAAATTCAATTAACTAATAACTGTATGTAAAATAATTTATGTACCTTAAATAAAAATTGACATATTTTGTGTATTTTTAATAATTTCTATTCCATTCTATAAATAAAAGATTTTTTTTTCTCTTTCTACCTACTTATACAAAAATAAAATTTGTTTGAAAATAAAAAATGTCTAATTTATTTTTATATGTATATCTTATTATTAAATATTTTACTTAAATATATTAATTTGATAAATGTACCATTATAATTAACTATAAATAATCATATTGTTTTTTTACTAGTAAATTATAAACTATACATCAATTACACAATAAAAATTCATTATCACTGCACATAATAAAACACATTTATATTTCTTCACATATAAAAACACATACAGTAATTTTCCTACAACTCTTTATATAAAAAAAAATACACAGCAAATAACATATTTGTTATATAAATATTTTATATAAATTATAAATAATTCTAAAAATATATTTGTACAGAAACATACATCACTAACTATTCCCAATACATTTAAACAATATTCATTGAAGGTGGTAAACATAAACAATATATAATTTACTCTTCCCACTACACTTAGAATTAAGTAATAAAAAATACTAAACAGTAACCATATATAATTTACTATTCCCAATTCAGTATGCATTAAATAATAAAAACTGCTGTACATTAAACAAATTTAAATTACTATTCCCACTCCACTCAGTATTAATTCAGGGAAGGTGCTGGACACTAAACATATAACAATTACTATTCTCACTACAATAAATATTAAATCATAGAAGGTGGTACACATTAAACATATATAAACTACTATCCCCACTCCAGTCAGTATTAACTCAGGGAAAATGCTGTACATTAAACATATATAAATTACTATTCCCACTCCAGTCAAAATTAAGTCAGGGAAGGTGCTGGACATTAAACATATATAAATTACTATTCCCACTCCAGTAAATATTAACTCAGGGAAGGTGCTGGACATTAAACATATATAAATTACTATTCCCACTCCAGTCAGTATTAAGTCTCAGAAGGTGCTGGACATTAAACACATAAAAATTACTATTCCCACTGCAGTCAGTATTAAGTCAGGGGAGATGCTGGACACTAAGGGGTCGATTCCGATTCGGGCCGGAAAAAGCACCGACCGATTCGGAGCCGGAATTAATTCCGACCGACACGTACCTGTGGCGCCCGACACGCCAAGTACGATGCAAGGCGTGCAAAATCCGACCGACACGTACTGAACCCAAGCCGAACGACCAAGCCGCACGGAAAACAGCAATCCGGCCGGAAAAACACGCGAATCGAACCGACCGACACGCACCCGGAACAAATCCAACCGAAACGTACACGCGAACTCCAAACCGCAAAGTACGATGCAAGGCGCGAAAACCACGACCAAGTTGTACGGAGGACAAGCCGTACGACCGACACGCATACAAAACCGAGCCGAAGTAACACAAAACACCACGACCGACGCGTACGCAGCATAGAAAACTGCACAAACACAGCGTGAACGAAACGGAGAAGACCGTACGAGACAAATGCAGGCTCCGACTCGGTCACAAGAACGTTTCCAACATGCACAGAAAGTACTAAGGAAAAATACACAAAAAAAGGCCAAACAAGCAATTACAAAGCCAATAAATACTGGGGGGTGGGGACAGAGAACAAAGACACACCCACAACTCCACCCATATAAAGGACACAAATCCCAACCATGATCCTTTGCAAATGCTATTCTACTGCCAGCACTCAACAGACAGCAACCACACACCCACAGCTCATCCCTCACACAAGCCACACACCATCAGCACACCAACAAATAGTTACCTCACATACACCCAGCAAAACACACTCACACACCCTCACCTGCACACCAACACACACATCACTCACCATCACCACCCATCACCATGCCCCCCAAGAAGAATCACAAGTTCCTAGATTGTGAATTGGAAGTCCTGGTAGACGAGATCCTCAGGGTAGAGCCACAGCTGTTTGGCACACTGGTCCAACAGACACCCATCTCCCAGAAAACCAAGATGTGGGAGAGGATTATCAACAGGGTGAACGCACAATCACCATGTCTGCGCACAAAGACTGACATCCAGAACAGGTGGTATGACGTGCGCAGGAGGGTATGGGAGCTGCTCAAGAAGGACTACCTCCTGAGCCAATACACCGGCAGTGGCCCTCCCTCCAAGCCAGTATACCTCAGGCCCTGGGAGGAGAAGGTGCGGGCCATCCTTCCGCCAGTGAGCGTCTATGGACTAGAGAACATCCCAGAGCCTGGTGAGTACACAACAAATGTACACAATATTCTGCCACAATACACACACACATCACTGTCAAGGGGAGAGTCAAACCATGCACTCATAACAATTACACAGCAACCAGAACAGAATCATCCCAAAATGTGTATGTCAGTCAGATAAACACAACACATGCCATCTCAAAGTTACATTTAACCGTGTCATCACATGTACAAACACAACTACAACTACAGCTAGGCAGTGGCACAAATAGAACTAACAAACACATCCAGACATGTAGCCACCACTACAACACCAACACACAGTGAAGACCACTGAAAGAAAGGAATTCTGTGTATGCTGGGCAAGTCAGTGTAGCCAATAGCATCATGGGAGTCGTAGTCACAGATATTGCTCACCCCCACAACTGTCCCATCAACACCACCATGAACCATGCGCACATCACAGGGAGTGGAAAAGGACTCACAAGATGGCTGACACTGGCTACTGCTGTGGGGAGCACAAGGCCCTGCTGGCAACTGTGCAACAACCAACAGCAGGACACCACTGACTGACATCCTGAGAGACAACTTCCACTCCCTGCAATGGAAGCACGTTCCATGGTGGGATATCTGGCTGGGTGGGAAGGAGGACTTGCAGCACTGACCATAGTCACAAGCACCTCCCCTCACACACCCCCTCAACACATCCTCCACATAACCCACCTGGGAGAATGCAATGCCTCACATCCTAACTCAAGATCCCACAAAGAACCTCCACACTGGGTTATGTTGTGTGAAGCACAGGGACACTCTTTGGACTTTTAGCCAAACAACTGCCAGGACAACACTCCCAGCCATCCTGTCAGCACAGGCAGCCCACCCCACAGGGAAGCAGAGTCAAAAGGAAGGAAGCATGGGCATGCTGGGAAGGGGGTGGAGGCAATAGCATGATGGGAGTCGTAGGCACAGCTCTACATCCCCCACCACATGGCCCAGCAAGCTCACACTCACGCATGCACATCCCACAGAGAGTGGAAAGGCCCATCAAAGATGTCTGACACTGTTGCTGTGTCGTGGGGAGCACAAGGGCATGCTGGGAACTGCACACCAACCAACAGCAGGACACCACTGTCAGCCATCTTGCCAATGCTCTCACACCCACACACACTGAACTCCCCACAAAAGCAAGTAAGTATGGGAATGCTGGGAAGTGGGGTGGAGGCAATAGCATGATGGGAGTCATAGTCACAGACATAGCTCACCCCCACAACTGTCCCATCAACACCACCCTGAACCATGCTCACATCACAGGGAGTGGAAAACAACTGACAAGATGGCTGACACTGGCTACTGCTGTGGGGAGCACAAGGCCCTGCTGGCAACTGTGCAACAACCAACAGCAGGACACCACTGACTGACCTCCTGAAAGACAACTTTCACTCCCTGCAATGCAAGCACAGTCCATGGTGGGATAACTGACTGGCTGGGTGGGAAGGAGGGCCGGCTGTCAACCAAATACAACCAATGCAGACCATGTTCACACCCCAACAAATACATAGAAATGCCCAAATAATGCAGGACAATGTGCTACACCAATATCAACCCCTGACTGTGACAACTTAGGACAATGCAATGTACAGGCCCGCACCCAGAGGCACAGTCACAACTGTCAGGTGTGTCAACCATTGATGCCTGCAGAAACATTACATACATTGTGTGTGTCTCCCAAAAACAGGTGATGATGGGGACACAGCAGCAGACGCTGAGGAGTCCCAGTCCCAGACTCAAGAGGATACGGAGCTCACTGGTGTCGTACAGCCTCTGCCCTCCTCGGACGAAGAAGACCAACCTGGCACATCCGGTGCAAGTCAACATGCAGCACCAGCAGGACCACCAGCTGCAGCACCAGCAGGACCACCAGCTGCACCCCCTGCACCCACCCCTCCAACGACTGTCACCACAAATACCATCCCTGCCGACATGGACAGAACAAGGAGCACCACCAGCACAGGGACCCTGGACCAACGTGGGGCCATGGACACCACCACCACCACCAACCCCCAAGGTCTGTGCGTGCCACTGCACGCACTGCAAATGTCGGCAGGGGTGGTGGGAGACAGAGGTCGCTGCTTGCAGAGGTTGCTGGTGTGCATGATGACCCACAACTGGTACGCATAGCCGATGCGTACCAGTCCAGCACCGGAGATCTCAGCCAGGTAGTGGGGCTCCTCAGAGACATGAAACAGCAGCAGGCTGCCCATCATGCCCGCTTGGACTCACACATGTCCCGCGTGGAGTCCAAGTGGGACGCACTGCAAGAGATGACGGCGGTGCACAGGGACATATTACAATGCCTCCGCCAGATGAACAGCAACCAGTCCACAGCTCCCTGTGTGCCAACAACATCTGGTGCTGAACAAACTGCAACTGCCACAGGGAGGGAGGATGACTCTGGCGGAGAGTCCCCTGCACCGCAGCAGCCTGTACTTGAGGGCCCCCCCAAAGAAGAGGGGTCGTCCGAGGAGGGGCAAGTGAGAGGCCGATGGCCAAGTGCAACCCCCAGGAAGCCTGAACCTGTTCTGGATGTTCACCTTTGTGCACAAACTGTTCACCCTGTTGACGGCAACACAACTCCCACACATGACATGGGGAGTACAAGTTGGACCAATGTCTCAGACAACTGTGGCCCCGATACTGGGGATTTTGTCTACCAGGACTTTCAATTCACCTAGGAACTTCTGATTGCAATATATATGTACAGCACTAACCATCCTATGCACTATTCACACAAATGTATCACAATAAACACACTAATACACCATACTTACCTCTGTTGTGATTCCAACGTGGGTGCTGTCATGGGGATGATGAACTGCAAAATTACACTGTGTATGCGAACTGCAACAGCAAGTACAACACAGGCATGTGAGTAAAGGCAACGTGACACATATGAGGGAGACACACCACCAGGGCTACACAACACATACACACCTAGGCCATCTGACTCATTGCCTACACTGATGTTGCCAGGGAAGACGGTGCAATGCACAGACACCACACCTATTCCCAGTTGTAGTCAAGTAGCCCACAGGTGCAGTAAGCAAATGGCAGTCAAATGTGTGACCACAGACAACGCACATCACAAAGTGAAGCACAGGTTTATTACACAGTTGCAACATGTCGTAACCACTACAGATGCAAGGTAATCCCACCTGGCAGCGGGCACACAGTCAACAACTGTAGAAGGAAGGAAGTCCATGGGTGTGGCGCACATCACCTGTAGGGACACAACAGCTACCACCCTGGAAGTACAATCACGTCGTCGGTGGACACAGTTGACCAAACGAATCTGAAAGTACCCTGTGAAGGACAGAAATGACACACAGTCAAAAGCAATGGAGAACAGGACAGAACAGCAAAACTCATGCACAATACATGTTACAAGATACCCACCCAGAACCAAGTTAGCATGTCAACACTGTTGGGGAGTACAGACCACCTGTAAGCACACATCGCTACACACATCCAGTCAAGTAGCCCATGGACACACTCCAACAGCACCAGAGCACCACCTACACATATCATGCCAACTCACATCATTGACATGACACCTCAGGATACTCACATTCAGCTAAAGAAGTTGGTGATGAGCTGTGTGCGGACATCACCCTCATCATCATCATCATCACTGGCATCGTGGTCCAGGCCAGGATCCTCCACAGGTGGCGGATGTTGGTCATTGTCATCCTGGATGAGAGGCAACTCCTTCCGCACTGCCAGGTTGTGGAGCATGCAGCAGACGATGATAATCTTGCACACCTTCGCTGGGGCATATGGGAGGGACCCTCCTGTCTTGTCGAGGCAGCAGAAGCGGCTCTTCAGGAGACCAAATGTCCGCTCAATCATTCTCCTGGTCCGACCATGTGCCTCATTGTAGCGCATCTGGGCTGGTGTCACAGGGTTCCTGAGGGGTGTCAGCAACCACGGCATGTTGGGGTATCCCGAGTCACCTACGGACAGACAAGTGCACATTAGCTGACTTGGAAAAGTGGGCGGAATACTACAGATCAGATCACACACAATGGCACAAAGTCAGTACACACCGACAAGCCAGGCACGCTGGTTCTGCATCTGTGCCATCATCCTGGGGATGCGACTACTCCTCATCACAAAGGCATTGTGTGCTGAACCAGGGAAACGGGCACACACGTGTGTGATGGTCATATCTGCAAGACACACCACCAGTGCATTGACCGAGTGGTAGTGCTTGCGGTTACGGTAGGCCTGCTCCTGGGCCTGTGGTGGTACCAAAGCCACATGTGTCCCATCAATGGAGCCAATGACATGCGGCATCCTCCCCAGGGCATAGAAGTCACTCTTCACGTCAGTGAGTCGTTGCAGTCTAGGGAAATAGATGTACCGGTTCAGGAATAGCAACATTGCCTCCAAAACATCGCGGAGCACACGGCTCAACATGGTCTGTGACATCCCACCAGCAGTCGCCACAGTATGTTGGAAGGTACCGGTGGCAAAGAAGTGTAGGGCTGCCATCACCTTCACCTTGGGGGTCAGCGCTGTAGGATACGGCCGGCCAGGCTGCAAATGTGGGGCCAACTGCACTGCCAAATCCTCAATCAGCTGCCTGGTGAAGCGGTACCGTCGGATGCTGTCCCGTTCCACCATCGTTGCCAGGTCTGGGAATGGTCTATGGACAGCAGGAGCCCTGCAGTGCAGAGGAGAAGAAAGCAAGATTGTCAGTCACCCCACATATGCGGCATTGAACACACTCAATATCACATCATACATCATTATGAGGCACAACTACATGAAGTGTGCAGTTCCGTAAGGACATGTATGGTACATACATGGCCAACATCTGTCATCACGGTTCAACAAGTGGCATCAATAAGTCCCAGGTTGGCCCATTGGATATCATGAGGCCGTGTCACAGTTCCCATCTCCTGCTGCCGTGTCACAATCACCCCCCACAGTGACATGTGAGGACAGATGTGCCCCAGGCATCACAGCTCAACGACAGGTACATTCCCAGGGACCCTGTATTGCCACATGGACACTGGCATTACATGGAGTATCATGTATACACCACAGCAAAACAACCATGACCCCCACAGGTAGTGGTCCCACTTGCCACGGCAGGACAGACATGGACGTCTGTGACACACACACGCACAACATCAAAGTCCATGCACACACAACGTGGATGTGGAGACTGTCTCCCATTGTGCACATGAAATCAGAGACATTGTAAACACTACATGCACACAGACTGTGGAGGACCATCACTATTGTGCCACTGGGACACCCTGGCTCAAACATACCGTCCCACATGGGACTCACGGGGTATGTGACATGACATACACATACACCACCGTGAAATGTGACCATGGCACATGCACAGATATGAACAGTTGCACATCACAGTGGTCATGTACACGTAACACCCAGGATCCTGTCCCCATGAACACGTGCACAGCCTGGGGGTGGCTGCCCCCAGGTGACACCCACAGGACAACATGTACACCAACATACACACAATAGGAAATGCAGCCTTACATGCCTCATGATACAGTTTGGACAGGCTGTCGTGTTGTAGGTGTGCCCCTCACTCCCTGGGAGCTATCTGTGGCTGGCATATGTTCATCTAAGACAGGCATGGTGACATATGCCAGTCACTTGTACAGGGATGCGTTGAACAGCAATGGACCGATCGGTGCACCCGGCCGGCCCATTGCATTCAATGTGTGCGGGTACGCGTTGTACCCCTGTACGCGTTGAACAGCAATGGACCGATCGGTGCACCCGGCCGGCCCATTGCATTCAATGTGTGCGGGTACGCGTTGTACCCCTGTACGCGTTGTACCGCAATGGACCGATCGGTGCGCCCGGCCGGCCCATTGCATTCAATGTGTGCGGGTACGCGTTGTACCCCTGTACGCGTTGAACAGCAATGGACCGATCGGTGCACCCGGCCGGCCCATTGCATTCAATGTGTGCGGGTACGCGTTGTACCCTGTACGCGTTGTACCGCAATGGACCGATCGGTGCGCACCCATTGTCAATGGCATAGCCTGGCAACGGACGCGTTTTCGAAATTCGAACGAGTCGGTTGCTGGAAATTCAGTTGGTCACCCACAACAATGTTGCAAAATCATGTATGTCATGAAGTTGAAGATTTGAAGGATGCTGTGGGCGTGTATTGGTGCTGCTATTCCATGGATTGGCCAGATTCAGAAGATGCAAACGACTTGGACCTATCACTTTGGACACATGGGACAGTATCTGCCTCTGCAGCACATATATATTGCTGGCTGTTCCCCTGAGAGCTCACTTGCCTGCACTACATGCTCCAGGACGACATCTGCCACTGCACTGCTGCTGTCTCTGCCCCCTCTGGACCCTGCAATGGCACGTACTGTGGAGAGAGCCCCAGCCTTCAGCCTTGAGGAGAACCAGGCCCTGCTGGACAGCCTACTTCCACAGTACAGCAAGCTGTATGGGACACCAGGGGAGCAGGTGAGTGTTCTGTGCACTGCCTTTCTGAATGTGCATTTTGTCTGACTAGCAAGGCTGAAAGTCTGCACGCCACTGGCTAGCAGGCTCACTGAGTAGTTGTCACCCCCATAGTGTGTAGTGACATGCACTGGACAGGTATGGTGCAGTGACAGTGCATTTGAACATGGTTTTACTTCCCATGCAATGATACCATGTAGTGACTTCTGGCAAACTGTCCATGGGCAGCGTTGCACTGCCTGTGTACATCATGTGCCCCTGTGATTGAGACATGTATATACAACTGTGTCATGCACGGATATGTTGCATGTGTAGTTATGGCCTTTTCACTTTGTCATCCTGACAGGTTAATGCCCATCGGAAGCAGGAGATCTGGAAGGACATCGTCCGGGCTGTCCGGTCCGTGGGGGTCTACAAGCGCCGGATCCGCAACTGCCAGAAGAGGTGGCAGGACCTTCGGGGCTGGACCCGGAGGATTGCATGGGTCCAGCTGAAGCTGTCGCCTCCTCGCAGGAGGGGCGGAACACGGACCCTGACCCCCACATGCTCCAGATCCTGGCGGTGGTGTTTCCAGACCTGGATGGGCAGCTGAAGGCCAGACAGCAGCAAGGAGGGGGTGAGTCAAAGACTGCACTGTGAACTCTGTATTACATGCTATGTGCCCTCCTCTGGCCTGGTTAAACTGCCACAGTACAGCAGTCATGTTGTCCAGGAGCCATGTCCCTCTATTGTGCACTGCCCACTCCTCATCTGATACCCAGGTGTGGCCCTTACATTCAGGGAATTGTGTCACTTGGGACTGTGTCCTTGCAGTTTGCTTCACTCAAGGTGGGGGACAGCATCTGTTTCCCTGACTCTGTTGTGGGCATCATGGGTGGGTCCATTGTTCACACAACGCCTGTGTTCGGACATGTAATCTGCGTGTTGCTTTGTTATGCGGTCCACTTGCTGAGCTACCACATGTGCCTGGGGTATCTGGCACACACCCATGCAGCGGGTGGGAACAATGTTTGGGCCCCAGGAGTGTGCAGATTACGTGTGTCACACATACATAGCCAGCTATCCACTGTCCAGGGCTCATCCCTCATTCATGTGGGGCAGGACAGTCATGCCTACTCCAGCCCATCCAATACACCTGTACTCCCACTCCCGTGTATCAGCTGACACGTTGTGCGCAGTGATTTGACCCCTCAGGTGTCTGCCTCTGTGTCAGTGTGCTGTGGATTTGTTGCCAGGACTGCTGGGGTGTTTCTCGGTTGGGGCTCAGCATGCCACTGGAGATGTGACCATAGGAGACGATACTTATGTGTCACATAGGTGTTTGATCAGCTGCCCGTGCAGACTGGGGTATGCGAATGTGAAGTTCAGGCAGCTGTTTCCCATTCACAGCAGATTGTGAGGGGCTCAGGTTCAGAGGGTAGTGTCACAGGTCTCCCATATGTCCAATCGGTATGACCTGGACAGATGAGGGTTAAGATGATGTGTTGTGTGGGGGATGTACATGTGCACTTGTGCAGCTCCAGGACTTGCATTCCCCATGACCTACTATTGTGACACAGTGCAGAGTGTTGTTGTCTGGCTGCCAAGTCATACATCACTGAGACAGTGATGTATGACTTAGCAGTCATGCCTCCGCCATGGCATATGTCTACTTATTGGTGATCCTGCAGGGGAGTGACATGTGCTACATGCACACCATTGTGGCGATGGCTATCAGGACATGGGTGCATCATGGTGTCTGTCGCTGGTATGCATCACATGCATTTCCTATTTGACTCTGGGCATCCCTTTCATCCGGAAACCTGTACTGACTCAGTGGCAAGAGTTGTGATGTGTGCATGTCCACATGCTACACCGTGTCCTCTGCACTGTCCAACTACTGTGTAGGTGGTGCATGTGTCCACACTGGGGTGTTGCTATCCAACAGACACCAGACAGATGGGTGCAAGGCCATGTGGGATGTGAGTGCCATGGTTGGCATCAGACTGACAATTGGCTTCTCCTGTTCAGTTAGGGCACTTTTAGCAATGTTCAACTAATGATGCCAGGGCTTGCTCTGTAATGTGCTGTGCTCACAGTGGTGTGTGCGTTTGGTGCAGGTGACTGATGTCTGTCTGTTTCCCCATTGTTTGCAGATACATCCACGGCCACGGAAGGGGACAGCTCCACGGACCAGGAGGAGCCGGAGAGCCAGACTGGGTCAGCAGCCGAGGAGTGGTCGGAGGGACCCAGTGGCACGGAGGGCGAGGGGAGCCACACCGAGGAGTCCTCAGCAGCATCCACCTCAGCTGAGGACCACAGCGGCTCGGAGGATGACTCCCTTATGGAGGCGGGTGTCAGCAGCCACCACACCCCAGCTAGTGTTGCTGTCCCCGCCACCACCAGCACCACCACCGCCCTCCCATCCCCAGGTCCGTGGAGGCTCCCATGTTCGGGAGCGTGTCTCCTTTGGGCCAGGCACCGCACCCCCTGCCCCTGTGTCCCCTGCTGCCCTGAGTGAGGAGTCTGTGTACCTCCTTCGCCAGCTCCATGTAGGGCAGACAGCCATGCTGAGTGTCCTCCATGCGCACACCGCTCTGTTGACTCAGCTGGTGTCGTTCATGGAGGGCATCTCATCGGGCATGTCTGACCTACAGAGGGGCAATAGGTCCATGGACTCCTCCCTGACGGCAGCAGTGTCCCTCCTCAGACAGTCCCTCACCCCTCCTGCCTCTGCTCCATCCACACTCCCCAGCACCTTACCCGTCCCAAGCACACACACACCGGCACAGGCACACACCAGCACACACACGTCCAGCACACAGACACACACGCCACAAACAAAACGCACACGCACGCACAGTCAGGGGACTGAAACCAGACTCACAGGGGATGGGGCCCTGGAACACACACACGCATCCACGAGCACTGCGCAGTCCTCAGTTGCCTCTCCCTCCAAAGCACCCTCCCTTGCCTCACCTGCAACCCCAAAGACCCAGCGGCTCTTCCTCAGTGACCTCGGCCTCTTCCCCTCCGATCCAGCTGATACAGCATTCAGGGGGAAGAGGAAGCCCACCCACACGGAGCAGAGTGCCCCTCGCCCCCGGACACCCTCCCCCAGGCGCAGACAGACTGAGGCCCCCACCCGCAAGTCCCCCCGGAGTCGTAAGAGCAAGACCCCGCCGCCGCCCTGCAGCTCAGGCACCAGGTCTCCTTCCTCCATCCCTCAGGCCCCCACTCCACAGGTGCCCCCACCACACCCTGCCCCAGGTTCCCCCACCCACAGATATACCATCCCCAAGAAGATCCGGCCTTCTCCCCTGCCACTTGCTCTCCCGGCACCACACCCCCCGCTGCGCTTGTCTGTGCCACTGATGTGGTGAGGGTGTCCTCCCCCTCTGTCCAGCCCACCTTGCCTGTTCCCCATTCTCCTCCCCTGGTGGTAGGCACTGCAGTGGAGTCCACTACCACCCTGTCTGACTTGGGCACTGCAGTGGCGGACCTGTCCACTCCATCTGCAGGGTCCACTGCAGTTGTGCCGGCACCCACAACATCTGAGTCATGCCCCCAGTTGTGCCGGCACACACTATGTCAGACACCTCCACTGCAGTTGTCAGTGGCTCTCCAGCACCCACCACCCCTTCCCTGCCTCCTCCTGGTGAGCCCTGATCCTGTCCCTGCGGTGCCTGGCCTGCCCCCGGTTGCCCCTCCTAGTGGATTGTCCCTGGTTTTGTGCAGTGCAGGCATGCGTAGGGTGACATCTGCCACTGTCACCCTGTTTGGACTTTGACAATGGACTGGCCATTGGCCTTTGTGTTTTTTCTGGACTTTCACTTTTAAACACACATATGCTGAATAAAGCAACTTTCTGTTCTCTAGTGCTTATGCTTCTGATGTACATGTTGTTGATGATGCTAACCATGCCCTTGCTGCAGTGATGGTGATATTTGGTCTCATGATAATGTAGTGTTACTGTGCAGGAACACATGTGGTCCAGGGGAATGTGTCCTATCCTGTGGTGTATCCATGTCATCCATAGCAGCATCTGAGGGTGTCATGTGTTCAGTATTTGGCAATGGGATTTCCTACTTACATTAGCAATTTCACATCTGTGGCTTCCACCCCTGCACATCTGTTGTGCCTGCCATTGTTCAATTCGTCTACTTCCCTGACCGTGTGGCCATCTCCACTGGACATGCAGGTTTGGGCATCAATGGGGAAGGACTCATCTGTGTTGTCAGTGCAACATTGCTATACAAGTATGTTGGATCTGTGCTGATGATTTCGTTGGCACTTCCATGACCAGGCTGATGTGACGGGAGCCTTCATTTGGTGCTAATTGTTGATTGTGTGACCAAGTGCTCAGCTGACATGATGGGGCCCTACTGAGGCAACATATGGCACAGCTTTCCTCACACAGGAGTGGAGTCCCCTCATGGCAGTGTGTACTCCTGTGACATTGCCTGCGCCCAAGGTGTGTGTTGTATGAGCATGTCTGTGTGTTCACTTCCGTTTTGCTGTGCATGCTGTGATCCCTAGTGTTGTACCTGTTTGTGATGCTTGCTGAGTTGACCTATGTTCCCCCAAAGTCTTCTCCCTGGGTTCTCTGTGATGTGGGTGCATGGCACATTACTGGTCATCAGGGTGTCACCCATAGGTGTGTTTGCTGTCAGGGCTGAGTTTGTGTGCAGACGCAGATGGGTCACAGTCAGGTTTCCCCTTGGCACTTGTTGTTTGCACCTGTCATGTGATTTCCAGTTTGTGTTATCTTTCAGTGATTGTGACACGTTGTGTGTGTGACTGCTGGCACTCCTCAGGGTCCGGGCTGCAATGTTGGTTGTTGTCTATGTGTGTTCTTTGTAGGTGACCTTGGCTTCTTCATTGGTGTGTGACTGTGGCTGGGATCCCATTGGTTGGTGTGGTATTGCCGTCATGTCCATGTACAGCATAGTGTGCAGTGTGTCAGACATTCAGGAGTCTTGTTGAGTGGCCATGTGTGATGTGTTTCTGCACCTTGGTTCCCACCCACCACCCTGGAATTGTCATGGGTGCATGTGCAATGTCACCAGTGCATGTGTGCTTCACTGCTGCACATTGTTGGAGGTCGAGGTGTGTGGTGTTGAGTGTGTGCAGATGAGAGTTGTTGCCCGGCTAGACCCCTGCCTCCATGTTGGCCTTGGCTTACTGGCCGTGCTGATTGATTAGTGCTTGTGTAGGTGTGATGGTAGTTTGTTGCTCAGGACACATGACTGTGGTTCATAGTGTGAACGACATTTAGCTTTGTCATCACAGTGGGATTGTAATGCAGCCCAGGGTCACCACATTGTGGGGGCCCTGGGGGTAGTGCTGTGGTGTGTCTGTGTCTTGCTGTGTCAGTTGCTGTTCCTACGTGCCTGTGTGACATGTGTGATTTGTGCTCCCTCTCATCTGACAATGCCTGATTGCCCACATAGGGGATTTGGATCCATGAGTTACCTTTGTGTGGCACTGTATGCACATCTGTATAATTGGTATTCAGGACTCCTCATGTGTTGTGTGGTTGCCTGGGGACACTGGCACCCCCCTCACCTGTTGTGTTTGATGTGCAGTGTTGGTCTGCCTGTTTGTGTTTGTGCATCTGCACCACTGCATTGGCATATCTTAGGTGTGCCATTGGCTGTATGTAGTTTGGTGGGTTTCCCCTGCTGTCCCTGGGACTCCTAGGTCATCAGTCAGCACAATGATCATGGTTTGTGTGTCCCATTGCTGCCATGGTATGGTATCTGTTCACCTCACATCTACAGTCTCCACAGGGTATCTGCATTTGTGTGCCCATTGGTGCAAACATGTGGGTCTGCATTCTGATGGTCACTTCTGTCATTGATGAATGTTGACAGTGTCAGCCCCCATGGGTATTGTTTGTCTGCACATGGCCAAAGGTATGTCTTATTTGCACTGCAGTATTTGCCTCCCCCAATCTATGTTGCAATGGGACACATGCACTACTTTGCCACTGATGTGTTTTATGTTCTGTGACCAGGAATCATCATGCAGTTTGGCAGTTGCAGCTTTTTCTTTGTCAACACTTACATTTTGGTCACTGTGATGATGGGGGTTTGGACCCCATTGCCACACTGTTCAAAATGTGCTTCAGCTATGGACCCCACACTTACATTTTGGTCACTGTGATGATGGGGGTTTGGACCCCATTGCCACAATGTTCAAAATGTGCTTCAGATATGGACCCCACACTTACATTTTGGTCACTGTGATGATGGGGGTTTGGACCCCATTGCCACACTGTTCAAAATGTGCTTCAGCTATGGACCCCACACTTACCTTTTGGTCACTGTGATGATGGGGGTTTGGACCCCATTGCCACACTGTTCAAAATGTGCTTCAGCTATGGACCCCACACTTACCTTTTGGTCACTGTGATGATGGGGGTTTGGACCCCATTGCCACAATGTTCAAAATGTGCTTCAGCTATGGACCCCACACTTACATTTTGGTCACTGTGATGATGGGGGTTTGGACCCCATTGCCACAATGGTCATGGCCTGCTTGCATTGTGGGGGCCACACACATATATGTGTGGCACATGTGATAGGGGGTCACATTGTATGTTCAAAGTCATGTTCAGTGTTGTAGGCATTTGACACAGTCTACACACGCTTGGCATGGTGTTGGAGGGATGTCTTTTTCTTGCATTCCCTAGGTTGTGGTGTGCTGGTTGTGTCATGCATTGTCCATCCTATGAGTGGGGGTGGTGTTGGTGGTAGGCATCCAGCCCCCCATGGGTAGAGGTGGTAGTAGTGACAGGCATCCAGCCCCCCCTGGGTAAGGGTGGTAGTAGTGGTAGGCATCCAGCCCCCCCTGGCTAAGGGTGGTAGTGGTGGTGGGCATCTGGCACCCCCATGGCTAAGGGTGGTAGTAGTGGTAGGCATCCAGCCCCCCCTGGGTAACGGTGGTAGTAGTGGTAGGCATCCAGCCCCCCTGGGTAAGGGTGGTAGTGGTGGTGGGCATCTGGCACCCCCCTGGCTAAGGGTGGTAGTAGTGGTAGGCATCCAGCCCCATCTGGGTAAGGGTGGTAGTTGTGGTAGGCATCCAGCCCCCCTGGGTAAGGGTGGTAGTAGTGGTGGGCATCCAGCCCCCCCTGGGTAAGGGTGGTAGTGGTGGTAGGCATCCAGCCCCCTGGGTAAGGGTGGTAGTGGTGGTGGGCATCTGGCACCCCCTGGCTAAGGGTGGTAGTAGTGGTAGGCATCCAGCCCCCTGGCTTAGGGTGATAGTAGTGGTAGGCATCCAGCCCCCCTGGGTAAGGGTGGTAGTAGTGGTAGGCATCCAGCCCCCTGGGTAAGGGTGGTAGTGGGCATCTGGCACCCCCTGGCTAAGGGTGGTGGTAGTGGTAGGCATCCAGCCCCCTGGCTTAGGGTGATAGTAGTGGTAGGCATCCAGCCCCCCTGGGTAAGGGTGGTAGTAGTGGTAGGCAGCCAGCCCCCTGGGTAAGGGTGGTAGTGGTGGTGGGCATCTGGCACCCCCTGGCTAAGGGTGGTAGTAGTGGTAGGCATCCAGCCCCCCTGGGGAAGGGTGGTAGTGGTGGTGGGCATCTGGCACCCCCATGGCTAAGGGTGGTAGTAGTGGTAGGCATCCAGCCCCCTGGCTTAGGGTGATAGTAGTGGTAGGCATCCAGCCCCCTGGGTAAGGGTGGTAGTAGTGGTAGGCATCCAGCCCCCTGGGTAAGGGTGGTAGTGGTGGTGGGCATCTGGCACCCCCTGGCTAAGGGTGGTAGTAGTGGTAGGCATCCAGCCCCCTGGGTAAGGGTGGTAGTGGTGGTGGGCATCTGGCACCCCCATGGCTAAGGGTGGTAGTAGTGGTAGGCATCCAGCCCCCTGGCTTAGGGTGATAGTAGTGGTAGGCATCCAGCCCCCTGGCTTAGGGTGGTAGTAGTGGTAGGCATCCAGCCCCCTGGGTAAGGGTGGTAGTAGTGGTAGGCATCCAGCCCCCTGGGTAAGGGTGGTAGTGGTGGTGGGCATCTGGCACCCCCTGGCTAAGGGTGGTAGTAGTGGTAGGCATCCAGCCCCCTGGCTTAGGGTGATAGTAGTGGTAGGCATCCAGCCCCCCTGGGTAAGGGTGGTAGTAGTGGTAGGCATCCAGCCCCCTGGGTAAGGGTGGTGGTGGGCATCTGGCACCCCCCTGGGTAAGGGTGGTAGTAGTGGTAGGCATCCAGCCCCCCCTGGGTAAGGGTGGTAGTGGTGGTGGGCATCTGGCACCCCCATGGCTAAGGGTGGTAGTAGTGGTAGGCATCCAGCCCCCTGGCTTAGGGTGATAGTAGTGGTAGGCATCCAGCCCCCTGGGTAAGGGTGGTAGTAGTGGTAGGCATCCAGCCCCCTGGGTAAGGGTGGTAGTGGTGGTGGGCATCTGGCACCCCCTGGCTAAGGGTGGTAGTAGTGGTAGGCATCCAGCCCCCCCTGGGTAAGGGTGGTAGTTGTGGTAGGCATCCAGCCCCCCTGAATAAGGGTGGTAGTAGTGGTGGGCCTCCAGCCCCCCCTGGGTAAGGGTGGTAGTAGTGGTAGGCATCCAGCCCCCCTGGGTAAGGGTGGTAGTGGTGGTGGGCATCTGGCACCCCCCTGGCTAAGGGTGGTAGTAGTGTTAGGCATCCAGCCCCCCCTGGGTAAGGGTGGTAGTGGTGGTGGGCATCTGGCACCCCCCTGGCTAAGGGTGGTAGTAGTGGTTGGCATCCGGCCCCCCCTGGGTAGGGGTGGTGGTGGTGGTGCGCATCCAGGCCCCTGTGTGCATATGTGGCATTGGTGATGGGCATCCCGCCCCTATGGTGCTGCTGTTGCGAATAAATTCTGCATCCCTCTGTGTGTGTGTGATGTGTCGTGTACGTGTTATATGTGTTTTGTGGTTGGTGTCTGACTTACCTTCTGCGCCGTACGCGTCCGTGCCTGTTCCGGTAGTAAATGTAGAATATTGGTAGGATCGGGACGAAGGGATTCATGGTTGGTTCGTGTCGTTCGTCTTTCTCGTTGCTTCGCGTCGTCCTCGCCGCTGGCGTGTTCGCCTCGTAGCCGTGGATCGTGTTGTGGCGCGAATCGGAGCTTATGTGCGCCTCTCCCGGATGCTTTGACGTGCCGTGCGTAGCGACGGGTTCGGCGCGTACGGAAAGCGCATCGTACTTGTTCGGCCGGACGGGGCTGCATTTTCCCTTCCGTGCGACTCGATTCTGCGTTTCCGGATTCGCCTCGGTCGGGGAACAGGACCTGGATTGGGTGAGTACGACTCGGCCGGATTCTGTGCTGTTGTGCGCATCGTACTTACTCGTTCGGTATGCTGTACGGATCGGTCGGGAAACAGGCATTCGCATGGCTTTTTTCCCGACCGAATGGTATTGGGTGCGCCTCCGACCGAGATCGGAATCGGCCCCTAAACATATAAAATTACTATTCCCACTCCAGTCAGTATTAAGTCAGGGAAGATGCTGGACACTAAACATATAAAATTACTATTCCCACTCCAGTCAAAATTAAGTCAGGGAAGGTGCTGGACATTAAACATATATAAATTACTATTCCCACTCCAGTCAAAATTAAGTCAGGGAAGGGGCTGGACATTAAACATATATAAATTACTATTCCCACTCCAGTCAGTATTAACTCAGGGAAGGTGCTGGACATTAAACATATATAAATTACTATTCCCACTCCAGTAAATATTAACTCAGGGAAGGTGCTGGACATTAAACATATATAAATTACTATTCCCACTCCAGTCAGTATTAAGTCTGGGAAGGTGCTGGACATTAAACACATAAAAATTACTATTCCCACTCCAGTCAGTATTAACTCAGGGAAGATGCTGGACACTAAGGGGTCGATTCCGATTCGGGCCGGAAATTTCACCGACCGAGCCGGACCCGGAGAGATTTCCGACCGAATCGGACCCGTGCAGTCCGACCGAACGAGTACGATGCGTCCGTATGTTATCGGACTCGAGTCGGTCGGACTCCCATTGAAGTCAATGGGAGCCGGTCGTACAACGCGTACGCGGGCTCCCATTGACTCAATGGGTGCGAGTCGGACAAGTGCGCCCCTACAGCGGGTACACGGCGAAGCGATTCGCGCCGTACACGCACAGGTAGGGGGACCCATGGGTCCCCCTGTGTGCGACTCGCGCGGCTACGAGCACAGGGGGTCCGACACGGACCCCCAAAGTACGGCTCCGACAACTCTTTCGAGACGGAATGCGCGGCTCGGTCGGACTGCTCGCGGCGCGCATCGTACTTACCCGGCCGGGGAACGTCTCCATTGCGCAGTGCGAGTCGAGTCCGAGCGAGTCGGTCGGTGCGGTTCGAGCCAGGAACGAGTCGGTCGGAGCGGTCGGGACGCCCGGACGAGTCGGTCGGCGACTCGCATCGTACTCGCTCGGCCGGACCCGCGTACGGTTCGGTCGGGAAACAGGGCTCCGAATCGGATCCGGTAAAGCCGAATCCGATTCGGAGCCCTACCGGCCGAGATCGGAATCGGCCCCTAAACATATAAAATTACTATTCCCACTCCAGTCAGTATTAAGTCAGGGAAAATGCTGGACACTAAACATATAAAATTACTATTCCCACTCCAGTCAGTATTAAGTCAGGGAAGATGCTGGACACTAAACATATAAAATTACTATTCCCACTCCAGTCAGTATTAAGTCAGGGAAGATGCTGGACACTAAACATATAAAATTACTATTCCCACTCCAGTCAAAATTAAGTCAGGGAAGGTGCTGGACATTAAACATATATAAATTACTACTCCCACTCCAATAAGTATTAACTCAGAGAAGGTGCCAGACATTAAACATATATAAATTACTATTCCCACTCCAGTCAGTATTAAGTCATGGAAAAGGCTGGACATTAAACACATAAGAATTATTATTCCCACTCTAGTCAGTATTAAGTCATGGAAGGTGCTGGACATTAAACACATAAAAATTACTATTCCCACTCCAGTCAATATTAAGTCAGATAAGATGGTGGACACTAAACATATATAAATTACTATTCCCACTCCAGTCAGTATTAAGTCAAGAAGATGCTGGACACTAAGGGGCCGATTCCGATTCGGGCCGGAAATCTCTCCGACCGAGCCGGACCCGGAGAGATTTCCGACCGAATCGGACCCGTGCAGCCCGACCGAACGAGTACGATGCGCACGTATGCCATCGGACTCGAGTCGGTCGGACTCGCATTGAAGTCAATGGGAGCCTGTCGTACAACGCGTACGCGGGCTCCCATTGACTCAATGGGTGCGAGGTGGACAAGGGCGCCCCCTACAGCGTGTACGCGGCGAAGCGACTCGCGCCGTACACGCACAGGTAGGAGGGACCCATGGGTCCCCCCTGTGTGCGACTCGCGCGGCTACGTGTACAGGGGGGGTCCGACACGGACCTCCAAAGTACGGCTCCGACTGCTCTTTGGAGCCGGAGTGCGCGGCTCGGTCGGACTGCTCGCGGCGCGCATCGTACTTACCCGGCCGGGGAACGTCTCCATTGCGCGGTGCGAGTCGAGTCCGAGCGAGTCGGTCGGTGCGGTTAGACCCGGGAACGAGTCGGTCGGAGCGGTCGGGACACCCAGACGAGTCGGTCGGCGATTTCGCATCGTACTCGCTCGCCCAGACGCGCGTACGAATCGGTCGGGCAATAGGGCTCCGAATCGGATCCGGTTAAGCCGAATCCGATTCGGAGCCCTACCGGCCGAGATCGGAATCGGCCCCTTAATATATATTTTTTACAATTTTAACAACCTCACCATTTTCCCCTAATAACCCAACATCCCAGTACTAAAAACAACCTATAATTTCTATTTTTAATTAACTTTATTTCTTCAAATTAATTTCAATTTTTTAAATTTCAATTTAATAATTAATTTTAAAATAATATTTAAATAACACTCCCCACCCTTATCCCCTAATAACACAACATCATACTTCTAAAAAAAAAAAAATCCTTTTTATAATTTCACTTTCTAATTTTTTTAATTTTCTATTTAAAGTTTTGTATTTAAATATATCAATTCATATAACTAATTTTAAAACACTGCCCAACTTTCTCCCCTAATAACACAATATCCCACTCTAAAAACAAAAAATTATTTTTAAATTTAAATTTCATATTTTAAATTATTTCCAAAATTCGAAATTTTCATTTCATATATCAATTTTATACTAATATTTTTAAAATACTACCCACCCTTATCCCCTATTAACGCAACATCCCACTCCTAAAAGAAAACATACTTTTTATATTTTTATTCTAAATTTCGTTTTTGTAAATAATTTCTAATTTTAAATAAATTTAGTTAATATGTAAATTTTATCCTAGTATTTTTAATACACTACCCACCCTTATCCCCTAATAACTCAACATCCCGCTCCTAAAAACAAAAATTACTTTATATTTTTTATATAATTTCCTTTTTTCAAATTAATTTCTAATTTACAAAATATTAAATTATTAGCTAAATTTAAACTAATATTTTTAAAATACTCCACACCCTTATCCCCTAATAACCCAATATCCCGCTCCTAAAACAAAACATATATTTTATATTTTTAATATAAATTTCGTTTTTTAAATAATTTCTAATTTAATTTTTTTTTTATTAATATCTAAATTTACACTAATATTTTTAAAATACTCCCACCCTTATCCCCTAATAACCAAACATCCCGCTCCTAAAACATATGTTACAAAAAAATGTTTTATACAATTTCAAACTAATATTCTAACAATTAAAAGAATACAAAATTAATAGCAATACAAAATATTTAAATATTAACTAAAAAATGATATTTTACATTTTCTATATTTTTTTGTCGATATTTTTTACAACACTAACAATTCGATATTATCTACTGACGATATTACTTATTCGATATTTTATACTTCGATATTTTTTAAATAAAAAATAAATCGATATTTTTGACTACGATATTCATGTATTCGATATTATGAGACATTCGATATTACAACTTCGATATTACTTCAATTCGATATTTGCAATTCGATATTATGTCTATTCACCCTGAAGAGGCATTGGTGAGTGACCCTAAGAGGAGTGGCTCGGGTGTCTTCCAACCCAGAGTGGTGGGAGAGGTTTAGTGTAGCCCAGCTAGGTCCCAGTGTAGTGGGAGGGGTGTAGGGGCTCACGTCCTGTCTCTGCGGAGAAGGAGTGAGTGTGGGACTGCGTGTCCCAAGGTGCCCAAAACCCAGTCTCAGGGCCTGGAGGGTTCCTTAAGGGAACACCAGGTTGGGGGCCTAGACTGTACTGGTAGGCCATTTGAGGGGGATCTCCCAGGGTCTAGAGAACCTGGAGCGTCTGTAAATGGAGCTCCAGTGGTTCTGGTGTCTGGCAGTGCCGCTCCAGTTGGGAGGGTGCAGAAGTCCAGATTGAGAGGTGAGAGGGGGATGTGTTCCCCAGTGGGAGAGCCAGTGGGTCAGGGGCCAGCCAGAAGGGCTGAGCCTCCTAGGAGTGACCATGGTGACACCACTTCTGTTTTGGGGGGTCTTCACGCACTGTCAGGTGGACAGGGGTCGGGAGATCAGCGCCAGGCAGACTGTCACACAACACATGAGAGATGTGTTACCCTCTGGGGGGGGCATGCGTGCTCCCCAGGAAGTCCTGGTGCGCCAGGCATATTCTTACACAACTCTAGAGGAGTGTGTTTCCCTTGGGGGGGGTTGGTGTACCCCACGGAAGTCCTGGGTTGCCAGGCACAGGTCCAGCCTAAGGGTACAGACCCTGGGTTGGAGGGCCAGGTTCAGGGTGTCCCCCCTGACCTGGAGGAAGGGGCAGCTGCTAACAGTGCCCCTAGCAGTTTGTCTTCTGGGGGTACCGCTCCTGATGGGAGGGGGCAGTACTCTGGAAGGGGGTGCAGAGGGAGGGAGTCCTCGCCTCTGACCCCGGTTCAACTGGAGGGTTTAGACCCTACGTTGGAGGGCCAGGTTCGGGGTGTCCCCCCTGACCTGGAAGCCCAGTTGCAGGATAGAACCCCTGAACTGGTGGGCGAATTGTGCAGGACACCTGCTACAGGCACCCTGACAATTCTGGAAGGGGGTACCGCTCCAGGTGGGAGGGTACAGAGCCCCAAGGAGGAGGACCGGGTGTGGGAAAGCCCACCCCAGTCTCCAGTCCAGCCGCCGGGTACAGGCCCGGGGCTGGTAGGTCAGTGTCAGGATGTCATACCTGACAGGAGGGAGAGTGGACAAAGGGTGCCAAGCACCTGGGGCTACTGCCCCCCGCTCTCTGACGCCACAGAGGTTTGAGAGCCCTTAGAGGCATAAGGCCTGGGTCTCATCCCTGACCACTGTCAGTGGCCACTGTGGCTTGCTGTCTGTCTGTTGGGACACACCTGTGAGCAAGTTAAGGTTAGGTGCTGCACAGGTGGTGTCCACAGGTGAGGAGAAGGGTTCCCCATGGATTAGCTTGGTGGGCCCTGAGAGTATGGACAGAGGGATTCCAATAGGTTCAGATTGGCGTAGAACTGGAGTATGCCCCTGCAGTTGCGGGCCAGGTCCAGGTTCTATCGCCCAAAGCAGGGAAGCCCATCAAGGTAGTGATTGGTCTACCCTGCGTTTTGGCTGGAAGGGGTTGTGTTGGACTTGGCTCTTTTTGAAGGGTCATCCCTGAACTTTTGCCTTCCTCCTGTATTTTTTCTGACCTGTTGTTGGCTGTTTTATGACTCTGGGCACTTTACCACTGCTGATCAGTGCTAAAGTGCATATGCTCTCTGTTATAAATTGATGTATGGATTAGTGACTCCATGTTTGGCCTATTTGATTCACTGTCAGACCCTAGTACAGTGCACTGGTTGTGCCCAGGGCTTGTGACTCAAATGCTGCTGGTGGGCTTGCAGCACTGGTTGTGCCACCCACAGAAGCAGCCTGTAAAGTGTGTCTCAGGTCTGCCATTGCAGAGCCTGTGTGCAGTCTGGTACTGCCATGTTGACTGGGCAAGTGCACCCACTTGCCAGTCCCTAAACCTTCCCATTTCTTCATATCAGACACCCCTATGGTAGGCCCAAGGGCAGGGTGTATTGTAAGTATAAGGTAGGACATGCCCTGATGTGTGTGGCATGTCCTGATAGTGAATTACAGCCATTTTAGTTTTTTACTATTGCAAGGCTACCTGTTCCCCATAGGCCAGAATGGGCAGTTTGATTATTACATCTTATAATCTTAACTGACCCAGGGAACATGGTAGAAAAACGAATTTAGTATGCCTGAACTCAGAATGATAAAATACATCTTTTAGTGAAGTTGGTTTTAACATTCTGTGTTTGAAAATACCACTTTTAGAAAGTAGGTATTTTCTTGCCTAACTATCCAAGCCTGCCTCTGCTAGGTTGTGTATTCCTTGTCTGGGTTTGTGAGTGACAGGGGCTGGGGGATGCCAGGAGACAGGGTGAGTCAGCACAGGGCTGAATAGAGAGATCTGCATGGAGATGGGTGGGAGGAGTTGCACCTGGGACCTGAATAGGGCTGGGCCTTCCCTCCACAATGCTGGCTCCACCTCCTTTGGTGTGTCCGATGTCCCTGGCCTACACTGTGAAAGGAAAGAAGGAGTCTTGTCAACAGAGTGCTCCAGGACTGACCAGAACTGGTTTGGACTAGCCAAAGGCCACTCTGCCTTCAGAGAACAAAGGGAAAATGAGTATAAAAGTGGGGACCCAAACCCCAGAACTTTAGATCAGATCACTTTGGGAAAAAAGAAGAAACCTTTGCTGAGGAGAGGAACCAGAGAAACTGAGGAAGAGACTATCCCTAAGCTGAGTGCTGTTTGGGGGATTGGCCTGCAGTGGTTGCCTGACTGCCAAAGAAAGGAGAAAGGAACTTCGTGTGTACTTTCATCAACTTGTAAAAGATCTCCAAGGGCTTGAGAGAAGAGCTTGCCTCCTGCTGAAGTCTCAGGGACAACAGACTTCACCAACCAGCTCCCCAAGAGTCTTTCTGGAAAGTGCCTGCTGCTGTGCTGGACTTTCTGAGGGACTGCGTGTCGCAAGGAGCTGGAAGCGCGACTCACGAAGAAGAAGCGCCGCCGTCGCAGCCGAAGCGCCTCGCATCGCCGAAGAAAAGGATCGACGTCGCATCAGACGCCGCCGCATCAACGGAGAAGAGTGTCGCCGCCGCTGCCGCTGTCGCATCATTGCCGAAGCGCCTGGAAGCGTGTCGCAGGGCCTGTCGCGGCTCAGAAGAATCGTTGAGTCGCCGCACGGCCGTCGCATCGTTGCCAAAGCGCCTCGCATCGCCGGAGAAGAGGATCGACGTCGCATCAGACGCCGCCGCATCACCAGGAAGCGTGTCGCAGGGCCTGTCGCGGCTCAGAAGAATCGTTGAGTCGCCGCACGGCCGTCGGGCGTGCACGCATCGTGTCGCATCAAGAAGAAGACGCCATCTTTGTTTCATTGCACCGGATCTTCATCGCATCACAGCGTTGCTGGTCGCATCGCCACGGAAGCGCAGTAAGAAACCGACGCATCACCTCCCCACGCCGAGAAGAACCGCCGCATCCCCTACGCATCAGTAGGGACCCGACACATCACCGTTCTTGCGTGTAAGGAACCGACACATCACCTTCCCTGCAACACTTTCGTTGTATAGCGTTACGCATCCAAAGGTACATTGAACTCAAAGTGTCGCATTTACCATCTAAAGAGAACTGAGCTAATTCTACCATTTTTGAAGTACAGTATTGTGGATTTTTGTCGTTTGTGGTCTTGTGTTAAATCTATATAAAAGATACTTATTTTTAATATACAACTGGTGTGGTGTCCATCTGTAGTGTTGTCACTTGATTACTGTATGTGTTCACAAATGCTTTACACACTGCCTCTGAGATAAGCCTGTCTGCTCGTGCCAAGCTACCAAGGGGGTGAGCAGGGGTTATTTTAGGAGTGTACCCCCTTACCCTGACTAGACGCAAGGGTCCCTATTTGGTCAAAGGTCCCTACCTCTGCCAACTAGAGACCCCCAAATCTAACAAGGGTGGTATGTGATGTGCACCTGTTTCAATAAAAGCGGCCTTTTTCTCCCAAAGATGTGTCAGTGGTCTGTGCTGTGTCTCTCTCACCCAATGAAAATAAATGTGAAATCTTCGATAGAACTGGCATAGCTGAAGATCCTTGCCTACTGGCACCACTAGATGACATCAGAGTAGTAGGTGTAGGACAGAGCACAGGGAGGCATGCGGGGGGTGCAGGGAAGAGCAAGTGTCTTTTAAACAAAATGAGCGGGACGAGAAATGGGACAGAAGGGAGAGCAAACAGAGAGAGGGAGAGAAAATAGTTCTTCATGCACTGCAATATTAGGATGAGAGAAGTGAAGGGATTCAATTCATCCAATCAAAAGATGTTGAGATCAAATGCTCTTTGGACAGGACAAACCAAAGAATAGGGAGGAAAGCCATTGAATCAGGAACAGGGAATCGAGATGGACAAAAAGCCACTGAAACATGAGCAACAGGTGGGCCCAAAACCCATTCTAAGTAATATAATAGGTCTGCAACAGACACTTAAAGAAGTTTGTAAAAGAGACCTAGAAATTCTGATTAGAAATGTTGATTCAGCTGTCATTGCCAGCCAGGTTTCAAAATAGCAATTCATAAACTTGTATAAATCATTATCATTACACCTTGCTAACAACATTCTACTGAAGCAAACTTTTACAAGAAAAATGTAGATTCCTACGATGTCCAGCCCTCGAGTTGACTGTTCTGTTAATTTTAATGTAAGAGGGTTCCCCTAATGGCAATATGGCATCACTATCCTCAAAACATAACCACTACTGGAAGAGCTACTCATGCCTGGTGTGGGCAACCTTAGAGATCGGTCAACAGCAATAATTCCTTGTGTTCACCCAACTACACACTGCCTCATAGAGCATCGCAGTTGCTGGTTCCACCCCAAACAACTGCACCAGTCTCTCCCAAAAATCTATGATGTGAGCATAAAATGCGGACTAAAAGGTATAGACAATAAACATCCCAATGGATTCAGCTTCCCCTTTAACACAAAGGAGGGAGTATCCAAACAAACATAAATAAAGCAACATTTTCTAAAACACCCTGAGATGATTAACTCTTTTTTTGTTCAAATACTTATTTCCTATTTTGTCAATACATAGCTGCATGAAAGAAATTGGAGAAGCAAAAGCAGGTTTGCTGGGGATAATAAAATTATGTATCCTCTGACGCATTACATAATTGGAGTGTATTAACCTTTTTACAGTTGCATGAATCTAAAATCTCACTTAGAAAAACACAAATTGTGGTAGATGGTATGCATTAATTAATCTCAGTCACTGGTAACTACTCAGGCTCCATTTCAGTTAATTATTTTGCCCTCTCAAATCATGCTTGGTCCTACCCAGCAGTCCATCGCCCACTTGTTTCCCCCACTGAGATTGTTATAGTTGCGTCTGGTGACGCATGTTGTTTAATAAAAGGAGCTGGCTGTCTCCCAGTTTGTGGTCTGTTGTGTTCCAGGAGTGTCCGTGTGTCAAGGACAGGGATTCTATTACAGGACCGGAGGCTTCGGATTATGCTTCTCTTTCGTTTATTGCTACAAACAGCAGCCAATGAAAACATTTTATTATACAAAATAAACTACATTTCCCATGATGCTTCTCATTACATCACATCGGGTCTGACCCTATAAGAGCCACCACTTCCTTTTCCTGAGCCTCTTTCTTTGCTGCTCATAGCAGAGATAAGTGCCATTCATTTGTCATTATTATTATAAGCGTTGTGATTACAATTATGATAATCTTGCATGTTGATTGTTTTTCAAAGTGCTTATCGCGCGATGCGCTTGTGATTTAATGAGCTGAGCGGACGTTTGTCCTGATAATTGCCAAGTGGCTGTGAGGTGCACGCACGCTGCGTGATTGGTAATTGCTTAATTGAGACTTTTCCGACCCTCGAGGGAGGGCTGAAATTGCTGACGCGCGTCTAGCGCGAGTGTGACAGACCCGCGAGCGGGTTTTGGGCAGTGGTTAGACTCCTACAGGAGCGGAGGTGGCACGGCTTTCTAGCGGTGCACCTCCCAGGCTTTTGGGCTTAGTTTCCCTTAAAGAAGTATAGCGCGAGTCAGCGCTTACATCAGAGGCCTTCCCTCGTTCGGCCTGACGTCTATTACGAGCCAGGAAACGTCGGACGTGCGTAGCCCAATTGGGCTACATTTGGGCTACTTTTGGGCTACGCACGTCACACGTCCCCCACTGCTCGTCCAGAGCTAAAAAAAAATAGCCTGGATTTACACCGAGCAGCACGTTGTGTGGACGCCTGACCGGCTGCAAAAGTAGTCGGCCCTGGGAGTGAGCACACGCTCCACGGACATTTGGAATTGGCCCTTTACGCCCTCAAACCTGGGCTGGAACAATAAAGATTACAGCATTGCTGAGGAGCTAAGTAGAGTTGTTGTTCATCATAGTCTGTGTGCACGTGGGTGGCTCCCCCCTTACTCCTCCTAAATATATTTATATTCAACCTTAAGTTGGCAACATGTGATTAGAGTCCCATAATGGAAGAATGGGTGAGATATGAGGAGGATCAACCTTATGAGGAGGGACAGCAGGAAAATGTCCTTGAAGACAATATAGTTGACGCTCTGGACGCCTCAATCCAGCAGTCAGTCAACAGGGCCATTGAAAGCACGGTTCCTGGCACTGTGCAACAAGCCTTGGCAGCGGCTCTAAAGCCAATAACCAAACAGCTAGAGAAATTTGCAAAAAGACATGGGTTTACCAACCCCCTGGAACCACACAAACCGACTCCTGCAGATGACACTTTGGCACAGTCGGGGTCCTGGCCCCATGCCGATGCACTGGCTAATCTGCCTAAGGCGAATACAGGGGATCATGGCTATACCACACCATCCACCACCGAAGGTGGTAAGGCCAAACGTAAGCAAAAAATCTACATAGACACCGACACAACCGACACTGACACAACGGACGAAGAAGCGCCCCCTAAGAAGAGATCTAGAAAGGCAACTAACGTACCGGATAAGGACCCTAATACACCTTTTACCTTTGATCCAACAAGTATAGTTCACCCCAGATCTTCCGATTGGGTTTCCGCTCCAGAAGTAGCAGACTATTTACATGACAACCTACGGAGGGGCTTTGATAAGGAAGTACGTAATAGATTGCGCTCAGAGTGCCCTCGGCCAGATATCCCGGATAGAGTTGCAGAGACTCCCGACATTGTTGCTAGTCTCCTGACGTTCCTTAAAAAATTCGCAAAAGACCCAAAAAAAGGGCATTGATAGGGCCTGGCGAGGCTGCCAGGATAAACTACTTGACGTTGCAGGCCCACTGGCCAAGATACTAGAGATGGCTCTCATGGGGAAGGATTCGGCCACTCCCATAGATCCCGATATTCTAGCGGGTTGGACACAAAGGACGATATGCCTGCTGAGAAACGCAAATTGTGCCATCTCCAGGGAGAGGCGCAAATCCTTGTTAATGAGGATGGACTCCAATCTGACTGAATTAGCCTCTGCCGAGCCAGGCCCGCTGGCAGAAGGCAATCTCTTTGGAGATAGATTTGCCAAGGACGTGTCCAAGTATGTAGGTACCTTTACCTCCCTGGATAAAGCACAGTCAGGTATTAAACGTGTGTTCCACGCTGGCCTATTTCGCCGGGCGAGGCAGTTGACGCTCGCCGGGCCGCCAGTACTATCAAGGTCCTCCAAGAGGAGACTATGGACGAGCTAGAGGCGACTGGGACTCTACCAGGGGTGGAACCTTCTACCCGACAAGACAAAGGTTCAGACGCCGGTTCAACAGATGTGGACACCGAGCAGGATTTCAAGCTCAAAACGCTGCAAGTAAGTGTACCACAACTACTTCACCTACCCCTGGGGGGTCGTACACAGTTCTTCATACACAATTGGAGGGTGTTGTCTCCGGATGCTTGGGTCTTACAGACTATTCAGGGCTTTCATCTAGAATTCTACCAGACACCTTTTCAAGACAGATATCCCAGACAACTGTCTTTTTCCCAACAAGAATGTGTTTTTATAGACGCAGAAATAGAAGAATTGCTGCAGAAACGCGCAAATGCCTATTGCGACAGCGGGGTTCGTGGTTTCTGCAGCAACGTCTTCTTGGTGCAGAAAAAAGGTGGGGGTCACAGGTTGGTTTTAAACCTGAGAGAGTTCAACCACTTTATGGTTTACAAACATTTCAAGATGGAAGGCATCCATCTGTTGGCCGATCTTTTAAAGAAGGGGGATTGGATGGTCCGGCTGGACCTAAAGGACGCCTAGTTGACAATTCCAATCTATCCCCCGCATTGGCGATTCCTTCAGTTTCAATGGCGGAACCGATGGTTGGAATATTTGGCCCTTCCTTTCGGGCTCTCCTCAGCTCCATGGTGTTTCACCAAAGTGCTGAAACCGGTCATAGCTCATCTCAGAACACAAGGATTTCGCATGATAGTGTATCTGGAGAATATTCTTATCTTGGCTCAAACTCCGGCATTGGCCAAACTCCACTTGCAGATGACGGTTTCCCTTCTGCAAAATCTCGGTTTTGTGATCAACGGTCCCAAATCAGCTTTATCCCCCGTTCAGTCGATAGACTTCCTGGGATTTGTCATAGATTCACAGACAGCTCAACTGAGTCTTCCCAAGTCAAAGCTACGGGACCTCAAGAAAGAGATCACCTCAGTTCTATCCAAACAGGAGGTATCTCTACGAACACTTGCAAGGATAGTGGGGCTATTGGCATCCTCAATACAGGCGATATTTCCGGGCCCACTACATTATCGGGCCCTTCAGAGATTAAAGATTCAACACCTACGCAAAGGACTGTCATACACAGACCTAGTTCCCCTAACGCAGGAAGCCAGGGACGAAATGCAATGGTGGTTAGGTCACGTAGAGGCCTGGAATGGCAGAGCCATATTCGGCTCTCAACCGGAGGTGGTTATCGAGTCAGACGCCAGCCGATGGGGCTGGGGAGCACGTTGCGGAGATATCTCCATAGGAGGTCGTTGGTCTCTTCAGGAACTATCACTCCACATCAACTGCCTAGAGCTGTTAGCAGGGTCGTTCGCAATACGGACACTCTCCCCCAAACAAGTGTCTTGTTGCATCCTTCTCAGGATGGACAATATCTCGGCAGTGAGATATATCAACAAGTTGGGAGGTACGAGGTCGTCTCTACTTGTGGAAATAGCGAAGGATTTCTGGCACTATTGCCTGAAACATCAGATATTGGTGATTGCGGAATACATTCCGGGGCAGTCGAACACTGTCGCGGACTGGAATTCCAGATATCTGAAGGATTACAGCGACTGGCAACTCCAGCCTCAACTGTTCCACTGGTTACAGAAAGTATGGGGTCTTTGCGAGATAGATCTTTTCGCATCCAGACTGAATCGGCAACTTCAGACATTCTTCAGCTGGAGACCAGACCCATTGGCGATAGCGACGGACGCCTTCACCCAGAATTGGACGCGGAATCTGAATTACGCCTTTCCCCCTTTCATCTTAATTCTCCGAGTGACCTCACACATAGCTCGACAACAAGCGGAGGTGATATTGGTAACGCCGCATTGGATAGCGCAACCTTGGTTCCCAATTCTGTTGGAAATGAGTTGCGATCTTCCCAGAATGCTCCCTTGGTCTCAGACGTTGCTCCAGGGCCCTCACGGGGAACTGCACCCGTTGGTAACGTCGGGGCAGTTGTCCCTGATGGCATGGAGGCTTTCCGGCAACAGTGGGAAATGCCAGGAATTTCGCACAACGCTTCTGAATTCATGAGACAAGCCTGGGCCCCTTCCACTCGAAAGAGATATTCTTCAGCTTGGAAATGCTGGGTATGTTGGTGCGTGGAACAGCACATGGATCCCGTGGGGGCAGAGTTATCCCAGGTTGTGAATTTTCTGTCTGAAAAAGCCTCAGAGGGCTTGGCATATCGTTCCATCAACAACTTCAGGTCCGCCATTTCCGCGGGACATACGCAGGTAGATGGTAAACCAGTCGGCATGCACCCAGTTGTGTGTAAACTGCTTAAGGGTATTAGAGTAGCTAACCCTCCAAAACCAAAATATTCATGTTTATGGGATGTATCGCTGGTACTAAATCTGTTTGATGAATGGCCTAGTAATTCTCAGCTATCTCGAAAACAATTATCGATCAAACTAGCTATGCTATTGTGTCTCCCTGCTTGCAGACGTTCTTCTGACGTGAAAGCTCTGGACATAACAGGTAGAGTTTATACTCCAGTGGGAGTTTCATTTACCATTACAGGCAGGACGAAAACAATGTCAAGTTCTATTGAGTATAATGCTTTTCCTAATAATGAAAAATTATGTGTGGTACAATGTTTGAAAGCGTATGAGGAGAATACGCGGTCCGTGAGACCAGAAGGTTCTAAATAGCTATTGATTGCCTTACAAAAGCCATTCTAGCCAGTATCTACGGCGACAATAGCGAGATGGTTAAAAATAGTTATGAAAGAAGCTGGGGTGGACACCCAGGTGTTTGGAGCGCATTCAGTGCGTGGCGCTATGGCGTCTAAAACCTTTATGTTGGGTTCAACCATTCAAGACATCATGAAATCTGCTGATTGGTCATCTGAATCTGTGTTTAAACAATTTTATTATAAACCGGTGGGTGATATAACTACTGTGGTTTTTGATAAGCGTTAAACAAGCATAATCCGAAGCCTCCGGTCCTGTAATAGAATAAAAATTTGCTAGCATTCGCGCCAAGAATTTTCAATTCTATTAAGGACACGGAGGCAAGGATTATCCCACCCGGTTATATTACAATGTAATATATGCCCACCCGTATGTATTTTTATAGTCTGTTTAGCAGAAGTTACGGGTTCTCCTATGTTTCATTCATTCCAGGTTCTGAGAAGAAGACGGAATAGATGTACTTCTGGTTGAAGAAGATGTATAACGTTCCAGTTTGGTTATGGTTCTTCCACGTTGGAGGATGACAGTTTGGACTTGATTTAATGTTATATTGTTCTAAAATTTGAGCAAAGAAAGAGGCTCAGGAAAAGGAAGTGGTGGCTCTTATAGGGTCAGACCGGATGTGATGTAATGAGAAGCATCATGGGAAATGTAGTTTATTTTGTATAATAAAACGTTTTCATTGGCTGCTGTGAGTAGCAATAAACGAAAGAGAAGCATAATCCTCGCCTCCGTGTCCTTAATAGAATTGAAAATTCTTGGAGCGAATGCTAGCAAGTTTTTTACTCTGGGTTAGGGACGCTGCACGCTGGTTAGAGGCACTGCTGAAATAACTGCCAGCACACTTGTGGTGGTCTGGCACAGAACTGCGAACGTGTGGTTTCGCTCATTTATTGTAACATCGGGTCATGTGACCCACAAGGCAAACCATTATGGATCTGAGGCCAGGGGCGCTGGACAGGACACCCTTCGGCCTACAACATTACATTCCTCCTTTACCCTAATGAATGAGAGCAGACAAATACAGAACTCTAGACTCAAAATCGAGAAATTAGTTGAGACATCCCCCAAAGGGGCACAATAACAGAAAACACTGCCCGTTCGGGATAAAGGATACTTTCTGTCTGGTGTCACATACTACTAGTCCATCACATAGTCCTTAAACTTCTGATATGGAATAGGGTTCTTCCGAAGATTGTACCTGCGTAGGCCGTGATCATGTCCCTCTTGCACGGAGGTGGATCCTCCTGTGTCTCTTTCCACCGTCGTCAGGACGGACAGGATTGTTAGTTCGGGGTCCGACAGGAGTAGCTGTGGGGGTGTTGGTCCCTCAGGATAAAAAGCATGTGGGCCAGTTGCTTCCGGGTCGTCCAGGTTTCCGGACAGGTGCTCGTCTGTTGGGTCAAAGTTTATTTGGTCTTGTGGCCCCTCAGGGCTTCCATGGAATCGTTTGAAGTAGGAAACATTTTGGGTGATTGTCTCTCGGCCTCTAGACGTTCACACCATGGTTCCTTAGATACTTGTCACTCGCAACGGGTGGCGTTCAAATGGGAGTCTGAACTTACTCCCTGGGTGCCTGTCTCTTAGTAGCACCCAGTCCTCTATACAGATGCTTGGGATCTTAATTTGCCAGCGTTGTGACACCCGGAGGTTGTGTTTTTTCCAGAGGGAGTGAGCTTAGCTGTTCGGCACTGAGGTTTGCTTCCACGTTGGGTGGTGTGAGATAACATCCTCGACCCTACGCCCAAAACAGAGGATGCTAGGTGCTACCCCGTTGTGGTATGTGAGATAAGACAATGGTCTTTCAGAAATTTGTAAATGGCCCTTTCGACACACTGTTACTCCATCTGGGCTATGCGGATTGCTTTCGTAATAGTCCTCATGAATCTCTTGACCCCTCCGTTGGCGTGAGGCATCAAGAGGTGATCTTGCGGTGATTGGTACCTCAGGACAAAAGATAGCTGACGTGGTCTTGGCCATTGAAATGTGGCCCATTGTCTGTACGGAGTTACTTTATTAGGCCATGATCTTCTCTAGTTTTGGTATTTTCTCTTCCGTGGAGGTGGTCTTTATGATCTCCACCTCCGGGTATTTTGAGAAATCATCTATCAATCAATCAATCAATCACAGAATTTGTAGAGCGCACTACTTACCCGCAAGGGTCTCAAGGCGCTGGGGAGAAAAAAGGGGGGGGGGGTGCTGCTACTGGTCGAACAACCAGGTCTTGAGTAGCCTCCTGAAGGTCGCAGGTCTTGGGTCTGTCGTAGGCTTAGTGGAAGGGTGTTCCAGGTCTTGGCGGCGAGGTGGGAGAAGGATCTGCCGCCGGTGGTTGTTCTTCGAATGCGAGGGACGGTGGCGAGGGAGAAGTCGGCGGAGCGGAGCTGGCGGTTGGGGACGTAGAAGAGGAGTCGTCTGTTGAGGTAGGCTGGGCCAGTCTTGTGGAGTGCCTTGTGTGCGTGGATGAGGAGTTTGAAGGAGATTCTCCTGTCGACGGGGAGCCAGTGCAGGTTCCTCCGGTGGGGGGTGATGTGGCTGTGGCGTGGTACATCGAGGATCAGGCGTGCGGAGGCGTTTTGGATGCGTTGCAGTCGCTTGATGAGCTTGGCCGGGCTCCCGCGAGAGGGCGTTCCCATAGTCAAGTCTGCTACTGACGAGGGCCTGGGTGACTGTTCTTCTTGTATCTGTCGGGATCCACCTGTAGATCTTGCGAAGCATGCGGAGGGTGTTGAAGCAGGAGGAGGAGACTGCGTTGACTTGCTTGGCCATGGAGAGCGTTGAGTCGAGGATGACTCCCAGGTTGCGTGCGTGGTCGGTGGGTGTCGGGGCTGCTCCCAGTGTCGTTGGCCACCAGGAGTCGTCCCAGGCTGAGGGGTTGGAGCCGAGGATGAGGACCTCTGTCTTGTCCGTGTTCAGTTTTAGTCGGCTGATCTTCATCCAATCGGCGACGGCTTTCATTCCTTCATGGAGGTTGGATTTGGCGGCGAGGGGGTCCTTGGTGAGGGAGAGGATCAGTTGAGTGTCGTCGGCGTAGGAGATTATGTTGAGGTCGTGCTGTCTGGCGATGCGTGCGAGCGGGGCCATGTAGATGTTGAACAGTGTTGGGCTGAGGGATGATCCCTGGGGTACGCCGCAGATGATCTCGGAGGCTTCGGATCGGAATGGTGGGAGGCGGACTCTCTGGGTTCTGCCGGCGAGGAAGGAGGTGGCCCATTCCAGGGCCTTGTCTCGGATCCCTGCGTCGTGGAGGCGTGCGCGTAGAGTGCGGTGGCAGACAGTGTCGAAGGCGGCGGAGAGGTCCAGCAGGATGAGGGCTGCGGTTTCACCGTTGTCCAGCAGGATCCTGATGTCGTCGGTGGCGGCGATGAGGGCAGTCTCAGTGCTGTGGTTGCTGCGGAACCCTGATTGGGATGGGTCCAGGATGCTGTTTTCTTCGAGTGCCACCATACATGAGGCTGCCAAAATCCACACTGATGTGGTGCCGCAGAATTTCAAGGACTTGTTCAGTGATAACGGGTAGAAGAGGGTGGGCCAGCTGCAATAGGTGACCCTACCTAAAAAAACTTCTAACACGAGTGTTGGTGGATGGCGCTGGTGCAGACTGAATGTCATGAACTTTGGGGGGTCAGGGGTGATTCGTATGGCAGAGAAACGATAGCCAAAGAAGCATACTTCTTCTTTGAGAAATTCACATTTCTCTTGTTACACGGTAAGTCCTCAGTCTTGGATAAGTTTGAACACTGCCCTCAGTCTGTGAAGGTGTTCCGCAAGAGTGGGTGCATGGACCAGAATGTCCTCACCGACATTCAAGACCCCTTGGAGACCAACCAGCACTCCCCTGACGATATTTTTAAATACATCGGCGGCACTGGAGATGCCGAAATTGAGGCGCTTGTATCGCTTCAATCTGAGGTGAGTGGAGTACATTGTCACACGTCGGGATTCAGGTGCTAGGAGGATCTGGTGGTAGCAGGACCTCAGGTCCATTTTTGAGAACTACCAGGAGCCAGAGAAATCCCTTACAATGTCGTCCACAGTCGGGGTTATGTGGCGCTTCCTCTTTATGGCTCTGTCCGGGAACCTCATGTCGACCCATATTTGTACTTCTCCGGGCTGTTTTGGTTTGCGGGCTACCACAATGGCTGATATCCAGGGCGTTGGTCCCTCCACTCTCTCACTTAAGTCTGTCGCATCTAGCTTCTGTAACTCCACCTCCACTTTTGGTCAAAGATGAAATGCCACCTGGTGGTGGAGCAGGGCTACTGGCTGTACGACTGGTCGATGTGCAGGTGGACTACTTGGTGTTTTAGACATCCAATGCCTTGAAAAATCGGTTCGAACTCGCTCAGTAGTGAGTCTGCTGTGCTGGCATGGATTCCAAAGGCAAATTGGACTAGCTGCATGCGCTCGGCTGTGTGGCAGGTGATGAGCATGGCAGACCCTCCCTTGGTAACCTATACTTTTGCCTTTGTGGCTTGTCTTTGGTGACAAAATTGTGGTGATGAAGACGCCGGTAAGGGGGAGGCATGTAGTGGTGCTGAAGGCGTACACCCTGGTGGCAGTAGAGTGAAGTGCCAGTGGTGTAGTGCTAGAGGTAGTAAATTGATCAATGACCCTGTGTCCACAAGGGCCATGAGTGGCTGTCAGTCTATGGTGACCTGTCAATGGGGGGGGGGGGCGTGGTGGGTGCGGTTCTGGGTTAGTTCAACAGCTAGAGAAATTTGCAAAAAGACATGGGTTTACCAACCCCCTGGAACCACACAAACAGACTCCTGCAGATGACACTTTGGCACAGTCGGGGTCCTGGCCCCATGCCGATGCACTGGCTAATCTGCCTAAGGCATAGAATTCATCCACAGACTCGTTTGGCGGGCTTGGCGAAGCAGGAACCGTTCATAATACGGGTTGGCTAGGGGCTCGAAATGGGCAGTCAAAGCAGCCTTGAGTGTAGCATAGATGTAAAGCTGGCCAGCTTCGCCTAACATTTTGGACAGCTTATGTTTGGTGGCGCTGCCCAGATGAAGGAGCATGGGCCGGCGACTGTCCGCTCTACACCATACAGCAGCAAAGTATGTTTCAAGGCGATCTATCCAGGCTGTCCACTTTGCGGTTAGAGAGGAGACAGCTCTGGAGGCGATGAAGGGTTAAATTGTGGGTACAGACGCCATATGTGCAGCCCCTTGTGCAGCCCCTTGTGCACGTGGACCAGAGTCTGGTGGGACGGACCGCTATGATGGTGCTCGAACTGGAGGTAAGCTATGGGAAGTGTCCTTGTTTCTGTTCTTTTTTCAGCTGTTCTGTCTTCCCTTCAGCTACGTCGTGCATGCCTGTGGTCACCACAGAAGACGAGGGCAGAGACATGGAGGGTGACCAAAATTGACAGCAAAATCTGTGGTCATTTGTGCCACTGATGGATGACGAAACGGAGGTGGGGAGGAAAGGGCCTGTGCTGATCCTGGTGAAGGGGGTCAGTGGGGGTACCTCGGTGAGCAATGGGAGGATGAAGGCCCAGCAGCGAGCTGCCCAACAGTAGGCCTCACCTCTCGAGATGCTTGTATATGTAGGTGGCTGAAGGAGAAGCTATTTTCCCAGAGATCGTGGATGCCCGGTGGGGAGCATGACATGCAGCCCCTGGGCAGAAGTGCTAAAAATTGTGCTTGCTGAGCACTAATAGCAGGTGGTGTGGGCAGTGGGCCGTGCAGCTGAGGATGCTGCCGTCCATGTGTTGACTGCGGGAGCCAGGAGCAGTGGGTGGAACAGCGCCGTGCACTGCAGGTGTTGGACGGCCCCCACAAAATGGAGCGAGGGCGAGCGAGCTGAGGGGCAGCAGGACCCGGCACAGAAGGCCATCACTGCCAGGGCAGAGGAAAAACCATTCTCATCGCCAGTTGTTGTGTTCCAGCGGGCCGCGTGTCAAGCCCAGCCCCAGGACGTTGCTCATGGGTTAGAGGTCTGCTGAAATGACAGCCTGCACATTTGTGGTGTTTGCCGCTGAACTGCCAACGTGCGGTTCCGCCTGTTTATTGTAACATCGGGCCATGTGATGCACAGGGCAAACCATTATGCATCTGAGGCCGGGGGTGCTGGACGGGACATCCCTCAGCCTGCAACATTAAAGGGGCTTGGTCTTTCCCAGCAAGCTGAGTCCTGTAAAAGCTTCAAGGGTTCTTCTCAGTGAGATCTCCCTGCACACTCATGACATGTCGAGTGAGTCACACTGCAGCTCTACTCATATAGAAACAGTGCAAAAAAGAAAGATTGCAGCTTCCAACAAAAGATGCTATAAATTAAATATTGTAAATGTGCTATTCTGCGTTCTGAATTATTGACTAAACCAAAAACGTTATATTATGAAACCTCCCCCTATTCATCTAATGATAAAGCGAAAATATAATTTATTCAACTCTTGATGAAATGGTGCCTTCACACATATATATATATATGTCCATATGACCAGCTGTCCCAGATTTTCATCAGCTGTCCTGGCTGATTTCGACAAATTTAGCACATGTCCTGGTTTTCAGAGTGGGTCGACTGAAAACAGATGGGTGGATGTTTTTATGTGTTCCAAAACAGGAAACATTAGCAGCTTTTTTAAGAAAGCAATTTAATGAATATACATGAGACTGGGTTCAAAAGTTTCACTTAATTTAGTCCCTTCCTACCTCGTTGTCTGTGCTTCCATGTTGCTAAGCGCTGTCACTTAAGTCATTCTGTTCCCCTCGGCTGATATAAAATAGTAGTCTTTCTTCTAAGTTTGCTAAATATCGCGGTTTTTGGTTTTCAAAATCTGGTCACTGTAGCGTTATGTCACTCAGGGGCCCTCCAAGTAAGACGCCCAAGGTGGGGGGGTTGAATTGGGATGATTGCGCGTGTCGTTTCTTGGGTCGCTATTGCGCCACCAGCTCACTAGTCACCCCACATATGAAGAAATATTACTCTTACAAGATGTAACTGCTCTTTTATAATTGAGGGACCTGCCCGAAATCGGAACCGGAGACTGACTCAACTGTTTTGTTATTCTTCACTCAGATACGACTTTGTAAACAACATTGTGCTGAACTTTTCTCTCTATTCGGGTCGGGACATGGGAATGAGGGGAGGGGATCTGCCTGTCTAAATGGGGGCATTTGTGACGGGCGAAATTAACAGAAGGTGGAAATAAGCTTCTCGGGCGCCAGGATAAAGCTCCTCTGGCGGGTGGGTGCTGCCGCTCAGTGGCCTCTTGAAGAACGGCACTGCTGGTCTCCTCCATGTGCAAACAAAAGTTTGGTATAGGAATAGGACTACACTCGTTCAATTCCAGTTTCAGCTTTAAGTGGTTCATGTGCGAAAATCGCAGAAACAGAGTGTAAATCAGCATCACTGCATTATGCTTTTAGTTGTAGGCGACACGGCTGGACAATGCAAAGTGTATTTTTGGGGAAGAAGTCACATAAAGTGCACTTTGACAGCAAGGCTCAACAAGCATTTGCAATGCAATAGGTCTCGCATTATTAAAGTTTGAGCTATTGGTGTTGCATTATTTAGCAATGCCAATAGCTCAAACTTTAATAATGCGAGACCTATTGCATTGCAAATGCTTGCAATGCAATAGGTCTCGCATTTGCGAGAGTTTAAGCTATTGGCATTGGCATTGTAAATGACAATGCCTTTTATTTATCTGTTTTCAAAACCAACACATAGATAAAAGGTTTGTCATTTACAATGCCAATAGCTCAAACTTTTGCAAATGCGAGACCTATTGCATTGCAAATGCTTGTTTTTTATGCGATGGCCATTTGTGTAGTGCATAGCCTGCTACTGGTATGGCCTTGTAATGTTGGCTCTCTGGGGGTGCCTCAGCATACGAGTTAGGGCTCTCCATTGGAGACCAGTGTCTGAATCATCGTGTCATATTGTGCTCTGGGGACTGTGTTGTCATTGCCTCTGTTTGGGTGGTGGTGTCGTGCTAAGTGAGTTGTTGGTGTGTATGCGTTTGGTGTCTGAGAGCGCTTCTGAAGAGCATTTACCAGTTGCTTAAAGACAGCCCAGACCTGATGTTGCTGGATTTCTGGATGTTTGCATGTGGTGTGTCTTGGTGGCATGTGCAACCAAGAGGAAAGCAATAACTGATTAGAGTGCACAGGCGATGTTTGGATGCATGTGGGATGATATTCTGCATAACATCCTGTGTCCTGTTGGTTGTGTGTCGTCTGTGTGTGCATGTGTCTGCGTGTCGTTTCATGATGATGAGTGCCTGGGTGTCTCCCATTGGATTCAGCAATTTAGTGCACAGTTTCCTCGGCTGAAGCTTCAACGGAGAGCCCGCTTTAAAAAGAAAGGAAAATGGAAACATTTAGCAGCACGTAAAAAGGAGGTTTAAATCCCTAACACTTGCTAATGCCCCCGCGTCTGCTTGGAACTTGCACGCTATGCTGGACTATTTCAGCATCGGCTCCTTTAAATCAAACCACAGCCACATTTGAAATGCAAAGCAAACATGGTAATGAAAAGCTTTCATGATTTTGTTTTATGGTGGAAGATCTTAAAAATAAAGCGGAGACCGGGGAAGGCAGAGTTATTTTTTGGACCCCTTGAAGCACAGCTGCTGAATTTAGCACACACAAATCTTGAAAAGTTAGTTGGAAAAATACCCGCAATTATAATTCTCAAGTCGCTAATCCTGTCAAGGAAAAGTCCATAAACTTCATTTATAATGTTCTTACAAGCCAACCAATACCTTTGACATGTTTGTCTAAGGCAACGTTCCCCTGTCCAGTAAGTGCTGTGCAGATACCATTACTGGAAGTCTTACTGCTGCTGGAGTTATAACTAGTAAAGAAAAAAAAGGCGGCGCACCCAAAAAAACAACCAGTGGTGCGCGCGCACCACAGAGGAGCGGGGGGGGGGAGGGAGCGCGGCAGCAAGGCGAACGCGCGCTGCTGCGCGTGCTAGACACCGGTGGGAATGGGCGCGGCAAAGGCGGGACATGCGCCCGCCTTTGCCCAATTGCGTGCTGTCTTTCTTATAAAGACGCACGCAAAGCCCAATAGCCGGGGGAAAAACGAAAAGCACACGCACGAGCGTGTGCGATTCCTAGCTCAGCTTCTAAACCCCCTACATGAGGTCTCTGCGCACTGCAACTCTAGGCGCGAGACCTAAAAACTAGTGGCGCTAGAGGCGGGTGAGCTCACAAATTAACAGGTAGAGTCGAACCAAAAGTCTGACTAGGATCTTGAAGCCCGTGGTCGAGTCGAGCCCTGAAAATGTTTGCTATGTAAATCATATACAAACATCAACTAAAATATGACAATTCCGCTTTAAAATTAAACAAGAAACGTTTTGACATCTGGAAGCTTTGACATTAATATGTCGCATTAAGGTACATCACTGAGAAATACTTATTAATAGTGATAGTTTTGAAACATAAACCATTAGTGAATTAGGAGGCAAGACATGTAATGTCATGTAAATCCTGTACATGGCCCAGATTATTATAGAGCAACGTTACAGTGTATTACATCAAACACAAAAGGGTTTGTACAACTAGTATTCTGAACTTATTTGAAAGTGTTTTTTTTAAGTGATAATGAAAAAAACAGAGTTTTGCCTGCCTAAGTTCACACAATGTACGCAGTAAGCCACGATTTATTCAGGTTTTCTGGTTTCACTTTGTACAAATCAGCCACTAAATGGGTATCTATTTGTGTTTCCTTTTTTATGTAAATGTTTTGTGCCAAATTTATCAAGGATTTGCGTCGCCCTTGCAGGGCGACGCAGAACCTAGAATGAAATTTACCAAGCCACGCAAGGCCACCTTGCCTGGCCCTACGTGGCCTGGTAAATCTGGAGTAATGCAAGGTAGCGCTAGTCGCTTCTTTGCGTTACTCTGCCCTGGGAAGATGTTCCGTGGGTGGAGCGTGGGGTGTTCCCACTCATCCAACTATGGGTTTTGGTGCATTCCCAGATTTACCATGACATCAAAATGCTACACCTTTCCATGGGAGGCAGAATGAGGAGAAATGTCTTCATTTCTAGCACACTTAGAAAGAGGGAATTACTCTGAGGATTGTTTTTGTGCAGGAAGGTACCCCTTCCGGCAGAAAAACAATCCTTTATGCAGAGAAGGCACCAAGGTGCCAGGGTGACTGCATTGGCGCAATGCAGAACATTATGCACCAGCACAAGGAGGGGGCAGGAATGCTCCATATAATGTTAAATATGGTGCATTCCTGCCCTTTCCCTTTCACACAGTGCAGTGCAGCATGGTGTCTTGCTATGTTGCATGAAAGTATGATAAATCTGGCCCATTGTTTTTACCTTTCTGTGCATTTTTCCGCACTCTTTATATAGCATGGACTCAACCCGAAGGTATTGAAGTGCTTTACGTGACCACCAGTTACATTTCATCAAGGCATATTCATTTCGTAATGGCACAGAAAAATTAAGTAATTTGCCTAGAATCTCAGTATGCTGAGCCAATGACAAGACTTGAACCTGGTTCCCCAGATCCAAAGTCAGCAGATCTGGCCGTAATGCCACATGGTAGGTAGAGGTATAGTGGCAGGCAGAAGCTACTTTAAAGCTCGACTCGTTATGGGCTCAAGGTTCCAATAGGACCTTGAGCTGAGCCAGAGCCAGGCTTCTGGCTCGAGCTTTCAGTGACTGGCCCACCTCGAAGTGGTGCTGCACTAGAACAAAATATAGACATGTTGTGATAATAGCCCCCTGTAGGGATGTTTAGAGAATGATGGAAGTCGGGGTGTGGCCAGGAACATGGCTGATTAGCAGCGTCTGCCAGAGCTCTGGCAGCCCAACACTCATCCTGACTATAATCCTGCCCTTCAAGCCACCATCCGCTGCTTATATGTGGCGCCGTTCGCTGCCCGCAACACATGAGTACGCCTAACGCTGTCCCCGCTGGGCTAGGAGGCAAGTAGCAGTGAAAAAAAACGAGGCAACCCGGAGGCGAGGCGCGGCCGCCCAAGATGGCGGACGGGACGGGCTAGGCTGAAAACAACGGCCCGTGCTGAGAGACGAGTCCAGATGTTGGTCCCCCTGCTGCACCCCGTGGAACACTAGGTGCTGGGGGCGCATCGGGTGGAGCAGAAACAAGAATACAGGGACCCGACCCCCATCGGAGGAGCCATGAGAATCCGGGCCTAGCCTGTGCACAGGTGAGAGGGACTGCGCATGGGCGAGCAAGGGTGGGCCGAGCCGCATTCTCCCGCTGGGCCAGGGAAGGAGCCCCGGAGCGGGTGGCGGCCCGGAGACCCCCCACACTAAGTGAGCAGGCTTGCCTGGAGATAAGGGGAGGCCCCATCGATAGCCGAGCTGAGGGGTGTATCAAGCGGCAGCAGAAATAAAGGAACAAGGGATCCGACCCCCATCGGAGGGGCCACAAGAATCCTGGCCTGGCCCGTGCGCAGGTGAGAGGGACTGCGCACGGGCGAGTAAGGGTGGGCCGAGTCGCATTCTCCCGTTGGGCTGCGGACGGAGCCCCGGAGCGGACGGCAGCCCAGAGCCCCCCAATAGAAGTGAGTAGGCTTACCTGGAGATAGGGGGAGGCCCCATCGACAGCTGGGTTGGTGTGACGGGGTGGCTCACCATCTCCAGCGCCGTGCGACATCCACGACCCAGGCCTGTGCACAGGCGAGAGGGGCTGTGCACGGGCAATATAGAGCGGGCCGGGCCGCGCTTTTGCACCGGATGGAGGTGAGCCCTTTCGGAGGCCTCCCCAGCAGAGCTGCGGCAGCTCGGGGTCTGCGTGTGGGAGGTGCGACCTTGTAGCCCGGCGTGGGAGGCGAAGCGGAGGTATTGATGCTGTGAGGGCCGAAGAAGGCAACCTCGGACGCCAGCCCAGGCCTCCAGCGACCCACTGTAATCAAAGAGGTAGCAAATTCGGCCCAGTGAAGGTCATTGAAGAAGAACTGAGGTGCCCGCCCACGTCACAAGTGGGGAGAAGAGGGACACCGCCAAAAGAGGACCCAATAGTGAGACTAACTGGAGGGCACCCGAGACACAACACAAGGTGGCAGTGGCTCGGGGTCGGCGTGTGGGAGGCGCAACCCCGTAGCCCAACATAGGAGGCGAGGCGGCGACATTGGTGCTGCGAGGGCCAGAGAGGGCAACCCCGGACGCCAGCCCACGCCTGAAGAAGCTCACGGAAATCAGAAAGGCAGCAAGGTCGGCCTGGTGAAGGGGCGTGGGGGATGAACCGAGGCTCTCGCCCGCGCCGCAAGCCTGGAAAGAGGGAGCCTGGTGAAAGCGGCCTCTGTAGTGAGACCACCCAGAGAGCAAAAGAGTACACAGCTCACCTTGACTGGGGCAGTGAGATGGCCCGCCACCTACCAGATCAAGGTGGCGGGAGTGGACGAGCTGTCTCCCACGACGCAAACACCATTGGTGCCTGACTCGTGTGCAGGCGAGAGAGGCTGCACCTGGACGGCACGGGCCATGCCAGACCTCGTCCCCCTTCCCATTAGGAGGTGGAGGGGCGACACAGAAGTCCTCTCAGGGACCCCGGCAAAATCAAGAGGGCTCGGGGTCGCTTATACCCCCAGAAGCCCAACAAGCAAAGGGAAACAGCAGGCTCGGCCCTGGGAGAGCCGCAGAGAATGGGCCTAGATGCTGGCCCATGCCGCAGACCTAAGGAAAGTGACTCCACCGACAGAGGCTCTATAAGAGGGATCGGCCAAGGGGCACTCGGGAACGTAATACAGCTTTGGCTGCAACAGCGAGGTGGCCTGCCGCCTACCGTGTCGGTGTGGCAGGGTGACCGGGCCGTCTCCAGCGATACACAGACAATTGTGCCCTGATCCATGCGCAGGCGAGAGGGGCTGTGCACAGACGACACGAAGTGGGCTAGGCCCCGCAACCCTGCCGCTTGGAAATAGGGGTGAGAAGCAGAGAATCTCTCAGAGACACCTGTGAAACCAAGAAGACTCGGGCCGGTGCTTGGGAGACGTGACCCCGTAACCCAACGAACAAGGCGTGCTCTAACACTATTTAAAACCGACTATACAGTATTTGCACTTTGGGCCCACGACAGAGAACATAGAGTGGACTAAAAGCCTACCAGAAGATCCAACCCCTTCAACTGAACAATGGCGAGGGATAAAGAACAAAAACCCCCAAAACAGGGCAAAATGGACAAGTATACAAAAGTGCTCCCCCCTGCCAACAGAAACGGAAGGAGAATCCTTGGGACCACCAGATAATACAGCCATCCTCCAAGCGATCCACGCCTCTAGAGACGCGATTGAGGGTAAAATGGCAGAAATAAGGTCAGAAGTGTCCCTCCTGCGTCAAGACATGCGCAATATCGCTGAAAGGGTGACCCAAACTGAAACTCGTATCTCAGAAGTAGAAGACACGACACACAAGGTGCACTCAGACGTCAATGACCTGAAGTCAACCATGAGAGAAGTTGCATGGAAGGTGGATGACGTGGAAAACAGAGCACGCAGAAACAACTTGCGCTTCATTGGGTTCCCAGAGGGAACGGAGGGCTCTGACCCGGTGACATTCTTGATGTCATGGCTGAGTGACTCCCTTTCAGTGGCAAAGTTTTCACCCTGCTTTATCATCGAACCGGCCCATAGGATGTCCACTGCAAGACCGCCATCTGGTGCCCCCGCGACTACTAATAGCAAGGTTCTTAAATTTCCAAGATCGAGACACGATTCTCAGAGAGTCACGGTGCACTGGGGAACTTAAGCTTGCCAATGCCAAGATAATGATCTTCCCCAACTACTCCAGAGAATTGCAGAAGATGAGGCGAACATTCGATTCGGTGAAGGTCAAACTGAAAGCCATGCAGATCCAATATATGCTCCTCTTCCCTACCAAACTAAAAGTTATCTTCCAAGGCACCTCACAATTCTTTCAAACCTCAGAAGAAGCATGGGCCTGGATAGAGGAATGCCCTCTGCCACGAAGGGAAACATGGACCAGCGGGTCGCAACCCGGAGGCGCAACAATACGATTGGAACCCAAACCACAGAGGGTAAAAAAAGAGACGTCTGCTCAGGGGAGGGTACAAAATGCGGACGGGGACCCCTCAGGGGGGTAACCCCATACAGGCCGGAGACGCAGATGCGCTTGGAATCGGATGAAGACTCGACTCAAGCCCAAGCTAGCAAAAAACACTCCAGCCAGCGGGAAAGCACCCATACAGAACCCTCAGACAAGGAGTATCTTGCAGACACAGATAGTGACCATCTACTCCTCCGGAATATTAACCGTATGGAAGGTCAAGGCACCGAGACAAGAAATACAGAGAACACACACCAGCAGCAGGAAAAGAGCGGCGAGGAAGGTTGAAATACGGGCTACGCCGATGGCAGACTAACTGCAGCACTGCTACAGAGCCCCCCCAGACATTATTGTGCTCAGCGTTTCTGAGTGGAACACTTCACTTGAAGTACATATCCTTTATTACATTGACTAGAACTTAGTGGGTTTAGGGAAGGGGTGGGACTACAGACCTCTCAAGCTGAACTTACGCCAAGTTGTCATGTTGACAGTTCAGGGAATAGGCGTAGGAAGTGGGAGAGAGTGGGGTGGGGGAATAGGGTAAGGGACCAAAAGTTTTATAGTTTTGTTGTTAAATACGTTCCCTATACAGCCAGAAACAGGAGGGCCGAAGTCTACAGACAGGAACAGAGGGCAAGAGACCAGCAGGCAGACTCACCCGCGCACACAACGACAAATATGAGACATATACACAATGAGTGACGAAACATACACAGGACTGACATGGAACGTCAATGGGCTAGATAAAAAGATCAAGAGAGGATTGGTCACAAGATACATTAAGAGACTTAAGCCTGAAATTGTTTTTTTACAGGAAACCCACCTGCGGGGTACACATTGTGCTTTTATCAGGAGGGGGACATACACAACGCTTGCCGACGTGGGATTCTCCCCAGGGGCGCGAGGAGTGGCCATACTAATTAGGAACCCCCCCCCCCTTCTATACAACCAAAATCTGGACGGGTCCCAATGAGACCTTTGTTGCCGTCCAGGATCCTGGGGGTGACGTGAGCTCACACTAATCAGTGTTTACTCCCCGCCACGACTGCAATCCCAAACGCTAGATGCAATCGCTAAGATACTATTAGAATCAGGCCCATCCACACACATCATTGGAAGTGACTTTAATGATGTAACCGACCCAAGCCTTGACCGCACACACATTGCCACAAGAACCAGCGTTCCCACCACACTGGCAGACTTCATGAAGTCGCTGGGATTGACTGACCTTTGGCGGCAACAACATCCACTAGACCGCACTTATTCTTACTTCTCTGGGGCACATAGGGTCTTCTCCAGACTTGATTACTTTTTGGCCCCGGCGGGAGAAATACGAACAGTGGATAAGGTGGAATACCTCGCAAGGGGCATTTCAGACCACTCACCACTGTGGTTGACAGTAGGAGGGAGAGGTAACAGACAACGATCAGACTGGAGACTGAATGCCTGGGAGCTCCGCGACAAATCAGTAATGGGAGTGATAAGAACGGAGACAAAGCTATAATTTCAAGAGAACGAGGGCTCGGTGGCCTCGAATACCACCCTCTGGGAGGCCTACAAGACGGTGATTCGAGGCAGGGTGCAAGACGTCATAGCGCGTAAGCGTAGGGAAGAAACTCGCCAAATAGAAACCCTAGAAGATAAACTTCTGGAACTTGAGAGACACATTATCCCAGATACTGAAGCCGCCCTATTACGACAATTAGCAGTCACACGCAGGGAACATCAGGCCCTAACAGAACGGGAGGTGCAGACCCAAATCAAGGCCACACATCACCGAATTTATGAGACGGGAGATAGAGCAGGGAGACTCCTGGCTTGGCTGGGCAGGAGGGAAAGAGAGGCGACCTAGGTGGCCCAGATCCAGGAACTGGAAGAACGACACACAACCGCACATACCATAGCGGGAGCCTTTGCACGCTTCTTTACGGAGCTATATGAAGCTAGGCCACTAGTAGATAAAATACAGCAAACAGAATATCTTAGTAGTATAGATACCCCCACCCTGCAGCGAGAGGATAGGGAAGCCTTAGAGACAGAAATCACACCAACTGAAGTACAAGACGCCATAAGTAGACAAAAATCTGGGAAAACTCCAGGACCAAACGGGCTGCCAACGGAATTCTTTAAGCAAAATGCTAGTTTGTTAGCCCCTCACCTCCTAAACATGTTCCAGGTGGCACGGGAGAAAGGGGCGCTGCAACTAGAGCTCCATCAGGCCACAGTGGTGGTAATACGAAAGCCCGGTAAACCCCCAGAGAGCTCCAGATCCTACCGCCCAATACTATTATTAAATATTGAAACAAAGATCTAGGCCTCTTTCCTAGCGGCACAACTCTTAACGGTGATCACATCACTGGTTCACCGTGACCAATCGGGCTTTATGCCTAGCTGAGCCAGGCGTTTCAATCCCCGCCGACTTGCCAATTGGCTAGACACAGTGAAGGGCAGGTCTACCCTGCAGATGCTTCTCTCCCTAGACGCGGAGAAGGCCTTCGACACCGTTCACTTGCCTTTCATGGGACAAGTCCAGGTGAAGTTCGGGTTTGGACGAGAATTCACGACTCGGGTGGAGCTACTGTATACCAAACCCAGAGCTAGTGTTAGAGTCAATGGGGTAAAATCAGCTGACTTCCCCATTCAAAGAGGAACCTGACAGGGCTGCCTCCTCTCTCCCCTACTTTTTGCCCTGGTCCTGGAGCCATTGGCATGCCGGATCAGGACCAACCAAGAACTTAGGGGTTTCCAAGACACCGGAGGTCAGCTTGTAGATGAATGGATCTCCCTCTATGCGGATGACATCCTGCTCTACATCACCAACCCTGACACAACACTCCCTCTGATACTACAACTAGTTAAGGAATATGGTAAACACGCTAGATATAATATCAACTGGGGAAAGTCAAGTCTATACCCCTTAGGAGGCTCCATAGACACACACTCAATACCAGAACATCTACGCATCACCGAAGAGGGTTTCAAATATTTGGGGCTGTAGATTTCTACGAACGAGGCTGACTGTCTCACTCACAACATTAAGCGAGTTCTGACAGAATTCCGGGAAGACGTTGCTAGATGGCGACGGCTCCCCCTGAGGCTGCTAGGGAGAGCGGCCATTAATAAAATGATAACGCTCCCCTAACTACTATACATACTCAAAAACTCATATCATAAGATCCCAGAGATGATCTTCAAGACAATCAGCGACGAGCTCCGCATATTCATGTGGGATGGGGGCCACCCCAGAGTGGCGCTGCAAAACTTACAGCCCAGCCAATATAATGGGGGAATTGCCCTGCCAGATATCCAAGCCTATTACCGGGCTGCGCATCTAACGGTAGTCAATGAATGGTGTCATGCCCCGGGAGATCACCCTACATATGCCCTGGAGAGGCTCCAGTTCCCGAGACATTCTCACCTTCATTATCTCTATGGGGGCGCTGGGGTGCGAGGCTTGCTACCCGCTGCACAGAGGACGATCGAGGCCTGGAAAGGGGCGGAACAGCAGATGAACTGGGACAAGAAACTAACTAAAGCTAAGCCGCTGTGGGAGGGTAGGCAGTTGCCTGATCTGGCGAAACTACAGGGCTTCAAGGGCTGGGATACAGTCGGGATCACGACACTAGGTGACATAATCAAAAGAGGGGACTTAATTACCTTTGCGGATATCCAAGCTGAATATCAACTGTCGCACAAGCAACAATATAAATATTTACAACTTCAACAGGACTCAAAAACCTGACATTACAGATATCCCTGAATATGCACCACTAGAAGGGAGGCTGCTACAGGTGGAGATACCCTCAAAGGAAGTCTCCCGGACATATAAAACCCTAATAAATCACATTCCCGATAGATTGTTATCCCTCAGGGGTAAATGAGAGGAAACCATGGGCCCGCTAGAGGACATTTACTGGGAGGCAGCTCTGATGCATCCAAGGGAGGTTGCGATTAAGCTCCGTTTAAGGTTAATACAATTCAAAGTCCTACACAGGGTATACTACGATAGGGTGCGGCTCCACACAATGAGCAGGGCAGAAACACCCAATTGTTTGCGTTGCAAAACAGAACAAGGTACCTATATACATACCCTGTGGGAATGTCAGCAAGTACAAAGATACTGGTTACGAATAGTGAAGGAACTAAATGACATATTAGAAACAGATCCAGATGGACCCCAAATATATTATCCTGGGCATCCCTACAGATGTTGATATCCCCAGATTTAAACTTCTAATGAGCAAGCTGGGACTCATAGTTGCAAAAAGAGACATCGCCAAGTACTGGGGTGGGGAAGACCTGCCCACTATGGCGGAATGGGGTGCCAGTATGGACTTGTACATGGGGGTCAAGAAAACAACATACACAGCCAGAGGGTGTCCCAAAAAATTCAGGAAAATCTGGCAGCCGTGGTTAAGATATTACAATTTAGAGATGGTAGGGGCTGAGATGGATAATGTGTATCCCAACACGCAGGACTCATAAGTTGTGGGTGGATTACCTCATTTCCTAAGAATGTGCAACAAGGGTGGGCCATGCCTAATCTAGAGGGAGGGAGGGGGGAGGACTACAGGAGGAGGAACTCCCATAGTGTACTCTCTGTATCCTTGAAAGTAACAACTGATTGCAATAATGTTAAATCTGATGTGTATAAGACTCACCTGCTGATGTTTTGGCAGATGTGTTTAAAAAAAAAAAAGAATGATGAAAGTCAGGGATGCAACTAGAATTGAACTTTGGGGGAGGGGTCAGTCAATCAGTCGGTATTTGTAGAGCACGTCTTATCACCCCGGGGTTGTATCCAGGTGTTGGAGGTGGTGAGACTTAGTCAAAGAGCCAGGTCTTAAGTCCCTTCCTGAAGTCTGTGAGAGAGGGAGAGGTTCGAAGGTGGAGTGGGAGGTCGTTCCAGGATTTGGTGGCAAGGTGAGAAAAAGAGCGACCCCCACTGCAGCTCTGCCGGATGTGGGGGGCGAGGGAGGCGGATCGGAGTTTTCTGGACGGCTGGTGGAATGTTAAGCGGTGGTTAATGTAGGAGTGTCCGGTGTTGTGGAGGGACTTGTAGGTGAGCTTCAGCAGCTTGAATAGGCAGCTCTTCTGTACAGGAATCCAGTGGAGGCTTCTGAAGTGAGGATTGATGCTAGTCCTTTTGGGGAGGTCAAGGATAAGTCTGGCTGAGGCATTCTGTATGGTCTGTAGACATTTGATGAGATGGGAGTTGGTGCCGGTGTAGAGTGCATATCCGTAGTCAAGTCAGCTGGTGATGAGGGCCTGGGTCACTGTTTTCCTGGTGCTCGCGGGAATCTACCTGAAGATTTTTTGGAGCATGCGGAGGGTGTGGAAGCATGATGAGGCCACTGTGTTGGCCTGGTGCTTCATGGAGAGGTCGCTGTCCAGGATGATGCAGAGGTTGATGGCGTGGTTGGTGGGGGTGGGTGAGGGTCTGAGTAATTTGAGCCACCATGTGTCGTCCCATATGGAGGGTAAGCCTGGGCATAGCTCGCGGAGTTTCACTCCATGGAATTCCGCGGAGTTGCCAAAAAACTCTGCGAGATTCCGCTTGCAGCCCCAGCAGGCAGACAACCTTCCCTGAACAGTGAAGGATGCACATCATTTGCCTCCCTTTCGGTCTCTTGCAGGGTCTGGCCCTGTCTGGATCAGGTGCCGTAGGTCCCGTAGGTCCTCGTTTGCCTGGCAGGATATATTCGTGCCCGAATAGCAGGGTGTGGTTGGTCGATGCGATGGCACCGCTCCACATTACACATTAGCATTAGCACGTATGTTGCCAACGCTACTTAAGGCTGGCTGAAGCAAAGGAATAGCGGCAGTTACCCAATACCCACAGTGTTGTGCAGTGACAGTGTGTGCACCGAGTAGTGCTGTGCAGCGTGGCTCTTCGGATGTTGTGTCAGCCTTACCTGTGCTCTCCTCTCCCGGATCACACCACTGCAGGCACTCCCATGCCGAGCAGGACATCACCCACCACGGGGCTTTGAGACCGTAGTTCCCTGATCTGGTCTCCCAAGGGTAGAGCAGAGGAAGCTGGCATCGCAGCCACCATACACTCTCCAGCCTACCGCTGCCATTCTCACGGAAGTACTGGCGATCTCGTGATAAAGCGGAAGTTGGTGGTGCCTCAGTCGGGAGACTCGGGACAGCTCCAGTCCGCACCGGCCTCAGACCCTCTTTGATCTTTGTTCTAAAAAATTCAGAGGTAGGACCACGCGGATCACGCTCTAGTGATTGCCACTTTTCCATAAAGCTGAGGGCGATCCATCCCCACGCATGGAGAGAGATACCATGTCAGCTCTTTTAAATGTGGTTGGCGGTAACGTAAGCTCCGCTACGCGGCATAGCAGAGTTTTTTTTTATTTTTATAGAACTCCGCATTCCAATCAGAGCACGGTGTGGGCCAAATTCCAAAAACTCCGGTAGCGGAGCGTAGTCCACCACCCACCCTTAATGGAGGAGTTCTTTCCGAAGATCAGCACTTCTGCCTTGTCCCAGTTCAGCTTCAGGCAGGTGGATCTCATCCAGTTGGCGACGTTGGTCATGGCTTTCTGGAAGTTGAGTCTGGTGTTGGCGGTATCTTCCATGAGAGAGAGGATGAGTTTGGTGACGTCAGCGTATGAAATGATGTTGAGTCCGTGGGAGCACACGATGTTGGCCAATGGAGTCATGCAGGTGTTAAAGAGGTGTGGCTGTGGGAGGATCCTTGGGGCACTCCGCAGATGATGTTCTTGGGTTCGGAGGTGAAAGGAGGTGGACGGATTTTCTGTGTACGTCCTGTGAGGAAGGAGGCGATCCACTTGAGGGCGTTTCCTCTGATGCCGATGTGGTTGAGTCTGTTGATGAGGGTGTGGTGGGATACGGTGTTGAAGGCCGCTAAGAGGTAGAGGAAGATCAGGGCTGCAGACTCGCCGCTGTCGAGGATGGCCCGGATGTCGTCAGTTGCGGCTATCAGGGCGATCTCAGTGCCGTGGTTGGAGCGAAAGCTGGACAGGGTGGCGTCGAGTAGGTTGTTTCCTTCCAGGTGGTCTGTGAGCTGGCAATTGATGGCTTTCTCCAGGACCTTGGCCGGGATGGTGAGCAGCAAGATGGAGTTGTAGTTCTTGAGTTTGTTGGGGTCAGCGGAGGGTTGATTTTAGGAGGGGTTTCACCTTTGCGTGTTTCCAGGCGTCGGGGAAGGTGGCCGAGGTGATGGAAGAGTTGAGGATGTTGGTGAGTGCGCTGCTAATTTCATTCCATTACGGAGCGGCTTACTGCTGCTTATTCCGCCCCCCCTTGCTGAAAACAAAGCACTGTTATCAGCATAATGCTTCTTTTTGGCCAAAGCTTGGTGCCCCCACCTGTGATCACTTGAGGCCCCTTGGGGGGGGGGCAGTCCCCCAGATTGAAGACCCCTGCTTTAAACAGTAAATTTAAGAAGAAAACACTTAAAATGTGTTCTACAGCTGCCTTAGTGACCCCTGAATGATAATTAAAGTAAACAATGGCAGAAAGGCCATGAAAAAATAAAAACAGATGATTTTATATAAAGTTCTATTTAAGAATCATACCGAGCACTTTGCAAAATCTTAAAAAGTGAACATATGGCTAGTATGTTGATCTCAGAAAGGTGGCAACCCTCGTGGCTGGCAGAGCCATCTTCAGAACTGGAGTCAAAATTTATTGTGGGGCCTCCTATTACTTTTCTAGCCTAATGCATAATATCTGTCATCTAGTGTTGCCATTTAGCTGTGTTTTTTACCCGCCTGACCTATATTTTCAAGTCCACGCTGGTAAAAATATTGGGAAAGCAGTGAAATCCCATATTTTTTACCTTCTGCAAGGGATTGTCACCTGTTCATGTTTAATATTCTACACAAGCACGGACATTTTACTTTAAAACGACTTCATATAAAATTGTTCATATTCGTTTTTAACATGGCGATGCTGTTTTTGTTTGCTTTAACTGTCATTGAACATTAAGGCAGCACTAGAACACATTTTAAAGGGTTTTCTTCTTATATATTTTTGTTTTTAAGTATGTACTGAGAAGAGAAAAAATACCAGCTTTAGATGATGTTCCTATTTTTTGTACCAACCAGGGCAATAAATTACTAGACATGCCTGTAAAATATTGCCAGGTGGCAATCCTGCTTCTGCAACATAAACCTAAAATAGCAAACGCATAAACAAACCAGTTAAAAAGTATCTGAGAGCAGTCTAAATAATTTCAGAATGATTATTAGAGCAAACAGAGGGATAATACCAGCTCTTGGCTGTTCCATAAGAGCAAAAACGTGTCTGATACTTTTTTTTCTAAGAACTGATCCGGTGCAGCTTTCGGTACCTGTATGCTCTGCTGTAATCATCAAACAAATTACACCACTGGTCGTATGGACATTTTATTATTGACTGGAAGTGTATGAAAGGAACTAGTATCAGCGCCAAAATTCAATTACAGTGAAACCAATTTGGCTCCACAAGAATGACAGAGGATGGTGTCCAAACCATGAAGGTTTATTAGTAGATTATTCACAGTTACAAGTTAATCACAAAATGAGTTTATCAAATAAGCGTATATACCTCAGTCATTCATTCTGAAGGTGTATATTATATAAATGAAAATGAAAAACATAGACAAGTACAGGATACAAAACAGAAAGTAGATTGGTGTCATAAAGGAACTTCCTCAAGCTAAATAAGACACTGAAGGTGGCAATTGGAAATTCTGAGCCAGAAGGTGTCAGCATCTCATGAACCAAATGAAGGTTCAGGGAAAAATGAGTAAACTCAAGAACCAGGGATAAGGGACATCAGCAGAGTTGTGGAAAGGTCTTCCCTCAGCGAAGTCAGGACAGGATCTGCTAAACTATTCTAAAAGACACACAATTATACCAAACAGAATTATCCAGAAGCTTTGTCCCACCAACTCCCTCTGGATGGACCAATCGGGATACACTGTCTTCTGGGAGCAGGTAGACTCCACAAATTCCCATCGTGAAACAAAGGAGCTTACAGATGCACAACCTTGGAAGTATCTGTAGTCCGGTCTGCCTGGTACAGGAGGCGCTCTCCCTTCCCACGCAACCCACGGCAAGGATCCAATTAACATTCCCAAATCTAAAAATTTCTAAAATTAAGCGAAGAACCGTTCTCCTAACTAATGAAGATGATAAGACACCTGCAAAAAAAATAGAAAGGTGAAACTACACAAAAACCAACAGTGACCGTCTTAGAGAAATATTTCATGCAGTTTGGGCCTACTCACAGTCAGGAAAATGTCAGGAAAATTTAGATCATGGATTCAGCTACGTCATAAGCAGTACATTGATTATACTTTGAATATATAAGTGTGGCTCGATTTTATCATTATACTGCCACGTGCTAGCACACAGATTAACGTATCATAACATTGATTAACATATGATTAGTAATAATATGGAGCATTAAAATTATGCTGCTCCAGAACAGTGCCAGCCCTGTCTAAATGGGTGCTATGTGCCAAATTGTGTATTTTAAACACACAGGCTCAGTAACAATGGTCTTATTGTAACAGGATTTAATAATTTGAAAATGTTGAACAGTTAGCAGGCTGGGTGGCAAATGTTAGGGTTTAATGCACATTGGATTAGTAGATGTGGCAGGATATGGAATTTTCAGGTTCTAGTGTCTCAGATTATCAGTGGCAAATGGTGTATTCTAAAACATACTTGGCCAAATGCATTGGTCTTAGCCTAAAAGAATATTAAGCCCAACCTTGCACAAAGAAAGTTTTGGAAAAATGGTGGCACATGGTGGAGTTTAAGTACAATTTAAGTGATTGTTCTTTTCATTCTTCATTTATTGGCATCCAATACATTTACACTTTTTGCAGGATGGGATCATAGTACAGGAGAAAACTTTCCTGCTGTCACATGTACATGCACTATAACACAAAAAATTATGAGTACGTACTCCATAATAACCCTGAGTTCCAACTCACATTAAACATTCTGATTTTTGAAATGCTTGGTCAATCCCATAGCTTGCAATGCAACTCACATGTGGAAAGATGTTGGCTGTAGAAACAAACATGAGGTACAGAAAGCAAGCACAGTGTAAGTGTGTTTGTGCCAAAATGCAGAATCAGTGCCCAAACTTACAATATACCCATGAACACCAGTAACAGCAGAATATGAAATAGCAATACCTTCTACTCACGGATAGACAGCGTGACAGAGTTGGCTCTCCCAGTCAGTGGCAACTGGCCAGACGCCCTCAGCAGCATTTGTGACCTCCTATGGCCTCTGTGACATCTGGAGCCTATGTCATTCGACAAGACATGCGTAAATGTTTCTCTCCTGGGCATGCAGGGCGTTTTCTCACATTGACTGCTTATATCTTGCCTCTACTGAGGTCCACACTCTGTCAGACACCTGCATGTATGTTAGAGGGATATCCCATGACGCCTCTATTGAAATTACTATTATTTGAGAACCAATTGGTAAGCATAGTGGCAACTTAATTGAGTGCTGGTTCACCAAAGAAGATTTCCAGAAAGTAATACAGGAAATTGATAGAGCAGGGTTTTCGCGAAATAAAACTTGCTCGGATCGAACCCTTCTATATGACAAATACTAACCAAGAAACGTGTGAAACTAATAATAATAATAAGGTTAAAGGGGAAAAATGAAAACTGCGCAAGCGCGTGCTGGGATATCAGAGGAGGCCGCAAAGTAGATGCACATAATTAATGTAGAAAATAAGACAAAAGTCGAGAGTTTATTTTTCACTAATAAATGTGCAGCGCGTGAAGAAAAGAAAAAACAAATGAAAGCGTTCAAAGTGCTTTTGATAATAGAGTTTTATAAAGTGATGATTAATGCATGTGTTGGTCTTCCCTAGAAGCATAGTCTGCAGCTTTGCAGAGAAGGCCCGAGAGACATTTTAGAGTTAACCTGGGATGTTTTAAAAAAATGTAGAAAGGGAAAATTGAATGCTGCAAGCTGTTCCTCGCGTGCCACTGATGATGGTCAAGGCTGTGTGGAGGAAACAATGAATACAACAAGAGCAAATCTTCCTCCAAGAGCGGGCATGAGGACATTTTCTTCCGCAGTCCATACTTTTGCCTGAATGAGGATTATGTGCAAGTCACGGAAGATAGATATGGAAGTTCTACTACTGAAGGCTGAATGACGTGAATAGTTCACAACGAAGAGGCGTTGAAATTGAAGTCATGACAAAAGTGGTGTGATTCAGACACCCTTTGTTTTAACCAGTAATATGTTTTTTCTCTATGTGGGGTGGATAGAGTAGGGGTTGGACTTTTGTGAGTTTAGAGTATAATTAGTTGTAGAAAGGGAGTGGGTTTTTTAGGCGCATTTTCTTTACTTTGTGAGAGGAGAGATCTGTGTTGCTGTTTCCTGTATCTATGGACTGGCTGCTGTTCTGCTGATCCTGACTCTTAAACTTTGCTCCTTAACTTTTCTTGAGGGGCCTAGCTTACTCTCACGGCCAGAGGGTAGCTTTTCAGATTTCTTAAGTTGGTTTGTATGATATTCTGAATTTGCTTAACTTAATTGCAAATGACTTATTCTTTATCCGTTTGTCTCTACGCCTATCCACTCACTCAATGCGCTGACATTTGAGATGTATAATTGATATATTTGCTAATGATTTTTCCTTGTGTGGTGATTTATGATTTGAGCTGTATTGTACTTGTTGAGCAATCACATTATTTGGATAAAGCATTATAATTTACAAGTGAGTTTGCCTTTATTAGAGTCACTATTAATTATATGATATGATTATTTTATGAATAATATTATGAGATTCTAATATTACTTTGCCAAACCCTGATTAACGTATAAAGATTTCATTGCCAAAGAAAGGATAAATAAATGAGCCAATTGGTAAGTTTGGTTTAATCTCACCCAGCGTGAAAGGGACTGTAGGGTATTGAAATTGGGTCCAGATGATGAAATTTGTTAGTTCCTGTAGCGATGGATCACATACTGGCGACTTAATTGAGTGCTGGTTCACCAAAGAAGATTTCCAGAAAGTGCTACAGGAAGAAATAATGCAACTTTTTCAAATTTAAACTGGCGCGGTTTAGTCCCTTATGACCCTGTGGGGTGGGAGGTGTTCAAACCTGTATCAAGCAGTGGGGCACTGAGCCATATCACCTAAATGAAACCGGAAAATACAGATAAACTTGCCAGACGTGTGGCACACATCAAGAAGAAGCATACCATGATGAGGCATCTGACTCAAGCTTTCCTAGGCTAAACCTTGCAAAACATAGCTATCAGCAAGTCTCATGGAAGACTTGAAACATACAGGGTTGGCATCCCAGAGTAGATTATATGAAAAGGGCGACAAGATCGGCAAGTTCTTGCCCTGGTTGAGTTGCAGGGAGGAGACAGGCAGGCACACTGGAAGAGTATGGGATGAAAATGGATTACAAAACCAATTGCGTTGGCCTGTGAATTTGTCATGTATTATCGAAATTGTAAGGTTCGGGGGGAGCAATTTGCACCAGGATCTGCCCACTTCTTATCCTCTCGTCCTACACCTAGACATTCTCAGGAAGATAGCAATGATCTGACGAGGTCCTCTCTGTAGAGGAACACTCTCTAGGCAAAGGCCAGATCCCTGCTTGGAAAATGCGAGGCCTGGATGGGTTCCCGTGCAAATTTTACAAACACTTTTCGGTGTCTCTGGCCCAGTCCTTACTTAACTCACTGAATTCTGCTCGAGACGAAAGAGATCTCCCTGCAAACGCATGTGAAGCTGTCATTGCCACTATCCTGAAGCAGGGTAAACTGGCAGATGCCTGTGACTCCTACAGGACCATTTTGCTGCTAAATACTGATACCAATTTCTTGGCCAAAACACTGGCAAATCGATTAACCACAGATATACGTAGCCTAGGCCGCGACTATCAGAGTAGATTATAGCTCAGAAAGCTCATCAGCACAAAAGACAGCAGTCATTCAATGCACTAACACTGACTCACAAACCCAAGTATCCTCTTGGCATATATATTTTCCAGTCCCATCTTTGTTGGCATTTTAGAATATTTATAAACCAATCTCTTCATCCCTTCAGCACCCCACATCTCCCAATTAAAAATACGGGTCACAATGTTGTGTCGATGCGAAGTTGCGGGTGTCGAAAACCACCAACACTACTTTTAACTCTACAAAGCCAACAAATCCTTTGACTATACTCCAGTGTCAATGAAGCCTCATAACTCCTCTGATTTTTCACATTCCCCAGCCTTACTTTCAATCAACCAATCAATCAATCAGGGAATTTTTAAGTGCGCTACTCACCCGTGAGGGTCTCAAGGCGCCGGGGTGGGGGGCACAGCTCCGGGTTATCTGAAAAGCCAGGTCTTGAAGCTCTTCCTGAAAGTGTGCAGAGTAGGGGCGTGTCTGATGTTGACTGGGAGCTCGTTCCAGGCTTTTGCAGCTCTTCCACCTGCTCTGGTTCTGCGGATGTGCGGGGTTTCTGCTAGGGCGAGGTCGGCTGAGCGGAGGTTTATTTTGGGTACTTGGAAAAAGACTCTTTCCTTGAGGTATTTGAGTCCGAGGTTGTGGAGTGATTTGTAGGCGTGGGTGAGTAGCTTGAAGGTTACTCTCTTCTCGATGGGGAGCCAATGGAGGCCTCGCAGGTGTTGGGTCATGTGCTTGTGTCGTGGGGTGCCGAGGACGAGTCTGGCCGCGCTGTTCTGGATGGTCTGGAGTTTGTGTAGCAGGGATTTGTTGATTCCAGCTTAGAGGGCGTTTCCGTAGTCGAGTCTGCTGGTTATGAGTGCGTGGTTGACGGTCTTTCTGGCTTTCGGATGGGATCCACTTGAAGGTCTTGCGGAGGATGCGGAGGGAGTTGAAGCAGGTGGAGGCGATGGCATTGATCTGGTGAGTCATGGTGAAGGAGGAGTCAAGGATGATGCCTAGGTTACGTGTGTGGTCAGTAGGGGTGGGTGGGTTTCCGAGGGCGGGGGGCCACCAGGTGTTGTCCCAAGCGGTGGGGGAGAGTCCAAGGATGAGGACCTCAGTCTTCTCCGAGTTGAGCTTAAGGCAGCTGCTGCTCATCCAGGCTGCAACGTCTTTCATTCCTTCCTGGAAGCTGAGTCTGGTGTCTTCGGGGTTCTTCGTGAGGGAGAGGATGAGATGGGTGTCGTCGGATACTATGCTGAGTCCATGCTGTCTGACGATGGCGGCGAGGGGGGCCATGTAGATGTTGAAGAGCGTGGGACTGAGCGACGATCTTTGGGGTACTCCGCAGTCGATTTCTGTGGGTTCGGAGAGGAAGGGTGGGAGTCTTATCTTTTGGGTTCTGCCGGTGAGAAAGGAGCGGATTCAGTCGAGGGCGGTTCTCCGTATGCCGGCGTAGTGGAGTCTGGCTGCGAGAGTGCGATGCAAAACTGTGTCGAAGGCTGCGGAGAGGTCTAGCAGGATGAGGGCCGTGGTGTGGCCCTAGTCAAGGAGCGTGTAGATGTCGTCGGTGGCGGCAAGGAGGGCGGTCTCTGTGCTGTGGTTGCTGCGGAATCCAGACTAGTAGGGGTCGAGGATGGCGTTTTCTTCGATGAAGGTGGTTAGCTGGGAGTTGATGATTTTCTCGGTGACCTTGGCTGCGAAGGGAAGGAGAGAGATGGGACGGTAGTTCTTCAGTTCGGTGGGGTCAGCAGAGGGTTTCTTGAAGAGGGGCTTGACCTCTGCCTGCTTCCAGTCGTCAGGGAAAATGCCGGATTCGAAGGTGGCATTGATGGTGTGGCGTAGTTCGGGTGCTACGGCGGCGGCATCTCTGTGGAAGATGGGAGGCGGGCAGGGGTCTGTGGGGGCTCCTGAGTGGGTGCTCTTAATGGTCGTGGTGGGATCTTCTGTGGTGACCGGGGCCCAGGCGGTGATGGTGGGCAGGCTGTCATTGCTGGAGGGGATGGTGGTTTCTGGAATCTGTTCGCTGAAGTTGTCGTAGAGGGTCTTGATTTTCAGGTGGCAGTAGGAGCCGAGCTTGTTGCAGAGGTCCTGGGAGGGTGTGACGTCTGTGGCTTCGCTGGGGGGTTTGGTGAATTGCTGGATGATGTGGAAAAGTTCCTTTGAGTTGCTGGAGTTGGTGAGGATTGTGTTCCTGATGAAGGTCCTCTTGGTGAATCTTATGAGTTGGTGGTATTCTGTCATGGCGTTCTTGTAGGCGGTCTAGTCTTTGGTGGCTTTTCTGTTTCTCCATCATTTTTCGAGGCGTCTGCTGGAGCGCCTGGCTTCTTGGAGGTCGGTGGTGAACCAGGAGGCCTTCAGGGGACGCTGTCTGTCGGGGTTGCGGAGGGGTGCGAGCTTGTCTGCACAGCTCGTGATCCAGTGGTGTAGTTCCTTGGCTGCAGCGTTGGCGTCGGTCGTGGCGGAGGGGGGGCCGTGGATGAGGGTGGAGTTGCGGTGTTCCTCTGTGACCTTGCTCCAATTCCTTCGTGGTTGGGGCGGCGTGGACTTGTGAGCGGTGGTGGTGTTGACAGAGAAGTGTACGCAGTGGTGGTCTGTCCAGAGGGGCTGCGAGGTGTGGCTGAACCGGATGTTGTTCCCTCCTGCGAAGATGGGGCAGAGGGTGTGTCCTGCCTTGTGTGTGGGGGTGGTGACGAGTTACTTCAGTCCGAGGTTAGCGAGGTTGTCTTGGAGGACGATGGAGTCGGGGTCGCTCCGGTTGTCAAGGTGGAAGTTCAGGTCTCCGATGAGTATGTAGTCCGTGGAGGCGATGGCGTGGGGTGCGATGAGGTCCAGAATGGTAGTGGTGAAAAAAGTGCAAGGCCCGGGGGGTCTGTAGGCGAGGGTGCCGCAGAGCGTGGTTCTGGGGGTGGTCTGGATCTGGAAGTGGAGCTGTTCGGTGTTGGAGAGGGGGTCGCTCGTGCTGGTGGTGGAGAGTCGGAGGGAGCTCTTGTGTACGATGGCGAGCCCTCCTCCTGGGCGGTGGGGGCGGTCCTTCCTCTGGATCTTGTTTCCGTCGGGGATGGCGGTGGTGATGTCGGGGCAGAGGAGGCGTTAGTCCAGGTTTCCATGAAGAAGGAGATGTCTGGTGAGAGGGTGTCGAGGAGGTCACAGATCTCTATGGCATGTCTGTGCAGGGAGCGAACGTGAGGAGGATGCACTTCACGGCTGCAGTGGTGTTGGCGTCCGGCGTGGGGGCAGCAGCTGTGATGGTGCAGAGGGTGGTGAAGGTTCGGTGGCAGTGACAGCAGGAGAACTAGCCATGGGGGTTGTTCGGCGTCGACAGCTGGCAGTTGTTGTTCCTTCCTGGGTTGAGTTAGAGGAGGGCAGCTGAGTTGTAGCGACGGGTGGCTGGAGAACCAGGGTCCCTGGCGCTGATTGCGGTCGGGTCGCGGACGGGCGCAGACGGGCTTGCCTTTGGTGCGCCTTCGGCGTGCCAGCAGCGCTATGCACAGCGGCCGCCATTAAATAGGGGAAGGGGGAGGGAAGTGCAGCTGGGAGGCGGGTGCGGGAAAACCTGCAGGGGGGAGGGGCCGCGGGGGCAGCAGCGGTGAAAATCGGGCAGGTAGGGCGGGAAACAGGGATGATCAGGGGGCCAAAAAAATCGTTAAGGCAACAGAATTAAGCTAAAAGAAATAAGGCAAAAGAAAAGGAAATAAGGCAAAATAAAACTACCACGAAGTCACAGGGACACAAATACAGCAGACTTTATAAACAAACCATTTTGCGATGATAAAAAGCATTGGGCTATGACCGGTTATATAATACATACCTATTACCAGCACCCAGGGCTTGACTGGAAACCGAAACTGGCCCGGGGGAGGGGGGTGGCTTGATTGCAGAAGGAAAGCTTTGTGCCGCTTTTGTTGCCCCGGTAACAAAAATGGCCCCCCAGGGGTCTAAAACCGGCCCCGACCCTGGCGGCCCACCTGGGAAACGCCTGGTGCCCACTACGGCCAGTCTGGCCCTGACAGCACCAACAGTTTAAATACACAGTTACCTCATTGCATTTTAGTTACAGTGGCGGTCGGTTATTTTAGCAGGGAGGTGGGTGGGCCTTGCACGCACACATATACACTCTCTCACACCCGTGCATTCACACACGCACACACACCAAATTCATACATTTATACATACACGCATGCACCAAACCTTCACACAAAAAAAAAGGTACTACTTGCAGCTCCAGAGAGGAAGGCCTTCATTATGAGGGGGAGGGCTTTGAGGTACTTTTGCCAGGCCATGGAGGTCACGCCCACAGGGCAATGAAATTCTCAGCCTGGCAAAGTTCAGTTCAGGTAGCCAGGAGCCTGCACATTTAGCGCATGTCTAGCTCCTGGCTGCCTGACCTGAAAATGAACAGTGTCTGTCAGGCTGACCTTTGCTCAGCTTGACAGAAACTCTGAAAAAGGTGAGGAGGCATTACCGGTAAGTAATGGGTTCATTAACACCACCCCCACGAGAGGGCGGTGACCGTCCTCCTCATCACAACACTGACTTTTGAGGATATACCAAAGCTAAAAAGAAGACAGACACAATTTATACTGCTCAAATATATTATTCTTTCTACGATTCAGACTGTTGCACCAAATGGAACAGGATTGCTAGACAGATCCAATTTATAATGTTGAAAGAATGTGTTTGGGCTAGCCTAGGTGGCTGCCCTACCTAGTTACTCATCCTGATTTTGCCCAGGCTGTCGCCATGCCCCAAGTTGATCTCGCCAAAATCTTATCTGTAATGTGTACCTCTATAACAATGTAGGCTTGAGAAATGTCTTGTTTAACCCACCTACTGACAGTTGCCATTGCTGCCGTCTTCCCTTTATTCGCTGAGCCATAAGAAATCAACAGAGATGGAGATTTTCTAAATTCCGTAGTTCTCTCTACACAGTTCGATGAAGCTCTTTTAAGATCCAGGGAAGAAGAACATTGTCATTCTTTTTTTTATAACAAATTTTATTGGTTTTCTGGAAAAAACATACAAATACGAAAAACCAGCAGCATAGATAGATCTTACAATTAGTGCAGTAAGTGTTATCTGTGACTAGTGGCATATTCTCAGTGCGAAATTACTTTAGACATGTTCATCTCCGTTTCATTCCCCAGTGTCTCCTTGTCCCCAATTAAATCAGTAGTCCAATCCATTTTCCACACATGCTGCCATGTTTGGCGGGACAGCCTCTCGCTTTGTATATGGGTTTTTCTTGTGCTGTGCACCAGTCTACCCCTCTGCGCCATTTAGTGATATTAGGGAGGGGCAGGGTCCTTCCACGCGGCTGCTATGTCGCGTTTGCCACCATTATCGCTGTACTGAGGAAACTTTTATCTACCCGGGTCCCATCCAGGCCGTCCGTGACTCTCAAGAGCAGGGCTAGTGGGCTACGTGGGGCCTCCCAACCCAGGACAGCGCTCAGCTCTGACACTATTTTCTCCCAGTACAAGGTGAGGGGGCCGCAGGTCCATACCATGTGATAGAAATCTGTGGGTTGCATCTGGCATCGCAGGCACATGGGTGCGGCCAGAAGTCCTGCTCGGTGTAGATGGGCCGGGGTCAGGTATGGTAATAGAGTTGAATTAGCCTGAGCCTGGCGGACATGGTGGTTATGCGGGGGGCCATCAGGGCATCCCTCCAGTCTTCCTCCTCCAGGGGGCCCAGCCAGGCCTCCCAGCGACGTCTAAGGGGGTCTAGGAAGGTCGGGGAGTTATTGACTAGGGAGCAGTATATCTTGGATACCCCTCCTTTCCCAAGGTCACCCAACAGGATTTGGGCTTCTAAAGGACTAAATTCTGGGAGAGTGGTGTCCGCAGGTGTGTAGGGGGCGAGGGCATGTTGGAGTTGCAGGTATTTATAGAACTGGGTAGGGTGTAATGCATATGAGTTTTGTAAGTCTCGGAAGGAGCACATGTGATTACCTCTCCATACGTCCCCAAGCTGCGAGATTCCAACCAAGTCACATTTGCAAAAGCCCTCTAGTGTTCCTACCTCACCAAGCCAGGTGCAATGCCACAAGGGTGTTTGTAGTGTCAGTTTATTGTCCCACTGTGTGTAACGCAGCGCTGAGCGCCAGGCGACCAAAACCACTCTAGTGACTGCAGGGAGTGTGCTGGGGATCGGGGCTGCATAGAGAATGGATTGGATCCAAGAGAATCCGAGGCTCTCCAGCACAATTCGATACACCGGGTCGGACCATCCGCTTGTGAACCAGTCATGTATCACCAGGAGGCGAGTGGCCAGGTAGTATAGAAAAAGATTGGTCATGCCCAATCCGCCGTTGTACAGGGCCTTTTGACAGGAGGCGAGTGCCATACACGGTCTCAAGGGATTCCATTGGAAAGCCGTGGCCATGCTGTCTAGAGTTCGGAACCATCCACGAGAGAGGTGTAGTGGAAGGTTCTGAATTATTTATAGGAACCGGGGGAGTATCATCATTCTGAATAAGGCAACTCTACCCATCGGGTTGAGGGGAAGGGATTGCCTTTTACGGAGTTCAGTTTTTGGTCTTCGGAGTAAGGGAGTGACGTTGAGTGACCAGGTGAGTTCTGGGAGCAGTGCCACCCAGATGCCCAGATACTTAAAGGAAAGGCATTTTATAGGGATATTCGCCTGCCAGTTTATGCACTCCCTGGACACGTAGAATGGGATCAGAGTCGATTTAGCCAGGTTTAGATGCAAGCCTGAAGCCGCTTCGAAGGAGCTGGAGGCATTTGGGGCCCGAGTGGGCCGGATCCGCCAAAAAAAGGAGGACGTCATCGGCATAGAGAGCGATGCGGTCCTCATGCACTCCTTACCAGCGCCACCCGTAGATCTGGGCGTCTGTACGGACATGGCAGGCTAGAGGCTCAATGGCCAGGGCGAAAAGAAGGGCTGACAGAGGGCACCCCTGTCTTGTCCCTTCCGAATCGGGAAAGTGTCCGAGAGGGCTCCATTTATGAGCACTCGTATCGAGGGGTTAGAGTATAATACTCGCACTAGACTGCGGAAGTAGTGTCCCATGCCCACTGCCTCCAGTACCGCTTCTAAATATTGCCAGTCGACAGTATCGAAGGCTTTTTCAAAGTCGAGCAATAGAATGGCGAGGTAAGGGGTGAGGAGGTGGGCCAATGCCAGGTGAAGGCGTCGTATGCAGTGTCTCGTGCTGCGGCGTGGCATAAATCCGCGTCGGTCTGGGTGGAAGAGGCTATTGAGGACCAATTTAAGGCGTGTGGCTAGGACTGTTGCATAGATTTTGACTTCGGTGTTCATTAATGAGATTGGGTGGTATTCTGAGCAGAAGGCTGATGGGGTCTGCGTCTTAAGTATGACTGCTATTGTTGGCATATCCGTCTCCAGCTGGAAAGCGCCTGCCTCTACCACTTCCCCATAAAGCGCATGCAGGTGAGGTATTAGGTTGTCACGGTATGCCATATAGAATTCCGCTGGGAACCCGTCGGGCCCGGGCGTCTTACCAGCAGCGATTAAGGAGATAGCTTCTCCTATTTCCTCCTTCGTGATAGGTTGGTCCAACAGGGTCTTTTCTGGCCCTATGAGACGGTGAAGGAGAGTGAGGTCCAGCGTCCTAGGATCGGGGCCGTGGGGCCGGTCAGTCTTTTAGAGCCGGGACTAGTAATTGGCGAAGGCTTGGGCGATGGAGGTAGGCGCGCAATGGCTTTAACCTTGCTGGTTGAGAATCTGTGGGACCATCCGGTTCGCCAGAGGTTGAGAAGCCAGCCAGTGGAGCAGCTTACCATTTTTATCTCCCCACCTGTAAACACAGGATACAGAGGACCTCCATAAGAGCTGTGCCGATTCAAGCAATATGTGTGTTATCTCCTCTCTTAGGAGTTCAAGTTGTCGAGTTTCTCTTTCTGTCCCTGTCTCAGCCACGGTCTGCTCCAGGCGAGTCGCTTGGGCCTCTAGGAGGGAGAGCCGACTTTCTTTGGCCAATCGCTTATTTTTTAGATGTCCCCTAGCGAGCCCACAAATTGTGGCTTTGCCAGCTTCCCATAACGTGCCTTGTAGGAGGACTGAGTTTTGGTTATCCTGAAAGTATTGTTTGATATCTTTCTCAAGTGTGTGTTGAAACTTATCATCCTGGAGGAACCAGGCATTGAGTCGCCAGAGGGGGCGTAGGGTATCTGTAGGGCCTCCAATCTGGAGAAAGAGGGGAGAATGTTCCGATATACCTCGAGGGAGGATACGGACATCTGTGACCGCGCGACAATCGGGGGCTGGCATAAATAATAGGTCAATGCGCGCATGGGTATGGTGTGCCGCTGAAGTGTGAGTGTACTGTTGCGTTCTGGGGTTCCAGGTCCGCCAGACGTCGCGTAACCCCATCTGTGCTGCCCACTCCGTCATTCATTTAGTGTGTTGGGCCTAAATGGCGATGGTGCTCCAGTGGCGTTGTGGGATGGTTGCAGGACTGCGTTGAAATTGCCTCCTATTATTGTTAGGCCCGGGGGGAGGGAGGAGATGGTGTCAACCGCAGTTTACAGGGTGGGTATAAGGGTTGCTGGAGGGACATAGAGTGAGATTAGATTAATGGTCGTGTCTCCTAGGGTTCCAGTAAGGGCCATGAAGCTGCCCTGTGGATCTTTGGTTATGTTGGTGGGAGTGAGAGGGAGGGTACGGCGTAGGAGAATCGGAGCTCCACGAGAACGCCGTTCAAACCCAAAATGCCAGACCCTGTTGAACCCTTGGCGAGCGAGGAAGGGGCAGTGGTTGCCCATGAGATGCGTCTCCTGGAGCAAAAGGACATCAGGGACTAATATTTGAGAGTGTTTCAGCACTGCAGTGAGTTTCACTTTGTCCAGGAGCCCATTTACATTTCAGGAGAGGAGTCGTAGGGTTTGCCCCAGATATTGGGTTATGGCCATATTGCGTGCGCGGGGTTAGGGGGCAGCAGCAGTGTAAGTGGCGGGCTGGGGTGCCTGAGGCAGTTCTGTCTGGAGATCTAGTCATCCCATATTGACAGTGATGTGTACCTGCATCTAGTGTAGTAAGGTAAATGCTGCGTCTGGAAAGCAAAACTAAACTGAACTGTGGGACAACGGTCCTGGGCCCTTCGCACAACCAACCCCCCTCCCTATACTTCTTAAAGGGAAGCATCTGTTGCCCTAACTAGAACAGGGTGTAACAAGATTAAACAATAGGCTTAGTGTATGAGTTGCGTGGTGGACCCCTCCATGGGGTAGGATGTGGTTGAGTCTCGATCAAGTCATATTAATTACACTAGAGCCATAAATGTTTAACAGATGTCATCTATAGGTGGCTACAAAGGCTGATTCCAATGAAGTGTTAGTTAGATCGTCGGGGTCTGTGATAGGTCGGTGTCTTCTGGCGGTGAGTGTGGCCTCCCTTCGGTTCTTGTGACCTCCAATTCTTGATCTTGCAGCAGGTCTGTGAGATTCGGAAGCAGGTCTGTGAGATTCGGAAGCTTGAGCAGTTCATTGGAGGTTCGGGCGGTAGTCTTGGGTGTGGTGGATGTCTCTCTGCGGCCGTTTCGTCCCCTGCGAGTGCGTTGTCTTTGAGGCTTAGGGCCTTTGGGTGCCGTGGTTCCAGAGCGCAATGCAGGGGGAGCGGTGGTCTTGCGGCTCCAGAGGTGACGTTCCTCAATTACCCAAGTCCATGCCTCTTCTGGAGTGTCATAGAAGAGGGTTTTGTTTTGGAGGACCACTCTTAGAAGAGTTGGGAACAGCAGTCTGTATTGGAGGTTCAGAGCTCGCAGTTTCTCTTTTACTTCCACATAGGAGCGGCGCCATGATTGAACCTCTTTAGTATGGTCCAGGAAGATCATGACTTTGTGGCATTAGTAGGACAGGGGTTTTTTTTCCCAAAAATCTTTTTTATTAAAAATTGCCCAGTACATCTTTTCTTACGCAGATATTGCAAAATTAGAACACCATTTTTTTTTTTCAATCAACTTCTAACTCCTCTGGTTGTTTTCCGTTGTTTGTAGTGTGGTGCTGTTTCGGCTATGGGAAGTAGAGGATTCTATTTTTATATATATATACTCTAAACATACTTTGTTCTTTCCCCTATCCTCTCCATACTCTTTCTTAGTGTCCCCAGTATGACCTTCACCGTCCCTAAATTTTGTCCCATTTTCGTGGGCATCCTCTGGCTTTATATGTCGCTTTCGCAGCCCCTTAGCACCAATCTAAGTCTTCCTCCCATTCCAATAGGTTTGGTGGTCGAGTCGTCCACCACTTCTTGGCTGTGTTTCTTTTTGCTGTTATTTTAAGCCATATTAATATGTATTTGGGCCATTTTCTCTCACCTGTCACACACAGCAGTAGCCATCGTGGCTCCATTGGGATCTCTAAGTCGGTGACTTCAGTCATGATTCGCATCACCTCCTTCCATAAATTGTGGATGAAGTTACACTCCCAAATAATATGAAAGAAGGAGCCTATGTCACCACACCCTCTTGCACAATACTTAGATCTGCCATGGCCCAATCGATATAATAGTGTTCTAAAGGCATACGACCTGTGGAGGATACGTAACTGAATGATACAAAATTGAGCCCTTAACTCTAGCTCTCGGGGGCTCTGCACTGCCTCCTCCCAATAATCATCTTCTAGGAGTCCTAGCTCCATTTCCCACGCCACCCTCAGGGGTCTATCGGGTTAGGCGAGTTGTATATGATTTTCTTATACATTAATGAGATGGCCTTGGTTACCATGAGGTCTATTAATAGTCTGTCTTCTAGTGGCAAATAGTCCGGCAAGGTTCACCCTTCCCTGATACGTTGGCGTAGGGCATGGCCCAATTGTAGGTATCTGTATCTTTCTGTCTGCCAGTTCGTATTCAATTTTTAGGTTTTCAAACGTGAGCTGTGTATGTCCCCTCCAAATATCTCCCAAGCTTTCAATCCCCAACAATTCCCATTTTTAAAATCCTGTCAGGTCCCCCACTTCCCGTAACTGGTTGCTATCCCTTAGTGGACTACTGTCTGCGTGTGTGATGGGTGGTGTCTTTCCTTACTTCTACGGCATAGTGCTGCTGGATAGCCCCTTTCTCCCATAGCTCAATTGTCTCCTCGAAAGGCCGGGTCAATGCGATCTGTGAATGCCCAATCATTCACTACTATCAATTGCGAGGCCCAATAGTATTTTCGGATATCTGGAACTGCGAGCCCTCCTTTGTATACTCCTCGTTGAACTTTACAAAGTGATATTCTGGAGCAGCCTCCGTTCCATAGGAGTTTTCGCAGTTCGCTATCAATACCCTGAAACACTGTCTTTGGTATTTTGTATGGGGTATTTTGTAAGATATAGAGTAGTCTGGATAGAGACATCATTTTAAAGATCACCGCCCTGCCCATCAGTGATACCGGTAGTTTTCTCCAGCATTCCACGTTCCTCTTTAACCGCTGTATCTGAGGATACAGATTTTCTATTAGGAAGTCTTCCTCTTTCGTGGATATTTTCATGCCTAGGTATGTAAAAGTATGTTTGACTACTAGTGGTATCGCTCCAATCAGTCTCTGAGGGATGTCGCCCGTCAAGGGAAAGATAAGAGACTTATTCCAATTTATTGTGTAACCCGAGTAGCTATCGAACAATTGGAATATATGGAGAACCCTGTGTACTGACCTATATGGGTTAGCCAAATACAGGAGTACGTCATCCGCATATAGGGATATTTTGTCTTCCCAATCGCCTCCTCCCTGTATGCCTGATATTATTGGATCATTGCAGACCCAGGCTGCCAAGGGCTCCAGTGATAGTGCAAGATCATAGGCGAGAGTGGACAGCCATGCCTCGTGCCCTTTCTAAGTGAGAAAGAGCGAGATACTTCTCCGTTAACCCTTACCCTAGCCTGTGGGTCTTGATACAGGAGCTTTACCCACGCACAGAAATTGGGTCCGAAGCCCAATCTGTACAGCGTTGCAAACATGTACTGCCATTTAATACTGTCAAATGCCATTTGCGCGTCCAGGGAAAGGAGCACCGCGTCTTCATTGTGTTTCGATCTGGTCCAGTGTAGCACCCCATATAGTCTTCTTAGGTTGAGTCTCGTGCCCCTATGTGGCATGAATCCTGATTGGTCTGGATGGACAAGTATGGAAATGACCGTCCGTAGTCTGATCCCCAGGGCCTTTGCTAGCACTTTTGCCTCGGTATTAAACAGCGATATCGGTCTATAAGACCCACAATCGGTAGGAGGTTTATCTTCCTTGGGTACCACTACTATCGTGGCTGTTCGCTGGTCCAAGGGCAATTTCCCTCTCTCCCTAGATTCTTGATACATATTTAACAGATGGAGTACAATTTTACTCGCTACACTCTTGTACAGTTCCACTGGCAGGCCATTGGGCATGCAGCCTTTCCTGATTGTAGATCGGTGAGAGCACTTTTCATCTCTTCTACTGTGAAGTCTTGGTCTAGTGTCTCCCTATCTTCTGCAGATAGTGTAGGTAGGTTAACTTCTCACAATAATTTGGCACAGTCCTCTGTGGTGCGCTTCGAAGAGGGGGTATAGAGTGTTTCATAATATTGTGCGAATGCCTCTGCTATGTCCTTACCTGTGCAGTGTACTGCTCCCCCCAAAGTATGTATTTCCAAGACACAGTTTCTCTCCCTATCTCTTCTCTCCAACCAGGCAATCATTTTATTTGCTTTATCACTGATATCATATAGTTTTCTCTGGGTTGCTAGTGCTTGTACTCTCACCTTTCGCTCCCCCAAGTCTCTTAATTCCTGCTGCTTAAGCCAAAGCTGATGCTTTATAGACTCGTCAGGTCAGAGTCCCTCCTTTCCCAAGTCTCCCTTTCCAGTTAGCTTATCTCTCTTTTGAGCTCTTCGAACTCTCTGGTCTGTTCTTTCTTTTGAATGTTTATTTGTTCCTGGACGTATCCTCTAATTATTGTTTTATATGCCTCCCAGAGGGTGGAGACCGCTTCTACTGACCCCTCATTATCTTGGAAGTATTGTGTGGTACGTACCCCTACTTTTTGCACAAATTGTTTGTTCTTGAAGTGCCATGGATCTAGTCTTGGAGGAATATGCCGCTTCTTGCTGGTCCCTTTATCTATACTTCCACCGGGAGTGGTCTGAAATGCCTCGTGCCTTGTGGGATGTGTCCCTAAATTGGCCCACCTGCATCTTAAATATAAGAAGGTAATCTTTTCGGGAATGACAATTATGTGCAGCTGAGGTATACGTATATTGTCTGCTTGTCGGATTGTGGGCTCGCCACAGGTCTATCATTCCCATCGCTTCTATAAATCCCTCCAGTGGCTCCCTTCTGCCTGTCCCCATTGCCCCTGATAGTCTGTCTTTCTGCTGGTCCATGACTGAGTTCATGTTGCATCCAAGGATGACCGTGCCTAGGGGCAGTTCGAGTAGTGTATCTCCCAGTGCTGGGAAGGGTATCAGTGTGCAACTTTGAGGGAACGTATATGGAGCATAGCTTTATTGTTTTACCCTCCCACGTGTCAGTCAGCGCTACATACCTGCCCAAGCTGTCACACCAAGACTTGCCCGCGATAAATGGAATAGATGACTTGACTAGAATCCCCTCTCCCCTAGATCCCAATGTATACCCCGCATGTGCTTGAAGTTTGTATCCACACCGATCAAGTGCTTTGCAGTGATTATCCCTCAGATGGGTCTCCTGAAGCAGTACCACATCCGGGGCGTGTCGACGTAGGTATTGCAGTACCAACGTACGTTTTATCTTACTGCCCAGTCCATTGACATTGCATGTCAAACTTTTCAGTGTCATAGTGGGGTAATTTTCCTGCTGTGGTGGCGCGGATCATTCCACTTGTGTCCTGCAGCCCCTTGTATCTGCTTGGCTATGGCTTTGTGTGCTAATTAGTAAGGACCATTCAAGTTCCTATCGGTTCATGACACTTTGTACCCGTATAGGTCTATGTCGATAGTGTCTGAGCATATAGGTAAGAACAACAATATAAACCCGCCCAACATTGCTAATTACTATCCCCTGAACATGTACCCCCCACACTGCTTCCCTGCTTGACAGGTGTAAAACCACCCGCCACACCAACTTGCAGAGAGCCTGTCGTCCCCTATAAACCTGCTTCATGCTAGGGTGGCCTAGAGTCCCCTGCTGGTCCTCAATTTCAATATTGCAGCCAGCCCTTCCTTACACATTATATCACTCCCTTGCACAGAGTCTGTGTCCATTGATCTTTCTTCCCTCCCTTCTCCTGATCTTCTTCAAACCCCCCCCAGACCCTCCCACCAGTTAAACAGAAGAAAAGTCAATACGTTGGGTCTGTCCACGGCTGGACCAAGTTCACCCTCCTTGAGGGATTGGTGCCTCCGCCTGTATAGTTTGGTTCCTCGTGGCCTCATTTCCCTCCCGATGCCTCCGGTACAGTTTTTTCTTCTCTGTTGACCCCCCCCCCCCCCGCCGAGCCCGAGGGTTTCGCTGTTTTCTAGCTTTTGGAGACTTCTGATTTACAACTCTCCACCCTTCTAGCCACTCCCAGGCCTCCTCTGGTGTGGAGAAATGCCAGGACTTCCCTTAAGCCATTATTCGCAGCCTTGCCGGATAGAGCATCATGTATTTAATGTCCTTATTCCGCAGATCTCGCTTCACTGCTTCAAAGTTGCGACACAGCTTTTGTACCTGCATAGTAAAATCAGGGAAGAAGATCGTTGCATTTTAGTATAGTACGTCCCCATGGACCCTTGCTGCATGTAATATCGTATCCCTGTCTCTGTAGGTAAGGATCCTGGCAATAATCGTTCGATGTGGTGCTCCTGGTCTTGGTATGGGGGCTCTATGTGCACGTTCAATGGTGAAGTAGTTTGATAAGCGCCCAGGGCGTAGGTGATTTAAAATAAGATCCTGCAAGAATAGATCCACACTAGGGCCCTCCAGTCCCTCCGGAACGCCCACCACCCGTATATTATTCCGGCGTGAGTGCCCTTCCTGGTCCTTGAGCACTTTGTTGTCGTTTAAGGTGCTGGATTTGTTCCTCCAATTTCTATATGGTGGTTTGCAGCTGTATTATATTTCCTTCCGTAGTTGTTATTTTTTCAGTTATTTTATGAAAGTCTGCCCTCAATAAATTTACTTCAACTGTGACTGTGTCAATTTTGGGTTCTATAGTGCTTTTTAGATCAGTTACGGCAGCCATAATGGCCGTCAGTGAGGGTATTGCCGCCCCTGTTTCTTCCATCTGGGCTCCTGGAGCCACTGCATGAGGTTTGGGACTGCGTATTTGTCCATCTTGTTTGCTTGTATTATGGATGGGGCCTTTGGTTTCACCATTTTCTTTTAAGTCAGCGGCCGGTGGGGGTCCAGGGGGCATTCTATTGGTGTGTCTAACCTCCTCACCCCTGTAGATCTTTCCACCAATTCTGGGACCCTCTTGGTCGTCCTGCTGGTCCCTTTTCCGGAGCTCCAGGCCCCTCCCCGCCCGGCCGGTCAGTTCTTGTTTCATCTGGTTCTCTACACTATTTCCCAGCCGTCTCCTTAGTCCCTTTGGGCAAACTTTTTGGCTGTCGGTTGGAGGCAAGCCCAGGGCTCCCGGTTCAAGTGTCTATAGCTCATTTCAGTGACCGCCCCTCTAGCCAGGCCCCTCACACTGTAGAACTTCGGCTCTGTCTGGCTCTATGTCTTTTATACTGCTCTCAAACTGTCTAGATTCTGAGTCTGGAGGGTGAGCTGTGAGTTCAGTGTACAGCCTCACTTTCTGTTCCTCTGTAAACTGCTGATCCCTATGAGCCGCCAATATTGCCACTCCATCCGTTTTCTCAGGCGCTGGGAGTGGGAAACAGCCTGTACTATGAAGTTTTTACTTCGTATGCCATTTACCACGCATTTTGTACATCGTAAAGACGGTTGCCACGCAAGTCTTTACAACGCAAGACTTCACCACGCATTTTAACAGTAGGTTGCAGTGTTGCACCTTATTATGGGTGTTTTATAAATATGAAGACTTTGGTTTGAGAAATGTTGTCTCCCTGCTTCTTGAAATTGATTTTGAGTTTAATTTACCAGGTAGGCCGATATAAGTGCGAGTGATAGGCCCCTGTTACTTACAGTGCTTGAAGCAAAGTGGATTACCAAGCTTTATATTTGTGGTAGGCTAGACTTTTAGAGTACTTGAAGTAGGACTTGGAGGTAGAAATGTTGTTTCGATTCCCGGAATCATTAGTGTTAAACATGAGTTTAGGAAATGGTTAGCAGTGTGTACGAAGTTATTTACAGGATTAGAAGTGAATAGCATGGCTGAGAGTGAAGGGGTGACTGATGCTAAAATTATTCAGTCTGGTAGAACCTGCAAGATTTGCTGCGCAATGGTGGAAAAGACCTGCAAAGCTGCATTTAGAAAACATAGCCAAAACCGAGTTTATGGAATGACAACAGCTTGTTTTTCACATATTTTAGACTGAGCAACGTAAACTTAGCTGAGACTCGAAGCAGCCGCAGGCGAACACCAAAGCCTCGTATCACTCTCCACTCCAGTGATGAGTACTGAGACTACGCTGACAGCTCAACAAGCCGTGGGTCTCCCAGCCATGAAATGGAACTTACTTGATTGCGGACAGCTGGTACAACACAGTACAAGGCCGTACTGAAGGCAATCGTCTAAATCAAGTTAGCTGCACAACCCTCAATGCCCTGCTTTTGCAGTCGGGTTTTGCAAAGCAGGGTAAGTCTGAGTTAACTTACTCTGGGAAACATGGAGAATGGGTAGACAGGAAACCCCCCAGAGTACTAGAGACTGCAAGATAATAGTCCCTTTTTCCTTTCAATTAACATTCTAGGATGTACGTGGTTGAACGCTTCTTTTTATGGAACATAGAGCACTTTGGAGCAGGACGGACGATCGGAAAAGAAAGTGCTGCATACAGGTAAGTTTAATTTGCATTCTATAACAAATTCAGTACATATACAGCAAAGAGAGATACATGGTATACGTGGTGAAACTGTGCGTGCTACTTGTTTGCGTGGTAAGTGTACTTGTAATTTTAATGGATGCACAAGCGTGGTAATGGTGTGCGTGGTTAAATGTGCGATGTAAAGACTTGCGTGGTAAAACCACGCGTGGTAAAGTCATACAACTGCTGGGAGTCAGAAGTCAGCCCCCTGCCTGGAACCAGGCCTAACCTCCGATCCGGGTCTCGGTTATTGCAAAGTTGTCTCTCAGTCGTGCGCCGTCCCGGGACCACACGCCACCGTGCCTTACTCTCACTCCGTCCGCAGGTCCCGGGAGACGCCGTGGCCGTAAAAATGTCCAGCCGCTCTACTGGCTTTTGCGGATGTGGCGAAGGTCTCTCGTTGCTGCCAAGTCAGTCTCAGCTGTCGCCTTTCTCGTTTTCCGGGCGTACTCCTCTGTTCTGTTGGCGTGGCTTCCCTTGGTTCCAGGCCCTACGCTTCTCAGGCCTCACAAGTTAGGCGCTGTCTCCGGTCTTTACTGCCGCTTTCCGAAGGGTCTGGGTTCATGCTATTGTTCGCTGGGGGTGCAGGGTTTAATATGGCCTTTTTCACCCCCATGCAGGTCCGGATTAATGTACGGATGTGGGGCTATCGCGCTTGTGGGTCCGGAGCTTCACTGGTGTGCAGCCATTACAGGCGGCTCCAAGCCATGCCCCCCCTGGTAGGACAGGGTTGTCTGGGAGCGAACAGCCTGAAGGATAGTGTCCCTGTTTTTGAAGTTGAGGATTCTGGCTATTATTGGCCGATGTGGGGCACCCAGTGGCGGCTTGGGTGCCAGAGTTCGGTGGGCACGCTCCACAGCGAACCATGTTGATAGTCTGTCCACCGGCATCCATGACTTGATCCAGATCTCAGCAAAGTTGTGAAGGTCTTGCCTGATGAGAGCCAAGTCCACTCGCACCTCACCTATTTTATTCTCCACTGAGTCCTGTGAGGACCGTATGGCTTGCAGGATTGCGACAAGATCGCCTTCGGGGAGGGTGACTTTACCATGGACGGGTTCGCCGGCCACAGTCCAGCTCGTGGTGTATTGCTCCGTTTGGGTTTGTGTTGAGGGAGGCTTTGCTGCTTTATCTTTTCCCATGGCTGACGGGGTCAGCAGGTGGGGAGCCGGCGCGGTCTCCCTGGTATCTCTCCCAACTCCTGGCGAGTGGTTTGCTTCCACCTGGACGGTGTATTAGGGGATGGGAGCTGTCGTCCGTCCGGATGATAGTGTGCTCTGTCGGTCTCTCTCTGTTTAGCCTCTGTTATCGAAGTGGCTGAGTCCTTAGAACCCTCACAGCTCCTCTTTCCATCAGCCCCATTCATTTAGCCAGGAGATCGTGAGCGTCTGTGTCGACTGTCGCTTCAGGAACTTAATTACATGGCGCAGGTCTTCTGGGCCAATGCTGTTTGGTGGTGGACGGATCCCACCACCTAAAGTCTCGGATCTGTATACGCCCGGTGGTGCCTCACCATGTTTCTCACCCATACCCACTCATCTCTTTGGGCTGACGCCACATTGGGGGGGCTCAATCTCGTTGTTGTAGATCCCTCCGGGGCCCTGGGGTCGTATGCATTGTTCCTTGCAGCGAGGAATGGAAGCGAATCTTCAGGAAGGGGGGGGTTATCTTGGTCGCGGCGCTCCTGGTGAGCGTTGTGGGGTGTGCGCCCGGACCAGCAGGGCAGGTCAATTCCTGGGGTAAAGGGGAGGGGATGAAGGGGGTCTCCCAGTCCCACCGTTAGCTCCTTCCACTCAGCTTTGTAGACGGTTAGGACGTAGGACCTCTCCAGTGCCTGGGTGATAAGGGGACTCTCACTGCCTGTGGGCCTCCGCCTCTGCTCAGCGGAGGTGGCCGGGGTCGCTTCAGTTGTGGGGCCTCCGCGAGCCCGGGCCAGTCGCCCCTCGGGTCTCACTGCAGTCGGGTCTTTCCAGTCTGTGAGTCAGACCCCATTCTTAAGGGTTGGGCCGCCATCTCCACGGTCACGGCAAGGGTATGGGGTGCCTCCGGTGCCTGGATATTATGGAGACTCCCGCGGTCTAGGGGCTTTTACTCTGCTTCACTTTAGGCCTTGTTGGTGGAGGTGGCTGGGATCATCCTTATTGGGCTACCGTCTTGGCCCTTACCGCTAGGGTGTGGGTTCATGCTATTGTTCTCTGGGGGTGCAGGGTTTAATACAGCCTTTTTCACCCCCGTGCAGGTCCGGATTAATGTACGGATGTGGGGCTATCGCGCTAGTGGGTCCGGAGCTTTACTAGTGTGCAGCCATTACAGGCGGCTCCAAGCCACACCCCCCCTGGTAGGACAGGGTTGTCTGGGAGCGAGCAGCCTGTAGGATAGTGTCCCTGTTTTTGAAGTTGAGGATTCTGGCTATTATCGGCCGATGTGGGGCACCCAGCGGCGGCTTAGGTGCCAGAGCTCGGTGGGCACGCTCCACAGCGAACCATGTTGATAGTCTGTCCACCGGCATCCATGTCTTGATCCAGGTCTCAACAAAGTTGTGAAGGTCTTGCCTGATGAGGGCCATGTCCACTCACATCTCACCTATTTTATTCTCCCCTGAGTCCTGTGAGGACCGTATGGCTTGCAGGATTGCGGCGAGATCTCCTTCGGGGAGGGTGGCTTTATCATGGACGGGTTCGCCAGCCCCAGTCCCGCTCGTGGTGTATTGCTCCATTTGGGTTTGTGTTGAGGGAGGCTTTGCTGCTTTATCTTTTCCCATGGCTGATGGGGCCAGCAGGTGGGGAGCCGGTGCAGTCTCCCTGGTATCTCTCCGAACACCTGGCGAGTGGTTTGCTTCCACCTGGACGGTGTATTAGGGGGGTGGGGGCTGGCGTCCGTCCGGATGATAGTGTGCTCTGTCGATCTCTCTCTGTTTAGCCTCTGTTATCGAAGTGGCTGAGTCCTTAGAGCCCTCACAGCTCCTCTTTCCATCAGCCCCATTCGTTTAGCCAGGAGATCGTGAGCGTCTGTGTCTCACGCCTGTGTCGATTGTCGCTTCAGGAACTTAATTACATGGCGCAGGTCTTCTGGGCCAATGCTGTGTTTGGTGGTCGCGGGATCCCACCACCTGGAGTCTCGGATCTGTACACGCCCGGTGGTGCCTCGCCATGTTTCTCCCCCATACCCACTCATCTCTTCGAGCTGACGCCACATTGGGGGGGGTTCAATCTAGTTGTTGTAGATCCCTCCGGGGCCCTGGGGTCGTATGCATTGTTCCTTGCAACGAGGAATGGAAGAGAATCTTCGGAAAGGGGGGTTATCTTGGTCGCGGCGCTCCTGGTGAGCGTTGTTGGGTGTGCGCCCAGACAACCAGGCCAGATCGATTCCTGGGGTAAAGGGGAGGGGAGGAAGGGGGTCTCCCGGTCCCACCATTAGCTCCTTCCACTCAGCTTTGTAGACGGTTAGAGCGTAGGACCTCTCCAGTGCCTGGGTGATAAGGAGACTCTCACTGCCTGTGGGCCTCCGCCTCTGCTCAGTGGAGGTGGCCGGGGTCGCTCCAGTCATGGGGCCTCCGCGAGCACGGGCCAGTCGCCTCTCGGGTCTCACTGCAGTCAGGTCTTTCCGGTCTGTGAGTCAGACCCCATTCTTAAGGGTTGGGCCGCCGTCTCCACGGTCACGGCGAGGGTATGGGGTGTCTCCGGTGCCTGGATCTTATGGAGACTCCCGCGGTCTAGGGGCTTATACTCTGCTTCACTTTAGGCCCGGTTGGTGGAGGTGGCTGGGATCATCCTTATTGGGCTGCCGTCTTGGCCCTTACCACTAGGGTGTGGGATCATGCTATTGTTCTCTGGGGGTGCAGGGTTTAATACAGCCTTTTTCACCCCTGTGCAGGTCCGGATTAATGTACGGATGTGGGGCTATCGCGCTAGTGGGTCCGGAGCTTTACTAGTGTGCGGCCATTACAGGGGGCTCCAAGCCACGCTCCCCCCTCCCCCCTGGTAGGACAGGGTTGTCTGGGAGCGAGCAGCCTGTAGGATAGTGTCCCCGTTTTTGTAGTTGAGGATTCTGGCTATTATCGGCCGATGTGGGGCACCCAGCGGCGGCTTGGGTGCCAGAGCTCGGTGGGCACGCTCCACAGTGAACCATGTTGATAGTCTGTCCACCGGCATCCATGACTTGATCCAGGTCTCAACAAAGTTATGAAGGTCTTGCCTGATGAGGGCCATGTCCACTCACACCTCACCTATTTTATTCTCCCCTGAGTCCTGTGAGGACAGTATAGCTTGCAGGATTGCGGCGAGATCTCCTTCGGGGAGGGTGGCTTTATCATGGACGGGTTCGCCGGCCCCAGTCCCGCTCGTGGTGTATTGCTCAATTTGGGTTTGTGTTGAGGGAGGCTTTGCTGCTTTATCTTTTCCCATGGCTGAAGGGGCTAGCAGGTGGGGAGCCGGTGCGGTCTCCCTGGTATCTCTCCGAACTCCTGGCGAGTGGTTTGCTTCCACCTGGACGGTGTATTTGGGGGTGGGGGCTGGCGTCTGTCCGGATGATAGTGTGCTCTGTCGGTCTCTCTCTGTTTAGCCTCTGTTATCGAAGTGGCTGAGTCCTTAGAGCCCTCACAGCTCCTCTTTATATCAGCCCCATTCGTTTAGCCAGGATATCGTGAGCGTCTGTGTCTCGTGCCTGTGTCGATTGTCGCTTCAGAAACTTAATTACATGGCGCAGGTCTTCTGGGCCAATGCTGTGTATGGTGGTCGCGGGATCCCACCACCTGGAGTCTCGGATCTGTACACGCCCGGTGGTGCCTCGCCATGTTTCTCCCCCATACCCACTCATCTCTTCGGGCTGACGCCACGTTGGAGGGCTCAATCTCGTTGTTGTAGATCCCTCCGGGGCCCTGGGGTCGTATGCATTGTTCCTTGCAGTGAGGAATGGAAGTGAATCTTCGGAAAGGGGGGTTATCTTGGTCGCGGCGCTCCTGGTGAGCGTTGTGGGGTGTGCGCCCGGACCACCAGGCCAGGTCGATTCCTGGGGTAAAGGGGAGGGGAGGAAGGGGGTCTCCCGGTCCCACCATTAGCTCCTTCCACTCAGCTTTGTAGACGGTTAGGGCGTAGGACCTCTCCAGTGCCTGGGTGATAAGGAGACTCTCACTGCCTGTGGGCCTCCGCCTCTGCTCAGCGGAGGTGGCCGGGGTCGCTCCAGTCATGGGGCCTCCGCGAGCACGGGCCCGTCGCCCCTCGGATCTCACTGCAGTCGGGTCTTTCCGGTCTGTGAGTCAGACCCCAATCTTAAGGGTTGGGCCGTGGTCTCCACGGTCACAGCGAGGGTATGGGGTGCCTCCGGTGCCTGGATCTTATGGAGACTCCCGTGGTCTAGGGGCTTTTACTCTGCTTCACTTTAGGCCTGGTTGGTGGAGGTGGCTGGGATCATCCTTGTTGGGCTGCCGTCTTGGCCCTTACCCCTAGGGTGTGGGATCACCTCGGTGTGCGGGCACCTCAGGGATTCCAATGGTCTGCGGGCCTTTACTTCCTTTTGTGCGGGTATGGCTGGGATCGTTTTGACTCTTAGGGCCTCTACGAGCATAGGCCCATCGCCCTTCAAATTACAGGCCTTGTCGCAGTCGGGCTCCCGGTCCGGGAGCCGGATCTCGCTCTTGCTTGATGGGCAGTCGTCTCAGCAGTCCCGAGGGGTGCCTTCAATTTAGGGAGTCGCCGGTGTGTTGTCTTCCTCGCCAAGCGCAGCAGCCTAGGGTGCCACCTCGCAGCGGAGTCCGTCCAAGGTTATTTCAGCTCGGGATCCTTAGCGCTTGGGACCACCGCTCCCAGGGTCTTGGGCGTAAATACAGCTGGGTCCTCAGTCCGCAGTCAGAGCCTGCCCTTCTTGGGCACTGTGGCTCCTTCTCTCGTCCCCGTGGTCCGCACCACTGTCTGAGAGGCTGCTCACGGCCTGGTTACCCGCCGCAGCGACTTTACTCACCGCTGATACTGCCGGATGAGCGACACCAACCAGGGTTCCGATGCAATGTCAGCACGGTGCCGGGAGGCGCTGCCGGGTGGTGGCTCTCTCCCAGCACCTCAGTGATCTCCAGCTCCTCTGTCTCTGTCCTGGTGGCTGCCATCTTAAGTTGATGAGAAGCAGGCAGGCCGCGGGGTGAGCTTTTACGCAGCCGGCCACCGGAGCCGTTGATTTTATCGTCGATGAGCCGCTGCTGCTTCGGGGGGGTCGGATCTTCTCCGAGTCAGTCTCTGTCACAGCCTTTTGCCTGTGGATGCACGTCCGTCAGGTTGGCACCCCCGTTGCAGATAGTGCAGCACAGTGATTCTATACTCCCGGTCCACTGCTGGTACCATCAGCGTACCATGTGGACCAGCTCTGGTGACTTTTGATGACAAAGGGAGGCACAGGATACGAGCGGATGATGGAGGGGTCCGGAGCACTCTTAGAGTGCGACCGCCATCTTGACGCTCGAAACTACGCCCTCAACATTGTCAGTTTTATGAAAAACCTGGAGAACAATTCCCTGGGTAGAATGGAAACTAAACTGTAATTTTGACTTGAATCTAGGGTCTGACCTGAAAATCACTTGGTCTGAAAGAATTTTACGATAAGGATAGGAAACCAAAGAGAAGTTAACTCCCCAAGTCTCCTTGCAGATGTGATAGCCACCAAGAAGGCATCTTTTGCCGACCCCATGCAATATGGGCCTGGTCTACTGACTCAAAGGGAGCCTTCTGCAAACCTTGTAAAACCAATGAAAGATCCCATGAAGAAATTGAATTTGATACCCATGGTCTTTTTAATCAAAAAGCTTTCAGACTTGTTTGGACTACTAGAACAGTTGCAGATAAATCTCCAGAAGAACCTGTACAGGAATTGATTGCAACCCATTGTGTTGTTAAAGTGGAAGGAGACAGACCTTTGGGGAACCCATCCCATTGAAAAGAAAACAGAATCTTGAAGGGATCCCCTCTAACCAGGTCACAACCTGTATCACTGCACCACTTTGAAAAATTACCCCAGTCCTTTGCATAGAACTTAGGGGTTGAACCTTTCTTTTCAGACTGAATATCCAAAGCCACCTCTTTGGAACATCCTAACTGATATAACTTAACCCTTTCAATCTCCAAGCTGCCAGTTTCAACTGGTGCAACTGATTGATGGTCAAGATTAGACACTGATGGGAATTGGAATGAAGTGGAACGGAGAAATAAGGTTCTGTTGTCATCTGCGACAGAAGAGGGAACCAAGGTCTTCTCAGCAAAAAGGGACCAATCTACATCAATATTGCACTCTCTCACGAATCCTCAGATGTTCAGTCACTGTTTTTCAGAGTTATGCCAACACCTGGTTGATTGTAAGTTCTCTGACCCCAGGGAAGTTGCAAAGGAGTCAGACCTCTGGGTGAGCACCAGAGTGTCTGAAGAGGCATTTGGGAATCATCCAAAGGGGATTGGCTCAGGTTCCTCCTGACCGAAGGCAGAGGAGGTTCACAGTAACCCAGACAGGTCCCAGTATCATGGGAGGGTAAAGCGTCTCATGTCTTTTCTCAGAGTAGGAGGAGCGGTGGGGTGGGGTTGGGCAGAGGCCCAGGATGCCCTATTCCCTGCCCCAGAGCTTGGATTGTTCCCCAATGGAGCATTCTAAGTGGGAGCCTGGTCTGCACTGGGTGACCATCTACTGATGGTAGCTCTCCAGTGTCAGGAGAGCTGGGGGGGGTGCCACTCCACAGAGGAGGGTACAGAGGCCCAGGTGGAGGGGTAAGAGGGAGAAACAGTCCTCAGTGGTAGGGGGGCTCCATGCTCTGTCATATAGACATGGGTTGGGAGAACTGTGCCAGGCAGACTCTTGCACAACACACGCAGAGTGTGTTTCCCTGGGGGGGGTTGGTGGCTAGTTGGACTCCCCTGGAAGTCCTGGCTTGCCAGGCACATGTTCAGCCTCAGGGTACAAATTCTTGCCTAGAGGACCAGTTGCAGGATATCACCCCTGAACTGGTGGGAGAACTGGGCAGGGCGGCTGCTCCAAGCACCCTGACAGTTCAGCTTTCTGGCAGTATCACTCCTAAATAGAGGGTGCGGAAGATCAGAAGGAGGAAGCTCTCACCCCTGGCATTTGTTCATCCCGAGGGTACAGACCCTGGGTTGAAGGACCAGTTGCGGGACAGCAAGCTTGAACTGGTGGGAGAGAGGGTGGAGAAAGAATGCAAGGCACCTTGGGCTAATGCCCCTCACTCTGAGAAACCCCAGAGGATAGAGAGTCTTGAATGTCCGGTGGCCTGGCTCTTAACCCTGACAAATGTCTGTGGTCTCTGGTGGTCGCTGTCCTTATGGACAGAATTTTCCCCGGGGTAGGGACAGAAGTCAAACCCTGGGGGTGGAATAGGCCACAGCACTTGGTTAGCTTTGTGGCCCCTAAGAGCATAGACAGAAGGATCCCCCTGGGTCAGAAAGGCATTGACCTGACAAGTACCCACGCAGTAGTGGGCTATATGCAGAGAACTCCATCAAGGTATTGATTAGACTACCCTGGCTTTAGGCTGGGGGGGCATGTTGGAAATAACCCTTTTTGCAAGGTTACCCCAAACGTTTTGCCTTCTTCCTCCTCTTTCTGACCTTGGTTTTGTTGGCTTTAGGACTCTGAGCACTTTACCACTGCTAATCAGTGCTAACGTACATGTGCTTCTCAGCTGATCATGTGTGATTGGTGTATACATGATTGACATATTTAACTTACTTATAAGCCCCTTGTAAAGTGGTATACCTTATGCCCAGGTCCTGTATGTTAAATGCTACTAGTGGGCTGCAGCACTGATTGTGCCACCCAGAGAAGTAGCCTTTCAAACCTGCCTCAGGTCTGCCTGTGTGTGCAGTTTACCACCACTTCAACTTGGCATTTAAAACTACTTGCCAAGCCTTAAACTCCCCTTTTATTACATACAAGTCATCCCTAGGGTAGGCACTGGGTAGCCCTAAGGGCAGGGTGCTATATAAGTAAAAGGTAGGATATGTACTGTTATGTTTTGAATGTCCTCGTAGTGACAAACAGCCCATTTCTTTAAGTGGTCAGAGAAGAGTAGCTTTTTGATGTTTCTTATGTTTGGAATGGTATTAATAAATCCTACTTACTGGTGAGGTTGGATTTAACTGTACTATTTTAGAAATGCCACTTTTAGAAAGTGGACATTTCTCTGCACGTACTGCTTTATGTGCCTGACAGCCTGTCTCCAATACACATTTGGGTTGGGCTGGGTGACAGCTACATTTGTGCATTCCCTCTAGACAGTCACAACACAGGTCATTCAACTGCATCTGCATTCATCTGCATTCTGATAGGTCTTCATAGGGTGGTAGGCCCTCGCCCTCTACTTGAATAGGTAGTGCCTTGCCCACACACAGGGTACTGCAACCCCCCCCATCACCTGGCAGACAGGACTGGGTTGAAAGGTATCCTTGTGCACTTTAGAGAACTCCTTTAAAGTGACCCCCACACCAAAGGCACTTTTGGGTATAAGTACTGGGGATCTGACCCCCTAAAATCAGACACTTTTGGACCTGTAACTAGACATCGCTGGCTCTACATCTGTACATTGCCAGAAGGACTGCTGTGCTGCCAGGAAGGACTGCCACTTTGCTAACTGCTCTGCTGTGTTGGCCTGCTGCTTGTTGAGCTGCAGGATGAACTACCACTTTGCTACCTGCCTTGTTGTGCTGGCTTGCTGCCTGCTACCTCTGCATTTCGTAATTTAAGTGTTCTCCAAGGGCTTGTTGCCGTTCTCTGAAGTCTCAAGGCCATCAAAGACTTCATTTCCATAGGAACTCTTTTGTACAGTCAAGGTAGGTATTTTTGGGCACAGCCGATGGAGTCTCTCCTCTTCTTTAGAGGGGTGAGTAGGAGGACAATAGGTAGGCAAAGTGATGGACTGGCCTACATGAAACGGAGTTACCACCTTCATTAGAAAGGATGTTCTAGTGCGAACAACCAGTTTGTCTGGGTAGAATTTCAGGATCGGAGGCTGTGTAGCTCACTCACCCTCCGGGCAGATGTTATCACCACTAGGAAGGTCATTTTTATGGTAAGGAGCCTGAGAGGGCAGTTGTGTAGTGGCACGGAGGGAGCACTCATCACAAATGTGAGAACTAAGTTGAGGTCCCACTGCAGTATAGTGAAAAAAGCTATTGGAAACATATATTGAAGACCTTTGAGAATCCTATTTACAATAGCGGATTTAAAAAGGGATGGCTGATATGGCAATTGCCAAAAGCTAATTTGGCAGACAAATAACCTTTCAATGTGCCCAAAGCAGAACCCTCCTAGGCTAATGTTAGAATAAACAAAAAACCTGGGAAAGGGGTGCAGATAGAGGGTCAACTTTTTATCTGAACACCATGCCACAAACTTGCTCCAATGGCCAGCATATACTGTTGTGGTGGAGGGACGCCTGGCTGCCAAGACAACATTGCAGACTTCGAGCGGAAGGTCGAAAGCTGTCAACTAGTGCTGCTCAGTCTCCCCACATGCAAGTGGAGCATTTTCAGGTTTGAGTGCAGAACCCTGCCCTGTTGCTGCAACAGAAGATCCTCCTGAACAGGCAGCCTGATTGGAGGCCCCGTGCTCTTTCTCAACAGCTCAGATACCAGACTGTCCATGCCCAATCCGTAACCACAAGAATGACTTGGGCCCAGTTGTTCCTGATCTTCTGGAGAACTCTGGTCAGGAGTGGTATTGATGGAAAGGCCTACAGGAGGCCTGAGCTACACTCGAGACGCCTTGGAATCTCCAGCGTGCAAAACTGCTGACTGCGCGTTATCGACAGGGAAAAACAGATCTAACCATGGCTCTCCCATTTCTTGGAAGAGAACTTGCGCCACCTCCGGATGGAGACGCCATTTGTGATCCGCTAAGTATTGACGGCTGAGTTCATTCATATGACACTTTTGTTGCAGATTGAAAGATGGCCTCTAAGGATGGAGCCTCAGCGTGAAGCTCACGGGTACGGGATCAACAATCTTTGAATATTCCTATCTATACCCCACCATCTGCTACTCTTCGACGGACCCTTGCACACTTTACCTTGAAAGTAACCGGAACCGGTCACCTTCGTCTGTGGCGACTTGCTCCTTCTGGCTTTCCTTTTGTATGTTGTTGCCAGATCACCAGCCATCGTTCACCTGGGGTCGCTGCTCACTGAGTTCTCCATTGGGCACTGCTGACTATTGATGCCTCCGCTGCCGGATAGACACCACTGACTATTGCCGCTTCCACTGCTTGCTCGCCACCCAAGTTGCTGACTGCTGAACTCTCCGCGAACACGTTTGAAGTGAGTGGCCCGGCTCTGCTGCCCCGCCTCTGATCCGTTGGCTGGGGCTGTGCTGGCAGTGATCCACTCTTTGCTGCGTTGTCGGCTTGCAGTTGGTCTGGGGTCTGCAGCTGGCGCTGTGTCCTGGCCTGGGTGTACTGCCGGGATTGATTGGCCCCACCCGCTCCGTTGCCGCTCCCGCCTGGTCGATCCGGCATTGCCGGTGTCCCCTGCATGGCCTGGCTGGCTGCGCTTGCCCCGACTCCACTCCCATCAGCCGTTTGGGGCTTGGCCGCTGCTCACTGCAGGCCCCAACTGTCGTGTTCTGGATCATTTGTGTAGGCACCGGTCCTTGTGTTGACCGCGGACTAGAGATTGCTCTGGTTCGTGATTGCCTTTCGGTGATTGTGGGCCTGGGAAGCTGAGTTTCTCACTGAGCTCCCTGGGTCTGTGGTGTTGTTTGCCCCCCTTTACTGGAGCTTCCCCTAGCTCTCCATTTCAAATGCCAGGGGTCGCCATTTCAGGATCCCTCCTAGCTTGTAAAGCCCTCCCTTAAGATGGGGGTCCCAGAAAATCAGAAATGGTAAAAGGACTGTTTTTCCCGCAGTCCCTTTGAAATAGATATTGAAAAAGGACTATTTTTTCTGCAGTCCCTATGTAAGAGATGCTGGACTCTTTGGCCTCCTAGAGCTCTAATGGAAAGTAAAGATAGACTTCCAGCAACTCAAATCTGGAACCTCATTGTCACAAGAGTGGCCATCTTGGAACAATTTCTGTTGACACTGTATTTCCCATACATTTTCTTCCGAACTATCAGATCAGTCTCTACCATTTCGCATTTGACCGGATATATTATCGCTATTCTTCAATTAGTTCTACTCCTCTTATGTCACTAGATTATTGTGTTATGTGGCCCTGAGTCTTCCTATCGTATCATCCTCACATATTGACTCCCATTCCATCTCTTTCCCTCTTCTCTCCACCCCAGTCACTACCCCCCCTCATCTCCCTGCTCAGTCAGGCGCCTGGTTAGTCTGGTGCTTCCTAATCCTATCCTCCTCTAGGGTCACCCCTCGCCCATTCTTCTGTTACCTTTCTGGAGCCACCTGAACCATCTTCTTGCACTCCTCCTTTATGTAACACCTTCTCTAGGACACTTCACTCACAAGTAACTTAGCAGTGACACTTTTATTTCCACCTTCCTCCAGCTTCATCAAGCTCACTATGGATACCAATTTACCTAGAGCCTTACTTACTCACTTGGAGCCTTCACCCCTTAACGCTTATAAAATCATATATCCTCCCAACTTGTCTAAGAACGCATCTAAAAACTTTAAACATAGACTCCTTAAATCCCACCCAGAAACCCTTATCTCGGATCCTTTCTTCTGCATAAAAAGAGGAGCTTTAATCTGTGATCTTATCTTCTATACCAAAAGACACGTCCAATGGAGAAACGCTCTATACTCTATACTCATTACTCACAATCACCACATCCAAAAAAACTCCCCATGGTCTAAGAATCATGGTTGCCCACTCACCTATTTATAAGGCCGAAGCTACTATCTCCCTTTACAATAATGGAACTATCCTTATCCAATCCTCTGCTCACAACCTTGATTTGTTCGACGATTTTTTCCCAGCCATCAAAAATTCGGTGAACAACACGCAATCTACCCCCTCCCCAAACGATCATACCCCCTTGGCCATCCATGTCGATTCCCAACCAAGATAGCCTTGTTGACCCTTCCCTCTCCACCCCTCACACCTCCAATGATATCTGCTTACTTGATACTAACCCATCATCGCCATCTACCGGGTCCGAGCAGCTCCCCATCATGCGCCAAACCAGTGCTCATGCCCTCCGCTCTCCCAGAATAGCTAGCCCTGTGATACACACCTCCAACAATCTCATAATCACCCCTTCCTTACTCCTGATCTACCACAACACTATTGTTGACTCTACCAATGGTCCCAAAACCCTCATCATAGACTCACCTTCCTCACAGACTGGTACAGAACTTCCAACCCCAGCTAACAGACAGACCTCTCACATTTCAGAGTCCTCATGTAGCCACTAACTGTGCCCTCCTCTATTGCCCACCAAAACTCGCTCTACTCATAACCCTTCCTCGCCCCAGATCGCTCTCACTGGCCAACATCTTTCCAGGACTATCCCCTTGAACACCCCCCTCCCACACAACTTCCGGCCTCTAGTCTCTGATCCCCACACCAACTCCTCACTCTGATCCAAGCTGGATGAGATCACCCTGGCCACCCAACAACTCAAGTCTGATGTTAAAAGCATTCTGCTCCTCACCTCGGAATTGGCGAAAAAGGGGCGTCTAAGCAATTCTTTCGATACAGACAATCATAACCACGCCCTTCCTACATACCACTACTCTTGTCCTCCAGCACACCATCCTCTCTCGATGCGGTCTCCAAATCTCAACTTCCCTCACTTCAAATGGAAAACCTTTCCCCTCCCCAATGACCCTACCCATCCCATTAGATTAATTCATCCTCTGACTGACAATGATATTCTCTCGCTCCTACGCTCCTATGACCCCACATACGCCGACAATACACTCTATCACTGTCAAATCGAGGCAATTCAAGCCGACCGGCACAGAGAACCCAGGACTAACCCCAGAGCCTTAAATAAAAACAACCTCACACTAGTCTCCACCTCACACAAGTCTCCGGCCAACACCAATTCGAAGCTCAAATGCATCCTCCTCAATTGCAGATCTGCTGTAAAACACGCAGCAGATATCGCTGCCCTCATTCTCGACCAGGAGCCGGATCTCTTAATGCTGACCAAAACCTGGCTAAATGTCTCCTCTGCTCCTATCCTTGACCTACTTGTCCTACCTAGCTATGACATTATTAGGTTAGACAGATCCTGTGGGCAAGGGGGAGGTATTGCCTGCATCTACCGTAGCAATCTTGTGGTTAAACAACTTCATTCTGCTGCTCTCCCTGCGTATGAACACCTATACATCGAGGTCGCCTGCAATACCAGACAAGTCTGCAAATTCTACTTGTTCTATCATCCCCCTAGAGACAACCTTTCCTTCATCAAACAGATTATGGAAATTATCTCTTCCAACGCAGTTCATCACGGCACTCAGATCTTCCTTGGAGATTTTAACTTCCACTGGAATGACTTTAATGACCTTTCCGTATATAGTCTCAAATCTTTCCTTAGTGAATTCGATTTAACCCAGATATGTGACAGCCCTACGCACGTCAAAGGAGCTACCCTAGACCTAATCATTGGCAATCCGTTCAACTTGATTCTATCGTCCTCTGTGACTGGATTGACCACCACTTCATCACCTTCCTCATCTCAGAATCTGTTAGCACGAGTAAAACGCAATTAAAAAAAAAAAAACATTGGCAAAGAACACTACAAAACATTAACCTTGATGCCTTGACAACCCTCAGTAATAACATACTACCCCCCCTGATGCTATGACCGACCTCCACGATCTCACTGAACACTACAATGGGTCCATGACAAGCATTCTAGACATGGTCGCCCCTTTACAGTTAAAAAGAATACCTTCCAAAGTCTCCAAACCTTGGTACAACGGCAGTCTAAACGCTGAGAGAAGGAACCTGAGACAAGCTGAAAGACTGTGGAGATCCTCGCCGTACCTTGATCATCTCATACATCTGAGATCACTAAGGAACATCTATAGCAAACACATAAGACTCTGCCAAGCTAACGTTTTCACAAATCAACTGAACCGAGCTAAAAATCGACCCAAAAAACTGTTTGAAATTGTTAAATCTCAATTGAACAGCATAATCAACCTCCCCCGATCGGATCACGCCCATTGCCGAATTGCGAAGATTTCTCCACTTTCTTCATGGGAAAGACAACTAAGATGAAACTTGAGCTGCAGACTGCTTTGGAGCTCTTGCCAATCTCGCCTCCTATCAGTTCACCCCACCCAATGTCTGGCACCGTCGCTCACTCCAGGTTTTACCCCCAAGAACAATACATCTTGGAGTGCATTCGAAATCTTGGACGATAACATAATTCTCTAAACGCTCTCAACACTGAAACCATCCAACCACTTCAGTGACACTCTACCATCGAGTTTCTTCAAAGAGATCAAACTATCCCTACTGCCACTATGGGCCAAGATAGTCAATGCCTCGCTGATTCAAGGCTCTTTCCCAGACTGTCTTAAAGTTGGACAGGTTACCCCCCCATTCTCAAATAAACGACGGCGGATCAAGCCGACCTAAACAACTTCCGCCCAATCTCCAACATTTCGACCTTGGCCAAGCTCATTGAGAAATGTGTCCCCGTTCAGCTTTGTAATCACATAGAACGCTTCCAACTTCTGGACCAATTCCAATCTGGCTTCCGTTCACGGTCATAGTACAGAATCCGCTATCACCCACATTGTTGACGATGCACTCAAAATGCTGGATCAGAACGATTCTTGCCTTCTGATCCTCCTCGACCTATCGTCAGCTTTCGATACAGTCAAATATGACTACTTACTCGACTTACTGGAACATAGGATGGGATTTTCAGGGCCCGTTCTAAATTGGTTGGCATCTTTTCTCCACAATAGAACTCAAAGATTCAAGGTCAATCAATCTCTTTCTAACCCTTCGTCAGTCAATCCTGGGGTTGCGCAAGGGTCCACACTCTCTCCAACTCTCTTCAACCTGTTCATAGAGCATCTAACTGAAATCTTGAAACTATCCAATGTCCACTATATGCATGCTGATGATACCCAACTGTACCTGAAAGTCTCCTCCCCTGATATCAGTTCCCTCAACACCACCCTACTGAATGACTGGTTGACTCTAAATCATCTCAAACTCAATGCTCTGAAAACAGAATTCCTTTTAATCACCCCACCTAATTATTCATCTGTCATCAGTGAATGGATGAATCAGCTAACAGCTCTTAACTGCATACGACAGATCATTGACTGCACGCGTTCTTTGGGCATAATGCTCGACAAGAGCCTGAACATGCAGAAAGATATTACTGCCCTCACCAAGGGAGCCAACTTACAAATGAGCATCCTAAGGAAAATTAAACCTTTTCTCCCCCCCAATGACTTCAAATCCGCAGTGCAATCTCTGGTGATCTCCAAGTTGGACTATGGAAGTGCAACCCTCTGTGGACTCCCGAGATCGAAGCTGGCGCCACTGAGGGTCTCTCTTAACTCTGCTGCTAGACTCATCATCGGCGCAAAAAGATACCACCATATTACACTGGAGCTTAAATCCCTAAATTGGCTCCCTTATGAAGCAAGGATACAACAAAAAATTGCTTACATTACAACACCCCACTATACCTCGCACAAAACCTTGTACTATCTGGTGGCTCCAGATCCTCCAGAAGTGCCAGCACCGTTCTGCTGAAACCGCAGAAATTCCATAAAACGAAAACGTATGATCGAGCTTTCTCAGGTATCGCCCTGAGAATTTGGAACTCCCTGCTTCCGGAAATCAGGACGATCCCTTCAACTGTTAATTTCAAAAAGGAAGTTAAAGCGCTTCTGATGAACAAATTCTTGCCCTAGAATCCCCTTGCCTTATACGCACTCAAAGACTCATACCCTCTCTGTTTGTACCTGTCTTATTGTATGTGATTGGTTTTTGTTTTTCCAGAGAGTTCTCAGGATGCACTTTTTGTACTCACTTTATTCTCAGTTTCCCCCCAGCTCCTCCTTTATGACTTTGTAACGTTTTTTTTCTTGTTCCTTTATTCTCCATGCCTGCTCCGACCTATTTGTTTGCTTAGACTGTTTATGATTATGTATGCCATTCCGTCATTGAGCTTCCCTCCCCTGGCACTTCTGACCACCCTGTTATTTGATTTTTAGGTCTCTTCTCTTTTTCGCTCACCTGTAAAGCGCTCCGATACCCTCATGGGTCTTGTTCGCTCTATATAAAACTTATTAAATAAATAAATCCACCTTGATATTCAGAGAGCCCGCCAGGTATCCACTACCCCACCCACCCTGTTTGTTGCAATAACACATGGCTGTAGTGTTGTCCATGAACACCTGTAGCCGCCTTCCCCTGACTGAAGGAAGAAAGACCTTCAATGCCAGCCAGATCACTCGGAGTTTCAACAGGGTGATATGGATTCCAGATTCAACCAGAGTCCTCTGTTCTCCAGCTCCACCATCAGTGATCAGTTCCCATGTCAGCTGAGATCAGTCCAGCTTCATGCCAAAACGTACCACCAGACACAACATCAGAAGAGACTATAACACTTTTGTTTTGACAGGCAAACTAACTTGCCCACTAGCAATTCTACTGGCTGACTTTGAGCGGGCCTTTGACTCAATTGGTTTGGATTATTTATTCACATTGTTGGAACTGCTCAACTTCAGCACTAAATGTATAAAGTATATCCGTTTGTTATATACTGACCTGCAGGCGAGGGTTAGAATTGGTGGAGTGACCCGTGGCATGAGACAGTCCTGCTCCTTGTCTGCTCTACTCTTCACACTGTTCATCAAACCCCTAGCAGACTGGATAAGAGTCGATTAAGAGGTTAAGGGGTTTGACTGAGCTCCGGGTGTGACGGATAGGATGGCACTCTATGTAGATGATCTGTGTTATTTCTGATTGATGTGGATTGGTCTGGCCCAAGGGTGCTACAGAGCCTGGTAAATTCTCTGGTCTCTATCTTAACAGGTCTAAAGCGTCCCTGTTCCTGGTGTGAAGTTATCCCCTCTCACGTGGTTACATTAGGCCCAGGTTTAAACACCATTTTACATGCTTACGTTTTTAAGTTGCCTTCTTTTCTTAAACACGACATTTGACACACATTTGTTTGCGTGCCAGTGCAGGATAATATTCTCTGAACTGAACTTTGCTTACATTTCCACTTCGTAGGCACATTATGAAATACCTTGAAAGTTCTGTACAAGGGCTAAGTTCATTATGCAAATGTTGTTATTTATTATTGGCTGTTTGTCGAGCCATCACAATAGAATAAACAATAGCGGTCTGACTGGGGCTTTGGCATGGCAACATGTATGATGTTTATTATATAAACAACATCACTCTTTTGTTTAGACAGAGGAGCATTTCGCTGGCACTGAGAGGACACCCCATGCAGGAATTCCTGCCCGGCTGATTCCTGTTTACCTCAGCGAGGGATGCTGCCCAGCTCTTCACCAAAACAAGCAATCTGACCCACAGATAACGGGGAGTTAGATCACCCTACAGGGATTTGGCAGATTCACTCACCCTAGAAGCACTAGGTTAGGAAGAGCTAGGTAGGAGTACAATATATTACAGTACTTGTATGCAAGCATATATTCTCTGTAAACAGCAAAATGGTTGAACTGTTTATCTTTTTCACTATTCTGATAAAGCTGATCACATTATTCTGTTTCATTCTATTGATTATTGCAGTGCACGTATTTTACTCAAGAATAACAATGCTTCAATAAATATTGAAACTGCATGTTATGTATTTCTTTTGTATCTCTTTGGGTATGTATGAGTAACCAAACGAAAAGGTTTCTAGATCTGTTACCATTATTTCCTTGGGGAGTCAGGGCTGTCATGTCCTGAGGTTGCACAATCCATTTGTTACCTTGTTAGGTTAGGGGTACAGATGGTGCACTGTGAGCTAGCAGTACTTAGACCAACATATCCTGATGGTGTGCTCAGAATCAGTCTCGCACAGTTCGGACGTTTATGTTGTCCAACAAATAATCACTTTTACTTGGGAAAGTATAAGCCATACTACATTGCACCACCAACGTTCTACCTTGGGTTCTTATTTAATGGATCGCCTGAGTAGTTTTCTTTTGTACACCCAAAGACCCTTACTCACCTACTAACCGGAGACCTCCAAGGTGTTCGGGAAAAATCCTTTTCGGCTGAGTAGGTAAATCCTATGTATTGGCTGTAGGTTGTTCAAACTTAAACCTTTCAAAGGATCACCTCTTAGAGGTACCCTCTCTGGACCACATATTCATATGGCTGACAAAAAAACAGCAACCAACATACCAGTGAACTGCAATGCGGTTACACAAATGCTGTTGCAATGTGGACTGCCCTTTTTTCTGGGAGGACATTACCTTCATGCTTGAAGCCCACGAAACATTCAGGACAGAGGTATTCTATACATGGATTACATTCCCAGCATAAAAAACACAAACAAGACCGTTTCAAACATACACTGAGGCTGCAGTTCCTAACAACTACACAGGTTATGAAGCACTAGAATAACCATCAACATACCAAGAACATCAAAATTGGTTTTAAGGCGCCCTACTACATACACACAACAATGTTAGACTAGGTCTCCTTAGCAATGAGGGAGCAACATGACCAGTCTTAGCCGGTTACACACCTTACCCAGATATAGAAAATCTGCCAGCTCCAGACCTATGTATACTATATACAGATTTGGTTAGAACATATAGACGTTTGATACAATTTGTCATGAGGACAATGAATCCTGCAAGGGCTGCTCAAGCTGCACAACCACGATTGGGTATGCCTGGAATTAGTCCGTGGCCATCAATGCAGTCATGGGTAAAATTCCTCTCAGACGGGAGGGCATTCCGTTCTGGATTGCACAAAAAACTAGATAGCTTGAAGCAGTGTTTTCCAATACGGGACCTCAGGGAAAACACAGAATTCTCACCATATGCCTGCCAATGGTAATGGCTCCCCCTGGTGGAAAACTGCACCACTTGGGGTACAGTCTTTGCTGCAGTACATACCAGAAAACATGGTACACCCTCATTATCTGTTTCGCCAGAGGTGCCTAAACAGATCCAAAATGAGTACGAGACAGCCCCTGCCCTGGATCTGGGGATGAAACTGATGGGCAACTTTGCTGCAGTATCCGTCATAATGTTAAGTAACATTAAAGGGGAAGCAGCAGCATTGGCGGTACGCCAATGACTCACAAATTTGGCTCTGGGAGAAGAGGAGCATGAATTACCAAACATTTTTGGGGAAACCTACACATCCATAAGCAGAGATAATTTGGAAGCCAGACCTAAGAAATCACAACTTAAGAGTAATTCTGAAAAGGATAACTCAAAGCAGGCACTCGAGTCTTCTAAGAAGAAGTGGGATAATAAGAAAAATAAAGGAAAGACTAAATCATTGGGTGGATCTCCTCAACAGGAGTCTACTGAAAAATGCGATAATTTGCGTAACTGTGATAATATTAAAATGCCTGGTAGGTATCAGGATACTGATATACGTTCCTCTTGTTCCTTTCAGGATTTGTCCAAAAAACGCTCGGAGAAAAATGGACGATCAGAGCGCAGATCAGAGGAGTATGTGAAACCAAAGAAGGACTCACAACGCTCATCTGACTTTATAAAAGAAGAAGATAAAACTAAACAGTCCAAGCCTCGATTGAAAAATAAGAAGGTAGCTGGCACCAAAGTCAAGCATGCCCATGATATTGAGGACACTGCTTCTGAGCAGGGAGTGAGCTCTGACCATGCTAGACAGCGCAGCAGAAGTAAAAATATTTTGCCGGAATCTAACGGAATGTCTGGCAGCAGTAGCAACAAGTGACTATATCCAGGTGGAAACACCGGGTAGGAGAGTGAGGGTCCCATATCAACTATATGAAATGCAACTCTAAATGAAGGGTGATATACCACATACCATAAATGTTCTCTTTTGGGAGAATTTGTCATTCGGCTAGGACATTCTCTTGGCTGAAAGGGATTGGCCACCAGAATTTGTCATGGACTGCCCCATGAGAGAGAAAGTAATTTTGCCTGTATTTTCCGACCTCGTCCCAGATGCAGTAAAACATTCATATGCTAAGGAGTTGGACTTAGCGCAAGCTTTTCTGTGTTATACCGCAACCATGTGGAGTGGGATGACTGTTCCCCTTATCACATCATACCTGTGAGGTCAACCCCACAACCTCAACGACAATACCCCATTAAACATGAGGCTAAAAAACAAGTTAGAAAAATCCTCACACAACTTACCAAGGTGTAATAAAAAAAAAAGTTACACCTCCCCTATGAATAATCCTTTGTTTCCAGTAATGAAACCAGGCCATTCATATCGTTTAGTGTTAGATTACAGACACTTGAACACAGCTACATGTACATTTGCTGTACAAACGCGCACAGCGCGGCACTATTGAACAACATAGTACATAGAAGATACAAAACTACTTTGGACATTTCCAATGGATTTTTCTGCCAAAATATAGCACCTGGAAGTAGATACTCGACTGCATTCAGTGTGCTAGGTTCTCAAAAGCAGTTCTGTTTATTGCCCCAAGGGTATAAGAACATCCCAGGGTTGTTTTCAGCCTGGTTACAGAACTTTTGCAAGATTATGAAGATTATGACATATATCTAACGGATGATGAACTTTCAACTCACTTGGTTAGAGTAGATCGCATAGTTTTGGGATTTGCTCACATGGTCTACAAATTAAATTAAAAAAATCAAAAATAGCCCAGCTCAATGTCCTATGCATAGGATATGAGTTGTCAAGTGAAGACAGAAGCCTTGCGACACACTTCCTCAAGAAGTGTGCGCTTTTACAACCTCCAAACACTTCGGAGAAACTCGAATCAATATTGGGTTTCCTAAATTTTGGCAGAATATACATTCCAGCCTACGCAGGGTGAGTAAACCCGAACTTTGACTTGACCCGTCCAGACTTTTTAAACACACATTGGCAACTGAACACACACAAATCCTACGTTCAGTACAAGCTGACATGCTAGCTTCCAAACACTTACACACACATGTTAACACCACCTACCTGGTGATCCGTACAATTGCGGGTGCATCAGGGTATACCCATGTCACATTCAGTTAAGGAGACACTGTACCAATTGCATATAAATCACATTTATACACCAATGCAGAGATGCATTTTGCACCAACAGAGAAGATTCTGACAGCGGGACAGACTGCTGTAGTGAGAGAAAGATCTTTGGCTCAGGTGAAACACATTATTGTAGTGACTCCGGTCTCAGCCTTATAGGCTGTCACAAAAGACAGCATTCAAACGCGAAAGCTTTACATTCACAATGGATATAATGGGCCAACTCTCTATCAGCAACAGATGTAGATTACATATTTGACTCTACACTACAAACACAGGCATAGCTGCAATATGAAAGCAAATATCCTCTGCCTTATGAAGTCATGCCTCTAGATCAGTATGATTACATCATCTATACTGACAGTTCTGCACAACCTGTCGTAGGGACGAAGCACCAATACTCTGCAGCATGCACTGCTGGTAATGGTAGGATGGAGAATCCATCAAGCAGTCACAAATCCTCACAAATCCTACAAGCAGTCACTATGTGACTGCACAGCGCAGCTAGCTGAACTAAGAGCTCTAATTCTAGCATTTGAGAATACGGATCCCGGATTCCCTACACTTATTGTGTGTGATTCACATTACTGCGTCTAGTCTTATAGCGAGTACTTTCACTACTTGAGCCAGAATGGATTCAGAGATTCCAAAGGGTATACCATAAAGGACAAGCTGCTTGGGGGACAGGTGGCAAAACTCTGAGTGTTTGCCACTGACTAATGTGATGCATACACTAAAACAGTGCAAACTGCTGCAGTCACTGCAATTACTCGATCTAGCACGATGATAGATGGAAACATTATGACGGCTGTCAACGCTGCACGTGATGGCACCCACTTGCCGAAAGGCTTCTCAACAAAACACTCCTACCAGTTAAGTGTGCAAAACATCCAGTTTGCTCATATTCCCGGAGTGGGGTATAGAGTAATACCTAATTCAGATCGCAGGTTAGAATTAGTCCTAGCAGCACATGAGGGCCTAGTATCTGCTCATGCAGGGGTGTCGGCTACAATTTTATTTTTGCAGCAACGCTATTGGTGGCCAGGTCTATACAAACAGACCAAGGACTTTGTTTTTAAATTTGACATCTGCTAGCAGATGAAAGTTTCCACCGTAGCACGTCGACCACAGACACCTCTATTGATCTCAGACAAGCCTCTTGCTTGTGTTTATTTGGACCACTGCGGCCCCTCACAATCTGATGGAACTTACAAATACAGTGGACTCCTGCTCTTGATTTCTATAGGTTTGGCCACAGCGATCGGCTGATGCCCGAACTGTTATAAAAGACTTGCAACTCTTCATCAGGACATAGGCAGTAGCCACATTCCATTCAGACCACGGTCTGGAGTTTGCCTCCAGGGCTTACAGAGACACCATGGGGAAATTGGGTGTGACTATGTGGTACTCCTTCCCCTACCATCCCAAGGGAAACGCAGTAGTGGAAAGGAAGAACTGGGATTAAACTGTCTTTACCAACTAGGGTATTAGGTTCAAAGCACAGTTGGGTTCATCACCTTTATGGGGTCTAGAGAGCCCTCAATAATCTGCCTAGAAAATTCCCTATGAAATCCTGTTTGGGATTAAAATGTGGGTTGCAGACCTTAACAGTCCCAGTACAATGGTAGCTGAAACACATTTTGACATCAGTGAATGGTTGAATGTTTCACAGGAACTAAACAACTTTCTAGAAGCACAGAGTACCATCCAGCTGAAATGTACCGCCACTGGTGAAGTAAAGGAAGCACCAGCAACTCCTGGTTAGATTCTAAAGAACGGTGATCTAGTCTGGGAGAAGATAGTGGACAAGAAAGAATTTGGGCCATCTTATATAGCGCCTTTACCTGTCCTGGCAGTTGAAGGTACCAGAACTGTGCTTTTACCACCCCTTGCTGGCTGCAAAAACAAGAGCTTTGTGTCAATAGATCACTTCAAACCAAATCATGTGCCTGGTTCTACACAGTAAAACAAAAGGGCTCCTTGATGGTTACCTGTCTCCTCTCACTACCCTACAGGAAATCCCAATGAAAACTTTGATCAGCGATGAAGCTTCTTCTCCCCGGCAGAGAAAAGCAAAGACAGAAGTATTTCTTCTTTCTGTTACATCAACAATTTCCTTACAATCAACATGTACAGAAACACGGATTTCAAATCTGCAAACAAACAAAGATGGTATCTATCGCAGCATACCACCATTTGAGTCAGCTCCCAGTTTTACACAGCCTCCAGAACTGCCTAGAATAGATTGAACAGCCTTCAGCTACTTTGTAAACTTTGATGACTTCTCTTTGGATTTGTCTGGCCCACCACCACCTACGCTCGAGGAAGGCTGCGTGAACTTTTCATTTGGCTAAAAAAAGACATACTTTATCCCTCCATAGATATACATCTGGATTGCAATTTTGTTACTTCTTCTCTTCCTTTGGTTTTGTGACAGTCTTTTTCTTTCTTCTGAATAGGCACTATCTCCCAGAACGCTCTGCTATTGAACTAGTAAACTTGGTTTTAACACTCCATTCTTCATTACACAGAGTGCGAACAGACCTTTCCCTGGTGAACATTTCTGCTATTCCTGTTCCGGATGGATTGTTTGGGATAAGGTATCATATGATATATTTGGACCGACTGAAACTATTCAGATTCCATATGTATTTAAAATTTCTTTGCATGGCGTTATCACTCCTACTTACTATCTCTGAAGATTAGGATATTGATACAACACATGAAATGCTAGATGATCTACAGCATTCTACTGTTTTTAATACTGAAGAAATGTATGATGGTAGTTCCAATTATGATGAAGATGTTTCTGTTTTCACCAATATGGTTTCTATTTTCTGCATAAAGCAAGTACCCCACATGCAGTATTTAATTACACACAATGGGAACACTGCTCTACACCACCACGGGGTAGCTCAAAAGCATTTGCACAGTCATTTCCATATTTTTCTGATCACAATACAGCTTACCCAGAGTCTTATTATTATAAACTCAAACCTTCATGGGATAAGAAAACTATGCTCACTGACACAAAGCTGATTTATTCTGCATCTTTCATTTCCCAGCTGTCTGTACAATGGTTTGACTTGTGGAAAGACAATGTTGATTTAAAATCCATTTGGGGAACTAGAGATTGGCAGGCTCAGGGGAACATGGCTTTATTGTGAGCATGCCTTATACCACACCAAATGATTTTCCTGAACAAAATTATGCAGCAAACATCCTGTCTTGGCCTGGCCAAGATAAAAGATTTAAGCGCACCAAACATTCCCACATTTGCATGATTTGCGAACTGGCGACAATTCGCAATTTAAACAGAGGAAACATTAGACATAATGCTTCTCAATGGAACATGCAATTTTTCATGTACCAATCAGGAGGGATGGTTTGAGTGGCCGTTAGATACTAACCGATGTCAGGCATGTTTTCTTGACAACACCAAAGAGTTTAGGATCATAAGGCCCGATACATGTTACGTGCAGACACAACACTCTGGGTGGTAACAACATATAGCAGTGGGAAGTTGTGCCTTGATTGGCTTAAACAATCCACATTGTCTCAGGTGAAACATCACTTGTCCCTTCTTTCTGATGACATGGGATTACAGGACTTTTTGTTAGGTCCTAGAATACCACGTCAAAAGCTCTTTCTGTTTGCAATAGACAATGAAGTGTGGAAAATTTCACAGCAGGAAGCTGGTAACAGACGGAGTGAAATTGACAGGGAAAATTTAGAAAGGGCTCTGGCAGTAGTAGATAATGGTATGACTACTCCATCCACCAGGATATGCTCTCTGGGTAACATTGTATAATCTGCAATCAACATCATACAGTGACATGTCTTCTTTACAACATGGGCAGTCCCAGTTTAGGGCTATCATGTTACTGAGTTGGACTCTAGAGACACTTTGTGCTGGTCACATTCTATGGAAACACCTTAATGCCACTAGTTTGTTTATACCATGCAATCTCACTAAATAACAGACCATAATGACAAAAAACGATGCAACACACACCAGGTTACATATCGAGAAGTTAGAGAAACTATAATTTACTGTTGCAGAAATACCTTCCGTGGATTGGATAATCCAAAGGTTTATTTCTCTGCCAATTTCGACTTTTCACTTCAAATGCTGCTTACAACTCCATCAAGTGGGCAGATATGAAGCGCTAGGAGAAGGTTATGTACACAAGTCATGGTTCTTACCTTTCAAATACCGATGTAGGAATGGTGAGACTGAGGTTTTTCTTAATGGGACTGACTGCGATAGTTCCTTGTGACATTCCTTAGTTTGCAGGAAAGGTTCGCTTCATGGCGCATGAAACAAGTCTAAGGCAAACTTGTGTTATCTGAAGGGTTCCCCGGCTGCTGTGATCCATCTAGCTTTCAGATTACTCTCTAATGGGAGTGATGTGATGCTGAATGATCAAGGCTGATTTGGGATGAGACTGGGAATTGCCTATCCGATAACCATTTCTGCGGTCGTGACCTGTAGTACAAAAGTACTGTTTCCACCTGCTCGTACAGTTAGGGATGCAACGCTCTGGCCTTTGATAAAGCTTTCGAGTGTGCACTTTGATGCTTTAAGCAGACTGAAAGCCTTATTGTTCCAGAAGGATGAGGCCTTGCTATCTGCAAGGGAGACGTTTGATCTTCAAGTTGCAAGGTCTTCTTCTGAGATACAGTCCCTGCTCTGCACTAATTTCCTACACCATTTCAGGGAGCTTGTGCACCGCATTTTTTAAATGTCTAGTGCTGAGGGAGTAGCACGCTTTTTTAACATTTGGCTCCGATTTGGTCAGCATCTTCCAGACGGTTATTGAAGTTAATTCCATCATTCATACAATCCGTTCTTGGAAGCATTTTTGAAAGATTACTCTTGTCCTGTTCCTGATTGTCAGGACTGTGCTTTTATTTTTTCTGCTCCAAAATGGATGTCCCATCACGAGGCCAAACGAGAATGGCACTACCACATGTGCTCCTGTGTCATGAACGCACGATACAGTCCTTTGGCGCACCCTTACTTCAGGAACTGAATGACCACTGGTTTTGTCCTTTCAGTTTGTCTGGCTACACTCCATGCAGCCTGTTTTCCGCTGTCTGCTGTGCACTTTTGAGTGTGCCCTGGACATATGCCTAGGAACACAACTGGTTCAATCTTCGGACATAGAACTTCTTGTGCGTTCCTTAAAGGCCCACTTATACCATTGTCCTTCAAGCTTGCCACCGTTTCTAAATGTATATTATGAGCCTTCCTGGGATGCTTCGGCTCCTGGTTATCTGGATCTTGGCTCATCTTCTGTGGACTCAGTACTGGCTGTTCCTCCATTGGCGGACTCTGAGGCAGATGGACTGGAACATGTTTGTTCTATGGACCTGATGAGTTGGGTGCCTCTGGGAACATCCTCTTCAGTTGCTGGGAACAGCAATGTTTCGTCTACTCCTCGGAACACATAAACAATCTGGAAGTTTCAAGTTGGGGGAACTTTTAATTCTGCCATTATTTAACATCCTAAATTGTTTTTAAATTGCTCCACTTAACTTTCTTTTTATATTCGCTTTTTAAAAAAAATTATATTTTGGCTTTTTGAATGCTCTTATTTTCAAAATAGCACATTGCTTTTTATGATTTTAGGGTTTTATGCCTTTACATATATTGTTAGCATTGTTTTTAGGAAGCTTTTTAGTCATCTCACTTCCAAGGAGTGGATGTCACGTGGTTACCTTAGGCCCAGGTAGAAACACCATTTTACGTGCTTGTTTTTAAGTTGCCTTTTTTCATAAACACAATAACATTTGACAAAAATTTGTTTGAGTGCCAGTGCAAGATAATATTTTCTGAATTGAACTTTGCTTACATTTCCACTTCATAGGTACATAATCAAATACCTTGAACTTTCTGTACAGGGGCTAATTTCATTACGCAAAATGTTGTTATTGACCGTTCGGCGACAGCGCTATCACAATAGTATAAACAATAGTGGCCCGACTGGGCCTTCGGCATGGCAACATGGGTGATGTTTATTATATAAACATCACTCCTTTGTTTAGACAGAGGAGCATTTCACTGGCACTGAGAGGTCACCCCATGCCAGAATACCAGCTCAGCTGATTCCCGTTTACCTCATGCGAGGGATGCTGCCCAGCTCTCCACCTGGACATGCAGCCTGATGACACTTACCCACAGGTAACGAGGAGTTAGATCACCCTACAGGGATTTGACAGATTCGCTCACCCTAGAAGCACTAGGTTAGGAAGCGCTAGGTAGGAGTACAATATATTTCAGTACTTGTATGCAAGCATATATTCTCTGTAAACAGCAAAATGGTTGAACTGTTTATCTTTTCCATCATTCCGTTGATGCTGATCACATTATTCTGTTTCCTTCTATTGATTATTGCAGCACACGTATTATACTCAAGAATCACAATGGTTCAATAAATACTGAAACTACATGTTGTGTATTTCTTGTGTATCTCTTTGGGTATGCATGAGTAACCAAACAAAAAGGTTTCTAGATCTGTTGCCACGATTTCCTTGGGTAGTCACGGTTGTCTTGTAATGAGGTTGCACAATCCCTTTGTCACCTTGTCAGGTTAAGGGTACAGATGGTGCACTGTGAGCTAGCAGGACTTAGGTCAACATATCCTGATGGTGTGCTCAGAATCAGTCTTGCACAGTTCTGATGTATATGCTGTCCCACAAATGCACAGGTTTACTTGGGAAAGTATAAGCCATACGACACCACAGTTGGGTGTAGAACCTCCAGGTGGCTTCAGATGGGTTTCACTACCTGGGTGTCCATGTAACCCTGGATACCAAGTTGTCTTGGAATGGAAAATTCAACTCCAACTAGATGAAGTGCTTGACGACGCCATGTTCTGGTCGCCCCTTCCATTGTACCGGTTAGGGTGCTCTATGATTTTTTAAACGGTGACCCTCCCCCAGCTATTCTACCAATTGCAGAATTTTGTCTATACTTTTTCGTGTTCCTCCTTTTTTCAAAGATTAAATCCACACTAAGGGGTTTTCTTTGGAACCATGGCATACCCAGAATTGCTCTTATCAACTGTTTCAAAGCCACATACGATGAGGGTATTGTCACTGCTATTAGGTCTTTTTACAGGGCTGCACACCTGATAACCCTTAATGCGTGGTGGTTTAACACTCAGGGGAAACCCTGCCTATGCCTCAGAAAAAGGGACTTTGGGGGCGGTCCGACTGGCTCACCTTCTGAACACGGGGTCCGCAGATCTTCTGTTGCCTCCTGCTACCATGGTAGTCCTACAGGTCTGAGATGGGATGTTGGGTGGGTAGGTAGATGGCTCCAGCAAGTCATAGAGTTAAAGGGTTTTCAGCAGTAGGAATTTAATCGGAGTCTCCAAAGTGAGGGATGTGAAGGAGGGCACAAAGATCCCTTTTTGCAGCAGGAGGATAATCTCCACTGCACTGAATTTTTTGAGGTGTTTACAAGTTTGCCATGCACTCATGCCTTATTTGAAGGGATTGACTTACTTGCCGGAAGTTAAACTCTAGATGGAGAATCTGTGGGACCACAAAAATCACGCCGATTTTGGCTCAATTGTTAACAAATCTCCTGACTCTTTCTGCCGCCCTCATGGCGTGGGAAGGAGACTTGAGCCCACTCACTGAGGACAACTGAAGGGAGAATTGAGCTTCCTATCGAGAGGCCGCAAAAAGCTACTGAATCCAGGTTTATTTAATTAAAATACTTTAACAGAGGTTGCTTCACCAGGGAGAGATTGTGGAGGATCAGGTGGTGGACTTGCCGAACTACTTAAAATGTCTCACTCACAGGAGTGACTGTCCACACAACCCACAATTGCACCATTATCACCCCTCTTCTGGCACAGGGTACTTGCTGTGCTAAGAGTTCTGGGGTGGGAGCTTAATGAAAACCTCCAGTTCACCTTATTGGATGTTAATGTAGACCTGGATAGTAATAGGTATAGAATGTCTACTCTGGATGGGTCTTTTGGTGGCCATGAGAGACATTGAAGTAACTGGAAGAGCTCTGATACACCCTCCTTGGAGGCATGGAAAAGGGCTTAGGCCAATGAATGAGCCTGGCAAGACCTGTGTATAAAGCAGGGGATGCCCACAGAAGCATGGCAAAATTTGGAGTGAATGGCGTCACTACCAGGGCATTCTGGTGGACCCTTACAATAAAAAGCTGTGGTCCCTGAACATGGAATTCAATCTTAAAGTTTTTGTGGCAGCGTTCTCTGTATGCAAACATTAAGATGAAAAGGGGGTAAAGACATATAGCCATGAGAGAGAGATGTCTTTTAACTGGATGCTTGTTTTCAAAGATGCAAAATTTAAAGTGCTATTTGGAAGAAGAAAAAATGCACTTTTCTACTGACCCATTCCTGTAGTTGCCAAATGTGCTCTGATAGGAGAGCATTGAAATCTTGAATGGACAAGATGGACGATAAGTAATAATCGCATCAACTTGGCAGGTCCTGGTTGTGCAGTTGGCACCTCAGAACAAATCTTTTCCTTTTAGAGGCATATGAAGTTCTTGTACATGGTCTCATTGCCCTTCTTAATGTCCATGCATGCTTGCAGTTGTTTAGGTGTCCATTCTGTACGACCTCAGGAGCCATGCTGCAAAATTCAAGGAGTCAACTTGGGACAGTTAAAGTTGTCTTGCATCCAGGACGAAATGTTCAGTTTGCAAGGAGGTCTCCTGTGTGGATATATTAAAAGATGGAGGTCTAGAAACCACAGGTGTATTAGCCACTTAAGACCATCTTGTCTCTAGAGTGCTTCAAATTTATTACAACTGTTGCAATAGTGGCAACTGGTGGAAAAGAATAAAGAAATTTCCTAGACCAGTCTATCAAAAGTACAGAAAGAAAGTGATGGATGGCATGATTGAATTAATCTCAGTCACTCGTACTTACTCAGGCTGCATCCCAGTCCATTGTTATTTTGCATGCCATGCAACCTCAGTTTGGACCCAGCAGTATGCAAATCAGTCTTGACCCTGCACCAATGGAAACAGTCCAGCCTGAACTGCCAGGTCCTCCCTGAACCACGAGCAAGACAGCCTTCACCCTTATGAGTGCATATCAGTCTGGTATAGCTCGGTCTCAAGTAGTAGTCTATCAAAAGGGCAACTGCCCAGAGATCCCAAACCCCACACTCTGGAGGCAACAAGCATTTCCAAAGATAATAGGTCTTGCCTATGTGAGATCTATTGGCTTTGTCAAAAAATTGTTGCCATGTTTTACAACAGTGTGGCCACTGTGCATGTATGTTATGTATATGGCCTTTCATTGTATAGTTTTGTTATGGCCTATAATTGCATAGTATGGTATGGTCTGCTATTGTATAGTGAGGTATGATATGGCATGTCATTGTATAGAACAGCGGCGGCTCCTCCGCTATGGTGAAAAGCATCACCACCAGCAGTGTAAAAAAAATTAAAAGAAAACGATAATAAACCTAGGTTTATTATCGTTTTATTTTGTTTCGTGGACGAGTCTTGGGGGCGGGGCTAGGGGGATGACCGACAGGGAGTGGTGGGCATTGCTATCAGTGCGCATGTCGATTTTTAAATATATAAAAATAAAACCTACTCCCATAAGGAAGAGAGCACGCACACAAGGGCTGCAAGATTAAGGCTTCTTTACTGTGTTGTGCCTCCCTTGTCCCAGCAACCAGGAGAGAGGCGTTTTGGCTGAAACAACAGCCTTTGTCAATCTGGTAAGCCCCATCTTCATTGACTCATTTATAGTGTCCATTCATGAACATAGAAAAAATACAAAATATTTAAATAAAAATCACCCTTTGAATTAAAATACAAATTGTGTGCTACCTAAGCATTGTGGAACTACTACGACTGTCCAAACATATTGCAGTAAAGTGCATTATGCACCAATATCACTTTACGGTCTATACATGTGTAGTCCACAAGAATACAATAATCACTTTGCACAGTGAAATATAAAACATTTTCTTTCTTATTTTGAAACACCACCTTTCTTTTTCTTAAAAAACAGTGAAACCCCCCTCCAAGTAGCATTTTCATATTACACGCACTGCCTATGTTTAACACTTCGGAGACTTCATTAGTGTTGGTATTAGCTGCTGCTTCAAGTTCATTAATCACACTCAGACCCTCGCCTTCAAATCTCATTAAAAAAAAAAAGGAAAAACAGATTCACATACTCCCAGATTTTAAATCAAACTTACACGAGGATTTCCATATTAAACTCGCAATATGAATACCAACAGGAAAATATATACATGTTGATGAATTGTAGTTCCTATGCACATATATTAAAGTCCACATAGATAAGGATTCCAAGCTCATGAATGTCACAAGTAATTCATGCGGCAAAACATCCTGCCATGATTGGCACTGCTTGATTATTTGTATTCTAAAATCAAGGAAAATCCAATTTAATGTGTTCTTAATGTCACTGAAGACTCACGCAATGAAACCACTCGTCTGAAATCTGTTAAGTATATATTAAGGTGGTTATGGGTTTTTGGATGACAAGGGTATTTTTAGGGTGGGCATGGGTTTATGAGTGGCAAGGGTATTTTTAGGGTTCAGGGTGGGTGTGGGTTTTTAAGTGGCAAGGGTATTTTTAGGGTGGATATGAGTTTAGGGTTTGTGGGTTAATAAGGTAAGATATATATATCTCAATATTTATATACATATAAATATATTATGCATGCATATATATATAGTTTATACTTAACTAATATTGTTACCATGCATGGATGGATGCCTTTACAACGAAAATGTAAGTATTTCACAGGTAAGTATAAACCCTTTATGTATATGTTTTAGAGGAAGAGATCACAGAAACACCACACCCACCGGGACTGTCCAAGGTCTTTTCGATAGAGCAGGCCCATCGATTGGTGGCTGCTCCTGTGCTGCCCGCCCGCCGCACCCCCCCAGCCACCTCCACCTCCCGCTGGTTGCCAGATTGTTCACCCACAGAGACCGCAATGCGATCTTACAGCGTGCAGGCAAAGCTGGACAGCTACGATATGAAAATTCCACTATCCTGACAATCCCCGAGTATACAAAGATAGTCCAAGACATGCGAAAAGGTTTTGCAGCCAATTAGGAGGAAGCTGGGGGAGCTACATTTCAATACAGCCTCATATTCCTAGAAACGGAAAACATGTTTTCAGGTAGATGCAAAATATAGGGGCGGGCTTGGCAGCACCTAGACGGGCCTTGGTATAGTTAATCTCATCATACATTTAAGGGGTAACCAGAAAGAAGCCTAATATAGAGCTGACATTCTCCTACCTTGGAGGCCTGTGGGGTCTCCCTCCCACCGAGGATGGTAATAGACTTGTGCTGAAAAACACTAACTGCATTCCTCCTACTCTGCCACCGAAATGGTAACTGGTGGGGGACAGGCATGGGCACTGTGTTGAGTATGCTATTAGGGTAACTCGTGTGCTGGGGGATGAGAGAAGTTATGTCTCAGGTGACACAGGTACAATCTTTCCTGTAGCGGTGGAGGTTACTGGAGTGTCCACAGAGTAGTTCTCCACTGTGCAAACACAGCTTTGAGGGGGAGTTTTATATTGAGCTACCCAGTGGGTTGGTGGGGTGTGGGGTGTGGAGTTCAGTGTCCTTTTTCTTTCAGTTTATTGTTTCTTTGTATCACTGGGGAACATCACATCTTTGAAATGCTGCTCTGGGATAGATGCAGGAAATTGGAGAGTTCTCTTATTCTGGGATGCAGGTCAGGATGGGTAAACTTGAGGTCCCTGGAGCATACATACAAGGGCAATCTACAATACATAGGGAATGGATGAATGCAGCCCCAGACAGTGGACTCTGTTGTGGAGAATGAGTGGTATCAACGGGAGAAATGGGAAGCTCTTATAAAACAATACTGGATCAGTATCGCAAAAGATGATCTAACCAATTTCTGCAGAAAATGGAGAGGGAAGATGTATGGAACATCCTACTTTACATATGCTCTGGGGGTGTTGGTCTTGCTGGCTCCCACAGTATTGTTCCAGTTGCAAGACGTTACACTGGATTCGGAAAGAAGATATTTAATACTCACAGGCATGTTGAATGCACAGGAAATCTGTATGTGCAATGTGTACGCCCCGAATGTAGATGATGGTGAATTTTTCCCGACATCTTCAGGTTCAGACCCCATACCTACAGACTACTTTACTTTCGACTGGGAACCGAAACTGTGTGTTACATTGGGAGCTAAACAGGTTCCCACCAAAAAAAAAGGAGGCCCAACCTAATATGACAAATAGCTTAGTAGATGTGATGAAGGGGTTTGGATTAATTGATGTGTGGGAAACTCAACATCCAACTGCTGGGTTGTACTCCTGCCATACACCAGCTACAAAAACATGCAGCAGAATGGACTACTTCCTGCTACAATCCCATCATGGTCACCAATTCGAAGTGGCAGCTTACTTGGCAAGATACCTGTCGGATCACTCCTATCTTGTAGACATATGTTTGCCCAGAGTTACGTTCTGGCACTTGCGTGCGAAGCTTTAGCAGATACAATCCTCTCACAATAGCTGACAGACAAGCTTTGGTCTTATTTTGACACTAACAAATAGGAGAGCAACAGAGTGGGAGGCGATGAAGAGGAGGGGTGAATACAAGTCACAGACATGGACAAAAAAATGTATTGGAACGATCATTGAAAGTGCAGGAAACACAACTGAAAGACCTAGCGGACTCATTCCCCACTAAACCAGATTGCACCTTTAAGGGCAACAACAACAAAAATGAATTGTTTGATACATGAAGCAGGTGAGGTAGATTCACTACTAAGGAGTGCCAACAAAGGTTGTACAGAGAAGGGGACAAATCTAATAGTCGTTGTTTATGAGTGGACAAGTGCATCCCCCTATATTGCGAATCCGAGACCGCACTAACCGAGTGGTCCTCACGAAAGAGGGTTTTAATGAAATTCACCATATACACAAAGTATACACACAAACATATAAGCTAGATAAGCAACAAATTATCCCCTACATAGGTAATATTTTGTGTCAGCTGTCTCTTAACAGAAAACACCTAGACACCACCCTGAGCAAATAAGAAATTATAGTTGCCATTACCAATATACAGAGGGCCATAACTCCCAGGAGAGAAGTACTGCTGGAAGAATTTTACCAGCTCAGGACACACCTACTGCCAGAAAAACTATTGCTAGTTGTTAGAAGGTGGTTCTGACCATCTGAGCCGCCCGGATTTTTCGCTTTTTGAACACCTATTTGTGGAGCTTTTACAGTGGGAGAGCCTCATAAGTTGGGACTCACCCACAGTGAACTCATGATGAAAGGGACTGCATGTGTATTTTACCTGTGTCCCCTTGGCGCGAGTAGGCCGCTGCGCTGCAGCCAGAGTAAGGGGCACTGGGCTGGTTACATGCAGACATGTGTGTACATGCGTGTGCACAAGTGTAAGGGCTGCGCAGGGGAGATTCCTGGCGGGCGCAGCTACAAGTTGAATGGTGTGGCAGGACTGATGCAGAACTGGGTGGTGACATGGAATAAGCTTTCTACAATGGGAAGAAACATTTGAGGGAAAGTCAGTGTGCTTTACTGTTTTTATTCCATTATTCTCCTATGAGGATGGGGAGCACATGGGCTAGTTTTACTTTCCTAGGGCCTACAAATTCCAGACACGCACCAAAGTCCACTGTAACTTATGTGAGAAGAAGTATTCTGCAAAGTCATATTTGTACTGCTTTTGGGTCATCCAGAAATGTCATATTTCTCTAAGTCCGCTCATAACCAGGGCCTGGCTGGGGCTGACCCTGCCAGGCTGAATTAATGACCTTCCTCCCCAATCTGTAGCATCCGAGGCCCAGCCCTGCTCAACATGCATTCCAAGGGCGAAGGCCTCTTCTCCAAGAAGAGAAGATGGGTGGAGCTACAGGTTCATCCATCAGCAGCTGTCACCTGGTGCCAGGCACCAAGCTGCTCTGGAGATAAAGCAGCGAGGGGGGAAGGGGCTCTCAAAGACCATGTGGCATGAGACCCCTGGACGACGCCACTTTGAACAAACCCAGAGGCCTGGGCAGGAAGGAGGGAGCAGGGGCAGAGAGGTGATGTGTCGCTGTGTGATAGAGCAAACAGAGACTTCCTGCCAGCCCCCTCCCCATTCTTTAAAAAGAGTCTGCACAGGAAGAGGAGCTCTCTCTGGGGTGTGGTCTGCTGAGGAAGACTGGTGCTGGAGCCTGGCACCTGGAAGGAAGAACCTCCAGACTGGCCCAGGATGCAGAATTGCGCCAGGAGGGGAGTCCAGGACCAGTGAGCAGAAGCCTGGGCCTCTGCGCAAGGAGAAGAGAGGCCCAGGAGAAGAGCCAGGTGAGAGGCTGGCGCAGGGAGCCAGTGAAGACAGCTCCCTGCTGAGTTCCCTCTCCTTGAGACCAGGAGGGCGAAGGAAAATGCTCCAGAAGGGCAGATCTGGTCATCCGGAGCAAGAGGAGGCCAAAACAATGAAAATCGGCCGCCTGGGGGCCGAGCTATGCCCTCCCCCCCCCAGAACGTAGGCGACCTTTGACCTCCCAAGGGACCAACGACGAAGCGCGCGGGGCTCTGCCGCCGGTCCCAGGCGTGCCCCCGGGGTGGGTCAGGTCTCGGGGACTGCCCCAACAAGAAGCGGAAGTCGGGGAGCGCCATCACGCTCCCCGTGAAATTATTCCCTGGGGGTGCCAGGAGCCCACCCTGGCCCCCCAAAGTCACTGGTGGGGGCCCGGGCCCCCCAACTCCGGGCCCCGGTGACGAGGAGGTGGGGGGTGCGCCGTCTCGTGTCCCCCCTCGCGGGCAAAGTCCAGCCGGGGAGCGACGTTGCGCTCCCTGTGAAGATCTGAGGGGCCCGCGATCCCAACTCCATGCCCCGATGGTGCCGGTGCGGTGGCGGGGGTGTGCCGCGGCGTGTCCCCTGCCGCAAGAAGAAAAGCCGGGGAGCGCCATCGCGCTCCCCGTGAAGATGACCAGGGGCCCGGGACCCCCATCCCCGGGCCCCGAAGCGAGGGAGGAGGACGGGGGAGTGCCGCCGCACTCCCCTGAGGTCCAGCCGGACTGGCAGAAGACTCCGTGTCTGCCCGCAGGAGCAGGCAGAACAGAAGAACAGCGCTGGCTCCCGCGGCCGCACAGGAGGGTGCGGGCTGAGCAGGGAGCCGGCAGGAGCCACCGGGGGTGGGCTCCCCAGGTGGCTCTCCAATGAGTGGCACAAGTGGAGGTGCGAGGGGCCCGGGTGGGACCGGGCCCTCGAAGAACAGCAAGAGCAGCCGGGGGTGGGCTCCCCGAGCTGCATAACTCCCCTGGGGGTCCGGGTGGGACCGGGCCCTCCACAAAGTCTGGAGATGTGGTGTGAGGCCGCCGGGGGCAGCGTGGCTCTCCCCAGAGCAGCGGGGGAGCCGCTGCTATAATATGCACGGCAAGGAACACGGAGCGCCCCATAATGCCTTGCAAGTCATGGGGAAATCTACTGTTTTTGGCGTCTGGTGGCCCCCAGAGGAGGGGGGTCACCCCCATTTGCTGGAAAGGTGCAGGGGGAGCTGCAGGAGCAACGCAGTCTCCCCCAGCACAAAGATGAAAAGTCCCTCCCTGAGTCTCTGGGGACTCCGAAGGAATAACCCCTCAAGGGCTCAGCCAGCAGTCAAAGCATTCTCAGGCTGGAACTTTTGTTCTACAGCTGGGGGGTGCCTAAAGGACTGCACCACGACATGAAGGTCTGAGTTGGGGCTGTCTGGAGAAGGGCATCCCCTAGAGGTGAAGAGGTGTAATTGCACCAGAAATGCATTTACTAAGGTTATTTCTTTTAGAGGGACTGGAAGCCACGTGTTATGTGAAGTACCTGTGTAAGGTGATGTCATAAGCAAAGTGGGGTTATGTTGCCAGACATTCCTGCTAGGGTGTCTGGCTGCAAATGCTTAATCCTGTGATTTTACCTGTGATGCCCTTTTAGAGGCTGTGATTGCAATGCATTACAACGGTTATCAGCTATGATAAGTACCTCATTTAAAGTGATGCCCAAACATGTATTCTTGCTATTGCGTTAGGAGAGGAACAACCCAGACTGTTAGCTACTAAGATTAGCTACTAAGATGTAGAGGTGCATACTGTATGGTCAGTATACAATGCTCAGTCAGGGTTATGTGTCCCCAGGGTAGGTGTAGCTATTTTTAATGCTTGTTGAGATGATGGTGGGTCGCCACTGGGATGGTGCCAGTTGGCAAGGCCCTCGCTCCAGGTTGTGTCAACCCACGGCATTAGGGGGCAAGATGATGTGCATACATGGGAGTGGTGGTACTAGACCCCCACCCCCCCCCCCTGTGGGAGGGGTAGAGACGTTATGTAATGTCACAAAGTAATTCCAACAGCTTATGTATATTTGTAAATTGGTGCATAGTATTGAGTAGTGTGTGTCTAATAAATGTACTCTTACTTTTATAAAGCAAAGTACAGACTGGACAATCAATTATTGAGTGTTATTTCTGTGCACTTGTAATGGCGATTACTAGCCCACACCACCTCCCTTGAGTAAGCCTTAGACTGCTCTGCAACGCTACCCTCAGAGTCAGGCGCTACACAAGGGTGTTTGGTTCCCAGTGAAGGACAAATGTGACATGTTATTTGTGCAGGCCTCACAGATACTGCCTCGTTTTCCAACACTAGTTTATAATGAATATATGAGCAGGGAATGCTTCCTGTATCTATATGTAAGGCACAGATTATATTTATTCCAGAAACTGTCAGGAATCCAGAGTATCCTCGTATTGCCCCCTCTGTTATGTTCCCCAATGTACCCCAATATAGGCTTAGGTAGCTACACAACCTTTTACCTACATTTGTCCTACCTTGCTCTGCATAACTGTTCTAGCACTGACCTTTTACCAAGTTATGTGCTGAATAAATGTTGGAAACTCGCCTCATTTATTATGCATGAGGATTCTTCAAAAAATCCCTGCACATGACGTACGCAACAGCATGAACACATTCTGTGTAAGATGTCATGGTCATCTTCATCCTAGGGCGAAAGAACTACTTTGTATAATCGCAGTTATTGTTCTAGGTTCATTTGCATAGTCATACTTACAACACATCAATTATGTAAGGAACCCCGAGGCTATCTTTATGATATAAAAGACCCATACCAACACTAGACAGACAGAGGAGAAGCTTCACGCTAACACTAGACGCTGAGGTCCAGGCCTGCAGAAGCTCAAGCACGCAGTGGTCTGACATCCCTTGCGGGGTGTCCAACTCGAGACCAAGACGGGGTCCTTCATTCACTCCTATCAGGTAATGGGGTTGGCTCTTTCCTAGGGGATTCTTTGCTTTACACCCACATACATGTTAGATACACTTAGATAGGGTTTGCATCGTAGGAGTACGCTTGATTACCGCTATGTATCTATATGTCTGCATTTATTCACTGTTTTAGAACCATGGTAGAAATTTACCTTTTATTTACTCTGTTGGTGCTTGTAATCTTATTCATCTGTTTCTGTCTAATGGTTGTTGCAGCACACATGCTTTATACTAGAATGACGCTGGTTCAATAAATGCTTATTGAAAATGTCCCCATTATTTATTCTGTGCATCTCTCGGAGACTAAATGAGCATGAGTGACTAAGCGAAAAGTACTGTACTGTTTCCACAATCTCTGAAGGATCAAGGGTAGTCATGTTCGATAGTTGCCAAAAACTATTCGCTCCATGGTAAGGTTAGGGAGCTTATGGTGGTACTGTGAGCTAAGCTGGTCTAAAGGCGGACATATCCTTTGGGGGTGACTGGAATCAGTCTGGACACCAATCCCTTAGTTTATGTTGTCTAAAAACACAGATCCTATGTATTATTAGGAACTACACGGCACTTCTCACTGTTAAACACAGGTGTGAAAATAGTTAGCAAACAGCTGGCCAATAGATTGCTCGAGGTACTCCTGACCCCAGCACATGTGGATTTATACCACACAGGAGCACTTTACAAAATATATGTAGATTAAAACGTGCTGCACATGGTGGGAACTACTGCGGAGGGGTACGTGCTTACCCTCCTCGATATCGAACAGGCGTTTGATTCAGTTAGTTGGGAGTACATGTGGTAAGTTTAGCAGAATATGGGTCTGGAAAAACATATCAAATGGGTCAAGTTGCTTTACACAAAGCCGCTGTTCTGCGTCCGCACAGGACGATTGGTATCGGAACAGTTTGAGATGAAATGTGGAACGTGACAGGGCTGCCCCTTGTTACCATTACTTTTTGCTTTAGTGATGGAGCCGTTAACTTGCTGGATGAGGAATGTGTTCAATCCCCGAGGGATACGTGTAAGGGCTACAATGCATGTGGTGTCCCTATAAGTGGGTGACACCTTTCTGTACCTTAGGCAACCCACATACTCTATATCGATGCTACTAAAAGTCCAGATGGAATTCTGGGAGGTTTCAGGGTTGAGCATTAATTGTAATAAGTGAAAACTATTCCCAATGGGAAGTCTGAGGGGACTGAGCATGGCAGTGCTAACAAAGAGGGACATGCCCTGGGTCAAATATGATTTTTGGTATCAGGACATTCATCTTACTTAATACGGCGGGGCCAGCCATAGGTTGAATATGGGGCAGGTGATAGATGGACTGCAATGCTCAGTGACATTTTGGAATTCGCTCCCCCTCTTATGGGAAGAGTAGCAGCCCCAAAGATGGTATTTCTTCCCTGATGCTAATATATCCTGCAGAGCTCCATGTATGCAATTCCAAATCAAGTGTTTGTGATGCTAAATCAGTTATTGGTGGAACTAATATGGGCGTGGACACTCAGTAGTTAAACTGGACACACTAGGATGGGATAAAGGTGGACTAGTAGTCCCGGATATGGAACTATACTACACGGTAACCAAGCTGCAACATACAGTACATTGGCTGGATGAAGGGAATAATTGGGAGAAGAGGCTCCTTGAGGGCACTCATGATGTGGAAGCACTATCAGATTTGTTGGAGAGGACAGAGTGTCCCGCACCACTTGCCATACGTGCTCCTCTGTTTGTTACACAAGAGACCGAGTAATTAAGAGAATACAGAGAACCTCTCTGTATTTACCGCAACTGTCAATCTGGGTTATCCAGATGTTTGCAAATAAACGGTAAACATAGTTTACCACGAATCTGGAACAACGCATGGCATTACAACGCGGTTGTTACAATGACTGCGTTGTTACAACGCATGCCATTACAACGCAAGTCGGAACAATGACTTGCTCTAGGGGTCAGAAGGTGTTGGATTTAAAACCCAACACCTTCCCTACTGTTGCACAGACTGGAGTTGGAATAGTAAATTATACTATTCTATAATCCAGTGGCCCCCCTAGGGCAAGTCGTTCCGACTTGCGCTGTAATGGCATGCGTTGATACAACACGGTCGTTGTAATGGCATGCGTTAAAAAAGCATGCGAGGTAACGTGGCATATTCCAAATAAACAAGGTCTGCGGAGGGTTTGAGGGGAGGATGCCTAACGCTAGTAAATTAATATCCTAAAAAGGGGTTTATCACTTTTGAAGAGATGCACAAAGGGCCTTCGGAGTTGGTACTGGGCAATTCCTCCAGTAAGCGCGGGTGGCTCATACGGCTAGGGCCATTTGTACAGCTTTCCCAGAACTTCCTCCACATACTGAGACAATGTCCATATGCTCCCCCGGTGCCGACAATTGGTATCAAACGTATATAAAGCGCTGGGAACAGACAAACCGGCTGAAATATAAAAAAGTTTGAGAAGTGGCAAACTTACGTTGCTGGCACTCTCACTAACAAGGAGTGGAAGAGGGTATGTCAAGAGGTTCAATTTGTGCCCACTAATGCACGTTTCAAATTGGTACAGCATAAAATGTATCCTGACACTCCTGCATGATGTGGTCGATGTCAGGCAGAAGGGGCAGACTTTCTACAAATCACCTGGCACTGCCCAATCAAACATATACAGAGAAAAGATCGCACAAAGGAGAACGATACGTAAAGGGTGGTTTAAACAAACTACAATTATACATCATTCCAAAAAAAGAAAAGAGTAAACGCAAGCGGAGGAAGTTCTTTAAGCTTGGCACGAACGCCCCCCCTCCCTCCCTCCCCAGCGCCTTGAGACCCTCACCGGTGAGTAGTGCGCTCTACAAAACCCTAATTGATTGATTGAAACTGGCAAAAAGACGCTGGTTGAGCCCTAGATCACCTCTGCCCTAATAGAGGCATGAGCGCGAGATATGTTGGAATAGTCTGAAACTGAACAATCCCATATGAAAAAGGTCAGGTGCAACGGGAAGTTGCCAGATGATTTAATAACCTGGGCTGCAAGGGCTCAAGAGCTTTCTGACCCACCAGGGACTAGGCTCCTGGAAGGGACGGGAGGACAGCAGAGTGCGAGGGGGAGGAGGGATCCATAGCGAGACATTCAACATTGGAAGAGCCAAGTTATCCGTGCGGGGACTATGCTGTTCAGACAGACAGCACTGGCTGAGAGTAAGTGGAGGTGGTAAAAGGAAGAAACAAAAACTGAGCCATACATTCAGCCATGGATAATAATTGGAAAACCATAGGCTATCGAGTCAGAAATCTACGTGAAATGACACTGTGGGCTTACTTGTTTGTGTTTGGGGGCGGCATAGGGATGGGTGGATCGAGAAGGCGAATGTAAAGGACCTGACCAAGTTTGAAGTTGTTGAACTAATGCAGAGCAATGCAAAGTGAGGAAGAGAAAATGTATGAAAATTAGGTTATTTTGACGTTGCCTCTATGTTTTGTTTTTTCTTGCTAGCTGGAAAACTTAATTAAAAAAATGAGGTGGAATTGTCTGACCATGACACACTGTCAGAAAGTGATGAGGCTGTGGTGTGTTTGGGGACCTTTTCCACTTGTGCGCCTCTGCCCCCCCAGGATAACTTTGTCAGGTGTTCAATAGGAGGATGAATATACAGAGTGGGCCGAGACAGGTCTTGAGGCACATATGGATTGTTCTGAACAGACATTTTCCTGACTTCAGACAGTGCACCTAGAAATCATGACCAGTTTCAAAGGGAGGTTCTTGAAGAGGAACTTCATTTGGTACAACCATTTGCAGTGGCTTTAATGGCAGTGGGGTGTCCTCCAGCAGAAAATGATGCAAACAATCAATGTAAACATCCTACAGTGAGAGTGATTCAATATGGAGGACTTCAACAATGTTGAAAATAGTCACTGTTGATGCAGAGTGCCTAGAAATCGGTTTCACCATTGGAACCTTCAACATCGATCAGGAGTTGCAGGTTATGTGCAAATGGTGTCAGTGACTCTTTTCTGTAGATCTTCCTCTGATAGGAGAGGATTCTGTTGCAGCGGATGAGTAGACTTCCCTAGCTGTTCTACTGTCATGTTTCTGCTCCTCTACAGCCACGAGATCTTCTAGCTTGCTTCAGAGTGGAATTCCTTTCCAGTCCTATAAGGGTTGCTTCATCATTTTCTGACCAAATGTACACTCTTCAACCGTGTGACAATAGTAAACATACCACAGGCGCAGCAAGTGGGTCAGAAGCTACCCACTTGATTGACATATGGTTCACTTAAAAATATAAAAAGGACGGCAATGGTGCAAAATTCCTCTTCAAGAAGTACTAACTGAAGAAGGAATGCTTCAGATGCTTTCAAGACACCGAATGAAGCAAAGCAGTTTTGAATTCAGAGGAAAATTCTTGCCAAATACGTTAAAACCCCATGAAGATGTTTAGAGATCTCAGCACGAGCTGGAAAAGATTGAGGCTCTTAAGCAACTGTCAGTACAGGGTGATGGAAGCTGCTACTGCCTTAAAGGGGTGGTGCAGGTTTCCATCATCTTATAATTTGACTACCAGGCTGCTTCCTTCCCCTCCTTTTCAATCTTACCCTTTTGACCTTAAGGAATGTCTCTGTACGGGCTACAGGAAATGGTGCTGTAATGCAAACTCCTCTATTAAAATTTAGACCGGGGGGGGGAGCTTTGGCAAAGGCTATATGGAAGAAAAAAAAAACATTGACAAAGCCTTAAGAATTTGCATAGGTGAAACCCATTGGCTTTGCCAATGCTGGTTCTGTACAGTTTGGTTGCAGGTGGAAGCCTTTCAAATCAATCTGCAGCAGCCGTTTCTGCAAATAGAAAATAAATTGCACATTTTGACAAGAAAAATGTGAGTCTGTTCGATTTTATTGCAGCCTGTGCAATTGAGGCATTAAAAACTTGGGGTGGGCGGAACTCTGATTTTTACTCTACGGAATTCCATAGAGTTACATAAAAACTCAACGAGATTCAGCGGAGTCCGGCACGCCATGCTGAATTTTTTGTACCAAGAGCTTGTTCCGTGCTGCAAATTCAGTGCGAACGGCACCAAGCGGCACGCCGGAGGTTGCTGCTTCTTTCCTGCAGCTCGAGAAAATATTCTACTCGAGTGGCAGCTTTCTCACCGCAAATGGTCACGACCGCCCCATTGAGAAAAAGAGTGCCGTCCTACTGCCTGAAAATTGCACTACGGGATCCAAATTTTCACTCGAGCTCACCAACTTACCATTGGCAAGCCACGCAAAAGAAAAAAAAACTGCCACGCGGCAGTTGACGGCGTTTTACCAGAACTCTGAGTGGGCAAAACTCAGTCAGCAGAGCGGAATTAACACCCACCACTATTAAAAACTCCTTTTCCTTACATCCTTCGGAAGGAAGCAGCATATGATGCAGTTAAAGTTCCGAACAGCAAACTATCACTTGGAGGCAGCATATCTTGACTACAAGCATCACAGAAGGATACTGGCTACTGGAAGCAGTACTTGGTCCTGGCTCCACGGAAGGACGGAGACTCAACCCAAAGCTCAAAAGAAAGACTAAGAGGAGGTGGTACTGACCAACAGTAAGCAAGGAAACGAGTGACGGGAGATCCAGGCAATGGCAAGTAAAGTGATGTGGTAGCCAGCCAATGGTAAATAGGTAGGCTTTCGCTTTTTTTTTTTTTAAATACAAGAGATTTTGCAAGCACAAGCGCTATGCAGGCAAAACCTTAAAAAAAGAAAAATCACCTCCATAGGCTTGAGGTTTTTGCTGCATTTAAAAATCATGCAAGACCTCATCTCTTATTATTTGTACATTCTTTGGATGCATGTAAAGTGTTGCGTGATCCATACTCGCTTTTCTACATTCATAACGGTCAATGAAGATCCTATATGTAAAAAAATATGGACTGGTGCATCATGGCTTGAAGTGTTTTACAATAGCCTGGGCTGACCATAAATTAAATAAACATACGAGGAACGTGGTGACGATTCCACGGGGTGGCCTAAACAACTAAACCAGCTCATGCGGATATGCTCATGTATCCCGCTGTAATGACCTTTGATTCTGGTTAGCAAATAATTATGATATTACTGGTGCATAAGTTGAGACCATGTGATCATATTCTACTTGGATTGAGTCAGTTGTGTTCATGACATCGTATTGGTGTATGTATCAGAATTATATTTCTTTTTGTTCTTCAGTTTAAGAATCTGTGAAACTAATATTATATGGAAAATGTTATTTTCCCAGTAAGCATTGTTTGTGGCATGTAGTGCTGTAGATTGACATGCTTAGCATAAGTCCGTCATCTAGCGTTGGGCTCAGAAGTGTGCAAGTTCTCTTTCTTCAAAGAAGTCTTTCGAGTCACAAGGTGTAGTGACTCCACTTGCTTGCAATGCGCATGGACCTCAACTCCACTGTTAAGATTGTTTTCCGCTTGGCGGATGAAGTGTGTAGGATGATGTATCCCAGTGAGAAGACCATGCAAATATAGTGTAGGGTATGATTAAGATAATTGCAACCAACACAGATGTCCGGGGAGGGGGGTGGGCACACATGAATCTGCAGTGCTACATGTCACAAATGCTTACTGGGTAAGTAACATTTTCCATTTGATGGCTTGTGTGGCTGTAGGTACACAATTTGGAACACTTAGAAACACAACAAGTACAAATCTGGAAACAATAAATTCTGTTCAAAAACTATGAGTGGCTACAAGAAGCTTTTGACATCCTGATACCACTCAAAACCACACAACAGAACAAAAGAAAAAAAGTACCTTGGAGAAACATATAAATAAAAGACATAAAACAACAAATGAGAAAGCTGCAACGTACCTGGCTCAAAACAAACGCCAAACAAGACAAACTTCACCTACAAAAAATTAACAGATTATACAAGTCGGCTATCAAAATAGCTAAGAAAAGGTACTATTCAGACAGAATTCAAAACGCTAAATGTGCAAATAAAGAATTCTATAAAATACTCAATGAATTTCGCAAACCAAATTGCCTAGAAGGAACTCATCCTGTTACTCAAGATTTCACAGACAAACTGGCAAATCATTACACGGACAAAGCAGACACGTTGGACTCCTACTTAAAACAGAAACAAAGCACCAGCACTAACCCTTGTACAAAACAACAATCCAAGAATACTCTAACCAAGCCTCTCCGTTCCTTCCAACACATCTCACACGATGAATTTATGGACCTGGTCAAAGCAAGCATGCTGCCGGCAGCCCTTCTGACCCCTGTCCACCACAAACTTTCAAGACAATTCTTTTAACAACCTCTGCTGCCACTCCAGTAAGAAGAATCATCAACTATTCCTTCACTACCGGAATATTTCCAGAAGAACTCAAAAAATCACACATATGCCCTTTACTGAAGAAAACAAACTTGGACCCGCTGAACCCTGACAACTACAGACCCATTACAAATGGACCTTTGCTGGGCAAACTGATAGAAAGAGCAGCGTTCGCCCAGATGTCACAATTCATTGAAGAGAATGACATACTTTCAGACTTCCAAACAGGAGTCCGTCCGGGAAGAGGCACTGAATCTGCCCTCCTTGCCATCTGGGATGACCTGAAGAATACAGTTGACCGCAACGGGGTTGCTGCGCGACTCCTCTTGGACCTCTCTGCTGCCTTTGACACGGTTGACCATGACACTCTGAAACAAAGACTCTATGAAGCCGGCATAGAGGGAACTGCTCTAGACTGGATCGCGTCCTACCTTCGAAACAGAACTAATGTCATCCATACCCCACCTTTCTCGTCCAAACCGTACTCCACAAAAGCAGGGGTCCCTCAAGGTTCTATCATCTCGCCCATGCTTTTCAACATTTACATGAAGTCATTACCAGTACTGATCAATCAATTTCACCTCACGTGCTATAACTATGCAGATGACACGCAAATACTCCTTCAACTGGAATGCCCCAAAGACATTGGAAAATCACCAATTTTCTGCTGTCTCAGAGCCGTGGATCAGTGGATGACTTGGAGCCATCTCAAATTGAATACTTCAAAAACGGAAATACTCACGTGTGGTGATTGGAAACATTACAACCCACTTGCCGCATGGCCTAATGAACTGGGATCACCACCTAAAGTATCGAAGGAAATAAGAAACCTCGGAATGACCATGGACTCCAAGCGGTCGATGAATGCCCAAGTGGACAAACTAGCAAGATCAAGCTTTGTCACTATAAAAACGTTGCGATGATTTTTCCCTCATTTGGGATTTCCGCACGAGGTCCAAGCTACCATCTCCCTTGTTCTGTCCAAACTCGATTACGCCAATAGCCTCTACCACGGATCACCTTTAACAACCATGAAAAGACTACAACTGATTCAGAACTCGGCTGCCAGACTACTCTTGCATATCAAACCGCAAGACCACATCTCCCCTGCCTTGAAAGCCCTGCATTGGTTACTGGTTGCCAGAAGATCCACGTTCAAGCTGCTTTGTATCACCCACAAAGCAATACATGGAATGGGACCGCTCTTCATCAGGAATAAAATCACCAAACACATTCAACAGAGGAACCTCCGCTCAAAAGGAGCATCTCGCCTCAAAATCCCAAGATACAAGAAAAAAACCATGGGTGGCACATCCTTCTCTGTTCAAGCAGCCAAACTATGGAACTCTTTACACCCCCCAACATAAGATCCACCGACAACCACCTTATCTTCAGAAAACTACTCAAGAATTGGCTCTTCCCCACATAAGCACCATACGCAAACAGAAATTTACAGCATATCCCTCTGTATATAAGCATTTGTTTTCACTATAGACATGTACCTATCTTTGTGCATTGCTTTGTATAAACATGTAGAATAATTATGTTGTTGAGAGAAAAAAATAATAAATAAATATAAATCTTTGGTCTACATGTACTTACTTCCATTGTGCATCTATGTACCTTCCATGTACTTGGATCTGTGTCTGTTACTTTTCTCCTGAAAAGCATATCCAATGCACTACCCTATTTCTCATCATGTGCCTCTATCAATATCTTTAATCTACATATATTTACCTCCTTTATGTATCTATATACTTTCAATGTACTTATGGATCTATATATTTATCACTTTCTTCTAATTTAGCATTTCCAAGGCACTACCTTATTTCTCAGCCTATACTTCTCTCAATATATCTTCTAGCCCAACCTTCAGACTCATCTCAAACTTCTTTCTACTACTCTTTCCAATGCACTACCCTATCTCTCATCCTATACATTTGTCAATATATCCTCTACATCCACTCATTTATCCCAAACCCCATACCACTACTATGATCCCCAAAATAACCCTTTCTAGACTCTCCTACTCTACCCCTCCTTGCATCATCTGACACCTCTTTTACTATACCGATCCCCTAAAACAAACCTTTCTAAACTCTTCCCTCTGACTCCTCCCCTCCAAAACTCCTTTTTACTCATCCAAAAGCCTCCTCCTACTGCTAAGACCTAAAAAAAAAAAAATCCTTCACTCTTTTATCCCTCCACTATCCTTTTCAATCAAAATTAACAGACTAACATGTTCACTTCTCAAATTCCATATTCAACTATACTAATTCACCACTAATCCTTTATGGGTTCCAGAGTAGCGTGCTACTCGCCAATAAAGCTTCTCAACACCCCATCAGGGATACAAGCGGTATATAAATGCAAACCTTTTCCCTTTTCTACCCTCCCCAACCCTTCTCAATCCAAATAACTGACTAACATATCCACCACTAAAATTACTGTCATGTTTCACCATACTAATTCAACACGAATACTTATGGGTTCCAGAGTAGCGTGCTACTTGCGCTTCAAAACCCCATCAGGGTTAGCAAGCGCTATATAAATACAAACCTCTTTCCCGCCACCTACCCTTCTCTTCCCAAATAACTGAATAACATATCCACTACTCAAATTACTTCATATTTTACTACACTAATTTTCAACACTAATCCTTAATGGGTTCCGGAGTGGCGTGCTACTCGCCAGAAAAGCGCTTCAACACCCATCAGGGGTAACAAGTGCTATATGAATGCAAACCTTTCTTCCCTTTTTATCCCTCCACTATCCTTCTCACTCCAAATAACTGACTAATATCCACCACTGAAATTACTTTCATATTTCACCATATTAATTCACCACTAATCCTTTATGGGCTTCCGGAGTAGCGTGCTTCAACACCCCATCAGGGGTAACAAGCGCTATATAAATACAAACCGTTTTTCCTCCTCTATCCTTCTGCTATCATTCCAAATCCAAATAACTGACTAACCTATCCACCACTTAAAACGTACTTGCATGTTTCACTATACTAATTCAACACTAATCCTCTATGGGTCCCGGAGTAGCGTGCTACTCGCCGAAAAAGCGCTTAGACGCCTCGTATGGGGTAGTAAGCGCTATATAAATGCAATTACAATACAATACATGCTTAACAGACTATAAAACAGTTTTCCTCTCAAAGTGTGGGCTGCATTTGTTTGAAATAATGTGGCAAGAACCACTTGGCCTACATTAGCTTGTTGACGGGCAATGACCTCTTCACAATCTTGCGTGAACGTATGCGGTGTAGTCCATGTAGCTGCCTCATATGTATCAGCTATGGCATGGGTACTCACAAACTTTCTCTCGGGGGCCAAATTTACAGTGTGGTTTGTGGCCGAGGGCCGCACTGGTGGGGGCGGGGTCATTGGGGGAGGGGGCGGGGCTAGAGCAAAAAAAAAAACTATGACCATGAGGTTGAACACAAGCCCCTGCAGCGGACGCCTTCGTCCACTGAGCCACCAGACCCGGCATACACACATCTCTCTCTGGCTCTGTCTCCCTCCCTCCCTCTCCGTCCGTCTCCCTCTCTCCCTCCCTCCCTCTCCGTCCGTCTCCCTCTCTCTCTCCCTCTCCCTCTCTCCGTCCATCTCCCCCTCCCTCACTCAGTTTCCCTCCCTCTGTCTCCCCCTCCCTCAGTCTCCCTCCCTCCCCCTCCCTCAGTCTCCCCCTCACTCAGCCTCCGTCCGTCTCCCTCTCAGTCTCCCCCCTCTGTCTCCCTCTCAGTCTCCCCCTCTGTCTCCCTCTCAGTCTCCCCCTCTGTCTCCCTCTCAGTCTCCCCCTCTGTCTCCCTCTCAGTCTCCCCCTCTGTCTCCCTCTCAGTCTCCCCCTCTGTCTCCCTCTCAGTCTCCCCCTCTGTCTCCCTCTCAGTCTCCCCCCCTCTGTCTCCCTCCCCCTCTGTCTGTGTCTCCCTCTCCCTGTCTGTCTCCCTCCCTCTCCCTCTGTCTGTCTGTCTGTCTCCCTCCCTCTCCCTCTGTCTGTCTGTCTGTCTCCCTCCCCCTCTGTCTGTCTGTCTCCCTTCGTCTGTCTGTCTCCCTCTCCCTCCCCCTCCGTCTGTCTGTCTGTCCCTCCGTCCGTCTGCCTCCCTCTCCGTCTCCCCCCCTCACTCAGCCTCTGTCCGTCTGTCTCCCTCTCCCTCTGTCTGTCTGTCCGTCTGTCTGTCTCCCTCTCCCTCCGTCTGTCCGTCTGTCTCCCTCTCCCCCTCCGTCTGTCCGTCTGTCCGTCTGTCTCCCTCTCCCTCCGTCTGTCTGTCTGTCTGTCTGTCTGTCTGTCTCCCTCCGTCTGTCTGTCTGTCTCCCTCTCCCCCTCCGTCCGTCTGTCTGTCTGTCTCCCTCCGTCTGTCTCCCTCTCCCTCCCTCCCCCTCCGTCTGTCTGTCTGTCTGTCTCCCTCTCCCTCCGTCTGTCTGTCTCCCTCTCCCTCCCCCTGTCTGTCTGTCTCCCTCCCCCTGTCTGTCTGTCTCCCTCCCCCTCTCCCTCTGTCTGTCTGTCTCCCTCCCCCTCTCCCTCTGTCTGTCTGTCTCCCTCCCCCTCTCCGTCTGTCTGTCTGTCTGTCTCCCTCCCCCTCTCCGTCTGTCTGTCTGTGTCTCCGCCTCTCCGTCTGTCTGTCTGTCTCCGCCTCTCCGTCTGTCTGTCTGTCTCCGCCTCTCCGTCTGTCTGTCTCCCTCCGTCTGTCTGTCTGTCTCCCTCTCCCTCCCCCTCCGTCTGTCTGTCTGTCTGTCTCCCCTCCCCCTCCGTCTGTCTGTCTCCCTCCGTCTGTCTCCCTCCCCGTGTCTGTCTCCCTCTCCCTCCCCGTCTGTCTCCCTCCCCCTCTCCCTCCCCCTCTGTCTCCCTCCCCCTCTGTCTGTCCCTCTGTCTCCCTCCCTCTGCCTCCCTCTGCCTGCCTCTGCCTGCCTCCCTCCCTCTGCCTGCCTGCCTCCCTCTGCCTGCCTGCCTCCCTCCCTCTGCCTCCCTCCCTCTGCCTGCCTGCCTCCCTCCCTCTGCCTGCCTGCCTCCCTCCCTCTGCCTGCCTGCCTCCCTCCCTCTGCCTGCCTCCCTCCGTCCGCCTCCCTCCCTCCCTCCGCCTCCCTCCCTCCCTCCGTCCGCCTCCCTCCGTCCGCCTCCCTCCGCCTCCCTCCCTCCGTCTCCCTCCCTCCGCCTCCCTCCCTCCGTCCGCCTCCCTCCGTCCGCCTCCCTCCGCCTCCCTCCCTCCGTCCGCCTCCCTCCCTCCGCCTCCCTCCCTCCGTCAGCCTCCCTCCCTCCGCCTCCCTCCCTCCGTCTGTCTCCCTCTCAGTCTCCCCCCCTCACTCAGCCTCTGTCCGTCTCCCCCCTGTCTCCCTCCCCCTGTCTGTCTGTCTCCCTCCCCCTGTCTGTCTGTCTCCCTCCCCCTCTGTCTGTCTCCCTCCCCCTCTCCCTCTGTCTGTCTGTCTCCCTCCCCCTCTCCCTCTGTCTGTCTGTCTCCCTCCCCCTCTCCCTCTGTCTGTCTGTCTCCCTCCCCCTCTCCGTCTGTCTGTCTGTCTGTCTGTCTCCCTCCCCCTCTCCGTCTGTCTGTCTGTCTGTCTCCGCCTCTCCGTCTGTCTGTCTGTCTCCGCCTCTCCGTCTGTCTGTCTCCCTCCGTCTGTCTGTCTGTCTGTCTCTCCCTCCCCCTCCGTCTGTCTGTCTGTCTCCCCCTCCCCCTCCGTCTGTCTGTCTCCCTCCGTCTGTCTCCCTCCCCCTGTCTGTCTCCCTCTCCCTCCCCGTCTGTCTCCCTCCCCCTCTCCCTCCCCCCCTGTCTGTCTCCCTCTCCCTCCCCGTCTGTCTCCCTCTCCCTCCCCGTCTGTCTCCCTCTCCCTCCCCGTCTGTCTCCCTCCCCCTCTCCCTCCCCCTCTGTCTGTCCCTCTGTCTCCCTCCCCCTCTGTCTGTCCCTCTGTCTCCCTCCCTCTGCCTCCCTCTGCCTGCCTCCCTCCCTCTGCCTGCCTCCCTCCCTCTGCCTGCCTCCCTCCCTCTGCCTCCCTCCCTCTGCCTGCCTGCCTCCCTCCCTCTGCCTGCCTGCCTCCCTCCCTCCCTCTGCCTGCCTGCCTCCCTTCCTCCCTCTGCCTGCCTGCCTCCCTCCCTCCCTCTGCCTGCCTCCCTCTCTCCCTCCGCCTCCCTCCCTCCGTCCGCCTCCCTCCCTCCGTCCGCCTCCCTCCCTCCGTCCGCCTCCCTCCCTCCGTCCGCCTCCCTCCGTCCGTCCGCCTCCCTCCCTCCGTCCGCCTCCCTCCGTCCGCCTCCCTCCCTCCGTCCGCCTCCCTCCGTCCGTCCGCCTCCCTCCGTCTGTCTCCCTCTCAGTCTCCCCCCCTCACTCAGCCTCTGTCCGTCTCCCCCCTCTGTCTCCCTCCCTGTCTGTCTCCCTCCCTCTCTCCCCGTCTCCCCGTCTGTCTCCCTCCCCCTCTCCCCGTCTCCCCGTCTGTCTCCCTCCCCTCTCCCCCCGTCTGTCTCCCTCCCCTCTCCCCGTCTCCCCGTCTGTCTCCCTCCCCTCTCCCCGTCTCCCCGTCTGTCTCCCTCCCCTCTCCCCGTCTCCCTCCCTCTCCTCTCCCCCTCTCCCCGTCTGTCTCCCTCCCCTCTCCCCTCTCCCCGTCTGTCTCCCTCCCCTCTCCCCTCTCCCCGTCTGTCTCCCTCCCCCTCTCCCCGTCTGTCTCCCTCCCCTCTCCCCGCCTGTCTCCCTCCCCCTCTCCCCGCCTGTCTCCCTCCCCGTCTGTCTCCCTCCCCGTCTGTCTCCCTCCCCGTCTGTCTCCCTCCCCGTCTGTCTCCCTCCCCGCCTGTCTCCCTCCCCGTCTGTCTCCCTCCCCGTCTGTCTCCCTCCCCGCCTGTCTCCCTCCCCGCCTCGTCTCCCTCCCCTCTCCGCTCTGTCTCCTCCCCTCTCCGTCTGTCTCCCTCCCCTCTCCGTCTGTCTCCTCCCCTCTCCGTCTGTCTCCCTCCCCTCTCAGTCTGTCTCCCTCCCCTCCCTCCCTCTCCGTCTCCGTCTGTCTCCCTCCCCTCCCTCCCCCTCTCCCTCCCCCTCCCTCCCTCCCCTCTCCTCCCCTCTCCCTCCCCCTCCGTCTCCCCGTCCGTCTCCCCGTCCGTCTCCCCGTCCGTCTCCCCGTCCGTCTCCCCGTCCGTCTGTCCGTCCGTCCGTCTCCCCGTCCGTCCGTCTCCCCGTCCGTCCGTCTCCCCGTCCGTCTGTCTCCCCGTCTGTCTGTCTCCCATTCTGTCTGTCTCCCCGTCTGTCTGTCTCCCCGTCTGTCTGTCTCCCCGTCTGTCTGTCTCCCCGTCTGTCTGTCTCCCCGTCTGTCTGTCTCCCCGCCTGTCTGTCTCCCCGTCTGTCTCCCCGTCTGTCTCCCCCGTCTGTCTGTCTCCCCGTCTGTCTGTCTCCCCGTCTGTCTGTCTCCCCGTCTGTCTGTCTCCCCGTCTGTCTGTCTCCCCGTCTGTCTGTCTCCCCGTCTGTCTGTCTCCCCGTCTGTCTGTCTCCCCGTCTGTCTGTCTCCCCGTCTGTCTGTCTCCCCGTCTGTCTCCCCGTCTGTCTGTCTCCCCGTCTGTCTGTCTCCCTCTCCCTCTCCATCTCCATCTCCCCCCCTCACTCAGCCTCTGTCCGTCTGTCTCCCTCTCCGTCTCCCTCCCTCTCCGTCTCCCCCCCTCACTCAGCCTCTGTCCGTCTGTCTCCCTCCCCCTCTCCCTCCCCCTCCGTCTGTGTCTCCCTCCCCCTGTCTGTCTGTCTCCTCCCCTCTCCCTGTCTCCCTCCCTCCGTCTGCCTCCCTCCCTCTCCCTCCCTGTGTCTCCCTCCCTCTCCGTCTCCCCCCCTCACTCAGCCTGTCCGTCTGTCTCCCTCCCCCTCTCCCTCTGTCTGTCTCCCTCTGTCTGTCTCCCTCCCCCTCTCCCTCTGTCTGTCTCCCTCCGTCTCCCCCTCCCTCCGTCTCCCTCCCTCTGTCTCCCTCCCTCTCCCTCTCTCTCTCTCCCTCTCCCTCCCTCCCTCTCCCTCTCTCTCCCTCCCTCCGTCTGTCTCTCTCCCTCCGTCTGTCTGTCTGTCTCTCCCTCCGTCTGTCTGTCTGTCTCTCTCCCTCCGTCTGTCTGTCTCTCTCCCTCCCTCCGTCTGTCTCTCTCCCTCCGTCTGTCTGTCTCCCTCCCCCTCTCCCCCTGTCTGTCTCCCTCCCTGTCTGTCTCCCTCCCTCTCCGTCTCCCCCCCTCACTCAGCCTCTGTCCGTCTGTCTCCCTCTCAGTCTCCCCCCCTCTGTCTCCCTCCCCCTCCCCCTGTCTGTGTCTCCCTCCCCCTCAGTCTGTCTCCCTCCCTGTCTGTCTCCCTCCCCCCCCTGTCTGTCTGTCTGTCTCCCTCCCTGTCTGTCTCCCTCCCTCTGTCTCCCTCCCCGTCTCCCCCCCCCCACTCAGCCTCTGTCCGTCTGTCTCCCTCCCCCTCTCCCTCCCCCTCTGTGTCTCCCTCCCCCTCCCCCTGTCCGTCTCCCTCCCCCTGTCTGTCTGTCTCCCTCCCCCTGTCTGTCTGTCTCCCTCCCCCTGTCTGTCTCCCCCCCTGTCTTGTCTGTCTCCCTGTCTCCGTCTCTCTCCCTCTCCCCCCCTCACTCAGCCTCTGTCAGTCTGTCTCCCTCCCCCTCTCCCTCACCCTCTGTGTCTCCCTCCCCCCTCTGTCTGTGTCTCCCTCCCCCTGTCTGTCTCCCCCCTTCTGTCTCTCTCCCTCCCTCCATCTGTCTCTCTCCCTCCCTCCGTCTGTCTCTCTCTCCCTCCCTCCGTCTGTCTCTCTCCCTCCCTCTGTCTGTCTCTCTCCCTCCCTCCGTCTGTCTCTCCCTCCGTCTGTCTCCCTCCCTCCGTCCGTCCGTCTCCCTCCCTCCCTCCGTCCGTCTCCCTCCCTCCCTCCCGTCCCTCTCCCTCCCTCCGTCCGTCTCCCTCCCTCCCTCCCCGTCTGTCTCCCTCCCTCCCTCCCGTCCGTCTCCTCTCCCTCCCTCCGTCTCCCTCCTCTCCCTCCCTCCCTCCCTCCGTCTCTCCTCCGTCCCTCCGTCTCCCTCCGTCTCCCTCCCTCCCTCCGTCTCTCAGTCTCCCTCCCTCCCTCCGTCCTCCGTCTCCCTCCGTCCGTCCGTCTCTCCGTCCGTCCGTCTCCCTCCGTCCGTCTCGTCTCTCTCCGCTCTGTCCGTCTCTCTCCGTCTGTCCGCTTTCTCCGCTCTGTCCGTCTCTCTCCGTCTGTCCGTCTTCCTCCGCTCTGTCCGTCTCCTTCTCTCCGTCCGCTTCTCGTCTGTCTCGCTTTCTCTTCCGCTCTGTCCGTCTGTCTGCTTCTCTTTCCGCTTGTCCGTCCGTCTCTCTCCGCTCTGTCTGCCTGCTCTCTCCGCTCTGTCCGCCCGTCTCCTTCCGCTCTGTCTGTCCGTCTCTCTCCGCTCTGTCTGTCCGTCTCTCTCCGTCTGTCTGTCCGTCCGCTCTCCCTCCGTCTGTCTGTCTGTCCGTCCGCTCTCTCTCCGTCTGTCTGTCCGTCCGTCTCCCTCCGTCTGTCCGTCTGTCCGTCTCCCTCCGTCCGTCTCCCTCCGTCTGTCTGTCCGTCTCCCTCCGTCTGTCTGTCCGTCTCCCTCAGTCTGTCTGTCCGTCTCCCTCCGTCTGTCTGTCCGTCTCCCTCCGTCTGTCTGTCCGTCTCCCTCCGTCCGTCTCCCTCCGTCTGTCCGTCCGTCTCCCTCCATCCGTCCGTCCGTCTCCCTCCGTCCGTCCGTCCCCCTCCGTCTGTCCGTCCGTCTCCCACCCTCCGTCTCCCACCCTCCGTCTCCCACCCTCCGTCTCCCACCCTCTGTCTCCCACCCTCCGTCCGTCTCCCTCCCTCTCCCTCCCTCCGTCTCCCTCTCCCTCACCTCCCCCTCTCTCACCTCCCCCTCTCTCACCTCCCCCTCTCTCACCTCCACCTCTCTCACCTCCCCCCCACGTGTGTGTCAGCCCGGGCTGAGACAGCTTCCCGGGAACACACACAGCCGCACCAGAGTACTTCACAGGTCTTTAAAAGACCATTCACTTGTTAATGAGGCTTTGTTGTATTTCACCTCTTCTTAGCGCCCGCTGCATCTCCACTCAGTCAGAGTGGAGATGCAGGGGCGCTAAGAAGAGGTGAAATACAACAAAGCCTCATTAACAAGTGAATGGTCATTTAAAGAATCGCCCGGCCCCCATAGAGCAGTCTCTCTCAGAGTCCACGCTGCTGCAACGGCGGGGTTTGCTGACACTAAAAAAAAAAAACAAAAAAAACACAGGTACGATGTCTGCAAGGTCCGCGGGCTACCAAGGAAGGCTTGCCGGGCCGCTGGCGGCCCGCGGGCCGTACTATGAGTAGCCGTGAGCTATGGGAATGTTGTCTAAAAGGCCATGGAAGCTCCCTTTTTGCGAGTTGAATGTGCTCTTGGAAGGATCGGTTTTTAGCATAAGTTTGTATATATTTTACAATCAAACGTGAAATGCTTGCGTTAGAAATGGCCCTTTTTAGGTTTCGCAGACCTAGCGCTGGAGCGCGCTCCTCGCTCTGCGAGGATTATTGTAATCGGTAAGATTTCAGAAGTGGTGTTTAAGCCCCGCCCCTGCATTTCATTGGCTTGCGTCATCATCCATGCTAAACGCTGGTTTTGGATTGTACAGAAGGCTTCTTAGTTCCTCCTGGTTACCACCCTAATTTTAGCCCCGGATTGCATGGTGTACTTGCGGCGGTACACTATTGACTTTATTAGTTGGTGTTGGCACTTTTTTCATTTAAGTGAAGCTGCTTTCACGTGTTGTGTTGATGCGTGGCGAAGGAAGCGCCGAATGTCCTCAGATTGTCTAATAAGCCACGGAGAGGTTAGTACGTTCGGGGTAATACGTTGCGTGTTCAATTGTTGCTCTTCTGCTTTCACGGGAGAGGTTAGTACGTTCGGGGTAATACGCTGCGTGTTAACTAGAATGGGGCAAGCCATGAGACAAAGAGGGAGGTAGAGGCTCACGGGGAGACAGAGCGAGAGAGACACAGAGGCAGTAAGAGCTTTCACGTGTTCGTGTTGATGCGTGGCAAAGGAAGCACCGAATGTCCTCCGATTGTCTAATAAGCCACAGAGAGGTTAGTACGTTCGCGGCAATACGCTGCGTGTTCAATTGTTGCTCTTCTGCTTTCACGGGAGAGGTTAGTACGTTAAGGGCAATACGCTGCGTGTTCAATTTTTGCTTTTCTGCTTTCACATCGCTGTGCATGTTTGTGTTGTGTTGATTTGTGGCAAAGGAAGCGCCGACTGTCCACCGATTGCCTAATAACCCATGGACAGGTTAGTACGTTGAGGCTTCTTAGTCCCTCCTGGTTACCACCCAGTCTCCTTTTGGCCCCACCCACCCAGACTGGATCTTTCACTTACGGCGTTACACTGCAGATGCCAAGCTGAGTCTGCAGGGGGAGGAGGGAAAACGAAGAAGGTAAACAACCCTTCCAGCTGCCCTCTCGTCCCTCACTCCCAGTCAGGCGCTATCCTCCAAGCGTGGTGTAAATACACCGATTGCCTTCTGTCCGACCCCAGGGGTCAGATTTTCGCCTCTGCTCTTCATCCTTCTGTAGTTACTGAAAGGTGCCACTGAAAAATCCTCCCTCTTTTTTATTTGAATGGAAAGTAGAGGGACAAAACTCTAGGGTGCTAAAGCCAGCCTCTTCCTCGTTGTCCAGTTTAACTGCTGACGTCATCACAGCTCATAAAATGGCCAAGGCGTCCTTAGAACAGGGCTATGCCGCCAGCGGGCTGGCAGCGTCGCGGGACCGTTTCTCAGGGTGAGGAAGGTCAGAGGACAGCACGGCTATACACAGCGTAGAAGTATGCTCACAGCCCCTCGTTGTTGGTATAAAAGCAGTCACAACAGGCCCTAAATAGAACAGATTTCCTAACGTCCCAAAGCGACTCCTGCGATCTGGTTGCAGTAAGGCGTTCGTCACATTGCGGATCCGTACCGTGACACGATCTGCTGAGGACACGCTGGCTTCTGCCCCGTCCATCTGCTCTATTAAGACCCTGTCGGTCTGAGCTATTGACATTGCAAATGATAATGCCTTTTATTTTTGTTTTTAAATCATAACTAAAAGGCAGTGTCATTTACAATGCCAATAGCTTAAACTCGTGTAAATGCGAGACCTATTGCATTGCAAATGCTTGTGTATGTGGCTTTGAGAACACAATCAACAGTTAGGATACCAGTCCTCTTTCTATCTTGGCAACACAGGAGATTCTTTATTGCCGGCTCGTCTGCCGGGTACGTCTCGCACTCAAAGATCGTACTTCCGAATACAGGAGGATGTGGTCAGTTTTTCTACTCACCGGTAAGAATGGGCGCTGTTGCGCTTGCAATGGTGGGATAGTAGTGTTATTTATAGCGTTTTTTTGCACCGGATAGAGTTTTAGATGCCACCTTATTATTTTCCTCTTTCAGACATGGGCATTCTGATATTGCATTTACTGACAGCACCTCGTATCAGAGGATACTGCTAAGAACCTCTAAGGAATTGTGTGGGTCCTACGCTGTGCTGTAAACAATGTGCAGGTAAGGTTTCCCTTCCTGCGAATTGCCATAGACCGATTATGTGCTGTTCAATAGACAATTATATCCTTTTTTGTGTGCCTAAAGACGGGTGTTGCTTTACTTTGATTGTAGGACTACTCAGAAACACGTCGGTTGATGTTTGGACCAACGATACTATTTGGACCTATAAATCTATGGATCTTGCACCATGTGGGTTGGAATTATCACCACATGTAAAGTAGGTGTTTTGGAGATATAGCTCACGATTTTGGTGGTGCAATACGGACTGAGGGTTTTGGTTATTTACTAGTCTTAGTCCTTACCTCATAGGAATATTACTACAGGAAAGAGGTACTATTTTTAAACTTTCACTCATGCATGTGCATGGAATGCTTTGATATATGTTTTACACTCTCCAGGTGTACTTGGTTCCTTACTGGCCGATTTAGTCTCTTTCACTTTCGGTGTGGTGTTGACGGCTTTCCAGCATGTTTTTTTGATTACACATACATATGCTGCCAGGAATTAAGGCAATATTGATGTAGGGTGTCAATACACTTGGCGGCTCAATCATATCTCATTAAAGAGTGCTATTCACATTTATTGATTGGCGCGGTGTGCGTTGCAAACATATGTAGCACATGGGTTTCCACTATAAGTATGCACTTTGGTGTGACTTTCCAATCTGTGATTGTAAGTCTGTAGTCACAGTGAATTTTGCGTATTAAAATGTTATGATTTTATGATGTACACCAGTTTTCTGTATGGTGTCACATTACTCTGTATTTGTTTACTTAGCCTTGAAAGTCGCTGGACAATTTCCCTTCTGGCGACGAAACACGTGTTGGCTGGCTAAGAATTCAACACGGTTATAGAAGATAAAAAATAAAGAATAACAGGCAACAGAAATACGAAGAGATTGTTTATTCACCAACATTGTACTTGTATTGGATCTTTTAGCGTGTGCTAGGGACTGTGCATGCTCTGTTGTGGTGGCCTGGGCCACATCATAGAGGGAGAGGTGGCTTCCTTCTACCCTATAGCACCGCTTAACTTACTGTAATTAATGAGTACATTTCAGGTGGACTTCCCTTAGGGCGCTATTTTCCCTAAAATAACACCACCATTTTGGTTTTAGCACAATCAACAGTTGTTGCGTTTTTCAGCATGATTGTGTCCTATCAATATAGTACATTAGTGCTCTTTTAACGTGTGTGCAGAGCTCTTTCTGCAACAGAATCTGGTTGTGGAAAGAATACTGCCAACTCAATTGATTGGTTTATGTGGAACAGCGAGTGCACTTTTGGAAGGAATTTAAGGATGGTACATAGTACAACTTTGGCTCTATGAAGTTGGAAGAATGGTTCTTCTAGAGCCAATGCTCATAGCTTACTTAAACATCTGAGAGAAGTGATTGCAATGAGAAATGTTATGTTCAAGGATAGAAATAGGAGTGGGCGTAAGTGTAGTGGTTCGTTTGGGGGTCCCATTAATCTTGTTAACACCACATTGAGGTCCCAATTTGGTGTTGGTGGTGCTCTAGGTGGGACAACTTTTTTGAGTCCCCCCAGAAAAGCTTTGATAACAGGAACTCTGAATATAGAAATAGGTTTTTCGTTTTGGAGACATGCCGCTAATGCTGCGAGGTGTACTTTAATGGAAGTAAAGGCTAGCCCAGATGTTTGTAAATGTAAAAGGTAACAAACAGTATCTTGAGGTTTTGCTGTTAATGGGCTAATATTTTTAGATTGAAAACAGTGAACAAAGTGTTTCCACTTTGCCGCACAGCAGGCTCTAGTAGTGGGTCTTCTTTCCTCTAAGAATATCCGTGCATAGTTGAGGTAGATTTAAGTACCCGAATTCTAAGACCTCAGGAGCCAGATTGCAAGATTGTGAGATCTGGGGTTTGGATGCCTGACTACTCCCTGGTTTCGAGTGAGAAGATCCTCCCTGTAGGGAAGTAGCTGGTGTGGGACTACGGACAGTTCTAGTAGTATGGTGAAACATGCTGTCTGGCCCATGTGGGAGCTTCTAGGATGAGAGTTTGAGAGGTCTGCCGAAGTTTGCAAAAGAAACTAAAGCAGAGGGAGAGGTGGAAAAGTGTAAGCAAATATCCCTAAACGGCTCATCCATAGTGCGTTGCCCTTGGACTGTGGGAATCTGGAGGCGAAGTTTGGGCATTTTGCATTTTCTACTGTGGCGAATAGGTCTATGTCTGGGTGATCCCATTATTGTTGTCTCCTGCTGAGATCTGCAAAGTGTTTTGTCACTCCTGGTATATACTCTGCTAAGATGTGAATCTTGTTTGGGAGAGAATACCTCCAGATGGTCTGTGCTAGATGGTAGTGGAGAATTGGTCCCCCCGTTTTTGTACAGAATACATGGTAATCAGGTCTGGTTTTATGAGGATCATTTTGCCAACGAGATGGGGAGGGAATCCTGTCAGCACTAGATGAATAGCTAGCAGCTCTAGGTGATGGATATGGAGATGTGTTTGGATGTCCAAGTCCTGTATATGCACTCCCTACCCTGTGAGTGATGCGTCTGTTATGGTTCTCTGCGGAACTGGGCCCAGAAAAGGCCATCCCTTTAGCAGTTTCTTAGAATTCCACCATTTTAGAGTGGTATGCTTGATGGATGATCAGCACTAGATCCTCTAGCAGACCCTCCGCTTGAGCCCATTGATGCACTAAGCATTCCTAGAACGGACACATATTGAGTTTGGCATGAGGTGCTATGCATGATGCCATAGTGCCTAGAAGTTGATTGACTGTTCTCAGTTATTAGCATTTGAGTGAAACTGTAGAATTCGTGTTGTGAAGGATTGGATCCTTGCAGGGTTTGGATAAGCTATCCTCTTAAGTTGAGGATGGCTCCTAGATACAGTTGTATCTGAAGTGGCTACTGGTGAGATCCGACTGCATTGACTGTGAAACCTAGCTGGTTAAGTAGGTGTACAGTTGTCGGAGTACGTTGAAAGCACTTCTGTTGAGTAGTGTTCTTGATGAGCCAATCGTCAAGGTACAGGAAAATATGAATGTTTTCTCTGCATTAAATGAGCTGCTACTACCCCTAAGCATTTGAGAAATGCACTTGATGCTCTGGTGACCCCGAATGGGAGCACTTTGAATTGAAAATGTCTATTTAGCACAAATCTGAGATATTGACAATGTGCTGGATGAATTGGGATGTAGAAGTAGGCGTCCTTTAAGTCCAGTGCAGCCCTGAAGTAGCCTTGTTGTAATAGAATGACATCTTGAAGTGTGACCATGTGGAAGTGTTCGGATAGACTATCTGTCTAAGGGTCTGAGGTCAAGGATTGGTCTCAGAGACATGTCCTTCTTGGATACAAGGAAGCAAATAGACCCCTGTACCTCGTTGTGACTGCACAAGTTCTATTGTTACTTTTTGTAAGAGCTTGAATTCCCTCTTTGTGGAGCTGTTGGTGGTTTGATGACGTCTGGGTGTGAGGTGGAATGTTTGGAGGTGTTGTGAGCTCCAGGCAATAACCATGTTGGATAATATAAAAACCCACTTGTTATTTTGCCATGCTGGAAAGAACGGATGTAGTCTTCCCAACAAGTGTAGTGTGTTTGGGGGTAGAATGGTGGTCAAGTCAAGGTTTGGTGCTGGAGATCATAGGTTTGTTAAAACCTCCTCTGCCTCGTGATGGTTTCCTCGATATGAGCCTATATAACATCCTCTTAGGGAGGATGTGTGTCTGATTTTTATTGTTAGAGGTGGATGCCTCAGGGGAGTTTTGGGACCCCCCCAATCACAATAATATGAGCGGCAAAAGGAGCCACGTTGTGATGGTGTTTGTAATGAGCCCATGGTTTTCACTCGTCGATTTTTGTAAATCTTTAGTTTATTCAAAACAAAAACTTGCAGACACCAAAATAACTTGACATCAGTTATTAAAGGATATCCAATGAAGTATGCAACACAGTAGTGTTAATAGGTACTCGCAAACATCCCAACATATGAATTAGTATATACATCATAAAAGACAGTCACATCAGTCTCATTGTCCTTTCATTAATTCTAGGAGTATATCTACCTGTGGCCCAAAAAGATTTTCCCCATCAAAGGGAAGTTATATCAGGTTTTGTTGTACCTCAGGTTTGAAACCAGATGCCCTTAGCCAAGCAGGTCTCCTAAGAATGAGGCTTGTATTGATCCCTCTGGCTGCTGCGTCAAGCACACAGCGGATGCTAGTGTTTGCTCTACGTTTGCCCTCTGCGGCAACCTGGTATGCCCTGGTCTTTGTATTCATCTGGGAGATGCTGGAGAATGCTCTCCTTTTTGTCCCAGTGGGCTCTTTCATCATCAGGATAAAAGGCCAATGGAGTTTGCAATCCTCCAAAAGTTGGCAGATTGTGCTGCCATTCTTACCTGCTGCGTCTATTCATTTACTCTTTGTCTGGTAGTGGCTCCTCCCCAGATGTGGGCGCTCTCATTTTCTTGCTGTTGCCGCCACCACCGAGTCTGGTATAAGCTGTGCTTTAATATATGTAGGGTCAACTGGTAAAGGTTTATATTTTGTCGACCCTGGATCATACTAGGTCATTAAAAACGTCTTATGTGCGCCTAAGCATCGCTTTAGGCATGGGGAGGTATTGTGTTGACCTCTGCATAGACAAGATCCCAAACAGAAAGTAGTCTTCCACTTGTTCAGTGTGAAGTGGCACATTGTGAAATGTTTGTCCTACTTAATCGCTCCCTCTGGTGTCTAGGTGTCATGAACTGGTGACATCTGTTGTAAGGGAGCAGGCACTGCAGGCAGTGGTGGTGGACTGGTGTGCAGTGGACTATTAGCTTGATCTTCATCTTTTCCTTTGGAGGAATTGGGATATTAAACGCTTCCTCGAAAGAGCAGGCTGTGCTCCAGAATGTGGAGGCCTGGCGAGGATGCATCTTGTATCAGGTTGAATCATTAAATATTTTTGTGGAGTCTAATTTGTGTTGGAGTGTCTCTAGTACAGGTTGTAGAGTGTCTGGAGAATGGATTGAATAAGTTCTTCGGTTCATACGCTGGTTTCGACATGGGAATTTTTGGTGCCAAGCCCTTTGGTTCGGTGGGCAATTTATTTTTTCGGCTCTGAGGGGGTTCAGTGCCAACAGCTTGAACCAGATGTGCTTGGCTTAGGATTGATGACATGCTGCCAAGGCTGTTTTTTTAGACGCCAAGGCCAGACACCTCTGAAACAGCCGCTCGATGCCAACCATGGCCCAAAGGCAGTGGTGGCCCAACAGGATTTGCCTTGAGGCATGTGCGGTTTGGCCAGTCCCAGCTGTGGTCGGGAAAGTGGAGGGGGCACAGTACTCACGGGTTGTTGTCCTGAAGCAATGTCTTTCTGCTCCATCTCCGACCCAGAGCTGTGATCTGGAGAGATGTTGCACTCATCTGCTGCAGATGGATGTGCCTTTACCTCGATAACCTCAGAACTGTAGAGGTCCTGTGTGGCGTGGATGCCTCCGATACATTTAAAGTTTTCTTGCTCTTCGATCCTGTAATGTCTTTTTAAATCGAAAAGACCTGCAGGGCTTGCAGGTTGCCTCCTGGTGTTCTGAAGACAAGCACAAGTTACACACCTGGTGTAAATCGGTGCATGGGAAGTTGGAGTGACAAGATGGGCAGAAACCGAAGGGAGCCAATTTCATCATTAATTGGACATCTGTTGGAAGAACTTCGACGAGAATTACCATCCCAAAAGGCGAAGGTCCAAGTGGGCCGCAGTCAAATCTAATCCCCACAGACGAATTAGATGTCGATGACGCCTCGTGACTCGAAAAACTTCTTTGAAGAAAAAGAACTTGCACACTTCTGAGCCAAACACTAGATGGTGGACTTCTCCACACGCCATCAAATAAATATACATATACATACACATACACACGATGATGGATCATTAGAAAACAGCCAGCCAGGGCAAAAACCTGGACCCCAAAAGATACGAGTCACAAAGATATAAAATGGCAAAGAAAGAAATTCCTCACACAGATTGACTCAAAGGACAAAAATATATTTCCACTACAACATTTTAGCTTCCGCCTTCCTCAGGTAGTACAAGATGGTTTGCTCAGAGGCTGCACAGATGACACTCATCTGTGCAGCCACTGAGCAAACCATCTTGTACTACCCGAGTAAGGCGGAAGCTAAAATGTTGCAGTGGAAATATATTTTTCCCCTTTACACACACACCCATACATACTTGCTACTATCAGGCATGTGTATGGGTGGCATTGAACTCCCCACACCACAGCCCCAGTGTGCATGTGAAAGATGGCACGCTAGGGTGTATTTTAACCATTACATGAAGAAAAACATTACTACTTTAAAGTTGCCTTACTGGCAAGTCGTGTGGTACAAAATTACCCATAGAGAACTCCGCATAATATAAGTTGAACCAAAATTCTAATCTATTTTCAGAGGTCAACCTGTGAATATTTTGTAGACAAAAACAAAATCGCTTCAAATTTCAAGTGCAAAGGTCAAGAGGTCTACAAAAGAAACAAAAAACTTTGGGTTCAATATATTTATTTTTAGCATTTTATCTTTGTAGAAAATCGAGAAAATCATTTTAACTATCTGCAGCTTGCTGCTGTGCTCTGAGGAAGCTTGCTTTCTTCTGAGCCACACGATCCTTTTTCTGAGCCAGAGACAGTTTTGCACGATTCCACCTAAAATCAAACAAACAAAACTGTAAGCAAACTTGTGCTGGGACAAATGATCTGCTGCATTAACCGAATGGGTTCACTACAGCCTTATATCAAAAGAGGTACAATTCCGAAGAGTAAGAAAGGAATTATAGCAAAAATGGCTCCCAATGCTTTCACTCAGCAGTGGAATACAGCTTATATGCAAGCTGACTTGTGCAGAGGAACCTTACCTAGTGTACGTAGGTGGTAAATTATCTATCCTCTGCTTCCTACAAGAAGCCACAATATTCTACGAGTTTCCATAAAACTACAAGTAGAGGTTCAGCTTGCAAGGATGAGACACCTAATACAAATAAAATCCATGTAAATCTGGTGTGACTGAATAATCAGTGGAATTTGTTATGTATGGCTGTCTTTATTTCTTGAAAGGAAAAAAAAGTTAAGACAAAACACACTACAAGCAGAATACACGGCAAAGCAATTACAATGTCATTCTCAGAGCAAACCCTCGCCTAGTTCATGTGTGAAAGGAAAATGCTACTTACCACAGTATGCATCTGTTCTTGGCATGTAGAGCTATAGAATCTCATGCTATGCATAGATCGCCATCTAGTGTTGGGTCCGGATGTTTGCACTTTGTTCAAAGAAGTCTTTCCAGTCACGAGGTAGGCGACTCCTCCTTTCGGCGATAGTGCGCATGGGCATCGACTCCATCCTTAGATTGTTTTGCCGTAAAGGGTGATGGAGTTAGTAAGAGTAGTAAAGAGATGTCCATGTATATTGTATCTAAGTAACATAGTACTGCAACAGGTATAGGTACCCGGGGAGGCGGGCGGGCGCATGAGATTCTATAGCTCTACATGCCAAGAACAGATGCATATTGTGGTAAGTAGCATTTTCCGTTCGAGGCATGTGAGCTGTAGATCACATGCTATGCATTGACTATATAGCAGTTAAGTCCCAAAGCTGTGGCTAACCTGTAGCTGTTGCAGCTGTCTGAAATAGTGTATGTAAAACAGCTAGACAACAGGCTAGTGTGGGCCAGGCAAACACATCTATGCAATAGTGTTTTGTAAAGGTGTGTGGTGTAGACCATGTTGCAGCTTTGCAGATGTCATCTATGGGTATATTTCCTAAAAATGCCATAGAGGCCCCTAGTTAGCAAGTGGAACGCGTTCTAGAGGGAATTGTTAATGTGCGTTTAGCTTTAATGTAGCTTATTTGAATGCACTTAAACTATCCACCTTGCAATACCGAATTTTGATATTGGATTGCCTTTATGTGGTGGAGCAAAAGCAACAAAAAGTTGCTTTGTTTTCCTGAAAGGTTTTGTTCTTTCAATGTAGTATAGTAATGCTCTTTTGACATCTAATGTGTGAAGAGCACGTTCTGCCACTGAATCTGGTTGAGAGAAGAACACAGGTAACTCAGATTGGTTGATATGAAAGGCAGAAATGACTAGGTAAAAATTTGGGGTTAGTCCTAAGAACTACTTTGTTTTGGTGCATTTGTAAAAATGGCTCTTCTATGGTTAGTGCCTGAAGCTCACCCACTCTTCTCAGAGATGTGATGGCTATGAGGAAGGCTACCTTCCAAGTGAGAAATTGTAGTTCACATTTGTGCAATGGCTCTAAAAAGACACAAATGCTGTCTGTTTCGTAGATATGCCGCTATTGCAGCTAGATGTAAGCGTATGGATGGGTACGCTAAATTAAAACGATGTAGAAGTAATAGATAGCAAAAGATGTTTTGGATCGAAGCGTCTAGCGGATTGATTTGATTGTTGTTCCAGTAAGTGACAAACCGCTTCCACTTTGCTGCATAGCAAGCTCTTGTGGTAGGGCGCTTAGTCTCTGATAATATTCATGCAGTCTGGCGGAAGATTAAGATAACCAAACTCTAGGACTTCAGGTGCCAGAGCGCAAGGTTGAGATGACTGGGATCTGGATGCCTTATCTCTCCATGGTTCTGAGTGAGAAGATTGGGAGTAAGGTGTAGTTTTTGGTGAGGAACTATTGATAACTCCACAGAATTGTGAACCAGGGTTGACGAGCTTATGTGGGAGCAACTAGGATTAGTGTCAGGTACTGCTGTCTGAGCTTCCGAACCACTAATGGAATGAGTGGGGGAGGCGGAAAAGCGTAAGCCCCGACCAATTCATCCATAGCACATTGCCTTTGGACAATGGGTGTGAATACCTGGATGCGAAGTTTGGGCATTTTGTGTTTAGGTGGGTGGCGAACAGATCTAGCTCTGGGAAGCCCCACATTTGGAAGAATGGGAGAAGAACTTGAGGGTTGAGTTCCTGTCGTGGATCTGCTGCTGACTGAGCAGATTTGCAATCTGGTTGTTTACTCCTGGAAGGTTTTCTGGAAGGAGATATATTTTTTGAGGTATGGCCCATTTCCAGATGCTCTGGGCTAGCTGCGAGAGCTGGAGTGTGTCTCCCCCCGTTATTGTATGTAGTACATTGCGGTCATGTTGTCTGTGCGAATCAGGACAGCTTTGACTACTAGATGAAGTTGAAAGGCTTTCAATGCTAGAAAAATTGCTAGCAGTTCTAGATGGTTTATGTGGAGTTGTTTTTATTGCAGAGTCCACATGCCCTGAATGGTATGTTTTTGAAGATGAGCTCCCAACCAGTGAGCGATGCGTCTGCTGTTAGCACCATCTGTGGAACCGGGTCGATGAATGGGCGCCCTTGGAAAGGTTTTGTATGTTCCACCACTGCAGAGAGCGATGGGTGCGGCCATGCACCAACACTAGATCTGACAACTGACCTTGAGCCTGGTTCCACTGACGTACCAAGCATTCCTGTAGGGGACGCATTTGGAGTCTTGCATAAGGAATGATTAAAATGCAAGATGCCATCATTCCTAGCAATTGCATGAACACTCAAGTTGGTACTGAGGCTGAAACTGCGCTATTAGAGTTTGCATGTTGCGGATCCTGACTGGGTTGGGACATGCTAGAGCTTTCCGAGTGTTTATTGTGGCTCCCAGATACACGTGTTTGTTGATGGTTGGAGGTGAGACTTGGAGAGGTTTACAGTGAACCCCAGGTCGTGAAGCAGTTGGACTGTTTTCCGAGTGTGTCGTAGGCAGCTCTGTTGCGAGCTGGCTTTTATTAGCCAGTCGTCTAGATAGGGAAAGACGTGAATGTGCTGTCTTAGATGAGCCGCAACTACTGCCCGACACTTGGTGAAAACCCTGGGTGCTGTAGTTACCCCGAAGGGGAGAACTTTGAATTAATAATGTCCGTCCACCACAAACCTGAGGTATTTCCGGTGAGCAGGGTGAATGGGAATATGGAAATAGGCGTCCTTTAAGTCCAAAGTGGACAAAAAGTTGCCTTGCTGAAGGAGTGGGAGCACTTGGGAGTGTGATCATGTGAAAGTGGTCCGACTGAATGTACAGATTTAGTTCTCCGAGGTCTAGTATAGGCCTGAGAGAGCAGTCTTTTTTGGGAATTAAAAAATACAGGGATTATGGGACTGGCTCTATAGCGTGTTTTTCCAAGAGAGAGAGAACCTCTTGCTTTAGGAGGGTGAGATGCTCTGGTGACAATGCATGTGATCTTGGAAGAATATTTGGGGGAGTATCTAAGCTCCAGGCAGTAACCATACTGGATAATTTGTAGTACCCACTTGTCTGAGGTGATTGAATTCCAGACAGACAGGAATTGGGAGAGCCGCCCCCCGACAGGAGTAGAATGATCGGGGATAACGGAAGGAAGTCGCTGTTTGTTTGCAGGGGAAGTGTGGGTAGAGTTAACTCTGCTTATTCCCTTACCATTGTTTCCTCTAAAACCTCCACTGAAATAACCTCTTGAAGAGGGGGATTGGTTGTTGCCCTTGTAAGAGGGGGGATTTTCGGTGGACACAGTTTTTGAACCACCTCTGTAAAAGGAGCGCCGAAAGGAACCCCTAGCGCCAAGAAACCGTTTGGTGAACGTGCGCTCTAGAAATGAATTTTAACATAACATAACCCCTAGTGGCAGGTAATGGCAAAGCCCCCATGGACTTTGCGACCTCAGTGTCTTTCTTCATCTTTTCCAGCGAGGTATCAACAGCTGGGCCAAAAAGATGCTCCTTATCGAATGGTTGGTTAAGGATGGAGGTTTGCACCTCCGGCTTGAAGCCTGATATTCTCAGCCAAGCTTGCCTGCGTAACAGTATACTGGTGTTGACTGCACGAGCTGCTGTGTCTGCTGCGTCTAGGGCACACCTAATGGATGTATTGGTGATAAGTTTACCTTCCTGAATAAGGTCATTAGCCTTAGATTTGTTTTCATCAGGTATATGTTGTATGAGTTTCTCTAACTCATCGTAATGAGCCCTATCATAACGAGCCAACAGAGCTTGAGCGTTGGCAATGCGCCAGTGATTTGCTGCCTGTGAAGCCACTCTTTTGCCAGAGGCATCAATCAGCTTCGACTCCTTATCAGGAGGAGGGGCCTCACCTGTGGTTTGTGAGTTAGCTCTCTAGCGAGCGTTGGAGACTACAAGAGTATCTAAGGGCAGCTGGCCTCTAATGTAAACAGGGTCGGTAGGAGCGGGTTTATATTTTTTGTCCACCCTAGGTGTAATTATCCTTGCCCTTACAGGGTCTTTAAATACCTCATCTGTGTGTTTTAACATGCCTTTGAGCATTGGTAAGGTGTGAGTAGCTCTTTGGGAAGAAGTGTTTCAACGAGAAAATCCTCTCCTAAAGGCTCCCTATGGAGCTCCACCCCATGATATTGAGCGGCCCTGTTAAGGAGCTCAATGTACCCAATGTTGTCGTCAGGTGGGGAGGGTCTGGAGGGATACAAATCAGGGTCATTGCATGTGATTGGGTCTGTCTGATAATCGTCCCAGGGGTCAATGTCCTGTAACCTATCCTGATCCTCATCCTCTTGATCCTGTGGGTCAGGTGAAAGTGGTGGTGGTGAATTTGCTGGCGGGATGAGTAAGTCGAGATCAGTGGAAAAGGAAGTGGAATATAAGGGGGAGAAGGGTTAGTACCCACACTCTTCCTTTTGAGAGGAATGTGGTAGTCCTGTGATAGGTCAATCTTCTGTTTTTTTGGAAGAGTGGCATGAATATGTCCTGTTTCAGGGTTGATCACCAGTTTTTTCTGCTTCGGAACCGAAGGCGGCGCATCGGGCCAAGGCTCTTTAGAGGGAGAGTCTTTTCCTTTATGAGCTGGTTTCGGCGTCGAAGGTTTCGGCTCCGAGCCTTTGGGCGTCAAAGGTTTCGGCTCCGAGCCTTTCGGTATTGAAGACTTGGACTTGTGCTTCGGCACCGAAGGTGTTGGTTCGGCACCAGAGTGGGGCCGGCTCGAGCCCGAAGGCTTCTCATTCGGTTTTGGAGCCGGGCCCGAGGCGTCGGAAACTTTGTTGGTGCCGACCTTGGCCGGAGGGACCGGAGCCTTTGTTTTATGTTGAGGGGGCAAAGGGGTATCTTTACTCACGGTACGCTGACCCGGAGTAATCTGCTCCTCTTCTTCCATGTCGGAGTCGGCTTCGGACACAGAGATAGGTTCTTCTTCTTCGGCTCCTTGATGTTGAAGTTCAAAGTCGGAATCTTCGCCAAAGATGTCCGGTGCAGAGCCACTCGTGTTGCATCTCGTGTCGTCGAGCCCGACTGTCACAAAGTGTCTTTCGATCGAAACGATCGACACGCGTCGCAGTCGTCATGTTCCGGGGACAAGCAGAGGTTGCACACTTCGTGCAAGTCGGTGCGTGGAAACTTAGCACAACACCCGGGGCAGAGCCTGAAGGGAGTCCGTTCCATCGACAGCTAGCGCGGTCGGCGTGGGTAGGCCCGACGGCCTGCCACGAATTTCCCGATCGAAGGTTTTCCGAAGTGAGACGATGCGCGTCGAATGGAGAACCGCGATCGATAATACGGTAGTGGATTGCGAGTCGAAGGGGTCAGAAAATGGTACCGGAGCGCAGCAATACACACCCTAACCAGATGGCGAAAAAAAATCAATCTAAGGATGGAGTCGATGCCCATGCGCACGATCACCGAAAGGAGGAGTCACCTACCTCGTGACTGGAAAGACTTCTTCGAACAAAAACAAAGTGCAAACATCGGGACCAAACACTAGATGGCGATCTATGCATAGCATGTGATCTACAGCTCACATGCCTCGAACAGTGTTTCAGTGCAGTCTCATTCGGCATATAACAACTGCCAAAAACATGGTACAGGTACATTACGTACGGAGCTTCTAGAATCAGGAAGTGAACTACTATATGCTTAACACTAGCAAAACAAATACATTTATCACACATTAAAATTCAAGTCTGAAGCTGCGTTATAAATGTTAAGTTTGTTGGCCTGCTCCTCTTTTTATAGCACTATAAAATGCTTCTTGAAATGGGTCCTTAAGTAAACTTGCAGCAGCCCAACATACGATACATACAGTCATGTGATAAAACTTCAATGAACATTCTTTTCAGTTGGCAGAATCTCAACCGTAAAAGGGCATCTAATAAAAACGTTTACACGGTTGCACACTGCTCTCGTGCAGCACAGCACTATTGTGGGTATTCCCATCTCAGCATGGAAATAACCAACCTGAACAAAAAGATGGGATATTACAACTGAGTCAGTGAAAGGCGCTTCGAAGAGGACCAGCCAGCGCTTAAATCAAGTCATCTATAGAAGTACTTCATAAAGCCAATAGCTGAACAAACCAAACCTGGATGGACATCTAAGAGGAGGAACTTGGAAAAGGTAGGGTGGTGCTGTGCTTCGAACAGTTTACCAAAAAGTTACTTTGCATAAAATCTGTGACCACATTACCTCTTCTTTTTAACTTCTTTCGCTGGCTTCTTTTCATGAACTGGATTCTCACGTATACCAGCATGGGCTTTTTTGTAAATTTCTTCCATCTGAGAAAGTTCAAACAAATGTTAAGTTCAAACAAAGTATACACAAAGATGGCATACAAGGCCCCACACTAAAAAGGAGGATGCCAGACTACTCCATATAAATTACGTTTTCCTAAATGTGTTACATTTCATCAATAACAGTCACAAATATACAGAAAAGGACCCCCGTTTCAATATTTAACAAGGAATGCGATAGTTTATCCATGCTGTAGCAGACTGCAAAGAGGTACAGTACTCCAGCCGCAGCCCGTGCAGGTAAGAGCGGTGGGGCCGGGAATTTGGACGAAGGATGGAAAATAATTAATTCAATTTTCCCTGGTCATCGTCCGTCGAAATCCCACCTCACCCGGCCCCACCGCTTTTACCTGTACGGGCCGCGGCTGCAGTCCGGGATATGGAATTCCTATAGACCGACGCCCAGGACATATTGTTTGGGGTCATGGGCAACTCATGTGTATTTTGTCCTCAGGACACGTAGGCCCAATCCCTTGCAGCACAAACCCTTTGGCTGCCAGTTTGCAGTACCACATTATGGATCAGGTAAGGGCACTGTCTGCAGTTAAGGTAATATTTTTGTTCATATGTTAATGCTTTTCAAACTTGAATTTATGGTTCATTAATTGAACGCCTTTATTATTAGGGTGAGCTCTAAGTAAATGTTGTAAGCTCTGACTGCACTACTGACAGTGGTTCCAGAATAAAAATGTACACATTTTCAAAATTTAGCAATATGAGGCTATGTATAATGCTATCAGAATGCGCTCGATTTTATGCAAATATTTGCAGAAGCTTGAAAGCAAGATTGAGGATTCTTTGCTTTTGCAATAAAATGTTCATAAAAACATGAAAGCAGGAAAAAAAAAAAAAAAACATTTCGCTAAACTACTGTAAAATTTCAGGTGCCATTTCTTTGCAGCATCATTTAGTAACGTGTTGATGCATGCTAGTATTTCCCAAAAATATTTATAATGGAAAATCAGTGTAACCAGTTTCAATAAGATTATGGCAAACAAAAATAAACAAACATTGGCAAAGCCAGTAGGTCTGAAATTGGTCAGCTTTTTAGTTTTGTCAATGTGTGACTTGTTTTGGCATGGTTTTTGTAAAACCTTATTGGTGTGAGAACTGCCGGGCCCTCACCATTATAACAAACATTGGCAAAAGCAAAAATTGTTTTTGGTCTCAAAAAGCACACACTGCCACAGTAGTTATTGGCACTGAACAAAACTACTTTGTGTGCCGATATGCTCCTTGTGAATGAGCAGAATGCTGGTCACTCACAGTGAAGCCAGCCGATACAGACAGAGAGACAGAACTTTAACGCAAAAGGTCATGGTCAACGCCAAACCAAATTCGGGGCCCAATTATTAACGAAAGTCTCAAAAGTGCACCCATGGTATGGGTCCTTGCATTAAGTGCAGCTATACAGCTTTCATGAATTTCCATTCATTTACAGAAGTAGGACAAGAAATAGTACTCCTAAAAAATTTGAGAACTGCATTTTAACATGACAAAATATGCATGTGTAGATTTGCTCATGCAAAAATCTGAGTGTTTGCAAGTTCACTTTCCCTCCAACCACTTTCTCCCCCCCCCCCCCCCCCAAACTCTGGAAGAATGTTTACGTTTGCCATTGTCAGGAGTAAATTTTCAACAGTTCTCAGTATGGGAAAAGATTAGAGAAGAGTTGTTGAAAACTGTTAAAACGTGCAAGTTAGTAGGTTTGCACTGACTCAAAAGGGCATTCGAACCCTGGAACTATTGCTTACCACTACCTTCAGCCCCAGTATGTAGATAGGTGGAAACGTGGCAACATAAGGGGATTGCAAGTATTCAAACACTACTATGGTATGAGCCCTGGCATAATCAGAGAGGCTATATCAGAGCTCTTATATAATGAGATTGCTGCCATAATTTGTCGCCGCACTACAACAACAAAGGGACATGTGAATTTTGTTACAGGACAAGTAGATTTATGAAGCAACCTGCCTCATGGACAAGTAGTTATTTTATTAAATTCCACACCACTGTGCAGTACTCGTAATTTTATATAGTGCTATTCCAGATCTACAGAGCACGCTTGGTAGAGTGGTGTCTTGAGGGCATTTACTTTCAAACACTGATGCCACATGTTCCTTATTTTGAGTTTGTCCTGTGGAGCACTGGTTATTGATATACTAGTCTAGCCCATTCGTCTGGCAGATGTTTCACTTTAGGGTCTTGCACAGTTTGTTTGCAAGGATTAAACTTCTCCCAGCCACAGGAATTAAAGTGCATAAAACCCAAATCCTATGTGAAAGGGGTACAATTTTGAATATAAAAGTGGACAGATCTTTTACTTATAGGAGCAGAATGTGGATTTCGTTGCCTGCCCACACACTGCACGGATTGATGCACCACTAGTAGCATCTGGATTACCCCAAATGTAGCGTTCTAAAAAAAACAAGTATTTACGAAGGTACGCCAACCGTTCCATGCTTAATCAAAAAGCATTTCTTATTTCCATACTAAATACATTAACACATGAAGGGATTAAGGGTTACCAATTAGCAACAAATCTTCACACTTTAAAAACAGCAACTGATTTATGAAGAAGAATTTACTGATTTAACTGAGTTTCCAAGTCTCCTTTGTTGCACTGACTTCTAGTAAAACTTAATGCTGCTGAAAAGCAGAAATTTTGTAAAGAGGGGATATTTTGTACGATAGGCCACCTGTTGAGCAATTGTCCTGCTCGAACGGCTGTACTCAAACTTAGTACGACCTACCTTTCACATGACGTTTGACATGTGATAAGCTTCTGCTCTAACCTGGTCTCATCCCCGTTGCAGCGAGAAAGTGTGAGGCCTACCCCTACATCACTATGTATATTTAAATGAAGCTACCCCTTCATTGGCTGGATTTTATCACTAGTTTGTACACGCTTACTCTTAGCAAAATATAAATGTGTTACGCCTGGTCAAATACTGCACAAATTATATACTATTCAATGTCCCTTTATAAACTGAATCTCTACTAACACACAGGGGTAAGTAGAGATCTCCCTTGCTTGAGAAAAACCCCATGACAAGTTATAGAAAAGACAGAGCCCCAAAATTACCACACATGTTCTAGGAGCACGGGTTGACAACACAAGGCTGCAAGACCTCAACCAACTGCAAAGAAAAGGAGGCAACAACACTTACTCAATCCCTACCCGGAACATTCATACATGCTGCATACCAGCTGCTATCAGTCCCGTCTTGAAACAGATTAACATCACATGCTGACGAAGGACCAACTACAGAGAGCTCAGTCGTTTGGGGATCATCATATAGCAGCTAGATTTCTGAAGCAGACATTTGTCAAGCACACCACTAGCAGAAAAACATAGCAGGTCCTCTTGAAACTTAATTAAAGTTGGGGGATGGGCTTCCGCAACAATGTTAAACTTCTAGCTCGCTTAGGACGCATCAAATTAGTGAAAATGGCAAATCCAAACACTATTCAAACGTCAAGAGTACAGACAATGACAGGTCTCATACTCTGTAGAAACATGGGGCCACCAGTAGAAAAGCGGGTGGGAAAGAAAGCGAGTTACTACAGTTTTCTTAGTTTCAACTGTAAAATACGATTTGGCAAATTAACAATAAGCAACATGAATGTCTCGTTAAAAAAATAAGATATTGTAAACAAAACTTTTTTCTTTTTGCTGGGACAAATGTCTGTCTACATGGAAAAATAAGCCCACTGGGCCTGGATGCCTGAATTGTGAACTGTAACAATACCTTATGCAGCACGTACTTGACAAATGCCAATAAAGTTTGTTTAAAAAAACTTCTAGTTCGCCGATGTTTCCAACACCTTTTGTTACTTTACAATTAGAACATGTTCACTTGCGCAAGGCTACTTGTTCTACACTGAGTCACATTATCCATCTCCTAAACTCGGTCCAACACACTACTTGTTTGAAAAGATTAACAATGGCCCTTTCAATCAGTTGAGAAGTCGCAACATTTGAATGTTAAATACTAAGCATTAGATAATTTGGAAATGGATGTGAACACAATAAGTTAGACCACCACTGGCCATCAAAAAAAGGGAAAACATTTAGTCAACTTGCATTGACACTCCCAAAAGTCAACAGCCAAGACAAGAGATTGGGTTGGTAGTTGCTGCAAATAGGGTACACTTACCCCAACCAAGAGCATTAATATACTTGCCAAAAAGTAACAGCTTAGTAAGAGAAACCTTTAGAAAATACTCCAGGGGAAGGCTAATTAAGCACTTGTGCCAAAGTTAGAGCAGGATTGCCCGTCGGTCGTAGCGATATAATTTGCCAAACTGTCAAAATACTGCGACATGGTGCATGCAGAAGAGACTGAAGCCATACTCTTATGTAGTAAAGATCACTCAAAATCTGTGAAGGTGGCACTTGCATGGGAGGCTTTCCTTGTACCAAGAACTAGAGGAGCTCACAATGTTAATGGCAAACAATGTGGTACAGTATAGGTTTGATATAGTGAGCATGCTCCCAATTCCACCTACAGAATGTTTTGAGGTAATAGTTGGTCACTGCTCACATTCATGCATATTCTGAACAAGAACCAGGTTTGTAGATGCACAATAGCTCAATTTAAGATGGAAAGTAAGGAAACCCCACATTGAATAAGCATTACAACTTTCTTTTGGTATTACTGAACAAGCAGTTTCGACCAGAGCACTTTCAACACACCCAGTACTTGTTAAACGGCTGCATTCATAATTGCAGTACATTATGTAGCTTTTCGATCTTCCTGGTGGAAGGCGTTACTCTCGCTAACCTACTAATCAAAGGCTACTGAACTACTAGACCAAACGTTAGTATAACCTCAATGGATTGTACTCGACTCAAAAGGTTTAAATACCGATTCAGGGACTAGTAATACCACAAATTAACTCATACTACAAAACCACTAGTAGCTTTCCAGTCCTCCCATGGATGATCATTTCTCTACACTTCAGCCGAAGTTCATTAACTGTGGATACTCCGACATCAGGTTGTACAGGAAGAGGCAGAGAACAAAGCTGCGCATTAACCACAACTCCCGGACTTCTGGATTCACAAGTCAAACAGTGTGGCATACTTCAAATCCTAGTGAACTAAATGGCCACAAACAGCAGTTACAATGGGATAATAGCAGCATTCAAGTGGACATTCGTAGTAGGTTATATTTATCAAACCCCGCCATTTGCACTTTGTTCCTTCCCACAACGGATTTTCATTTGCACACCCATTTATTCTCATTAGTGAATATCTGGCTGTTACGAATAAGTTTCCATTAGGGACTGCTTTTTGTCTTGTGACTTAGTGCACCCAGAGAATCAAGAAAAATGAATGTGAAAACCTGGTCAGGTGCAACATTGTTCTTAATGTATTGGGAGAACTGTTTTTTATATGCATCCTCGTCTTCCTCCATCAAATAGCGGATGTAGTCTGCTACATTTTGTCCCAGGATGTGCTTGCGGTGGACTTCGGCATTAAACTCTTTGCTTTCACAGTCATAGCCAGGGAACCGCTTTGTGCTGAAAAGAAAATTAAAGACCTTTCAGTACCAAACAGAAATAACCCAATGACAGCTCAAAAATGACTCCTGATCAGTCCAGTCTTGAAACTAAATATCATATGCAGGCAAAAAAGAAAACAAAATCTACTACTGTCAGCTTGGAATCATACAGCAGTGAAACAGTTCAACATTTTAACAGCAGAAGAAAATTCTGCAAAATATTAAGGTTCTGACAAATTAAACTGGTAAATCGAGTAAGACAGGAGGGGGATACATAACTGTCAGCAATTCATCTAATACAACTCATCACAAGCCTCAAGACAACCAAAACACCGAAATAACTGAACAAAGACCCAAGACTCCTGTAAGTATCATCTGAAGAAACCTTTCAAAGACACTTGTTGACAATGCCCATGTGGATGTTCCAATAGTTATCAGAAATATTCAACCCTGGGAGAAAGTCTGCCACAGGAGTCTAAGATGATCCTCAAGGAATTAATCTGATCGAAAAAGACTTTGGCAACGACAATTTAAGTTCTGAATATTTCCATTTCACAAGCTTGTCTAACCCAGTCCAAGTGGAAACAATTCGCCGTGAGGTCGGTAGACCCGAAAGGAACGTTTTTAGGCTGGATTTAACTGCCCGTTGCATTAAAGCCTCTGAAATATGGTTTGCGGTTTGTAGCTGGACTCCAAATGAATCAAAGTAGATGCCATTAAGCAGACAAATGGAAGAGTTAATATTGTAGCAGGAATAATTTCTTAAGCCTTCTAAATAGGAAGCAAAGTTTGGTCTCAAATTCACCATTTCCTGCCACAGGCAATTTCACAACTGTTAAACGGCCACCGAGCCATCTTGGGTAAGAAACAATGCTGCAAAGCATCAAGCCAATTAAAGTACTTGTCCACCAGTGTTTAAAAATATGGTCAGAGAGCTTTCAGGTTTTAACTCCCAAATAGTCACGGGGAAAAAAAAAAAAGCATTGGCATAGCCAATATGTCTCGCCTTTGGGACCTTATAAGTATTTAGTTATGCAGCACAATATCCTTGGTGCAACAACATCAACTGTTGCATGGCTAAGCACTTATAAGGTCCCAAACGCGAGACCTATTGGCTATGCCAATGCTTGTTATGTAGCGTTGCTACACTCATTATACAACAGGTTTGACAGGAATCTATTGGTTCGTCGTTAGAAGCACATAATGTACCAAAATAATGATTAGAACTTTTTAAAGCTGTAAACAGTAAAGTATTTAAGGTATCTTAAGGGAGTGTGTTGTCTTTGTTGAGATACGAAAAATGACTTTTTACTTTTTATGCATGGAATTAGACCTTAGCCCCACCTACTTACTAGGATAACCTATACTGCTATAAATAGACGCCCATCTCAGCCGTTGGTTGAGTACATTTAACCATATGTTAATTATTTTTCGAGTTACCTCCAACAGTACCTACTTTCTCTTCCTCTGCAAGATCATGGAGAAGGCAATGGTACATCAGCTTCACAATTATGATAAACACTTGTTTTTGGGCATGGCTAACGCAGCCATCATGGTGGACGTGTTCTAGACTAGCTCCGCTCTCTAACCTGCTTAGCCACGATTACTCCTGCCAGGAGCCCGCCATCCACGGGTTCAAGTTTCCCCACCCCCAGACGCCTCCCATTCGCCCTACCTCTGTACTGTACAAAATCGCTGCAGAGAGAGGTGTAGACTTGGAGCGGTGGCCCGCGCTCGATTCGGCTTGAAGGCGGGCCCACAACCACTATGCTGCAGATACTGACTGACACCGATCAGCAGTACAAGAGACAGTGAGCTCCTGTTTACATCATCGAGGTACGGGACTGGGGTGCCTCTGGGACCGGGTCCACCTCCCCGCTGCGTTGGACTGACCAGGGAGTGCAGAGCGACGTGCTGTGCGATACGAGTCCTGGTGCTTGCACCCGCACGGGGACCCGGCGGCCCTCCCTTTGCCCCTGCTGCTACAGCCCGGAATCGTTCAGGCGAGCCCCGCATGCGGAAGGCGCTGCCTGAGTCAGGCTATGGCTTGGATGCATCTGCGGTCCTTTAAATGCTCGCACCTGCGGGGTTCTGTGATACTGCGGGCAGGGCATCCGGCTAATTCTCTGCCGCTACTCGTCCCTGAACGCAGCTGCAGGAAATTAAGACGTCACACTGCTGGACTGGCTGCAGCAGCTAGCCTGATTCGCCGCGGAGCTCGGAGGGGCTGCACTGAGAGACAAGAGAGGAACGGGGGCGAGCGAGCGCGGCAGCCTGCAGAGCTGACCAGACGCTCGTGCGCCGTGGCCTTTTGCCTGCGATTAGCGCGCGGCAGACATGTGTTTCCAATTATCGCGCCCGCGTCTGGGCACGATAATTGGAAACACATGTCTGCTGCGCGCAGTAACCGCAGGTAAAAGGCCACAACGCACGAGCGTGTGGTCAGCTTTTGAAACCCCCTAACAAAGTCTTCGCCTAGCAGCGCTTGCGCGCTACTCAAGGCTCGATCTAAAAAAGGATGGGGGAAAAAAAAACAACATTAACACCCAGATACACAAAAAAAAAAAAAGGGGGGGGAGGTGGGTAAGAGCAGAAACACAGCAGGCTGTTTGAGCCGTCCTTGTAACCAGAGCTCCGGTCGGGTGTCTTAGTTAGGCCCATGTAGAAACACTGCCATCTTTCACCACGTACACATTTAAGTTGCCTTCCCCTTCACACAACCTTTTACACACATTTGCGTACGTGACAATGCTGGATTAGTTTCTCTGAAACTGCTTCGCTTATAGATTCCACTGCGCGAGACCACTATCACGACTCCTTGAAAATCATGTACAAGGAGTCGACACATTGTGCAAATGTCATTCTATTTTTCATCCATGAGGCAACGCAGCAATCTATAAACCATAACAATGCTGGCCTGCCTGAGGACTCGCAAGGATGCTTTTCATTATAAATAAAAAAGCATTTCCGGGATTAGGCAGAGGAGCGCTTTGCTGTCATTGGTGAGGTCTCTACACGCTAAAGCTTAGGCCCAGCAGCTTGCTGATATCTCTGCAACAGGTGTCCAGCTCGTAACCACGACGGGGGGACTCCCATTCGTTCCTTTCAGGTAACAGGGATTGGATCCTCCAGTACAGAGATTCTTGGAAACCCACACGCACCCTAGACAATTGGGTATGGGGACGCACAGCAGGAGTACGCCAGATTTCTATAACGTTTTATATGTCTGCATATATACAAGGTTTTAGCACAATGATGGAACCTTTTATTCTGTTCACTGTCCTAGTACTTTAAATAACTTATTTGTTTCCGTCTATTGATCACTGCAGCATATTTTACACAAGAATCATGTTGGTTTGGGGGGGGTTGTCATGTTCAATTGCTGCCAGAACCATTGCTACCCGCCCAGGGTTAGGGGACTTATGGTGGCACAGAGCTAGCTGGCCTATAGGAAAACATATCCTGAGGGAATAGCACCATCCCAACAGTTACGCCGTCCACAAACGAGCGGTTCCTACCGTAGGGTGGAAACTACAAGACATGGTGCCGCCAGTGTTGGTTGGGTTCTTATTTTATTGGATCGCCCGAGTAGGTCAATCGTGCCTTCTCAGAGAACCCTACTCACCTCCATACTGGAGAAGCCCGTGGTAGAAGGGAAATTCCTCCTCAGATGAGTAGGTAACTTATGTATTGGCTGCAGGAAGGTCAAGCTTGCACCTTTAAAATTTCCATTTCCCACTGTGTATACCCACTCTGTAATTCATTTTTTATTTTGTCTGGAGACAAACATCCTCGGGCATTAAACATTGCAAAGAACTGCAGGCATGCGGTTACTTAAAATCTATTACACCATGGTCTCACACCCAGGGGTGGAGAGGTTACCTTTGTGGTTGAGGCACACAAAGCTTTTAGAACATAGGTTTTCTATTCTTGGGTTACATTCATGGCTGCAGACAGACCTTACACAATTACTTCACACCTACTCGGAGGATGAAATACAAAACAACTATACTCCATATGAAGAAATAGAAATACCTTACTTACAGAAAACACAAATTGGTTTAAAGGCGCCCTTCCACACACAACAGCAAACATTAGACTCAGCGCAATTCCTACCGTAGGGTGGTAGCTACACAACACAGATCAATCAATGGAATGTAAAGCAAGGACAAATGTAGCGCCAGGCATCTGCAATGCGCACATACAAAAATAAAATAAGTTTACATTTGTTAGTGCAAAAGGTTTCAAACTTGTCATGACGGCTGGTGCAGAAAACACACTTAAAGCCTGTAGTGTTGAGACTTTGTGCAAGATGGTATATAATTACCTATGGGGAATGGACAGTCCACCATCCACTGCTCCCTTGAGGGCTCCAAAAACTTTGTTTCCAGTGGTGGTTCTGGCAAGGCCAGCATCTAGATAGCAAGTAAAGGCACCAGGTTGTCCATCTATGCTCTCCACGTTGTATTCATCACCGGTCACTTCCACTTGGCCTTCATAGATTTTGTCCAAGCCAAATTTATGGAGAATCTGAAAGACCGTAACAGATATTTTACTTTACAGAATGCTTTGTAACATAATGAAGAGGAAACTGCTTCAACTGACAAAATCAGGAACATTAGTACACTGCAAGACAAATTCCGAAACATGCAATCTAGACTATTTCGATCCTCAATAATCACTTCCAATTTCAAGTACTGGTCTAATGGCACATGCTTGAAATTTTCATGAATCTTATTGGTCTGTTGAGCAATATCCAATAGAATCGGCATTTCCCAAAAATTCTCCTTCCAGAGAATGACCTCCTACAGTGGTCTTCCACATGTGGGAGAGCAATGCTTGAAGGTAGCAGGGGCTATGGAAGACAACACGGCTAACAAAAAGGAATCCAATATGGCCAGTGAAATCCATTTAAACTCCACCACAGTGACAAGTCTCTACTGCCCTGTTCAGCTTCAAGCAATTCGGAAACGTTTCCACAAAGCCATTTCAACCTCCTCCACATTAGCGTCCCGTCTACCATAAAAGGTCTTTCAGGGAGACCTAAAACACATTTTTCCCAGCAGTATCTCCTCGCTTAATGCAGCTGTTCTGACACTCAGCTAAACACCTAAATATCTGCAGCCATGAATCCACTGCCTTTTCCTCAACTGCAAATAAGAGCGTATTCACTATCATATTCCAAACGCCTACTGAACCCAAAAATACTATGCTCAGTATTGCACTCCAATATTTCCACGAGCTGTGTTTATGGTTCTGGTCAACCACAAGAAAATAAAATTGGCACCAGTGGTAATGAGTAAATTGTGGAAAAGAATCTTACACGGTGTAAAATAATTTTACTACCATCCCAGCAAGTTCGACTGATTCAGGGGAAGTGGGCACTGTTGGACAAAGTCATTGTTAAAATGAAAGTTCTAATTCTAACTTTCATTAAAAAACCTGTTGTCTTTTATACTACGCACATCCAATTAAGAACCAGATCCGCTTCACAAGATACAGCTTAGAGAAACTATACTCCATCTATCAAGAACTATGAAACATCATTCCTAGGATGATTAAATGTAGTCAATCACTTCGCTTTCAGACCAAAGCCAACCATGTGCAGTAATTCTCAACCAGAATTGCTAAATCGTACTACACCAATATTTCATTGCACAGTACCCGTGTAATTCTTAACCAACTTCAGAACTGACGACCATGCTAAAATCAAAATCAGCAAACTTTCAGCTCAAACCCCTACTCATTGGAGTTAAGCACCTCTGCCAACTAACACCGCTTTAACATTTATTAACTGTGCACCACAGGTTTCAGAAATTGAATCATAACTTGCTCCATCAATAAATCTTGGATCCTCTGACTACTGTCTTCTCAACAAAAGATCTCAACTGGGTCGATAAAATGACCTCATTCACCTAGTCCAAAAAACTTGCCAGAATAAAATTCAAACTTTCATATCTAATAATACTTGTGTTGCACCAACATTTTTTTTTTTTTTTAGACAACTTAAGCTTGAAGAACCAAAAACATAAACCTCCTATGTCAAAGATGTTTTAAATCCTACTCCAGATTTAAGGCCACAACCTGGAACCATTCCCACCAGACACTCGGACCAAATCATTGCCCTTTAAAGAATAGTCAGAAAACCTATTCACCTTTGGGACGTTTTGTAAACCGGATTACTCATGTTCTTTAAATGTATTGGTTTTAACAAATAACCAACGTACCAACAAGACTCAGCATGCAGACAGATTGAACGAAGGGCAGGGAGAACTGGTGTTAAAGTCGTAGTAGATTGCGTATTTATAACATTGTGTTCTTCTGAGGGGGCCACAAAGCAAGCATTCTGTGTATGCACAAAATCACCAGCATTCTGCTTACTACAGATAACCATCAGTCTTCTGTCCGTTTTTCTGGTCCGCAGACAGTAGCTGGTCTGGGGAAAAACAGTCTTACACAAAACTCCTCCAGTCCACAAGGTCGTCCCTTTAGTTACTTATCCTTCCACACCAACTTCAGATTCCCTTCCATATGTGTACAAACAACAACATTTCACCTATTCAACCAACCCAGGGAGTTCCTGACTTGTACAACTAACAGCAATTTCCTCTTGACTAATAGCACAAGCAATGAAGCTTGTTGCACATAGTTTTTTATTCTTTAACGCACTAATCACCAAGAAGCAGGTCAGAGGTAGGGCAGAAGGCATGACTATCTGCAAGACTGCTAGTATTGACTAATACAAGGGCATCGATGCAATCTCCTACGGATGTACCCATTATAGAAAAGAGAAAAAAATATATATACTTACACATTCCTAGAATTGACAATTGCCTACTAGACTCACTAAAAGTAAGGACCAGAGAAAGTTCTTCTGGTACTCTGCATTGAACAGTGTGGATCAAATAGAAAAATCAGCATGTTAAAGTCAATTTTCGGGGAAAAACTTCCCCAAAAAAAAAATTCCCAAAAAAAACAAAAACAAACAAAACAAAATCGAACTCCTCCATATAGGCCAGCAAAGCAGGAAATACATTGTGTTGCTAATAACTTTGGCGCCGTTTGACAAATTTCCATGAAACTTTCCAAAAAAAGGGGCTCTTTGTCTTGTTTGGCATGGAAAGTTTTGGGGTGATCTGTCAAGCAGGAGCAGAGAAAACAGGGAAGGGAAGGGAAGGGGGGGGGGGGGGTGTTCCAAAACAAGTTTTCCCCATTCATTTTTCAATAGGAACTTTAGACAGCTTCAGCCTAAACCGCTGCACGGATTTACACAAATTTGGCAGAAAGCTAGATCTTGGTCCAGAAAGAGTGCTTTTCGTGTGTTGGTGTAAATACGTTCAGTCGTTTTTGAGCAATCAGTGCTCAAAAACGTTGTAGATCTAGGGTTGTGAAGGCTCTGGATCCCGGTAGATCTCAAACTGAGATCTGATTAGCTGCCATCACCTCAACCAGGAAGTGGTGGCAGCCATCTTATGCCTCCGGACTACGAGTCCTAAAGTTAAAGCGTTAAAAAGACAAGGGAGAGGGTAGGAATACCTTGACCCCCCTAGGCCTGGTGACCAAATCCATTTTGCTGCAATCTGTGGCAAAAGTAAAACAGAAAAAAAAACAAGCGTGGTCTCCCGCGCTGGTTTCTTTAACCCCTTCGCTGCTAGGCCTCCACCCACCCACACCTCACCCCCCCCCCCGTGCTAAGCCTTTTTTGGGGGCTATTTGAGGTAGTTTGCGCTTAGGCCCCTGTAACTTTTTGACCACAATAGGTATCCATGCCAAATTTGCGTCCTTTTCTTCCAACATCATGAGGATTTTAGAGGTACCCAGGGTTTGTTCAATCCACTAGAGGGGACCCAGAAATTAAGCAATAGAGCGAATTTTTATTTTTAAATGGGGAAAAAAATGCTGCAGAAGAAAGAGTCTGTTTTTTCCCCTGCAAATGGCATCAACAAAGGGTTTGTGGTGCTGAAATCACCATCTTCCCAGCTTTCAAGGACTGAAACTTTTGTCAGAAAACCAAAATTTACAGTTTTGGCATTTTACTGGGACATAGCCTATTTTTGCTATTTTTTGTGCTTTCAACCTCCTTCCAGTTAATGGTAGAAACTGGGTATGAAAGCAATAATGGATCCTGGAAATCTATACATTTTAGAAAATTAGACAAAATTCTGAATTCAGCAAGGGGTCATTTGTGTAGATCCGTCAAGGATTGTTTATAAAAACAAACAGCTGAAAATAGGAAAAATTGAAAAGGAATTGAAAAAAACAGCCATTTGTGCCAACGTTTTCACTTCTAACTTCTTCTAAGTATGACAGATTTTTTAAAGCAATATACAGATACATCCGCTGGACCCTTCTAGCTGTGGGGATATATAGTACTTGTAGGTTCACCAAGAACCCAAGGAATCCAGAACCAATAACTGAGCAGTGTCTTGCAATGGTTTTTTATTGTGTATATAGCAATTCATTTTGAAAAATAGTGCAAAATCGGTATGAAAGACACCTATGTATTTCCCAAATGGGAACAAAATATAGAGTTTAGAAACAGTAGCTATTTGCACATCTCCGAAATTGTGGGTACCCATACTAGCATGTGAATTATAGGACATTCTTCAAAGTGACTTCTTTTTTACACATTGTCTTAAATTTAGAAAGCAGAAATTACGGTCAATAGGTAATACCAGTTGCTTTACAATTCTGTGTTCCCCCAAGTCTCCCGATCAAAAATTGTACCTCACTTGTGTGGGTAGGCCTAGGGCCCACAACAGGAAACTGCCCAAAACGCAACGTGGACACCACATTTTTACAGTGAAAACTGACCCTTTTTTGGCAAAGTGCCTAGCTGTAGATTTTGAACCCTAGCTCTGCCGGCACCTAGGGAAACCTAGCAAACCTAAACATTTTTTTAAACTAGACACCCAGGGTAATCCAGGGGATGGGGTGACTTGTGTGGCTCTCACCAGGTTACCCAGAATCCCTTGCAAACCTCAAACTTTGTTTTTTTTTAAAAACGCATTTTCCTCACCTTTCTGTAATGGAGTGTTCTGGAATCTGCGTGGATCCACAAAATTCCACCCACCCTGCATCCCTCAAAGCCTTCCGATAAAAATGGTACCTCACTTGTGTGGTTAGGCCTAGTACCCGTGACAGGAAACTGCTCAAAACGCAACATAGACCCCGCATTTTTACAGTGAAAACTGACCCCTTTTTTTGCAAAGTGCCTAACTGTAGATTTTGAACCCTAGCTCTGCCGGCACCTAGGGAAACCTAGCAAACCTATACATTTTTTAAAACTAGACACCCAGGGGAATCCAGGATGGGATGACTTGTGTAGCTTTCACCAGGTTCTGTTACCCAGAATCCCTTGCAAACGTCAAACTTTGTAAAAAATAAATTAAAAAGACACATTTTCCCGACGTCTCTGTGATGGAAAGTTCTGGAATCTGCGTGGGTCCACAAACTTCCACCCACCACACATTCTCCAAAGCCTCCCGATAAAAAATGGTACTTCACTCGTGTGGGTGGGTCAAGTACCTGTGACAGGCAAGGGCCCAAAACATATTGGAGACAAAAATTACCTATGACAAAACGACCTGGTTTTGCAAGGCCTGGGGGGGGTGGGGGCACCTGGGTTTTTGGCCCCGGGCTCAGCGGCCATCTAGGGAAACCTACCAAACCCACACATTTCTGAAAACTAGACACCATGGGGAGTCCAGTGAGGATGGCTTGCGTGGATACCCAACGTTTCCCTACCCAGGTAGTTTTGCGATGGGTAATTTTGATGTCTCCACAATACGTTTTGGGCCCTAGCCTATCGCGGGTACTTGGCCCACCCACACAAGTGAGGTACCATTTTTATCGGGATACCTGGGGGGTGGGGCGCTGGGTGGTAGGAAATGTGTGTCAGCCTGGTGATCCCACAACTTTTCCACACAGAAATCTGAGAAAAATTTGATTTTTTTCAGCTAAATTTTAGGTTTGCAGGAGATTCTGGGTAGGAAAACATTAGGGGATCCATGCAAGCCATCCCTCCCTGAACTCCTTCGGATGTCTAGTTTTCAGAAATGTGTGGGTTTGGTAGGTTTCCCTAGATGGCTGTCGAGCCCAGGACCAAAAACGCAGGGGCCTCCCTTGCAAAACCAGGTTGTTTTCGGATATGGGGCATCTGCGTTTTTGGTACCAGGGTCGGCAGCCATCCCGGGAAACATACCAAACCCACACATTTCTGAAAACTAGACACCCGTGGGAGTCCAAGGAAGTGTGACTTGCGTCAACCCCCCAAAGTTTTCCTACCCAGAATCCCCTGCAAACCTCAAATTTTACTGGAAAAAAAAAAAATCAAATTTCTGTGTGGGAAAGTTGTGGGATCACCGGGCTGACACAAATTTCCTCCCACCCAGCGTGTGGGCCCCCCCCCCCAGGTCTCCCGAAAAAAAAAAAATAGTACCTCACTCGTGTGGGTGGGCCAAGAACCCGCGACAGGCTAGGGCCCAGAACGTATTGTGGAGACATCAAAATTACCCATCAAAAAAACGACCTGTTTTTGCAAAGGGGGTTACCTGAGTTTTTGGTCCCGAGCTCGGCGGGCAGTTAGGGAAACCTATCAAACCCACACATTTCTGAAAACTAGACACCCTGGGGAGTCCAGTGAGGTATGGCTTGCGTGGATCCCTCAATGCTTCCCTACCCAAAATCACCTGCAAACCTCAAGTTTAGTTGAAATTTTTTTTTTCCACACAGTGTGGGATCATCGTGCCAGCACAAATGTCCTACAACCCAGCTGCTTCCCCCCCGAGTAAAATGATACCTCACACAGTATATATTTGTAACATGGGGGTCAGTGGCCTGCCGCGTTGGGGGCATGGAAGGCTTAACAGGGAACCGATCACTCTGGCTAGCTTTGCCCTACTTTGGGCAATGCAGAGCCAAAAAACCTGCAGAGCTAAAAGTCACACCCAAGTAGGAAAAATTATTAGTGCTTTGTAAGGAATTTGATTCAACTGAAATACCGGAGATCTGAGACCGCTTAGTACCACAGGTCATAATGAATAATTTAGAAACGTTGGACAGTAGATCTAGATTGCCCATAAAACGCACAAAACAGTGAACTAGCTGGGGTAGGGCATTCGAGCAATTAATACGGCATCATCCACGTAGAGTAATGCAGGAAGGGGAATGCCCTTAGTCATGCGAGCTCTTAATTAAGTGTGAACTAAGATTGTTAATGTATAGGATGAATAGCAGTGGGGCGAGCAAGCATCCTTGGCTAAACCGGACCCTGCCTTTCGTGTTTGTATGTAGAGAGATTAATTAACAAATTCACAAGGGCCTCGTCTAACCTCAACTGTTAGGAGTTGCCACAGCTTTGACTAGTTAACAGTCAAATGCAATGGACAAGCCCATAAACGCCAAATAAAACAGGGACCGTTTTTGCAACTGTATATTTGCCTATTACAAGATTTAAATTCAAACATTGTTTGACTGTACCAATGCCAGCACGAAAACCGTACTGGAAGGCATGTAGAATATTATAGTCAGTGACCAAACCTCGTATCCCGTTATAAAGGACCCTCGCAAGAATTTTTGCAGTGATATCCATCAACCACATGGGGCAGCAGAAGTGCAGTTTCGAGCGATCCTCTTGCTCTAGAAGAGGGCCTTTAGCAATCGGTCTTCACTTTTCAAGCACTCGTGCTTGTGGCGGCATCCACCTTGCGGGAGCGAGCAGCGGCGCGGCCACATTAATTACAAACACATGTCCCCTGCGCGCCCCACGAGTGCTTGAAAAGTGGAGACCTGCTCGCTGTCATGCGGGCTTTTTCCCTGCGCTGCGTGCTCTTCTCTCCCGCTCCCCTGCCCCCGTTCTGTGTTCTTCTTTCAATGTCCGCTTCTCCCCTTGCCCCGTGCTGTCGTCTCCCTCATGCAATGTTTTTTCCCGTCTCACCCAATCCCCACCCCCTTCACTTCTTAGTCATCCTCCCCGTCGCCTTCTGTTCCCCGTGTGCTCCCTCTGGATGCCCACCCCTATGTTGGTTACTTCTCACCCAGCTCCCTTCACGCTGTGTTGTTCTTGCCCATGTGTACCTCTCCCCTGCTTCCCGTGTTGCTGTCACTTTCATGTGCTGCTCGCTGTCATGTGTGCTTTTCCCCTGCGCTGCATGCTTTTCTCTCTCCCGCTCCCCTGCCCCCGTTCTGTGTTCTTCTTTCAATGTCCGCTTCTCCCCTTGCCCCGTGTTGTGGTCTCCCTCATGCAATGTTTTTTCCCGTCTCACCCAATCCCGCCCCTTCACTTCGTAGTCATCCTCCCCGTCCCATAGTCCTTAAGCATCAAAAATCGCGTAACCTGATCCATTCTGAACAATGTCTTTCCGACTGTGACCTCTGCCTCCCAGATAGAGTTCAGCTTGACGGATTGTTTTAATGTGCGTCTACTAGTGGACCAGAAGGAATGCAACGGTTTACATGCTTCTATGCCAAAGCTGAATGAAGCAAGCAAGTCAGGCAACGTCTGTTATTGATTTAACAACGCATGCCACGGGAGAGTGCTGGCGGGGGGCTGGTAGAAAAGACCTGGTCTGTGGGTCTTTATAGATATCTATTTTTTTAATTTAAATGCTACAATTAGTTGTCCTTTTCGTGCTTGGATATTTCATTTTTTGTTTGGAACTGTCGTGTATTAATTGATACAGTGTGTATGTCAAGAGACCTTATAACTTTCATATTGGAATATTTTCGTGTCCACAATGCAAAGCCTTTTTAAGAGAACACCATTTTATTATTCAGAGTTCTTTTCATAAACCTCAGATTAGATCACATGTTTAATTAGTACTTTCTTTAAAGGGCAAGCCATCGCAAAACGTGAGCTGGTATTTGCCATTCCTGTTAAACCTAGGTTCAAGTTATACTTTCCAGTGCCTAATTATGTATGACAATTCTGTTCAAAATATTGGTTTGTGCCAAAATGCTTCTAAATAATGTTTCCAATGTGAAACAAGTTTTGGCAAAGCCAACGGGTCTCGCCTTTGTGACCTGTTGGCTCTATCAATGGTTGTTATCCACGTTGCCCTGCATCTGTGATGCTGTGCAGCACGGCTAAAGTAACGCGGGAGGGAGCGGGGAGAAGCAGTTGAGCTAAGAGACCAAGACAGAGTACAGCAGGAGAGACTTGCACTAGGGGAGAGTGCTCGAAAACACATTCTCTGTAATGGAGGGCTTCACACAAAAGAAATAAGCTTTGGCAAAGCCAGTAGGTGTTGCCTGTGGACGAGCTATTGACTTTGCCAGTCAGATAGAAGTGGCCACTGGGAAGGCAAGTGGGAGTCAACAGAATGTTAACAAGCATTGGCATAGCCAATAGGTCTCGCCTTTGGGACCTTATAAGTGTTTAGTTATCCAGCACAATATCTTTGGTGCAACAACATCAACTGTTGCATGGCTAAACAATTATAAGGTCCCAAAGGCGAGACCTATTGGCTATGCCAATGCTGGTTTTAAATTGGGACTATGACTGAGCTTACCCAAGACCCTGAAATATTGGAATGGGTCAGGCTGTTAGAGAGGCCCATAGATTCACACTGCATTTTATTAGGTCTACTGGGAAGCTTTCTGGTCCAGGGACTTTACCCCCTGAACTCTGTTGAATGGCCAAAGAGACTTCCTGTACAGTAGCCTGGATGAATATGGGCAGAGCATTACATTCAGGCTTCAAAAGTTTAGAATTAGGAGCAACGCAAGTCTCAGAATGTCATCCAGGCCTCACTATTTATGTGACAGCTAGTGCAGGATAGCTTCTGATCAAGAGTGTGCATATTGGAGAAGGCCAACCAAAATGATTTTTTCTTTAGTGCATACTGTGTGCGCGAGCGCTTCCCATTGTTGGGCGATTTCGTTTTTTGCCTGCGTGCCATCGCTGTTTTTATATTGCTTCCGCATAGTGGCTACCACAACTGGGTCCTTCAGCTAAAACTCTGGGCAGAGAGCCGTTTAGGAGAGAGCATTCATGGTCAAACCATCTAGGGGGCCGAGACGCTGATCTATTAGGTTTACAGAGAGACTGTCTAATCTTGGCATATAGGGCCACAAAAGAGCCAACTATAGTCCCTTGATCAGTAGCTTCAGCCAGGCATTCCATAACTAGCTCAAGGTTTTCTGCTGCTATTTTCTCCAGAAATAGAGGAGGGTCTGTCACTTTCCAGCACAGTCTAAGATTGTCAGTGTTTGTTAAATTTGTGAGGGAAACTACAATTTTAAAATCCTTGCGGGATGGAACTGTAAGTGCGAACAACTGGGTTGTGATCCCCGCAATTGGTGTCGATAACTGTGCAATGGGACAGAAAAGGAATGAGGTTGCAGGAAACGAAAATATAAAATCACAGTGACTATTCCTGCCCCTAAAGGTTGGTATGTCCAGTGTATTGTTCCCTGCCACTTCAATTGTGTTGAACAAGTTGGATGTGACAAATCCTTCCAGCTCTTTACCTCTCATATCCCCTACCAGGCCGCTTTCAGGGACACTGCAGTTTTAAACATTGGGTAATTTAGCATTCAAGTCATCACTCAAACACATACAATTGCTGTCCCTTGTTGGTTACTCTGTCCATAAGAGAGGAGCTATATTAAAAAAGGCCAGAGAGTCTTTGGTTGGGCGTGTTAAAGTCATTATTTTAAAATTTTACTAGGATGTAAGGACAGGGCCCCTTGAATAAGACCACTTGAAAGGCATTCCCAGGTACATTTAGAGCCTCTGCATGACCACCTAACCGCAGGTTAATCCAAATGGTCAAACGCCCCCTTACACCCCCATTTCCCCCCTGAGGCACACCCGGTCATGAAGGAATGGCTGGACAACTGAAGCAGAATAAAGCGTCGAAGGATACGGGATTCACATCCCCAAGTCTCTTGTATTAGCACAATATCAAAAGTTTTACAAACAGTTGCCAGTCAGGTAGAGCTAGCTTATTACATAGACCTGCGATAATCTCACTATTCGTAGAGGGAATTGAATGATTACTGTGAGGCCCATTAGCCCCGGATGTTTCAAGAGCTTGCACTTATCCTTGGCTTGTATACTCTGGTTCTCCTGGCGTGGCTGTAGTCCATGAATCAGCAGGAGGCTGGTTCCTGGTTGGGAGGTATATAGTATGGGGAGCATGTGGGAAGCCTGGGCAAGTGAAAAGTGTTTCACCTGAAGTTAAGCTGGGCACATCCTGCCAGTCAACCTCATTGCAATCAGAAAGCAGGGCAAATCTGTTGGAGCAAACCAGGCCATGGAAAGGATGGAGAGGAGAATCAAATAGTTTTGTTAGGTTGGAGGCCTTACAGAAGTAGTCCAGGAATAGTGTAACAATGTCGGAACTAGTAATCGATCGTTCTGTATTCGTGTTCTGTAACATCCTCACAATACTAGGGCGCCTGAAATTGATGACAATACAGTCCCCATTAATATCTTCTGGGACAGGGCGGAGACAGCTAACCCGCCTGATCATTAAAATATGCCCCTCTGCGATATTGAAGTTTGTGTGCCCCTAACCAGTGAACAACCTTATTACAGACCTGTTCCCATGTCTGTTTGGTCGCTATTCAGAGGGGGCACGCCTGCCATTATTAAAACATACGGACAAGATCCTGGTGGAAAATTTAAAACTGTTGCAGTAGGCTTGCTGGCTTTAACCCTGTCCATCCCGAGCGGCGGCTGCAGCGCCCTGCTTGGCTGGTACAAAAAGGGGATGGGTAGAGGATGAACAAACATCTGTAACCCTCTTGCCTCAAGACCTGGTTAGAAGAGTCACAGCATGGCTGCCGGGTCCAGACTGTGGCATGTTCTGAGTTGGAAGACTGCCCAAATTATAATGACCTGAAGCCCTCCCTCCACAGGGTTGTGCAATGGAGCCCTGTTTATGTCCCCAGTAGATACAGATGGACAATCTGGGGCAGTGCAAAGTTTGTGCATATTAGCCAAGTGGCCTTCAATCACCGCCAGGCGCCTGCTTATAAGGCCCAGGTGGCGCTCTATAATCTCCATGAGCAAATTGCACATATGATCAACATGGTTATTTACTTGCGTGTACTATGTCTGGCCCCACCCCAGCCGCCACTTGAATAGCTTGTGATTTCATACGGGAAACTAGATTGCTGGACTTTTTACGTTTAACTGCAGGTTCTGGGGTTGAGTTGGGGCTAATAGCGCAAGCACGGATGGGACGACCTCTAGTATTTGTTCTCCTCGCTGGGTATGCAAGTGTAGGTAGTGGATTCTGTAGATCAGTTGGACCTCCATCAACTATGCTGCATGCATCTGGGGATAGCCTATATGGCTCGGAGGTGCAGCGGCCAATGGCCTCAGCTGTATCACCCATAGTATGCCCACGGACAATCTACTTTCGGTCAGTGCAATTTTACTGCTTACCACCCCAATTACTCTCTCATAGTATTGATGCTTGTAGGTCTGTGAGGCTGCATGGGATTGTCATTCACTTTTCATTTGCCCATATTTGTAAAGACCAGGGTAAGAATGCTCCCTTACGTTTCCTGATGGAGTTACCACAGTGGGTGCTGGGGGTGGGCAAGGGGTGGCCAAGCCTTAAACGGCCGCAGATTGGTCCGCATGGCAGGACTCGCCGTCCCGCTATATAGGGCTTCTGGGATCAGGTATTTCTCATTGCACAAGGTATGCCTCCTGGGTCCCTGTGGATGCTGGTCAATGCAGTCCCAACTTGTTTCTGGCAGCACTCTCCCCAAAAAGCATAGAAAGAAATAGGATTAAAGCAACCCAAGGGATAACAAACCTACAAGTCCTAGCAACATTTCCATGTTTAAACATTTCAAACTGCAACTTTGTTCTAAGTAGAGGATAGCACCCTTACACTGGTAAAGAGATTTCTTTACAGCAATTTGTAACATGAAAGCAAGGGCTGCATGGATAAAATGTCCACTTGGATTTTACTATACTGGTATGAAAGAAGGCAGTTAAAATAGGGCAAAATAAGCACAAATCCAATTTGTCTAAAAGGTGGCAAGTCATCATTTGTGAAACACACAAGACATCACAACTGGGATTTCAAGTGCTGGAAACCATTCACGAGCCATCAGAACTGGCGAACATAAGATTACAAAGAAAATCATTGGATAAAACTTGCACATGCATCTGAACCCAGTGAAATAAATATCAGGATTTTCGGTTTGATTTAAAATTTATGACGTGACAATGGAAGACCCCAATGTCCAAGTTATAAAATAATCCTGATGGACCGTGCAGCCTAAATCTATTAAAAACTACATTTGGACAATAAATTAAAACTTTGTGCAAGGATGAACTAATGGCAAGCTTTTAAATGCTTAAAAAAACCTATTAATACACGTAAAGTAAAACGGTGGGAATATGGAATTAAGTTAAATGCCATTATTATAGTTTGGTTTTTTGGAAGAAAAAAAAAAAAAGCTCTCAATTAAGCTTAAACTTTGAAGTGCACTGGGGAATGTTTAAGCAACTTTACACAAGTGAATACATCTTCTAATTAACCATTTAAATGATTGAAACATTTAATGATATCCAGTCAAGTAAGGAAAGTTACACTTACTGAGTGTAAAAATTGGTTTGGACTAGGTGGTTTCAATCAATGCAACACAGGAAGGGGTTGCCTCCTGCATAGACAAATTATGTAAAATTGTATTTGTTTTACAGCATAACCATTCAAAAGTAAAAGCAGCAAATTAACATCAGTATTCTTGTACGTCGAGGAGCTAAATTAAACACTGGCAGATAACCACAATTCTTGGGCTAAGACAAATACTATCCTCACAACAGGGTAATACTAAACACAATTTGGGTAGTTATAGGAGTAAGCGTTTTACAATTGTATCCCTTTGTAGAAAAGCAATTTTAGTAGACTTAACTATTTCCAAGAGCTAGCTACTCCATCAGCATCTAAGGTTAGATATACAACAGAATGAAATTTGTTTCCAGGCTCCTACAGATCTTGGACTGCCTTCATCTCTATAAATTCTCAAATACAAATGGTGTAGCTGTGCAGAAAAAAAATATCTTGCAAAAAAGCAGGGCAGGTTTAATTGCACCATACAACTAGGTAGATACAAAAACGTTATTAAAATAAGAGGCCACATGGGAATGAATTACTCCCATGGGTGGTCTAAGAGCCAACTTATCAGTGAAATAATTATTCACGTACAGGGTAAGTTTTTTGTAGACAAGGAATGTAATTAACGAAATCTAAGCCACAGCTTCTTTGTATTTCAGTTCGCAGTGAAGCATGTAGCAGAACACGACAAATTCCATCACTGACGAGAAAACCACCACGTTTTAGAGTTGGGTCACTATATAATGCCTAAGGGGTAAAAAAGGGATGGTCATAACCATGACAACCATTATAAAATAGTTGAAGTAAACAACCACCACAATTTTGCCCATAGAGTGCACAGGGAATTAATGGGGACCGGGCAAGGATTGGTTGGGTAAAGACCAGACAATAGGCTGAATTTTGGAATTAAAGGTTGAGTATTTACAGTTAGGAAAACCACAAATATAGAATCAATGGGCAGGAGACAGGGAGGCACTTTTTTTTTAAAGTTTAAAGTTAAGGCAAAGTTAGCAAGACCGTGTTAGTCGCGGATGCTGTATGACATTTGTTATCTGACATTGCATGCTGAAGAAATGTTTTGGGGGATTTGATAGTTTATAGTAGTAATTTGTTATCATGTATTCATCGACAGTTCAGTTTCTAACCTCATGCAATTTAATCAAATGCTCAAAAACATTAAAAGATGTTGCTATTTAAGCCCCACACATTCAGAACAGAAGATGGCAGGGTTACAAGCTTTAAGTTCTATTGGAAAGCAAGTATAGACACAACTTCAGTTGAACAGTCCTGCCTTTATCAGGAGCAACACTGGACTGTTCTTTTTAACCAAGGACGTTTAGAAGTTCACAGAATAGACAATCATGTAGGCTGTTTAAGACAATGCTGGTCTCCATTTAATTTCAAATAATTGGCTTACACAAACCATCCTTACGCTCTAGGAAGTGCAACAATATATCCAAAATGAAATGGTATCCAAAACAGTAACCAACACCAACGCTAAAAATTGCACATTAACGTTTACTTATTCAATTTAAAATTAGGACGGAGTGAAATTTCCATTATGCTGATGTAATCTTGCTCACTTTTGCTTTACGCTCGTTACAAAAAGTTCCGGAAATTAAGCTATTGTACCACGTCGCGCAATTACACATCAGTTGTTGCAAAAATGTGCTAGCACATGGAACAGCCAGAAGGAGTGCCTACAATTTGCAGTGTTTGTGTTTTTTAGCATGAAATGAGTCTTCGTATCTAGAAGGACTTAAGACCAAAATGCATTTCAAAATAAAATGCAGCGTCAAATACTGGTTTTACATTTCAGACAATTGCACGTATTTCCAACATTTTGCATTAATTATGCAAAAGCAAAGTACCCAAATTTTGCACACCACTACTTAACATCCATCACTTTAGCCATTCTTCAGACTCCGGAAAACATCCACTACTCCTTTCAACAGCCCACCTACGATGCACTAACTGTACCTTCAGGTACAGTCTTCATCTCAAGAACTAGTTAGAGAACTTGCAGCGGACTGACACTAAGTATGACAACACTGAAGCAAGCAACTGCATAAAACCCACTCTTCAGGAGTCCAAATGTTTTAAAAACAAAACGTCCCTCAAGTTGCAGTGTAAATATCACAGTTCATTTGTTCCAACTAATATTTCTCACTGCAATCTAAAGTAGCCCAGAAGTACACAATCCGATAGTGTAAACATAGTTGTGAAATTAAAATTCACTAACTTCTGATTTTCATCCAATACACAGCCATATAACAAGGGTTCAGATTACAAGCAGCCTGATTGTTTCTACATATCGCAAATACAAGTTGCACAATAAGCTTCACACACTCCCACCCCCCACCTGTAATTTCCGGCAGGTCAAACCTACCAAAATTTAACAAGGGAAAAATTCACAGTAAATGACAGGACATGCAGATTTTGGTGTTGTAAGCACCCAAGTCTTCTGCATCTATGTCCCATTTTGGGGGGCAATAATTATTTGGTGCTACTTATCACACATGATAAATTTCAGAAAACTATTGTGTTCGAATTTCAGTGGCAATATATATATTGCATCCATTTCAGGGTAGACCGTAATTGATAGCTATATGCATAAATATAGATAAATAAAAGTGAATACACAACTGATACTTCAAGAAGCACTTAAGAAAAGGCTCATCTAATACACCAGAGTGAGAACTGTTTCTTGCTGCAACGAGAATACCCACCTTTCTCAACAGAAAAATACTGTTCTAGGACCAACTGTGCTTTCCCCGTTGCACCGTGAAAAACTGATTCACAGCCTACGGTCAGCATTATTTGGACTGACAAACTTTCTAGGCAATTGAACAGGTGGTGGGTCATAGAACAAGGCCAGCCAAAAACAAATCATTGGACTATACCAGGCTCTCAAAAAAAAAAAAAACACAAGCAATCATCGACCAGATGATACATACCCTTCGAGCCAGCAGCAAACCGGTGCAATAGGAGGCAGCATAGTTGGTGAGTCCAACCTTCACACCATACTTGGGAAGTTCATGCGAATAGGCTGCAGCAACAATCATATCTCCTTCAATCCTGGCATATGCAGCCTAGATGAATGGAGTAAGATCACATCACATTAATGGATGAACAAGAAATCAATGTATTCAGGCAGTCGCACAACTTAAGTTATATTTTGAAAGCTAAGATGAGTAAACAGGCTGGTCAACTTGGTAGAGTAGGATTTACCCATGATTTCAACACCATGATTCCTTACATTAAAATAACGTTGGGACCTGTGACTACAATGTTCTCTAGCAGATAGCAACTCTGCAAAGCATGGAAAATTACAGCCACTGTTGAACATAAAATTGACAGTTTCTATGCATCCCTTCTGACCATCTGCTGGCAGCAGGATTTAATTTGTATACAAAAATTCACATATTTGAAAGTTAACACAGCTAATGGCAAAAACGAGGAAACCAGGTCAAATAGAAAGGCATTCACAGTTAATTGGTTGCAAATCAAACCTTCAGAAAAATAGGTAAATGCAAGCGTACATGAGGGTGGGCCTAAAACCGGAATGGGAGGTAGAGGGGGAGAACTAGTGTCCCTTTCCATAGGGACCATTAAGCCCCAAGTTTGCATCACATTAACGATACCCCGGCGTGTTATTTATCGGGTGCGATAAATGGCGTCCATTATGAGTTTCGTCAGAGTAACATGCAGATTTTGGTGCAGCATGCACCAATATATGCATGGTACATTAAATGTTATACACTTTTCCCAGTTACATTTTGGCAGGTTTGAACTGCCAAAAGTTAACAGGTTAGATATTAAACACCAGGTGATTACCGGATGTGATAACACCCAACTCGTAATTCCGATCCCTGCACAAACTGGTTTACATCAGGGTCTGAAAGCACGAAACCACTCTAAATCAGGGTCTTAAAACTTATATTTTCTTTCTAATGTGCATTGTATTGAATTATTTAGGAAAAGTGTATAGTTCATTTAAGCACATGCAGATTTTTCCCCAACATGACGAAGCAAGTTCATTAAACAAGAAGGACTTTATAAGATACTTCCTCATGACCAACATACCTGGCAGATGATATCTCTGTTGGTAATGCGCACAATCATCCGGTACTTCGGAGTGTTGTACTTGTTTTTGTCCTGGATCACCAACCGTTTACGGGCATAATAATCAGTTTTCCCCTCTGTAAAGACAAATCAAAAGCTGTAGAAAAGATTTGCTAAATGCACATTTAAATGAATAAAAATGCAGGCCTACAAAACTTACCTCTCCTCCGACGGAACTTGACCTGGTACCTCTTGAAGTAGGCCTTGTTCTTGACAACTTTCACAAACCCCTGTTAAGTAGACAACACTATGAGTTAAGTGAGAACTACAAAGTAGTTCCAAACACTATTCTGCAATACAAACTTTTGACAATATTCAATTTAGAAATTTTCCGACACATCAAGTCCCTAAAGAAATCCCGCATGACAAACACTATGCACACCAAGAACAAACTTAAAATATTGTTGGTTTCTCGCGTTTAGCAAAAATTGAGAATGCACAGGATGGCCCACCGCACTGGTAGTGTTCATAAAGCCTATGCCTGGAGGAGAGTATCCATTTATAGAATACTACAAACATCAGTTGTCCACTGTTTTACTAATGTCAATTCTACAATTGGTTCACTGCACGCACATACCTCACGCGACTGACAATCAACATAACAAACTCAGTAAACAAGGGTCAGCCGCCAAAGATTAGTTAATAGCCTTGTGATGCCCGTAGAGAGCACAGAAAAAACAACGCACTGAGAAGAGACACCATTGACAAGATAAATCTACTGACTTTTCTGTTAAAAAATGCAAGCACTCGATGCCACCATAAAAGAGCAATCACAAAATCGAATTTAAATCACCTATTGTGATATGGTTAACCCGGCCCAAGCAGTCAATAAAAGCACGGTCAACTGGAGAGGGTCATTTACCATTTGTACTCCTGGAACTGTAAGGATATACAATCAGCGCTGTGAAAGGACTACACTTTTAGTAGCTTATTGTACGTCCAGCGACGTGGTGGTGGTGTGCAGTTTTGCGAGTATCTGCTGCACGTGTGTATGTTTTGCAGTGATGCAAATTCCCTGTTCCATCTAGTACGGGATTTATATACTCGTTCTGTATTAACCACTTTAGCATTTCGTGTTCTGCATGTGCGTATGAGTTTACTGCAATGGTTTAACATCGCCTCTGCCACTTGTGAGAAAATATGTATTGCAGCCGCTGAACGCAGCGTTTTGTAAATGCTCTGCACTGCAGCGAGCGGTCGTCTAATGTGTGGCAAACACCTTTGAGTGTACCGGCGACAATTCGCTTGTAATCCAAAGTAAAGCTATGTAAACCAGTGTGAAGTTGGGTAAGCAATTAGTATCCCTATTTTTTTTTAATTTCACTTAGTGTTTGGGCTATTCACATCAAGTGTCATAAATGTGATAATGGCGAGTTCCACTTGCGCTGTCAAGGACTGCTCGACCACGCGTGCTCAACGACCACAAACACGCCAATACACACTTGACAAAGCAAACCTATTGCAAGACTAACTGTTCTACCCAAGTATGTGGACCCAACGCATTGAGACCCTTAGGGGTGATTAGTTCGCGCTTCACAAAATACCGAATTTACGGTTACAGTGGAGCAGTCCCGTACTGGTTACCTCGTACTGCATAGAAAAGCAAGCAGAACTTCAACGACTTGGGGACGATGACAAACTTCAGTTACTTAGGAGGTACCGCACACGGGTATAATAGAATGTCTAGGAGCACACCCAAACAATACAAGTCTTACCCTTATACACCGTAGGCTTTAACCACACCCCGCTAGAAGACCACAGCATGTCACATTACAGGTCTCCAAAAGTAGTGTCACAGAAAAAGAAGTGTCAGAGAAAGGAGCTACCGTGGAATAAAGGGTGACATGACAGGCCAGCGGATGCCAGCACGAACCACAGCTCCACAGACGTGCCACTGCATCCCGAGCCAGACAGCAGAATCAGAGGCCCGGCAGCAGCGTTCAGGAAGTAGTGTCCCGTCCTGCAGTTAGGTAGTGTTGGGCGTAGGGTACACTCCATACTGACTACCGGCCTGCAGCACCACCAAGTACAAACCCAGTTCCCAACATGGCGGCGCAGCCGGCCGGCTGCTCTTTCCGCCCAGGAACTGCATCGTTCATGGAATCACAGCACCCTCAAACTCATTTGCTCGTGCACACAGAACGCGCACAATGCTCTGGACTCGGCAGCCATTAATGCCACGCTGGAAACAGCGCCAATTCTCTGCTCTCCTAATCCAACAACATCCGCGCAGTAGAGGCAGGGTACGGCCCCATCGAAGAGGCCCTGCACCCTCCCGGTTCCACTGGCGGAAGGATGGTGGCGCTTTACTAACCATTTTGCACTTTTCTGTCCCGTGTTGCCGAGGACAGGGGAGTCACGGCACCGACGTTAGGCCCCCGCAGCACTAGGAAAAGGCCGCGCCTCCTGCGCGTGCGTGGTAAGTAGGTTACAGCTTAGTTAACAAGAGTCATTGCTCATGAAAGAGGATGCGCCGTCCGGACCGGCAGCGGAGTGAAAAAAGACTGCTGCCATCTAAAGGTGGAATTGGGGAATAGCAGCCGAATACTCTACCAATGTCCAGAATGGCACTGACAGTATACATACAGTCTGGCCGTCGAGTCGCCCTTTTATCCTTTCGCTTACCTCTACTCTTTCATCATTTTTGTTTTTGCTTTTCTCGTCCCCTTTCACTTTCACGGGAGTACTTCCTATATTATGTTAAGATCTCGCGTGACAGGGCAGCTGTCGGTACACGCCTTGTTAGTTGTTGCCATTTTTACACAATATACAAAAGGCTATCATGAGTGGCCCAGTTGCGAGCACAAGCTCAGTTATAATCAGTGCGGTGTTTATAACCAGGGGCGATAAAGTCTGCACCCCGCAGTTACATTTCAGCAGGTCAAACCTTATAGAATTTAAGAGTGAAGAAGACCTGGAAAAAAATAGGACATGGGGACATTTGGATTTTGATGCTACTGCACCAAAATCCATATACTAGGCCCCATTTTCATGGCAAAACTCGGTATAGGTGAGAATGATCACATCCGGAAAATTATGAACCCCTCAGTGTTGGATGATTTTAGATACAATAATTATCCCATCCGACCCCAGGGCCCTCAAGTTCAGGCCCATATAGTAGGCTTTAGCTCCGCCCAGACGACCATAACCCTCTCACTTATTGGCTTTTTAGAGTATCATTCTGTTTTTTACCGAAGTGCTTCCACTGGAAAGCATGAGATACTATTTTACATCTAAAAAGTACACCTAATTAGCAAGCTGTTTGTAACATTAAATAATTTCTATCCTATATACGTTCTATACAGAAAGCAATCCCCTTTTGTTAGTTTTCCACAACATCGGCAAAGCCAGGAGGTGAAGCTTTGTTTGAATACCTCTAATTACATTGTTGGCACGTTCAAGCCAGACCTGTTTGCTTTGCCAGCGCCTGTTGTTTCTGTGGGTCTCTTTTATCCTTTATCATCACTTGAGATTGTTTTACCCTATCTATATGAGTCTCTTTTATATTCAGTTAATTTTGGAGGGTCATTTTCCACCTTTTTCTTTGAGTGTTCTTCTCTTTCATCTTTTCCCTCTGTATTGGTCCTCCTTTTATATTTTGTCTTTCTGTGCATCTTGTGTTCCTGGAAGATGGCATGTGTTGCAGCACATAAATAAGAACACAAGGTGACATGATGTTTAGTTGGTCCCATGCCCAAAGTGTGTGGCACGTACAGGGCAACCTTTTATTTCATGTTGCGCTCAGCATTGGACTGGCACAAGTGCGCAGGGGTGCGGGGGGCTTGGTCCTATGACTGCCCCCTTATAAGCTGGTCCATCTGTCAGTGCCAGACTGACCAAAGATTTAGTCCAACATTAGTTGCCCTTATGTCATAAATGAACATACAAACAGCACACACGGGGTGTTTGTGTGACTAGTGATGTATGTGCGAGACTACAGTTCTTCCCAAATTAGAGAAAAATGTAATCATTAACACGAAAAAAGCAAAACACTAAACGATACTTCGATAGCAACAACCTGGGCAGGGTTATTTTGGGACCAAAAATAGCCCTGGCTCTAAAAAAAAAGTGGCCCACATTTGCAAATCACATCATTTTGTGTGACATTGTTCAGTTAGTACAAAGGAGGTGCAAATAAGGGTATCCAGAGCAGCCAAATTGGGTCACATTCTGACAAAGGAGTAACACAGCAAAAATGAGGGTGTGATGAGCTTTGCTGAGGGGGCAACATGTGAGCAAGGAAATGAAAAATACATGCGGTGTGTATCAATTTTTAGAACCATGTGTACTAGTGTTTTGTATTTCAGAAACATTCCATATTAAGTATAACCTCATAATACATGGGATTCTGTAGTCCCTGTATAAACGACAGTCACTAATTTCTTTATAATCGGCAACTTGTTACACACCAAGCTGCCGATTATAAAGAAAAAATGTCAGAACTCGACTATTATATGTTATTACAGTCGAGTTCGAGTCTGACATCACAGTGCCTGCTGCCAGAACCAGCAACTGATGTGAAAGACAGGTCAGGGCAGGGAGCTTAATTGAAGCAACTGTTTAAAGCAACAAACAGAACATTGCTTTTCTTTCTTCTGCTCTATTTTAATAGCTTACAATGACAATCAGAGAGAATTTGTTTATTTTTGGCACTCCTTATATAGAGAAAAACTAGAATCTTTCTGCATGTTTCTACACATTCCGAGCTACTGCAGCTTTTTCTTTTTTAAACTGAACTTGTGTTGAACTGTTTCTAATATCTGGTTGCAGCAAATATCTAAAAGGTTTTTGATGTATTTAATTTTGCACTAGAAGTTTTATATTTATTCTTTATTTTTGTAAACATAATCGCTCTTTGTATGAAAGAGCTACGCACCAAGTTTTTAAGTGGTTTGTGGGAAAGGTGATGGTGTGACCATATATTATATGGGATAAAGTACCCACTGGGATACATGATAAGGATATCGCAAGTCACCTTGGAGTTCCATAAACTTATAAAGGAACTCCGTCTTTGGCCTCGTTCTGCTGTATGGTTATGGAACTCCTCAGTGACTTGCCATATCCTTATAATGATGGCATGGGGTACTTTATCCCTAATATAAATAGAAAGTAGCTGAAATGAGCAAACCAAGAAGTTAACATTTATAGAACCCTTAAAATGGTTATTAACAATAGTACATTTGTTAATCTACGTACGGAACATGTTGCTCCTTTCCAGGAAACATATAAGCAGGCAGCAGAACTGTCATCTCTATGCCCTGGGCCAGTCCCACCTGCTTCCCACTAGCCCAACATTACACACCCATGTTGCCATTTTCCCCCACACCTATCTTCATGTGTGCTGCTCTGTGACAGCCCATAACATTTCAAAGTTTATTTAGGATCCTTCCTTTTAGCACTGATCTTTTTTAATTGGGTGATTTGGTGGGACATAGAAGTCAAATAGACATTTTTTGCTTAAAAAATAGAGCAAATGCTAGCCAGCCCTGTCATATTATCTTACATTTAGGGCCCAATTCACATAAAGAAGTAACTCTGCACTCACAGAGGTACTCATACAAACAGGTGCAGATTAACTACTATTTGCAATCTGCATACTTTGCCAGTAATATGTCTAGAAATCTGCACCAGTCACAGGCATATTACTGGCAATGTTATGTTACATTTTTACGCATTGCTTTTCCCCAATGCAGAATCACATGCACAGTACAATTCTGAAATGAGCAAAGACAGCAAGGATGTTATGTTGTTATGTTATGTGTATTAGTAAGGTGCACTATCACCCACAAGGTTATCCTGGTGCTGAGCTGGTGCGTGTGCCTCACCCTGCCTATGGTTGGTTAATTAAAAAGCCAGGTCCTCAGTTTCTGGTGGAATTTGAATTGAGTGAGCTTGTGTATCAGAAGCTAGTGTAGTTCCCTGAGGTGTGATGTGATGTGAGTTCTGTGGGGGAGGTTGAGGATGAGTCTGACTGCAGAGTTCTGGGTGGCTTGTAGTCTTCTGGTGAGTTGCTTGGTGACCTGGCATAGAGGGTGTTCCCATAGTCCAACTTGCTGGTGACTAGGGCCTGATGGGCAGTTTTTCTTGTGTTACTTGGGAGCCAGTTGAATATCTTCCTCAGCATCTTCAGGGTGTGAAAGTAGTGAAGGCGTTGACTTGCGCAGTCATATCCAGTTTGCTGTCAATGATAATTCCAAGGTTCATGGCGTGGATTCTGGGTGTGGGTCTGATTTCGACCATCCACCTGTTGAAGTCCCATGGTGAGGCATTCTTCCCTTGCTCACTACTTCTTTCTTGTTGGGTTTGAGCTTGAGACAGTTGCCTTTTATAAAATTAGCAAATTGTTTCTTGTGTTGTGATTCTTGCCCAAGAGGGAGAGCATGAGTTGCATGTCATCTGCGTATGAGAGGATGTTGATGTCATGTGCATGGATGACGTAAGCCAGAGGGATCATGTATGTGTTGCAGATGATGAGCGATGAACCTTGAGGCCATCTGCAGATGAGTTTGCAGGCTTCCGAAGAGTAAGGTGCCAGGCCGACAGCTTGTGTTCTATCCGTTAAGAAGGAGCAGAACCATTAGTGAGCGGGTCCTCAGATGCCAATCTCGTGTAGGTGCCTAATGAGGATGAGACCATGTCAAACGCTGCAGAGAGGTCCAGGAGAATGAGAGCTGCTGTGTCTTCTCTGTCAAGGATCATACAGATGTCGTCTGTGGTGGCAATGAGTGAGTATTGTAGTTAGGCCTGAATCGAGACTGCGTGGCATCGAGGAGCTGGTGGTTTTTGAGGTGGTTTTTGAGGTGGCATTGCTTGATTAGTTTCTCTAAGACCTTTGCCAGGTATGGGAGGAGGCAGATGGGTCTGTAGTTAGAAATCATGGCTTGGTCAGTGGATGGTTTTGTAACTCTCACCTGAAGTTTCCGCAGGGGCGAGATGCAAGTCCTGATGCAAGGTCCAAACTTACTTCACCCACCACTATGGCCAACAATGTCAAAGCATGGAATGGTGAAATGGGGGAAGAGGGGAAAACAAGGGAAGAGAAAAGATTCCTGTCCAAGGCAAACTCAGGGATGACGGGTAAGCTTCAGATACTTCCTGTGTCTTTTTTGTATATAAAGAAAAGAGTATACGTGTTAGTATATGTATATGGTTTGGATATAATAGAATGTAATTCTGTTATCACATTGTTCATACATATAAGGATTAACTACCTGTTAATTTCCCCTCTTCCACTGAGGATATAATGTTGTTAGATGTGGATAAGATTACCATCCAAGCAAGTAAAAGAGGACAATCAGGTGTGATGCAATCAGATCCATGTACATATATAGTAAAATGATTTTTTTTATATGAGCTGACCTATGATGGTAAAAAACAGGAAGTAAAAAAGCCCCAAATCAGATAGACAAATACGTGAAAAAAACAAAAATATAATATACTCTTAATAGGAATAAATCCTAGAAAATGAAATCAGGAATAGGCACACAAATGTGCAGGGCTAGTAGATAAGGATTAGTTCCTTAACTCCAGGAAATAACTAATCCTTAATGCTTTTTTTAAAAATAGCTTTTCAGCAGACATGTGCACAAGAAAATGAGATCTCCAGCATGCCGTGGACAAGTCAATGAGATAAGTAAAAGATACCATATATGTAAATATTGTGCAGCCTAGCGTTACCGCCTTTTGTAGAGGTTTTTTTTGTATTTCCTTCTTTCTTGCAGGTTACCTGGAGAAGAGAAGCTTGTGCCGTACAATGTATGAGAACCCGATATGGAGGAAGCATGAACCGAGAAGCCGGGGTTCATCAACCCGGCGAGGAACCTCAGGACGTGACGAGCAGGTAGGTGAAAAGGTAGGGCGGAAGACACGCGCATCAACTAGAACGTGAAGCATTCTTCCGCCCATGCCAGCAAACTTTATTCAGGTTCTTGCTCCGCTCCATCTGCAGACACGATCGGGAGCAGAACATTTGTGACAGTACACCCCCCCAAGGATCCCCCCAACAGGTTTGAGCTTTCCAGGATACCTTGAATGAAACAGACGTAACAATCTAGGGGCATGAACATGACCCGCAGGCTCCCATGTCCGATCCTCCGGCCATACCCCTTCCAATAGATCAAATACTGCAACCTACGTCTCACTCTTCGGGAATCCACAATAGCCTCCACTTCATATTCAGGCTAATCATCAACCCTTACATGAGGAGGTTGAACAGGTAATCTTATCCCCAAGGCCACCGGTTTTAATAAAGAAACATGAAAAATTGGGTGGATTCTCAAAGTAGCAGGAAGATCCAATTTCATGGCTACAGGATTAACCACTTTCACGATTTGATAGGGACCAATGAAACGGGGTTTGAACTTGCATGTTCCTTTCACTGCAATGTTATGTGTGAATAACCACACCATGTCCCCAATTGCATAATCAAGGAATGGACGACGATGGAGTTCCGCATTTCCCTTGTACACAGCCTTAGCTTTATCCAAATTGATCTGAGCTGTTTTATGTTTTACCATGGAAATGATCAACAAACTCCAGGTCGGCAGGAACAGGGGTAGAAACAGGAGGAGGTAATAGCAAAAAACGAGGATGGAATCCATAATTACAAATAAAAGGAAGAAAGACCAATAGAATAATGCATCCCATTGTTAAAAGCAAATTCAGCTGCTCAAAGGAAGGTGTCCCAGTCTGAGGAAGAGTGTAATAACTGGCATCGTAAGTACTGCTCAAGACATTGGTTCACTCTTTCTGTCTGACCATCAAGTCTGTGGATGATGGCCCGATGAAAGGCGCACATCAATCTGTAGCAAAGCACCCAACCCCCTCTAAAACTTAGATACAAACTAGGGACCTGGTCTGAAAGGAGAGAAGGGAGACCATTCAATCTCATGATCTGATGCAAGAATACAGTGGCTAAATCCTTAGAGGCAGACATAGCTTTCAGTGGAATGAAGTGTGACATTTTGGTTAACATGTCTACTACTATTAAAATAACAGTAAAGCCCTGGATGGTTTTTGGAAGTTCCATGATAAAATCCATGGAAATAGAATGCCATGAGCTAGGGGGTGTTGGCATTGGTGTTAATAAACCAGCCAAAGCTTGATGTGAGCTCTTACTTTGAGCACATGTATGACATCCTTGTATATACTGTTTTATATCTGAAGCCAAAGTGGGCCACCAAAAGGATCTTTTAAGTATTTCTAAGGACTTCTTGTAACCTGGGTGTCCAGATAACACGTGTGTGTGACTCCATTCTAATGCCTGTTGTTGTAAAGGTATTGTGGGAATGATTAAACCTGCCAGAATATAAAGAAGGTTTTGAGATCTTACACCATTGTGTTTCTGTTCTAGTTCTTCAACTTCCTGACAGTTTTGTGCTTGCAGTACCTCATTAATGAAATTCTCCTCAGAACATAAGGCCCCCAAAATGCGTTCTCTAGCTATAATAGGAGGATGATCGACAGAGGTTTCTATTTCTTCATCGCTAAATCGAGACAAAGCATCTGTCTTCCCATGTTTTTTGCCTGCTTGGAATTGTATCACAAAATCAAAATCTCTGAAATATTGGGTCCAGCGCAGTTGCCACATGGACAGAGCTCTTGCTGATTTCCGAAATTGCAAATTCCTATAGTCTGTGAGGGCAGTGACTCTATGTAGGGTGCCTAGTAGATACTGGTGCCATTCTTCAAAGGCCTGCTTTATTCCAAGGAGCTCTCTATCTCCTACAGAGTAGTTTTGTTCTGCGGTGTTCAATTTATGTGAATAAAAGGCAACAGGATGCAAATATCCTGCTTCCCTATCTCTTTGAGACAATACAGTGCTTCAGCCGTGCGAACCCTTCCTTGTGTGTAAAATTAAAAGGAGACATTTGTGAGGAAAGTTAGCGGCTAAAACACCCACTTAAAAATGCAATTGAAGAAGTCAGGTTGAGGCTAAGACCCGTGTGCAGCCGATGGAGCACAGAAACATTTATTGGAAATCGATCACTGCCTAGACATCCCCCCCCTCCAAGACCCAGCTCAGACGGTGACCTGAATTTCCAGCAGACTTTCTAAATATGATTTAAGTGACTCTCGCCGAATATTTTGCACAGCAATTTCGATGAGTTTAAAATAGGATTTGCGATTTGCACATCTGTGATAGATGCCTGTCCTTAACTGCCAAGTTCACTTTTAAAGCTACATTTCCAGTATGGCCGCATAGGCGTAGTTAGGCAAGCATGAAAATGAATACGGTTTGCTTGTTGGTGACATATAGCCAGTATTGGGCTTCAGAGGGCCCCTAAAACTCACGGGCCCCAATGCCACTTCACCTGCTGCACTATTGATAGCTACGCTAGCTACGCTAAGGGATTTTGATAACTTAGCATCAAATTTGATGGGTTATTTCTCAATTTTTCTTCACTTGCCTTAACAAAGAGATTGTTGGTACACTGAAAAAGCTTTCGACAGGTCTTCGATATATGTTGAGCAGTGCGGTTGGAATTATTTGGCAACGGAGGACCCATAATATGGCAGGGTTCACCAAATTACCCATCAAGAAAGGGCACGTTTAGCAGCATAATTTGACGCCTTTCCAGTTGTGTGAGTTTAAAGCAAATGAATAATGCCTGGAAGAAAGTTTCACCCCTTAGTACACGTTTAACACCTGATTACATCAGTAACTGGAAGGTGACCTATTAACCTTTACATGGGGCCTGTCACTGCACATCACCATTAAAGTAGCGGCTTGAAACACAACTAAAATTGACGCCACGAATGCCAGGGTCAGCACCAGACTCGCAAGCTCTACAGCACACTTACAAACACGCTCTCACTCATGCTCATTTAAACTCACTCACTCACTCACACTCTTTCTCACTTCCATACTCACACTTATTCAGTGCAATGCACTATCACTTTCACTCACTTGCCCTCATTCTCAGTCTCACTCGTTCTAAGTCACAATAGCAGTCACTCACTCCTGTCTCTCGCTCACTTTCACACACATGCTCACACACAAACACACACTCATCTGCATGCACACAACGTTTGACAGATTATTTTTGCACTTCCATGTAGCTGCCTGCCCTGGTTCACTCCAGCTCCTCTCTTGCTAGTGGTGAATGAGTTCTGAAGCCAGGCACATCCATCTCACTAGGATTTTTAAGGTAAATTCAGACTCCGTTGTTTTTCCTGTTCATTGAAAAAGATATTTTATTATACAGAAGTTTTTAAACTATTGTTGTGTGGTTAAAAAAAGTTGCATGGAAACATATTTGGCTATTAATCTTGTATCGTTTCTCACTTAACAAGTTTTTATTAAACAACTGTTATCTTCTTATTTTGTTACAAATATGATTATAATACCTTCATTGCGTCCCAATTACTTTAAGGAAGACAACAGGAAGTACTCCCAAGGTCGGGCTTACATCCCCCCCCACCCACCCACTGGTAAAAAAATGGTGGGGAGCCTCGGCCAACTGCCGATTAGGTCAAGGGAGCCACAGGTCAAAAAAGTTTGGGAACCACTGATATATGCTATAACACAGATGTCCAACATGTCTCTCAAGGCTTCCTTTATGAAAAAATTGAAAGGCCACAGGGGCATTGCAAAGACTTAATGGCATCACAAGATACTCATATAAATCAAATTTAGTACGGAATGCTGTCTTCCACTCATCAATCAATCAAAGGCATTTGTAGAGCGCGCGGCTGCCTCAAACCGAGGCGTCCCGGTGCTAAAAGCAGATTGCCAAACAGACTCGGCCACTACTATCTATTCTTGATCACAGAGCCAGGTTTTTAAATCCCTTCTGAAACCGAATTCAGACTCGGCCCTACGCAGATGGATAGGCAAGGTGTTCCAAAGCTTAGCCGTCAGTACTGAGAAGGACCTCCCACCACGTTGGGCCTTGGAAAACCCTTGGGATATGCAGAAGTCTCAAGTGATTAGGTCTCAAATCTCTCACCTGCTGGTACTGTCTGAGCCTGTTTCTCAGGTATCTTGGCACTTTGCCCCTAATGGCTCTAAATGCCCATGTCAGGGATTTAAATTCAACCCTCTTGGCCACCAGGAGCCAATGAAGCTGCTTCAGATGGGGGGAGATATGATGACGAAAGGGTTCCCATCGTATCAGCCTGGCCTCTGCATTCTGTATTATCTGGAGTCTATGAGTCAGGAATGCCGGAAGTCCAAATTATAAGCTGTTGGTGTAATCCAGGCATGATGTCACAAGTGCATGGACTCTGATCCTTCTTGACTCTAACGGCAACAGATGCAGTAGTTTCCTGACTGATCTTAGCTTCAGAAAGCAAGACAATGAGATCTGCCGAATTTGGGTGGCAAAAGAGAGGTCAGAATTCAGCATAATCCCTAAATTTCTAGCTGAGGTGGCCGGTATAGGTGGCAGATTCAATTCAGTAGGCCACCATAGACACGAAGGAGGGGATGCCATCTGACTGAAGAAAAGCACCTCTGTTTTGTGTGCGTTCAATTTCAAAGAATTGATGTCCATCCATTTGGCAATGCCTTTTAAGCACTCTTTGAAATTGATAACGGCAGCCTCAGAATGTTCTTTAAATGAGAATACCAGTTGAGTGTCATCTGCATATGAAACAACCTTCACTCCGCAGGTCTCAATGAGGGAGGCCAAAGGGGCCAGGTAAAGGTTGAATAGCATCGGACTGAGGGCAGAGTCCTGTGGCACCCCGCAAACCAACGGTTTAGGCGAAGATGAAAAAGGGTGAAGGAAAACCCGTTGAGTTCGATCTTCTAGAAAAGATCGAATCCATGACAGCACAGTGCCCTGAAAGCCAAAATGGCCTAATCTAGTCAACAAGTTAGAATGTGCAACTATGTCAAATGCTGCCGATAGGTCCAGCAGCACCACCATAGCAGATGCCCCTCCATCCAAAGCCGCTTTAACTGTCTCCGCAACTTCCAGAAGAGCGGTCTCCGTGCTATAGCCTTCGCGGAATCATGAAGCAAATTATTAGATTCAACAAAGGCAGACAGTTGGCGATGCACCAATTTTTCCAAAATCTTCGCAGGTGCAGGTAGCAGTGAGATGGGCCTAAAATTATTAAGCACCCAGGGGTCCCTGTTAGGCTTTTTTAGCAATGGCAATAGGAGATGCCTGTTTCCATAACGCGGGAAAACAGCCAGATTTCAATGAGGCATTCCAGATCTTATTAAGAATAGGATTTACAGTGTGGGCAGCTAATTTGAGAAACTGAGGTGGGCAGGGATCCTCTGGTGAGCCAGAGTTGCACTTTAGCAGCTCCTCAAGAGAGTCTATTTCGGAGATTGGGTCGAATTCCTGTAACACAGGTGCTGGCCTATCAGATGATCCTACCAGAGGTCTATCAGAGGTCTAACTGAACCACCTTCTGTTGAGAATGTTGAATAAAGTTTATGAATGTTTTCCTCAAAGAAATCAGATAAGCTAGTGCATAAGGTCAGGGATGGATGGAAAGCACTCTTTGCTACCTCCGGTGTAGTAAAAGATTTTACAATAATAAAAATTTACTGGGACGAATTAACAGAATTCACGATACGGAGTGAGAAATGCTCTCGCATCATTTGCTACTTTAGCTTGCAAAATTTTTTGAGTGCCGCTTTATAGGCAAGTTTAGCTGCCGGGTCATAAGACCTCCTCCAACACCGCTCCAGCCTTTCAAAGAGGCTTTTTTCTGCTCTAACGTTTGCTGAAAACCAGGGAGCAGACGGCTTAGATCTATTAGCTGTTACTGTTTTTAGGGGAGCAATCGGGTCCAGCGCCTTAGTGATCCAAAGACTGAAGAGGATTGAATCCCTGTCAGGATTGCCCGAAAAGGCCGGCAGAGTTGATTCAAGAGAGGGCACAAAGGATTCCCTTGTAAAGCTACGCCAATTCCTCCTCCTTTCAGGTGCTCTCTTTATCTTTGGGTTATTGTCCGTGCCAAAAAAGGTGAACGGAATAAGAAAATTATCCGTCCATATCAGGCGTGAGGGGACCTCAGTATGAAAGCCGTTGATATTAGAAAAAATTAAATCCAGTATACGTCCCGCTTTATTGGTAGGTTTGGTGACTAGCTGGGTCAGATTAATGCCCTCCAGCGTCTGAATCAGCTGGGAGGCCTGTGGACAATTCGGGTCATCGACATGCGTTTTAAAGTCTCCCAGTACCGTGAAGTTGGCATATTGTAGGATAGTTGAGCGATAATGTCACCCAGTTCAGAGAGGCCACTGTTCGGGACGTCCAGGGGTTTATATACTCAGTAGTTTTCCGACTCGCTGCGTTTCTTAGGTTTTACTGGGCAATTCCTTAAAAAGTGTCCTAGTTTCCCACAATAGAGGCACAGTTTTTTATCTCTGCGCCATTGTATTTCTTCATCACTAAGAGGCCCCCTGATACTTCCTATTTGCATAGGCTCAGGTTCTTCTGCAGGGTTTTCAGGTTCTGCTTTCTTTTCTTTATACATCACCATTCCAGTGTCAAGACGCCCTCTTTCACGACGTCGCTCATGTAATCAATGGTCAAATTTGACCACTAGATCAATATGGGCATTACATGATTCGGGGCGACCAAATAACTGGGCCAATAAATCTTTTAGCTCATCTTTGAGTCCTTTTTATAAGAGAGCGCTACTTTTGCTTCAGGACACCCTGCCTCTGCCACTAATCTATTGGAACTAGAAATGTAGCCTAGTTTCATATTCAGAAGTTCAGTATCTACAGACTGCATGAATGAATGTCTATTAAACAATCTACGTAGTTCATCTTTGAAGTCTGCATAATTATACAACAAGGGATTTTTACGATCGACTAATGGCATGGACCAAGTGGCCGCAGTTCCACCCAGAGACGACAAAACGAAGGCTACCTTTGCTTGTTCGGTAGGGAAGCATGAAGCTTTGCACATGAAATGCAATTGACACTGGTTTATAAATGTTGCAAATTTAGACGAATCTCCCAGAAACCGTTCAGGAGGGGCGAATGGTATAGCGGAAGGAGTGGTTACATGAAACATAGGTTGACTGACCCTGGAGGATGAAGGAGCAGGGGAGGACATATTACCAGTCACCCCTGTCAGGACCCCTGCTGCAGTAGGGCATAAGCACAAATATGTGCAGGGCTAGTAGATAAGGATTAGTTCCTTAACTTCAGGAAATAACTAATCCTTAATGCTTTTTTTTAATAGCTTTTCAGCAGACATGTGCACTAGAAAATGAGAGCTCCAGTACGCCGTGGACAAGTCAATCAGATAAGTAAAAGATACCATATATTTAAATATTGTGCAGGTTAGTGTTACCGCCTTTTTGTAGAGAACTTGGATTCTTTACAGGTTTTTTAGGTCGAGCCTAGTGCAGCGCGCCTGCGCTGCTCTATGGGAGGCTTCTTGTAACTACTCTAAACTACTCCGTGTGGGTCTGACTCCTCCCACACACAGGATTGGCTTTTGCGTGTGTATTTCACTAATGAAAGCACGCAAATGGCTAAAGGCGAGTGCATGCCCCACCTTCTTTTTTAATGTTCCCTCCCACGGCGTTTTGCTCTCGGGAGTGAGCAGCGGCGCGCAGGGTGGCAGCTGCATTCCTCGTGGGTCAGGTTACACACAACGCGCCGTGCTTTCGCTTTTGCTTGTCATTTCAAATGTTGTAAAGTGTCGGCCATCTTAAAACTAGAAGATGTCATCGAAGCGCACCCGGAATACGTTCTTAATAGAACACGAGATTTGCTGATCAGAGCTTAGATTGGAGACTTGGCGGTGGATTGAGAGATCTCATTAAGGTAACGTAATGCCAAACAAGGCATGCAAAGGGTACTGAAGAGATTTCGCTCGTGTCCCATGTGCCTTAGTTATACGTCATAGAATGCCCTGAGTCCTCATTCAGTCTGTTCAAACTCAGCTCGCTTCCCCTACTTTCCCGCAGTTCAGAACCATTGAAGAGTTCACGTAAGCTTTACTTAATTGACTGCGTGGCAGACTTGAGAGGTATCAGTGCAGCAGCTTCTTGCTGCAGATCGAAGTTGGAAATTGAAAACCTTTTCTCCCTCGAGTGTTTCGGCAGAAAGTAGGAGAGGTCAGATGGGAGAGGTCACAAGGAGCTGCACAGTGAAATTCATATTATGTATTATTTTTGACAAACTGTAACCCCAAAAAAATGACAAGTTGGAATAGTGATAGTAAAACCACTCTGTCTTTGTGATTGGTTATAAATAGACTGCCTTTTAAGAGTGCTTAGTGGTTGAATACACTTGCTACAGAGATTCACGTTTAAGTATATGATACTGGTAAGATAAAGCCAGTATTTAAGACACTTGTGTGAGAGATCTTCAAGTAATCTCTTGTCATATGTTTGAATAACAACATAGCTCAGAAGGTTGATGTATGTGTTGCAGAGAATTGCATGTAATGTGTAGGTTGCAAATTTCTGTTGTATGTTGATATGTTTACCAAGCCCTGTCTGCCTGGGCCCAGATTGTTTACTTAGTGTGTGGTGCTGTGTTACATAATAACAGAAGAGGCTGCCATCGCAGCACTCAGTTACACTGTCTTTCACTGCTTCAAAGCGGTGAGCAAAAGAATGATGGATTTAACCCAGATCTCTTGACTGGGGTGAATGTATTGATTTGTTCTGCATTCCGTCCATCAATTGTGTGTCTTTTGCTTTATCGCCCTAAGTGCGCCAGGTATGCCCAGACGTGGGTCCTGGGCTCACTGTGCCACTGGAATCAAGCTATCCTGGCTGAAGAGGGGTGAAACCCCGAAACCGGTCCTAGGATGCTTGTTTCCGGTCCAGGGAGGACCTGGCTTGGCAGTTCGGGCTGGACTGTTCCCATGAGGCACAGGGTCAAGACTGATTTGCATATGGCCAGGTCTAAACTGGGGTGGCATGGTGAGCAAAAGAATGATGGATTTAACCCAGATCTCTTGACTGGGGGTGAATGTTTTGATTTGTTCTGCATTCTGTCCATCAATTGTGTGTCTTTTGCTTTATCGCCCTAAGTGCGCCAGGTATGCCCAGACGTGGGTCCTGGGCTCACTGTGCCACTGGAATCAAGCTATCCTGACTGAAGAGGGGTGAAACCCCGAAACCGGTCCTAGGATGCTTGTTTCCGGTCCAGGGAGGACCTGGCTTGGCAGTTCGGGCTGGACTGTTCCCATGAGGCACAGGGTCAAGACTGATTTGCATATGGCCAGGTCTAAACTGGGGTGTCATGGTGAGCAAAAGAATGATGGATTTAACCCAGATCTCTTGACTGGGGGTGAATGTTTTGATTTGTTCTGCATTCCGTCCATCAATTGTGTGTCTTTTGCTTTATCGCCCTAGGTGCGCCAGGTATGCCCAGACGTGGGTCCTGGGCTCACTGTGCCACTGGAATCAAGCTATCCTGGCTGAAGAGGGGTGAAACCCCGAAACCGGTCCTAGGATGCTTGTTTCCGGTCCAGGGAGGACCTGGCTTGGCAGTTCAGGCTGGACTGTTCCCATGAGGCACAGGGTCAAGACTGATTTGCATATGGCCAGGTCGAAACTGGGGTGTCATGGTGAGCAAAAGAATGATGGATTTAACCCAGATCTCTTGACTGGGGGTGAATGTTTTGATTTGTTCTGCATTCCGTCCATCAATTGTGTGTCTTTTGCTTTATCGCCCTAGGTGCGCCAGGTATGCCCAGACGTGGGTCCTGGGCTCACTGTGCCACTGGAATCAAGCTATCCTGGCTGAAGAGGGGTGAAACCCCGAAACCGGTCCTAGGATGCTTGTTTCCGGTCCAGGGAGGACCTGGCTTGGCAGTTCAGGCTGGACTGTTCCCATGAGGCACAGGGTCAAGACTGATTTGCATATGGCCAGGTCGAAACTGGGGTGTCATGGTGAGCAAAAGAATGATGGATTTAACCCAGATCTCTTGACTGGGGGTGAATGTTTTGATTTGTTCTGCATTCCGTCCATCAATTGTGTGTCTTTTGCTTTATCGCCCTAAGTGCGCCAGGTATGCCCAGACGTGGGTCCTGGGCTCACTGTGCCACTGGAATCAAGCTATCCTGGCTGAAGAGGGGTGAAACCCCGAAACCGGTCCTAGGATGCTTGTTTCCGGTCCAGGGAGGACCTGGCTTGGCAGTTCGGGCTGGACTGTTCCCATGAGGCACAGGGTCAAGACTGATTTGCATATGGCCAGGTCGAAACTGGGGTGGCATGGTGAGCAAAAGAATGATGGATTTAACCCAGATCTCTTGACTGGGGGTGAATGTTTTGATTTGTTCTGCATTCCGTCCATCAATTGTGTGTCTTTTGCTTTATCGCCCTAAGTGCGCCAGGTATGCCCAGACGTGGGTCCTGGGCTCACTGTGCCACTGGAATCAAGCTATCCTGGCTGAAGAGGGGTGAAAACCCGAAACCGGTCCTAGGATGCTTGTTTCCGGTCCAGGGAGGACCTGGCTTGGCAGTTCGGGCTGGACTGTTCCCATGAGGCACAGGGTCAAGACTGATTTGCATATGGCCAGGTCGAAACTGGGGTGGCATGGTGAGCAAAAGAATGATGGATTTAACCCAGATCTCTTGACTGGGGGTGAATGTTTTGACTTGTTCTGCATTCCGTCCATCAATTGTGTGTCTTTTGCTTCAAAGTGCATCCGAGCAGAGGATCGTGGTGCAATTTCCAGCTTCGATTTACTGCTGGCCAGACAGTGGGGATTACTTCTGGCCCCCTCCCCTGGATTCCGGGTAAGAGCAGGTCAGAGACCCCTGTTACATGGAGTTAAAAGTAGAAACCTCCAAGTGGAACTGCGGCTCTCAGAAAATAGCTTTTGTGTGTTGCAGAAGAGGCCAGTCCATAGCCAGAACATCCCGCACCGCCCGTCCCAGGCTTTACACAGTTATTGACAAGTAGGAGGTCCCTGGCTTGCTTTCATCCTCCCGAGTTAATTCAGCGAGCCGAGTGACTTTGAACAGGAGCATCCTGCAGTGCACGTCAGAGCTGCACAGATCAGTTCAACCAGGGCAGCAGTCGAAGATACACGTGGGTTGGAAAGGCCTGAGAAGGGAGGAAACAAGGCCGCGATGGGTGAGGGAGATAGTATTTCCATTCACCTTTTTCCTCTACTATTTTTCAATAACCTACTCCGTCATTTTCTCTGCTTTTCTTTTGTCCGTTTACAGTTTTTCTTTATTGTATTTTACCATTCCCCACTATTGACTTGTTGCCATTTAATTCTTTGTTTCAGTCTGTTTTTCCTGCTCCGCCATTCCATTTCTTTTTCACCTTTCTGCTGCATCTTTTTGTACTTTTTTCAGCTCCACTCGCTTTTTTCCCTCACCTTTTTCATTTGTTTGTTTTCCTTTTAAGAGAGATTCATTCCTGCTCCCTAAAATCTGTTCCTCCCATCTTCTTATACATTCTTTCTATTTGAAGCAACCCGTTGCAGTTAACGCAAGCAATTCCGAAAGCTGCAAATGCTCAGCTCAGCATCAGCTCTGCACCAGTGCAGCACTACCAGCGCTGTTTATGTCCCCCCCCCCATAACAAAAAAAAACATTAACAAACAAGCATTAGAATAGTCCGGAAGAATTTGCTAGCATTGCAAGGAGAAAAAAACTAGAAAGCATTTTTTATGATAATTATTTTTTTAATAGGGTCGTTTAGTTGTACATAATATCTTTTTGGTTATATATAAGGTAACAAAAATGCTTATAACACTTTTTTATTAGAACATTTCAACATGCTGCACAGCAGCCATTCTGCTCTGCAGCATAGCTTAAAGACATTGGCAAAGCCAATAACTCTGGCTAAGCACTTATAAGGTCCCAAAGGCGAGACCTATTGGCTATGCCAATGCTTGTTTTGTATCGCCTTCTTTCTTGCAGGTTACCAGGCGAAGAGAAGCTTGTGCCCGTACGGTATATAAAAACCCAATACGGAGGCAGCATGAATCGAGTAGCCGGCGTTTATCAACCCGGTGAGGAACCTCAGGACATGACAAGTGGTGACCTGGAAGCAGGTAGGTAAAAAGGTAGGGCGGAAGACGCGCTCGTCGACTGGAACGCGAAGCTCTCTTCCGCCCGTGCCGGCAAACTTTATACAGGTCCTTGCTCTGCCCTGTCTTCAGACGCGATCGAGAGCGAAGCAATCGTGACAGGTTTCTTGAACAGGGGCATAATGTATGGACGTAGATTCACCAAAATACCAGAGGAAGTGGAAGTGACATCACACACCCTTTGAACTTAATGACATCACAGGAAGTGACATCATATGATCTTTGACCCTGAATCTATCCAGGAGGTGATGTCATGTGACCTTAAATCTGAGGACATCACAATAATTGACATCACTGACTTTCCATAATAAATGCGTCATTAATATGAAGGAGGGTGCAGAGGGGTTCCAAGACTGAGAACATGTTTTTATATATTGGGTCAAATAGTGCAATTGTGTATGCTTCCTAAAGCCTGTGCTTTCAATAAAAAGGTGGTATTCCGCTTCTCGGGAATGGCCTTTACCTGCACCTCTCAACAATGCTGATATTTAATAGGGCAGTATTTGTATTTGCCTACAGTGATGCTACATTTTCCACAGTCATACCTCAGACTTGTCTTACAATGTTCCTGCAACTTTAATTAATTGGTCACTATCTACACTTGTCATGTTTGTTATTATTTAAAGGGGAAGCAACAGTACCTGTTATCAGTGTTTATACATTCAGCGTGGCTGTGTCTGAACTTGTTAGCAATTATGCTATATTATAATAGGACTGTGCCTTCAATTTTGTGCTTCATTTCTGCTGCAAAGTGTATGAACATCTTAGCAGAATTGTTATAATTTTAAATGGCCAGTGTATGCATTGTCAGAAATGCTTTGCTATCAGTACGTATCCTATAATAGATAATTAACTACACTGTAAGCATTGGTTTTAGGCCGCATACACAACTGCACATTCCAAAATTCAGAACACGCCAAAGAGTGGACGAGCAAGCCAGCAAAGTCACATGTGAAGCCCACATCCAGCAGCAGGGGGCATACTTTCCAACATTCTGTGTTGACAAAAAAGAGGTACCATATTCCATGTTTACAACTGCCAGTGCCAGTAGTAATAAACCAGGTGTGGGAAACATCTTTCCCTGGCATGGATTTTCTCAATATGGCAAGAATCATAATCCCCATTTGCCAGTGCCAGAAGTGTTTCCTTGGGGTACAATAACACTGTGTCAATGTCTGCTAATGATGAGAAAATACAATAAAGAAATCACTAATGTTTATATTTGAACAATTAGCAAATCAATCAATCAATCAATCAAGCATTTGTATAGCGCGCTACTCACCCGGAGGGTCTCAAGGCGCTTGGGGGAGGGGGGTCCGCTACTGTTCGAACAGCCAGGTCTTGAGTTGCTTCCTGAAGGAGAGGTGGTCTTGGGTGAGGCGGAGGTGGATGGGTAGGGAGTTCCACGTCTTGGCAGCCAGGTAGGAGAAGGATCTTCCTCCCGTTGTGGCTCTTCGGATGCGGGGGACGGCGGCGAGGCGTGGTTGGTCGATCGTAGCTGGCGGGTGGGAGTGTAGAAGGTCAGACGGTCGTTGAGGTATCTGGGGCCTTGGTTGTGGAGAGCTTTGTGTGCGTGGGTGAGGAGTCGGAACGTGATTCTCTTGCTGACGGGGAGCCAGTGCAGGTCTCTCAGGTGTCCGGCGATGTGGCTGTGTCGGGGGATGTCCAGGATGAGTCGAGCTGAGGCGTTCTGGATGCGTTGGAGCCTTTTTTGATGTTTGGCTGTGGTTCCGGCGTAGAGGAGTTGCCGTAGTCCAGTCGGCTGGTGACGAGGGCCTGGGTGACCGTCTTCCTGGTTTCGGTGGGGATCCACCGGAAGATCTTGCGCAGCATGCGTAGGATGTTGAAGCAAGACGAGGAGACGGCGTTGATTTGTCGGGTCATTGAGAGGGAGGAGTCCAGGATGAAGCCCAGGTTGCGTGCGTGGTCCGTTGGTTTGGGTGCGTTGCCCAGGGCAGGGGGCCACCAGGAGTCGTCCCAGGCGGAGGGTGATGATCCTAGGATGAGGACTTCCGTTTTATCTGAGTTCAGTTTCAGGCGGCTGTTCCTCATCCACTCGGCTACGTCCTTCATCCCTTCATGTAGGTTGGTTCTGGCGGTTGTGGGGTCGTTGGTGAGGGAGAGGATCAGCTGGGTGTCGTCGGCGTAGGAGATGATGTTGAGGTTGTGTTGGCGTGCGATGGCTGCGAGGGGGCTCATGTAGACGTTGAAGAGGGTGGGGCTGAGTGATGATCCTTGTGGTACGCCGCAGATGACTTCGGTGGCCTCGGAACTGAACGGGGGAGGCGGACTCTCTGGGTTCTTCCGGCGAGGAAGGAGATGATCCACTCCAGTGCCTTCTCTTGGATTCCGCCGTTGTTCAGGCGTTGCACTAGGGTGCGGTGGCAGACTGTGTCGAACGCTGCGGAGAGGTCCAGGAGGATGAGGGCCGCTGTTTCCCCGTTGTCGAGCAGGGCTCGGATGTCGTCGGTAGCTGCGATGAGGGCGGTCTCGGTGCTGTGGTTGGCCCGGAAGCCGGACTGCGAGTGGTCGAGGATCCATTCGTCTCGAGGAAGGCGGCCAGTTGTCTGTTGACGGTCTTCTCGATGACTTTGGCAGGAAAAGGAAGGAGCGAGATGGGGCGGTAGTTTTTGAGGTCGGTGGGGTCTGCTGACGGTTTCTTCAGTAGGGCGCTGAGTTCGGCGTGCTTCCAGCTCTCTGGGAAGGTGGCGGTGACGAAGGAGGTGTTGATGATGTCCCGGAGGTGGGGTGCGATGACGGCGTCGGCCTTGTTGAAGACGTGGTGAGGGCAGGGGTCGGTTGGTGATCCGGAGTGGATGGAGTTCATCGTGCGGATAGTGTCTTCGGTGTTGATAGGGGTCCAGGCTCGGAGGGTGGAGGTGGGGGCGTTGGAACGGTCGTAGGGTACGTCGGCTGTGTGCTGAAACTGTAGTGTATGTCTGCGATCTTGCTGTGGAAGAACGAGGCGAGCGAGTTGCAGAGGTCTTGCGAGGGAGTGATGTCGTTGTTTCCGGCGCTGGGGTTCGAGAGTTCTTTGACGATGATGAAGAGTTCCTTGCTGTTGTGGGCGTTGTTGTCCAGTCGTTCCTTGAATGCGGTTTTCTTGGTGGTGTGGATCAGCTGGTGGTGTTTTCGGGTGGCGTGCTTGAGGGTGGTCATGTTGTCTGCAGTCGGGTCTCTGCGCCATGCTTTCTCGAGGGCCCGGCAGTTCTTCTTGGATATCTTGAGTTCGTCGGTGAACCAGGATGCTTTCTTGTTGCCGGGTCTGACTGGGGGGTCTTCAATGGGGCGAGGTCGTCTGCGCAGTTGGTGATCCATCTTGTGAGGTTGCTGGCGGCTTGGTTGGGGTTCGTTGAGCTGGCGGGAGGGTTCTGGCTCAGGGATGTGGTGAGTTGGTCGGTGGTGATCTTGTTCCAGCTTCTGCGCGGAAACTGTTGCGGGTGGTGGTGCGTGGTGATCCTGCTGAAGCTGAAGTGGACGCAGCTGTGGTCTGTCCAGTGGAGTCCGGTGGTGTGGCTGAAGGAGATGTCCTTGCTGGAGGAGAAGACGGGGTCAAGCGTGTGGCCGGTGAGGTGTGTGGGGGTGGTCACCAGTTGCTTGAGTCCGAGGTTGGCGAGGTTGTCCAGCAGGGTGGTGGTGTTGCGATCGTTGTTGTTCTCTAGGTGGAAGTTGAGGTCCCCAAGGAGGATGTAGTCAGCCGAGGGTAGGGCGTGCGGGCTGATGAGGTCGGCGATGTCTTCGCTGAATTGTGTGCGTGGTCCTGGGGGTCTGTAGATGAGGGTGCCTCTGAGGGTGGTCTTGGGGTCGGTGTGTATCTGGAAGTGCAGGTGTTCGCCGGCTGTGAAGGTGTCGTCGGAGTTGGTCGTGATGCGGATGGTGTTCTTGTGGACGATGGCGATGCCTCCTCCTGTCTGGTTTGCGCGGTCCCTTCGGGTGATCTTGTATCCGTCCGGGATGGCGATGGCGATGTCGGGCGCTGAGGAGGCGTTCATCCATGTTTCCGTGAGGAAAGCGACGTCTGGTGATGTGGAGTCGAGCAGGTTCCAAAGTTCCACGGCGTGTCTGTGGACGGAGCGGGTGTTGAGCAGGAAGCACTTCAGGTGGTTGCTGCTGGTGCTCGGCTTGGCGGGTGTGGTGCAGGTCCGGAGGCAGGAGAACTTGCAGGATTGGCAGGCGAAGGGTCCGTGGGTGCGTCCTGGGGTGGCACGGTGGCAGCCGGGGATGCGGCCGGTGTTGAGTGCGTTGAGGGTGGCGGTGTCGTAAGTCCGGTGGGTGGGTTGGCTGCTGCGGGGGCCAGGGGGTTTGGCGCTGGGCGCGGTCCAGGCGCGGACGGGCGCAGACGGGCTTGCCTTAGGCGCGCCTTCGGCGGCGCCGGCGCGCGACGCCGCGCAGCGGCCGCCATTTATGGGGAGGTGGGAGGGAGGAGCAGCTGGGAGGCGGGAGGCAGGGGCAGCGAATGGGCAGTCAGGGGGGCGGGGCCACAGGGGACGCAGCGGCGGGAGTGGCGAGAGGCAGCGAGTGGTACAGAAGGAAAAGTGGAGATAAAGCGGACACAAATACGGGCACAATTCAAAATGGGGCAGCGAGGGGTACAGAAGGAAAAGTGGAGAGAAAGCGGACACAAATACGGGCACAATTCAAAATGGGGCAGCGAGGGGTACAGAAGGAAAAGTGGAGAGAAAGCGGACACAAATACGGGCACAATTCAAAATGGGGCAGCGAGGGGTACAGAAGGAAAAGTGGAGAGAAAGCGGACACAAATACGGGCACAATTCAAAAATGGGGCAGCGAGGGGTACAGAAGGAAAAGTGGAGAGAAAGCGGACACAAATACGGGCACAATTCAAAAATGGGGCAGCGAGGGGTACAGAAGGAAAAGTGGAGAGAAAGCGGACACAAATACGGGCACAATTCAAAATGGGGCAGCGAGGGTACAGAAGGAAAAGTGGAGAGAAAGCGGACACAAATACGGGCACAATTCAAAAATGGGGCAGCGAGGGTACAGAAGGAAAAGTGGAGAGAAAGCGGACACAAATGCGGGCACAATTCAAAATGGGGCAGCGAGGGTACAGAAGGAAAAGTGGAGATAAAGCGGACACAAATACGGGCACAATTCAAAAATGGGGCAGCGAGGGTACAGAAGGAAAAGTGGAGAGAAAGCGGACACAAATACGGGCACAATTCAAAATGGGGCAGCGAGGGGTACAGAAGGAAAAGTGGAGATAAAGCGGACACAAATACGGGCACAATTCAAAATGGGGCAGCGAGGGGTACAGAAGGAAAAGTGGAGAGAAAGCGGACACAAATATGGGCACAATTCAAAATGGGGCAGCGAGGGGTACAGAAGGAAAAGTGGAGAGAGAGCGGACACAAATACGGGCACAATTCAAAATGGGGCAGCGAGGGGTACAGAAGGAAAAGTGGAGATAAAGCGGACACAAATACGGGCACAATTCAAAATGGGGCAGCGAGGGGTACAGAAGGAAAAGGGAGAGAAAGCGGACACAAATACGGGCACAATTCAAAATGGGGCAGCGAGGGGTACAGAAGGAAAAGTGGAGAGAAAGCGGACACAAATACGGGCACAATTCAAAATGGGGCAGCGAGGGTACAGAAGGAAAAGTGGAGATAAAGCGGACACAAATACGGGCACAATTCAAAATGGGGCAGCGAGGGGTACAGAAGGAAAAGGGGAGAGAAAGCGGACACAAATACGGGCACAGTTCAAATGGGGGCAGCGGGGGCACAAAAGGGAAAAGGGGAGACAAGCAAGCAATACGGGCACCGAGGCCACAAACGGAAGGGCGCAAAAAGGTATTACCATCAGTTCTCTTCAGCAGGAGCATTGCCCAACTGAGCTGGCTTAAGACAATGAGTCAAGCTCTTCTAACATCTTTTTATGTAGTTGAGGTTTCACAGTTGTACATATATAATGTCCCCTTTCTTTCCCTGTATCTGTCTCCCCTTTACCTGAGCTGTCCTTGTGTTCAGGTCTTCCAGGGTAATTTGTACGCCCCTTGTCTTTAGTAGCTGTTTTGGCTGCATTCTATTGGGCCTCTGACAGGAGTTTTCAATCATTGGCAAAGCCGATAGGTCTCGCCTATACAAGAGCTATTGGCTTTGGCAATGTGTTTTGCCATGTTGTATACCAGTGTGGCTGCTGCTCAGCATGGCTAAATGTTAGTGGCGTAGAGTGTCCTAGTGTGGAGTGGGGGAGTAGAGTGTCGTAGACTGGATTTGTTGGAGTAGAGTGTCGTAGAGAGGAGTAGTGGGAGTAGAGTGTCATAGAGTTGAGTAGAAGGGAGTAGAGTTCCGTGGTTCAGTGGCAGAGAGTGTTGTAGAGTGCAGTGTCACAGAGTGGAGTGACGTAGAGTGGAGTGGTGTGGAATAGGGTGGAGTGGGCTGGAGTGGATTGCGCTGGTGGGTGGATTGGATTGGAGTAGAATGGAGTGGATTAGATTGGGGTAGAATGGTTTGGATTGAGTGAAGTGGGGGGATGGATTGGAGGTGGTGGACTGGAGGGGGTGGACTGGATGGAGTGGATTGGATTGGAGTGGGGTAGATTGAAATGGGGTGAGGTGCATTGGAATGGGGTGGATTAGATTGGTTTGGGGCGGGGTGGATTGGATTGGGGTGGGGTGGATTGGATTAGAGTAGGGTGGTTTGGAGTGGGATGAATTAGAGTGGAGTGGGTGGAGGGGATTGACTGGACTGGACTTGAGGGAGTGGATTGGATTGGAGTGGGGTATACTGGAGTTGGGTGGATTGGACTGGAGTGGGGTGAAATGGATTGGAGAGGGTTAATTGAAGTGTGGTGGGTTGGATGGATTGGATTGTGTGGGGTGGACTGAACTGGGGTGTGGTGGATTGGATTGGGGTAGAGTGGGGTGGAATGGAATGCAGTGGAGTGGGGTGGATTGGAGTGGGGTGGACTGGATGGTGGTGGATTAGACTGGAGTGGGGTGGATTGGGGTGGGGGTGGATTGGATTTGGGTGGGGTGGACTGGAGTAGGGTGGAGTGTGGTGGAATGGGGTGGACTGGAGTGGGGTGGAATGGTGTGAGGTGGAATGGTGTGGGGTAAATTGGAGAGGGGGTGGATTGGATTGGCATGTGGTGGATTGGAGTGCAGTAAATTGGATTGGAGTGAGGTGGATTGGATTGAGGGGGGTGGGTTGGATTGGGGTGGATTGGATTGAGGTGGATCGGATTGGGGTGGTGTGAACTGTATTGGGGTGGGGTGAGGTGGATTGGATTGGGGTGGGGTGGGGTGGATTGGAGTGGGATGGAGTGATTTGGAGTGGGGCAGATTGTTTTCGATTGGAGTGGGGTGGATTGTGGTGGACTGGATTGGAGTGTGGTGGATTGGGGATGGAGTGGGGTGGACTGGATTAGGGTGAGTTGGATTGGATTGGGGCAGATTGGATTTGGCTGAATTGGGCTGGATAGGATTGGTGTGGAGTGGATCATATTGGAGTGAGGTGGATTGGATTGGGGTGAGGTAGATTGGATTTGAGTGTGGTGGATTTGAGTGGGGCGGATTGGAGTGGGGCAGATTTGTTTGGTTTGGAGTGGGTAGATTGAAGTGGGGCAGACTGGAGCGGGGCAGATTGTTTTGGATTGGAGTGGGATGGATTGGAGTGGAGCAGTTTGTTTTGGATTGGAGTTGGGCATATTGGAGTAGGCAGATTGCAGTGGGCAGATAGTTTTGGATTGGAGGGGGGCGGATTAGAGTGGGGCAAACCGTTTTGGATTGGAGTGGGGCGGATTGGAGTGGGGCAGAGTGGAGTGGGAAAGACTGGAGTGGGGTAGATTGTTTTGAATTGGAGTGGGGCAGATTGTTTTGGATTGGAGTGGGGCAGATTGAAGTGAGGTAGATTGTTTTGAATTGAGTGGGGCAGATTGTTTTGGATTGGAGTGGGGTAGACAGGAGCAGGAAAGACTGCAGTGGGGCAGATTGTTTTGGATTGGAGTGGGGCAGATTGTTTTGGATTGGAGTGAGGCAGATTGGAGTGGGGCAGATTGGAATGGGGCAGATTGTTTTGGATTGGAGTGGGGAAGATTGGAATGGGGCTGATTGGAGTGGGGCAGGTTGTTTTAGACTGGAGTGGGGCAGATTGTTTTAGAGTGGGCAGATTGTTTTGGATTGGAATGAGGAAAGACTGGAATGGGGCAGAATAAGTGGGGCAGATTGTTTTGGATTGGAGTGGGGCAGATTGTTTTAGAGTGCACAGATTATTTCAGATTGGAGTAGGGCAGATTGTTTTGGATTGGAGTGGGGCAGTTTGGAGTGGGGTGGGTTGGGAAGATAGGAGTGTGGTGGGTTGGAGTGGATTGGTTTGCTGTGAGTGGTTTGAATTGGATTGGTCTGGGGTGGATTGGATTGAGTGGGGCGGATTGTTTTGGATTGGAGTGGGGCAGACTGTTTAGAATTGGAGTGGGGCGGATTAGAGTGGAGCAAACTGTTTTGGATTGGAGTGGGGCGGATTGGAGTGGGGCAGACTGGAGTGGGAAAGACTGGACTAGGGCAGATTGTTTTGAATTGGAGTGGGGAAGATTGTAATGGGATGGATTGGAGTGGGACAGATTGTTTTGGATTGGAGTGGGGCAGATTGAAGTGAGGCAGATTGTTTTGAATTGAGTGAGGCAGATTGTTTTGATTGGAGTGGGGTAGACTGGAGCGGGAAAGACTGCAGTGGGGCTGATTGTTTTGTATTGGAGAGGGTCGGATTAGAGTAGGGCAGATTGTTTTGGATTGGAGTGAGGCAGATTGGAGTGTGGCAGATTGGAATGGGGCAGATTGTTTTGAATTGGAGTGGGGAAGATTGGAATGGGGCAGATTGTTTTGGATTGGAGTGGGACAGATTGGAGTGGGGCAGACTGTTTTGGATTGGAGTGGGGCAGATTGTTTTAGATTGGAGTGGGGCAGATTGTTTTGGATTGGAGTGAGGGAAGACTGGAATGGGGCAGAATGAGTGGGGCAGGTTGTTTTGGATTGGAGTAGGGCAGATTGGAGCGATGCAGATTGTTTTGGATTGGAGTAGGGCAGATTGTTTTAGAGTGAGCAAATTATTTAGGATTGGAGTGAGGCAGATTGTTTTGGATTGGAGTGAGGCAGTTTGGAGTGGGGTGGGTTGGGTTGGGAAGATTGGAGTGGACTGGATTGGGGTGAGTGGTTTGGATTGGTCTGGGGTGGATTGCATTGGATTGTATTGAGTGATGCGGATTGTTTTGGATTGGAGTGGGGCAGATTGGAGTGGGGCAGACTGTTTTGGATTGGAGTGGGGCAGATTGTTTTAGATTGGAGTGGGGCAGATTGTTTTGGATTGGAGTGAGGGAAGACTGGAATGGGGCAGAATGAGTGGGGCAGGTTGTTTTGGATTGGAGTAGGGCAGATTGGAGTGATGCAGATTGTTTTGGATAGGAGTAGGGCAGATTGTTTTAGAGTGAGCAAATTATTTAGGATTGGAGTGAGGCAGATTGTTTTGGATTGGAGTGAGGCAGTTTGGAGTGGGGTGGGTTGGGAAGATTGGAGTGGACTGGATTGGGGTGAGTGGTTTGGATTGGTCTGGGGTGGATTGGATTGGATTGAGTGGGGCGGATTGTTTTGGACTGGAGTGGGGCAGATTGTTTTAGATTGGAGTGGGGCAGATTGTTTTGGATTAGAGTGGGGTAGATTATTTTGGATTGGAGTGGGGCAGATTGGAATGGGGCAGATTGTTTTGGATTGGAATGGGGCAGATTGAGAGGGGCAGATTGTTTTGGATTGGAGTGGGGCAGATTGTTTTGGATTGGAGTGGGGCAGACTGCTTTGGATTGCAGTGGTACAGATTGTTTTAGAGTGGGCAGATTGTTTCGGATTGGAGTTGGGCAGATTATTATTCGGATTGGTGTGGGGCAGATTGTTTTGGATTGGAGTGGGGCAGTTTGGAGTGGGGTGGGTTGGGAAGATTGGAGTGTGGTGGTTTGGAGTGGATTGGTTTGCAGTGAGTGGTTTGGATCGGATTGGTCTGGGGTGGATTGTTTTGGATTGGAGTGGGATAGATTCTTTTGGATTGGAGTGGGGCAGATTGGAATGGGGCAGATTGTTTTGGATTGGAATGGGGAAGATTAGAATGGGGCAGATTGTTATGTATTGGAGTCGGGCAGATTGTTTTGGATTGGAGTGGGGCTGATTGGAGTGGGGCAGACTGCTTTGGATTGAGTGGGGTGGGTTGTTTTGGATTGGAGTGGGGTAGATTGTTTTAGATTGAAGTTAGGCAGATTGTTTTGGATTGGATTAGGGCAGATTGGATTAGGGTGGGTTGGGAAGATTGGAGTGTGGTGGATTGGAATGGTTTGGATTGGAGTGAGTAGTTTGGATTGGATTGGATTGGTCTGGGGTGGATTGGATTGAGTGGGGTGGATTGGTCTGGGGTGAGGTGGGATTAGAGTGGGTGGATTGGGGTGTACTGCACTATTATGTGTAAAAGCATCATTTCAGAAATTACAAATAAGAAAGAAATAATGTTGATTTGCAATAAAATAATCCTCATCTTTCGAGAACAGCACCCACGAGCAAAAGCAAAAGAAAACATGAGTGCAAAGTGAGGAGGGAAGACTTGGCAAAATAAAAGAAAGTTAACTATAGAAAATAAAACTTTACAATTTTGTTTGTCTTGCTGGGCACGTTTTCGCCAGTCACATGCCTTCTATTTGCAGGGCACTGGAAGTTAAAAAGTACAAAACAGTACCTCAATCACGTCGGGAGGAGCGGATGGTCACTGATTAAGTTGAATCAATCAGTGCTTGGTCTCTGCTCCACAGAGAGGAACAGGTATGATGTTAGGCCTGCAGTGATGAATAACGAGGCTGTAAAGAAGAGTACCATGCAAGCCAACAAATGGTAAGCAACTGGCGGGCTCCAAGCCCTTTTTGTTAACAATAGTGTCTTGCAAGCGAGACGCATGCATTAGCGCATGCTCTCACAGGCTCAACCCTAAAAAAGACACAAAGGGGGGCATAGGACTGAAAGAAAAGCAAAGCAGGGCCCTACTTTGGACTGAGGGAGCAGGAGCTCAGTCTGAGCAGGCCTTTTGAGAAAAGCACCAGGCAGGGTCCAATATAGAAGGCAGCCCTGTGTGTTCTGCGAGGGAAATCGGGGTACTTCAGACAGGATGGGCTGTTAATTGCCTGGCACTGTTAGGTGGTGTGCAAATTTGGCTGGGAAGCATCACTATCACAGCCAGGTGTAAACTCTCCACAACCCGTGCTCTTTGCTTCTGCTCACACGGAATGACTTAACATGCATTCTGAAATTAATTAACTCCTTCAAGTGCAGGGCCTTTCTTTTCAGTAATTTTAGGAAGCACCCTGGGTGAATACTCAGTCCAAGCCATGGCCAGTCTGCCCGTAGCCCAGGGGTTCGCATTGACAGTGCCAGGGGTCGAAGGTGGCATGCTAGAGGTCGCAACTGCAAACCCTGGCGACCCCTAAACGATGTCAAAGGCATGATGGTGGTAGGTTTCAAGGTGTCCAGGAATGTGGCTGGTGTAGCATCCTAGCTCTGATTTGAAGATGTCTTTACCTGTGGTGTCTTGACTTGTTCTCGATTTGCACTCTAGTCGCTCGCAGTGGGGTTTCATCAGCCTGAGTTCCTTTGTGTACCAGCTGGTCTGTGGTGGGGCTCCTGCCTTTGGGTTGCGTTCAGGGGGAGCCAAGGTGTTGGTGCATGCAGTGATCCAGCTGCTGAGGTTTTTGATGGCTTTCAGCAAGTCATGGGTGTGCTCGGGCCCATGCTTGGAGAGGGCAGAGGCCCACTCCTCTTCTGAGATGCTTTTCCAGCTGCGTTGGGCGGTTCCTGTAGTGGTAGGTCTGTGATGGTGTGGGATGGGTATGCTGAAACTGATGGGGCGTGGTCTGGTCAGGTCATAGTTGCTGGCTTCCTGACTGTGATGTTGCTGATTGAAAAGAAAATCGGGTCCAATAGATGTGCGGCGGTGTGGGTGGGTTCAGTAACATGCTAGGTGAGGCCAAGGTTTCAGAGGTTTTCTAGAAGGGTCGTGGAGTTTGAGTCAGTGGGGTCTTCTAGGTGAAAGTTAAGGTCTCTGAGGTGGATGAAGGTGCTGGCTTTGATGATGAAGGGTGCAACGAAGTCTCTGATGTCACTGGCGAAATTGGTGCAGGGTCCTGGTGGTCTGTATATGAGGGTACTGCCCAGGGAGAAGTTGAGTGCGATGTGTATCTTGAATGTGAGGTGTTCCATGTAGCTGGTGGGGATGTCCTTGTAGGTGGTACAGCTGATGGCATCTTGAATATGATGGCGACTCCATCTCCAGGCTTGTGCTGAAGGTCTTGCCTTATGATTTTGTAGCCAGCGGAGATGGCTGTAGCGATCTCTGGTGCTTAGGTTGGGTCTAGCCATGTTCCGGGGGAAAGAGCAGGTCCAGAGCATGATTGCGCAATCGTTCCCATATTTCCATGGCATGTTTGGTGAGCAAGCCGGTGTTGAGGAGCATGCATGCGAATGTGGCGTGCTGTTTGAGTGGTGTTTGGGCTGTGTGATAGTGGGGTGCCGGTTGCTGTTGTTGTGAGAGTGCTGAGTGTAGTGTGTGTAAGAGTGCATGAGAACTTGCCGTAGGCACATGTTAATGCTTCTTCTGTGTTGTGTGGTGCAGTCTGGCAGCAGTGCAGTCAGTGGCAGCCAAGTTTAAGAGCATAGAGAGGTGCAACAGGATATCTGTGGGTGGGGGGAGAACCAGGGTTCCTGGACTTGGTGTGGTTCAGGTGCAGACGGGCTTGCCTTTGTCACGACTTCTATGCAGCAGTGGTGAGCCTACTTCACGCAACCGCTGCGCGTCCACGCTGTAGCCACCATAAATTAGGTCTTGGGAGGAGAGCATAGGTGGGAAACCAGTGATGTCACTTCCTGTGCAAATGGATGATTGGAAATCCAGTAATGTCATTTCCAGTGCAGATGGGAAATAGGAAATAAAGTCCTCTTGGCTTCTTCATTGAAAGAGAGTTTTGACAGGAAACCAGTGATGTCACTTTCTTTGCAGATGGATGATGGGAAATTCAGTGATAGCACTTCCTGTGAAGATGGACAATGGGAAATTAAGTCCTTCTCCTTGGCTTCTGCTTTTGCAGCTGCACATTTTTCTTTTTTTTCCCACAGTTAAAATATTTTTCACAGTGGAGAAAACCATTCCCCTCTAACTCACAAAATTTAGGGATGTTCCAATTTTACCTTGGCATGGGGCTTTACTCCAGCCCTTTCCAGGAGCAACTCTCCAACCATTGTAAAGGGTGGGAAAGGGTTGGGGGAGGGGGTGGGGAGTTTGTGAATGCCTACAAAAAAATCACAGGTTTGTGGGCATTCATAAACTCTCAAGGCAAACAGTGGCGGCCGGCATTGCTCACGGGTGGCGGGGCGGGCGCGGGGGTCGCCTGGGTAGGGGGGGTAGGCGAATATAAAAAAAAAGGTAAACAAAATAAACTTACCTTGCCACCAGGTCCTGCGTCTCTGCCCCTGCTCTCCTCGTGGGACTTGAGGAACAGTAAGCACAGCAGCCCCCACTGACCAATCACAACGCTGCAATGCACGAGTATACCTTTACCACGCATGTCATTTCAATGCCAAGGCATGCGTGGTAAAGGTATACTCATGGTAAACGTTTGCAAGGTAAGTGACTCCAACCTACCCTGCCCTAATCCCTAATGTAGTTCCACTGCACGAGCCTCCCCCAACCCCCAGTCCTCTCCCTACAATAACACCACACTACCCTGCACAACCCCCCGACACTACACTAATTCCCCGACCCTCCCCCGACCCCCAGTCCTCTCCCTACAATAACACTACACTACCCTGCACAACCCCCGACACTACACTAATTCCTAAAACACTACCCTACACTACACAAACACCACAACACTACCCTAAACCCTAAAACTCTACCCCCCTGCATGACCCTCCCCTACCCCCAGTCCGGTCCTACACTCTAACACTACCCTGCACGACCCCAGACACTACCCTAAACCTAAAACACTACCCTACACTACACAAACACCACAACACTACCCTAAACCCTAACACGCTACCCCCAGCACGACCCTCCCTCTTCCCCCAGTCCTGTCCCTACACTCTAACACTACCCTGCACGACCCCCTACACTACCTTAAACCCTAAAACACTACCCTACCCTACACTACACAAACACAACACTACCCTAAACCCTAAAATACTACCCCCTGCACGACCCTCCCTCTACCCCCAGTCCGTTCCTACACTCAAACAATACCCTTTCTCGACCCCCGACACTACCCTAAATCCTAAACCACTACCCTACACTACACAAACACCACAACACTACCCTAAACCCTAAAACACTACCCTACACTACACAAACACCACAACACTACCCTAAACCCTAAAACACTACCCCCAGCACGACCCTCCCCCTACACACAACCCTACACTACACAAACATTACTACACTATTTCGACACTACCCTAAACCCTTAAAAAGTAACCCCCACCCCAAGCACAATCCCCCTTACCTCTCTCTCCTCGTGGTTCCTCTCTCCTGGTTCCAGCGTCGACTGAGGGGCGGTGCACGTCGTTGTGAGGAAACGGAACAGCCCAGTTTTCTCACAACGATGTGGATAACCATTACATCGCATGCGTTTTAAAAGCGCATGCGATGTAATGGTTTGCGTTGTAATGGTAGTCGTTGTTACATCGCATGCATTGTTACGCATGCAATGTAACAACTTGCGTGGTAACAGCCTCGTTGTAATGGCTGTTTACCCTCCTTCCCTGCTCCAAGAGCAGAGCTGCACTGCCCACCCACCTGCCCGCAAACCAGCTCAAAGCATAAAATGATAATAACCCAAAGTTATTATCATTTTATGTTTCTACTACGCACTGCTTAAAAGCAGTGGGGCGACGCTCCTCCGCCATAGTGGAGGAGCGGCCACTGAAGGCAAACCACCTTGATTTGAACTCCGCATCCTTTAGGTGGGTGCACTTCTGTAGAATTGTATGCAGTTGTGGAACACAAGTATGATGTAGTAAATTAATTTATGTCTGCTAGGTATCTTTTATGGATACCTGATAGGAGTCAATGTCACAACTTTTGGCAATAAACATAGGCACACTGCCAAATATAGCTTAATCAAATAGGCCCATAGCTCTTATCACAAATTGACTATTTTGTACCTGTGACCGTCCAAATTAACACCTTTTAAATGAATGTAAAATAGTTATCACACCTTTAGCATTTTGCAAATTCATATTCATTTGCATTCCAAAAGAGCAGATCTCAACCACACCTTATTCACCCACCATTCACCACCTTCCCCTTGGATCCAAATGAATAAGAGGAAGACTACGAAGAAGGAAAGCAAATTATGTGACTGGTTAGGCCAGAGCCCCCTCGTGCATCCCTCCTTCAATGTGGTATCCTCCTTCCCCACCCCATTCTCAGGGGCTAAAGCTAAGCTAAACCAGAGACGGGGCTGGTGACCTGGGAAAACTGCTGGTAGGTTACCCCCTTTGTTTAAAGCAATGTCTGAACATTAAGCAACACCCAGATGAAACTGTTAGGCACCTTTCTAGAACCTAATTTTACAAACAATACATGCACATGCACATGCACACTCACATATAGAACACTATACCACAATCATGCAGTTCAGTAGTACTCTGAATAGCAGGTGTTCTTAATACTAAAGCTAGTGGCACTCATTTGGTCAACATTGGAAGTATGGCAAACTGAGATTGCCATGTTTTTGAAAAACGTATTTATCATTTTCATACCATAACAAATTCTCAATATGCGAATAACATGAGCAGGGAAGGAAAATAGGCCCCAAAATAAAAGTGATCCCCATTAGTGAAATAGGGGACAGATGTACAAAGCATTTTCCCGGTCGCAAACGGCCCAATTCACAGAATTGGGTTGTTTGCAAACCAAAAAAATGCTTTTTCAAATGTGCAAAATAGAATTTGATAACTTGTTACTGAATTGCATTTTACATTTGTGATTCGGTAGTTGGAAGGGAGTATTTAGGGTGTCCCTTCCAAATACTGAATCGGTCCGGAATGTATTGCTGTTTTGCAGTCGAATTCGGGTTGCAAAACAGAAATACTTTACCACCATTTGCGAATGGGAAGGGGCCCCCAAGGAACCCGTTCCCCTTTGAGAATGTAAATAATAATGCTTTTTAAGAGTAGGCAGTAATCCCATGAACCACTGCCTACTCCTAAAAAACATAAACTTCAAAGTTTCATTTTTTGTTGTTGAAAACATTGCTGTATTAAAAAACGATCACAGGCATGGTGGTCTGCTGACCTCAGCAGGCCACTTTTCCTGTGATGGCTGTGAATCCTTATGGGTCGCAAACTGCAACCTTCCTCATTAATATTTATGAGGTAGGTCGATTTGCAACCCACAAGGAATCCCTATGTCCCTCCATGAGTTTCATACATTAGGAATAACGATTTCCTAATTGCGATTCGGAGAGAATCGCAATTAGGAAATTTGTACTCCTAATGTTTTTACATCTGTCCCTAATTAGCTAAAAGAGTGGCCCATGTTTTCAAATTGGAGCAGTTTTGAATCTTTAAAGACGTGCTGAATACATTTTTTGCAGGGTATGCAACACTGCACATATTTAAGTTTGCTGCAGTCAATGTTTGTTTTCATATCTGGGAAATCGAGATTAAAAACTGGTCTGGCAGACCATAAAACAGGCCTACAAACAACCAAAAAACTAGCCCACACACTGACCTGCCAGACCAGCCAGTCGGGCACTGTCTGATTGCCTCTCAGGCCATTTCGATCTTAAACAAAACAAGGCATAATGCACAGATTTCTTTGTATTACTCGTTCCCTTAAAGCATTAACACTGTATTTAAACAATTGTTCCACTGTGCTGTTGGCGATGCATGTAATTAGTGATAAGCTCCACAGTGTTTCCTGTGACAAATAAAAAACAAAACAAAACAGTGAATGTATAATGAGCAGAGTAACTGCTCATTTCACGTTCACTGCTCCGGCTGGGGAGTGCCCCATATTGTCCAGAAAGGCTTTTTTTCCAATATTTGTTTAGCCTCTTGGTGCCCCTAGAAGGAGCAGGGGAACCACCAAGCTTTTTCAAATGTTGTGGGGGATGCAGGGAGCACATCAGCCCCCTAACAACATTAACAACATTGCAATATGTCTCCTTGGTCTATGAATCCATGACCACAGGAGAGCTTACTTTTTTTTCAAAGCACACCAAGCTGGAGCTTTATGCTCTTCAGTTGGAGTGCAGAACCCCATGTGGTTGGTTCTATGGCTGCACTTTGCGGCTTGAAAGATGTTAAAAAGACTCAAAGACATCTTAATGTTTTTTAACAAATGTTTTATTGAAAATAATTTGAAACAATCACTAAAAATTGCAATGTTTGAATTTTTGAAATATAAATTTGATTATAGTTATTGGTGACTTTTTGACAAAGCTAATAGGTCTGCTTAATATATGTTGATGTGCTGACCCCTTGGTAAAGCAGTTGGGGGTCAAGATTCACTCCAGCAGAGGCAATCAGCAGGGTCCATGGCAGATCCAGTTGGTACTGGTCAGCTAGGCTCTTCAGAAAATTTAATGAACAAAATAATACCAAAATGGCAAAAATCAAGTAGGCGCACTTTTTATATTTTGATGTTCTGACTCTTTGACAAAGCTAGTAGGTCCTTCATAAATCACAGCACTTTATTTCCAGTTTACATTTTGGGGTGCGCTTGTAACAAAATTGATATAGGCAGCAGTATACACCAGTTAAAATTGCATATTCAAGAACATGTTAGGGCCATAAAGAATTTTAAAGAAACGTATCCAGTGGTGGTGCATATACGCACAACTCACCCAGATAGTCAACAGATCTGGTTTCATGCATTAGAGCATGATGGAAATAATGAGAGGGGAGGTAACAGGTAGAGTGCTTCGAGGCTAGCTGAATCTAAATGGATTTGTCGCATTAGGTCTGTAGGGATGGGTCTTAATATAAACAATGAATTCCATATTTTTTAATAAGTAGAGTTAAAGGCCCTCCTGTGATCATGCTGTTGAGTAAATTACCGATATATCTTGGGACGCGCTATTAGCCTGATCTGTTCATTGGTAATTATTTAAACATGATGGTATGGTTAATTTAAAAAAGACATTTGTTAATATATTGTACATACATGGACATTTCTAAATAATGATCCACACTGCAGATGGTATTTTGCAACATTGAAATTGAATGGTTTAGTGCGGTAAAAAACCATGAATACAGAAACTGTCCGTTGGGTGGAACTGGTGAAGAGACAGAATATCAAGTACAAAATATCGAGTTGCACAAATATCGAGCCACTAATATCGTGGGTCAGCAATATCGACAGCAAGAATATCGTGGTCAAGAATATCGACTTAAGGTAAGGAACATCGTTTTTAAAAATATTGAAGTGTTTAATAACGTTTGCAAAACTATAGTTGTTAAAAATATTGTTTTTAGGTCGAGGCTAGAGGCAGCGCGCATGCGCTGCTCTGCGAGGCATTTTGTTATCCCTCTGTGTGCTAAGGCCAAACCCAGCACTTTCCATTTGTTCGTTTGTGTGCCTTTTAAAATTGCTTTCCTTTGATTGGTGAAATGCTGCCTTGGGCGTGTTTTCACTTTCGGGGCTACCGCCCCTGTTACATGTGCCCTTACTGTCCGGTTTATATGTCCTCAGTAGCGGCTCGTGGAGGGAGTGCTGCGGGGCAGTGGGGCGGGGGAGGGGCAGGGTGGGGGGTAGTAAACTACGGCATACGGCCGAACAGAGTTAAGTAACTAAATAAATAAATAAAACGAATTACATTTCGCGCGCTGCATCGCAAATGGCGGGCGGGAGGATATGCCTGGTTGGGGGCGGGAGAGTGACCGGGTCGGGGAGGAGTGGCTTGCACCACTCTTAGTGCCGTGACTGCTTTGTCGGCCCCAGTCATGCGCCTACATAGAGAAAATGGCCTCCCAACAGGGGCCCGGCTGGGCGCTGCCCGCGACTCCGCACCAATCACAACGCTGCCATTGCAGCATTGTGATTGGCTACAGGAGGGGAGGGAGGAGGCAGCATGCCTGTTCCTGTTCCAGACCGGCCCAGACCTGTTCCTGCTCCGGACCGGCCCAGGAGCAGAGGCGGCCCAGGAGCAGAGGCGGCGCAGGACCGTGATCAGGTAAGTTTTAGTTTTATTTTACATCCCCCCACTTCCTCCCCTCCCACCCCCCCGAGAATTACGAGCCGCGACTGTCTGAACGCATTTGTTAGGTGTTTCAATTAAACGCTTGACAGGAATCCAGCGCGGGTTTCCTTTGAGATTAATCACAAATTGCCCCAATTATTCATGACTTTTTCTTGGCACGAGGCCCACTACTGGAGATGGCACATTTATTTATTTCCGTAGCATTACACAGAAAATGCTATAATTCAGCCACACCGATGCCAGCTTTCACCAAAATAGATTATGTTTTGCCTTGTAGTGTGGGGGTGTAGGGAGGGAGGGCAAGACGAGGAGACGGACGTTACATGCATTTTTTTCTTGAATTACTGTCTATGAAAAGCAACATTACAGCTGCCACACCCTTGCAAGTCTCTTACGGAAGAAACGTAACTTACGCTTTCTTATGGATAGGGCCACTGGAATTATGAAATTCTGCGGCTGCGTCGTTTTCCGCATAATGGCCACATAACTATTTTCTTGTCCCGCTCCGTGTGGTTGAAAACGATCGCCCCAGGATCACGGAGTTTAGTGACATAGTGAAGCCGGGATGAGAATTAAGCTATGATTGTTCCAAGGCTCAGTTTGCTGTACTCGAATTAAGCACCCTGTACACAACATTTACTTAATGCTTTATTTTTTATGTTTTTTTACCTCAAAACATTATTAGTAATGACGCATTTGGGATCCTCTCGTGCCTGCTGGTTCCACTCCTGGACATAATTTTAAAATATGCAAATCTGGTCACTTAAAATGCTGTGAATGCCTTTTCTTTCACGATTCTGCTGCGATCACGCTGTTTAATGTATTTCTCTCTGCAGTTCGCTGAGTGCTCCCTTATTTCCTCTTATGTCTCATCGACGTCAGTAAGCTGTTCTGTCCCTTCACTGACGTCGGTGGGCTGGCCTTTACCCCTCACTGGCGTCAGCAAGCTGCCTGCCTCTCTTTCACTGACGCCACTAAAGAGAATTATCCATGCACGGGGAGAACACAGTCAGGGACACTTGTTCAGAGAGAAGGTGTTCAGACAGGGATGCGAATAAAGATACATTTGAGGAGAACACGTCAGGGACACTTGTTCAGAGAGAAGGTGTTCAGACAAGGATGCCAAACAAAGATACATTGTGTGTGTGTGTATGTGTGTGTAAGTGTGAGAGAAACCTCGAATGTGTGTGTGTGTGCGTGTGTGTAACCTCGAATGTGTGTATATTGGGCTGTGCTTTTAGGTTTACGCGTGTGTGCGCGCGAAGGCGTGTCTATCTATGTCTCTTTTCATGTCTCATCTGCAGGTTTATAGTCATGTCTATATCTCCCTTCATACATTAAGAAAGGGGAGGGATGAGAGGATTTCCGGTCCAGCACACGTCCTCCCTCAAAGTATATGTCATAAATTGAGTGTGCAGTTCCGTAGTAATGATCCTTATCACCTTATTCTGCAATGGGAGCAACTGAAGTCATCAGAGGTGTCCTCTTTAGGAAGCACAAGTTCTCACCCACCAAAAGGTGGCAAGCTTCGTCATCGGGCTGGGCTCCTTGTCGGGCTAGCTCTGCAATGCCCAACAAGCCCCTCTCAAAGGGCCTGCAAAAAGACCGGTGAGCAAATTTATTGCTTGCATTACATTCAGGACCATAGAGACGGGTAGGCCCAAAGCAGAGACTACTGGCAGGTCAAATGGCCACCAAATAGTCCTTACCCCCTCATTGGTCCCCCTTGTCCCAGTCATCACAACGTGAGGCAGTCCCATCCACCACAGGTTTTTTACCACGCGTTAAGAACAAGTCCTACCTCTATGTCCATGACCTAAATGGGCTTAAAGCTCCTCCTCCTGAGTGCCAGCACTGGGCCTAGCTTCAAAAACATAACAATAGAAATGTTTCTGACGCTAGGCCCTGCTGGCACACAGTGTGTATATTGCTCAGAGGTGCATGGCACTGGCAGGGCCTAGCTTCAGAAACATTTCTATCTACATTTTGTTATATGACATCCCTTTATTAATGTAATAACTGCACTTTCACAATTGCTTTATTAACCTTCTTGCTTCTCAAATTTGCTTGAAAATGCACCATTTACCCACTCTTTTTTCAAAATTTTCTCGGGGGGAGAACTCCCCCCGAACCGCTCTTAAGATGTTTGGGCTCGCTCGCTCGCCACGGTGCACTCCAACAGAGAGTTTATGCCCCACCACTTTCAAATGTCACCAGCCACCACTGGTCTCTCCTCCTCTCCCATTTCTCTGCGCGTAATACTTTTTTGTCTCTTTATTACATATTTTTTTAATTGGAGAAACTGTAGGAGATGCGCCAACATCGGCGCTGATTTCCTATCTTCACGGTGTGAGGACAGCAGCTGCTCCTCTCAGCATGCTGTCCCAGCCTTATTTCCTCCGGCAGGAGGCTCCTGTTTACTGCTACACGCGCCGGTCGTTCTTCCTTCTGGTATGTTTTATGCAGAGGGCTCCACTTCTGTGGTCATGTGATGCGGCTATCTGACCTCTTTGATCATGCAGCAAGATCAGTGTGACCTAATACGTTGTTTCAGAGGGGAGGCCGCCCCTAATGCTCCAGAGGGCTCTAGCAGGAAAATGCCCTCGTGACAGGTACCGGCCAGTGAATTCCTCTCTTACTTGATTACTCTACCTGCCTTTAAGCGCCCCTTTTCCCCAGGTGATTCCTTGTTTATAGTGTATCAAACTAAATACCCCCCAGAATGAGCGTAAAAACGCCGCCTGACTGACATTTAAAGACATTTAAAAGCATGTTCTTTCTCTTTATTTTGCATGTCGCCGAGAACGAGAAAATTGTATAGGAAGCTGTTTCACAGTGAAACATAACACATGCTTTCCTGGAGTTTAATCTCGCATGAGGCATCTGATGTCTCAAATGACTGACTGCAGCTTAATCTGCGCTCCATCAGTGCCAAGACTCGCGCATAAATATGGGCCCAGGGGAGATGCGGCTCATTACACTGCAGGCTTCATGGATGTAATAAGGGCCGACAAGTTTCACAAAATTAAATGGATCAAAGAAGTACGAGACGCCTTAATAAGTTTAGGCATGAGGTCCTTATGGGATGAACCAGACAAAGCTTGTTTCCCTTCAAAAGAGGCTTTGAAGGAAAAATACTGGGAAATGGTCCTGCAAAAAACACTGAGATCTAATGATTCTGCATCACTCACTGGAATTTTCTTAGATGTGAAGCCAACTCCGAGTTTAGAGCCCTATTGGGATATAATAACAAAACCACATAATCGAAAGTTATTCTTCCAGTTTAGGGTCGGTACACTACCTACAAGGGCCTTTACATCTTGTTGGGCCAAGTCAAGTGCCAATAAGTGCCCCATATGCCAGATTCACTCTGAAACTGTGAGTCATATTTTGTTTGTGTGCCCAGCCTATGATGCACCTTGTCGTGTATGGTTGGTGCCAATTTGTAAAATATTGGGCACCAGAAGGAGTGAAGTTGCCGAAAGAATCTTGCGGACTAACACTACAACTCCCATTGTTATAGCGGTAGCAAAGTTTTTAAGCTGGTCTTGGATCATTAGATCCAAATATTTAATAAGCTGCTAGGTGTGCCTATTTTGTTGTTTTATTTCTCTGTGTGCTTTTTTTTATACCATTTGGTGCACCCCTACACGTCTACATGATTTTTAGCTTGTCAAACATCGGGTTTGTGATTTTAAATAGTATTGTTTTATGTACAGTTCCTGTTTTATTATTTTATTTAGTTCAAAAAATGCTACGACAGATACATATATATTTAATACCTTTTTAATCTTTGTATGTACCTATTCATTTGTGTTCAGTGTGTTATGAAATTTCATGTTGCATGTTTGTGCTTTTATGACATACTGTCGAATAAAGCTTTTGGAACTGGATGCGGCTCATCACTCCTGGTGCCGGAACAGCATCTTGTCCTTTCAAGAGCCCGTTCGTGTCTGCCTGCAGCGAGACCCCATGCACTCCACCATGTTGAAGTTCTCCAGTTACTATTGAGCTAAGAGGGGCCTGTCTCTGTGGCTGCCCGCGGCCCCCGCAGGGGGCCACCTAAGCGGGCGGCCCTCTAGTGCCATTTGGGCACCAACCCACCTCCCCTTTCCAATCCTGGGGACTCAGGGAGGAGTCCCCCCTCCTTGCCTGTGGCGCACTAGGCAGGTCACTTCCGGCGCGCCATGGAGCGGGGGGAAGGTATATAGGTCTTCCCCCGCCTTCCTGGCGTCCTCTGTTGCGCCGGACACGCCGTCGGGTCGTCGAGCGTCGTCGGCGCCGTCGTGGTTGGAGAGCCCAGCATTGTGCGAGGTGAGTCGCACCCGCTCCCGCCGCTGGCCGCCGGCCCGTTGGGATCCATCCGCCCCCCCCCCTACACCTGGTGGTGTTCCCGGCCCCGCGGGATGACCGCTGGTTTGCGGTGGCCAAGGGGTTGGGGTCTTGGTCTGCTTGAAGATTGAGTGTTCGGTTCGGGGGGGCTCTCTGTTCTTGTGTTTTTGGTTTCGGGGTGGGCTGCTCCAGGGTTGTCGCCTGGCTCTGCGGGCTGTGCCCCCTGCTTTGGTACCTATGCGGGCGCTTGATGGACTCTGCATGTGGCAGCGTGCGGCCCGCACTCACGTCCGTCCCGGCGGGATGGGCCCACACTATTGTCTTCCGCGAGGAGTGGGCGAGCGGGGTGAGGGACGGCCGAGCTGGCCTTGTCGTGCCAGCGGGGGGGGGGTGGCGTCCGGGTCATCCGGTCGGTTTGTGCCGGGGACATGGCCCAGCTGGGGGAAGTGGCCCCGGGGATGCCCCCCCCCCACCCCCCGCCATTATGATTTGCAGTTGTGCTAGCGCGGGCAGGGAACGGATGCTGAGAGTACCTGTGCTTCCTCAATGGGAAGGGAGGAATGCGGGCACTCGCCGGGATCTAGGAGGCGCTCTGCAGAGTGAGAACTGGGGTGTGCTTCGCGAGTGGACACAACCTTTATTTCGTTAAAACATGGTTGATTGGTGAGAATTACGGGATCTCCGGTGGGGCGAGGCACTTGTCCTCCACTGTGCTAGCTGCCCATGCCACGGACCGCGATCGGGCAGGGGGTTGGGCGGGGCCTCCCTCCTGCCCCGGGAATTCAGTGCGCGCCCTGTGGTTCACGACCTGGCCTCAGCCTCTTGGGTGGCATCCATGGCCTTGCTCTCCCCGCTGATGGGTTTGTGCCCCATGGAGGTGCTCGCCCCACGTGTTTGTTGTCTCCCCGCCTGCTCCCTGTGTTTTGGTGGGCCCCGATTGCTGCCGGCATGGTCCTGCCTCCCGGGCGGGCTGCTTGTCTGTGCTGTGCTTTGCAGGGGAGGTATTGCGCACATAAGAAGCCTGTTCCATCCGCGGGATTTTGCATCTGGGCTGCTGGGAAGGCACAAGCCTGGTAAGGAGAGGATTTGGTGTAAGCGCCTGGGCTGCCGGCTTTGGAGCCTGAGGGAACCAGGTTCGAGTCTCGGCATCGTCGTCAACGGCCTGTGATACTGGGCAAATCACGAATCCCCCTGTGCACATAGTGCACCACGGGTGATTTGCAGCACCTTACTACCCCTGGTTTTTTCGTCGTGCATTCAAATGTTGGGTTTTTCATTGCTGACTGTCGGAGGATGCTGCCCGGGCAACAGCTGCAGGAGTAGCGAGGGAGGAGAGTCCTCACTCCCCCGCAACCAGCCATCAAGTGGTCCCGCTAGTGTGGTGTTCACGGTGTTAGCGAGGTCGGGCTCCGAGGTTGTCAACACGGTGCTGTGGGGTGTTTCTCCGATTTCAGCACAGGAGGCACGACGCGCTGGGCCTGAGTTGGCCTCTGTTTTTGGGTGGCGCCTGGAGGTTTCGGCGGTGTTGTTGCACTGGGGTGGTGCGAGAGACCACTGCCGTGGCAGAGTTGTCGCACTTTGTGACACCCGGGTCGTGCCGGTGCCCCGGGGATCGTACGTCTGTGGTTGCCGGTACTGCAGCGGGTTTTGTGGCCTAGGCTTGGCACCGGCACACCGGGGATTGCGCTGCCTTTTGCAGCAGTGCTGGATGTGCCTTTCGTCAATGTCTGCAGCCACGAACGGAGGTGTGGTTTCCCCATGCTTTCAGGGCTGGCGTGATCCTGTTGGGAGGCCGGCCTGGAGTTGCCCCTATAGGTCTGGGTTATGCTGACCTATTGTGTTTGCTTTCCTGTGTGGCCCATGGAGGGCTGCTTGGCGGCCTGTCCGGGCTTGGTGGCATTTGCCGATAGTGGAGGCCGGAGGAGGGGCCTTCCTTCAGCTCTCTGAGCGCTAGGGGCTGTGAGTGGCTTAGTTGTGGAGGGATGTTGTGCGAGTAGAACCAGGTTGAACACAGGCCCCTGTCTCCTGTGATACCAGACTGTGTATAGGCTGGTGCGGACAGTGGCGAAGAGACCTTGCGGCTGCATGGCACGGCCTCTTCGAGCGGGAGTCGCGGAAACATGAAGGTGGCCGCGCGGCTGGAGGAGCGCTTTCGAACCGATCTTTCTCCTTTTCGGGGATTCGTAAAGGTACTGGGGTCTTTTCAGGCAACTCGCGGGCGCGGATTGGTACTTACGCAGGGCCGCGCATGTGTTCCTTTCCGTGCAGATCATCCTTTCGTGGTGTGCATTGTTGCAAGCGTCGCGGTGCCCCCTGCGTCTTCGGCTGCTCCACGTTGCGGGGCGGCCGAGGGGAAAGGGGTTTTTGAATTGGTCTACGACCATTGCCTTTTCGGGCGTGGAGCCGAAGGGAGGGGGTATTGGATTTGTTCTCAGTAACCTATCCCTCCTAAACGTTTAGCTCCCTCCGACCCCCCCCCTGTAACTGGAAACTACACATGATTCCAAAGGGAAGTGGCGAGTACATGATGTGTTGCGCAACCACGGCTATCCAATTTGAAGCTAAGGGCCGTTTCCCGCCCACGTCGCATGCATCATATCGGCTGAGTTGGTCATGTGCACCGGTTAGTCTGGGCCCCAGAGCAGTTTGTGTGGTCCCTTGGAGACGCTAATTTTGGGGCGTGATGCCCACGTATAGTCGTAGTTTACGGCTGCTCTCTTTCTCATACGGGGAGGGGTGTGAAGCCGGGCATCCGGGTCTTTTCATCGCACTTCGCCCGCGGGGAGCTCGCTGGGCACAGCCAGGGCGCGTGTTTTGAACCGTGGCTTAACTGCCACATTTTACCTTTTTGGTTCTGAGTTCCCCTCATGCGGTCTCGTGTGCACATCGAGATGGGTGCCGGAGTGGCAGAGACGCCCGCCGTGTTTGTTGGTGGAACCGGGTCGTCTGCCTGTTGGTGAATGCTGGCCGATTCTGCGCACGTCACCGCCGCACCTGCACAGGCCCCATGAGGTATGCCGGGCGACATACATTGTTAACCAGTACGAGGTCCCTTAATACTTGGTCCCTGGTGTATCGTGGAGGATTCCACCCCTCTGATTGCTCAGATGCTCGGGGTTCGATATCCGAGTACCCTTTCGTAATTTATTAAGCCGAAAAAATACGGTGGGTGCCTGCATCTTCGTCCCGAGGTAGTGGTTCTTGCGGGGAGAGTGTTACTGCATTTTGCAGGTGGGTCGGCCGGGCTTGTGTTTCTTCTGCCTCTACTTTCTTCCTGCCGTGTTAATGCGGGGAAGTTAGTGCGCAGTGCAGACTCTTGAACTAACAAGAATAACGCTTATTCGTAAATAGGCTACTGTCAGTTTGCATAAAGTGGTAACTCAACCTGAGTAACAAAGGCGTAAACAATCTATAGGTCTGCAGTAGGGCACAATATGTAGACTAGTTGTCAGGGAAGTTGTATCCCCCCAATGGCATAAAGCGTCATGCCACAAGGTGGCACTGCTCCATTTTTAGCAATGGTCTGAGGGGATATCGCCGCGCCCTTGAAGCCGGTTCTGCTGCCTGCACTAGAGACACTCCCTGTCAGTGGTGAAAGGGGTAACATACACCGGTTATTCAGCGCCATCATGCCTCCGGGGGCACGCGCGCTTCGCAAATATACAATTAGGTTATGGTCCATCAAGCACTATACACAGAAAACTGTAAGAGTGGAAGTAAGGTGGGTCGGACATCCCTTCTCTTCTACCTGCGTGGGCACCTCGTGTCAAGAGTTGCTTGGGCAAAGGTATTGCACTACTGCCCGGCAACATTGATGACCCATCCACACCTAAGCTATTGCACTCGCAGATACACTTAAGACAAACATTCACTGAAACTGGTCAACACATTATTTGTTCATTATAGTTTGATCAGGAAACCTGTCTGTGCAGAGGTATTAGTCATTTCATCAGAAATGGTGTTAAGCCAAGTGCGGCCGCCTCTTCGCAAGTGTAGCTTGGCGGGTGGCGTCAGTTTGTCAGTATAAAAAAGTGTGCTGAGGTTTTAAACGCTTTGGGAAACCCTGGGTTCAGCACAAGGGCTACAATTGATTTGGTCATTTGTCAGGCCGACAATTATAGAAAGGGTAGGAGATCTGTACTTATTGTTTTCACCATCCCAGTAGCTGCTAAGGTGTGTTGTCCTTCAACAGTGTGAAAAATGGGGTTTGAGCCCATCGCCGACAATTACCAGTACATTTGGCATTCCCTTTTCAGGGTACAGGTAAACAGGCTTAACGTAGGTGTATCTCTGGTCTTATGGCCATGTAGAGCCATTCTAGAGGTAAGTCCATGTTAATAATGTTGTGGTTAGTAAGGTTCCCATGACTGATGCAGGCTGCTAGACGTTGGTATACCTTAGCGAATGTTGTTATGGTATACAGATGCTGGGGTGGGGGACACCTGCATGGCGACAAAGCATCCGTCATTGCGGTTAGACGGATGGGTTTGCAGGCAATAAGGGCGTGGTGGTCCACCCTTGTCGTGGTTTAGGTGAGGTAGCTCACCGAGCGTCCTTGTAGGGCATGAGACAGCTTAAATTCGCTCCATGTCTACAGGTTTACTGGCTGGCGCAACATTTGGTCATCAGTCTGTACCTTTGTACTGGGGATCCTCCAAGTCCGAGGGCAAACTAGGGCTTAGTCACCCCCGAAAGGATATGCACAAACTTGCCACTGGGCGTCAAGGTTTATATCACACAGAACTGGGGTTTCTCATTGGGTGCACTGACTGTGCCTGGTGCTTCGCCTGGCTTGCTTTATTTTTCAGAGGGAAGAGACATGTGGGGTACCTAATTGCTCACAGCAAGGCACTTTAAGGTGGGCACAAACGGGGAGGTCACCCATGAATGTCGTAACTGCACACTGGGCTGGCTGTTAAGCAAACTGGAAGTCCCCACAGATGGAGCTGAACAGGCACAATTTCTGTAAGAAATAAGGGATTCATGGCAAGTACATGAGGACACACTTTCTTATTGTCACTTATTCCTAGTTCATCAGATAATTTAGCCCGCCGGGTGCTGTTCAGGGACACACTAGGGCATTATGGAGTTGCATAAGGTAGCGAGATAACGTGCAGTGAGGCAGTGTGATCCCAGCAGACCCACAGAAGGGGGCTGCAGCGAAACTTGATACTAGGAATCTTAGAATTCATGGGTCTGTGGCCACTTGGCGGCTGTGAGCCACGACGCCAAGCTGAGGGGATGGCAGGATCTCACCAAGGCTTGTGAACCCCCAAATTTGGGAATAATCTAGTATGGGGGTAAACAAGGGCTTAGGCAATCCTGAATGTCAGGCACTATATTGCAGACAGTGCACGCTGGATTAAATCAGACAGAATCACAAACCTGGAAAGCCTAGGGGGTTTCACCTCAGAGGGAACTGAGCAGGCGAAATTCCCACAAGGAATAAGGGATACATGGCAAGTGCATGAGGACACACTTGCTCATGGTCACATACTTCTAGTTATGAACATTCCTGTGCACCATGATTTAGCAATAAAAAAGGACTGTGCAAATGTCGGGTCAACCGCAACAGAATATGGGCACTCTGCTCCATGGGCAGGTTACGGGTTGCTTCAGTTAAGCATAAAACTTCTCGCCCTGATAGCCAAAGTAGACAGGCGGGTTGTGGGAGCGGTCACCCAACAAGTGGGCTGCTGTCCCATAGATTGGGGGCACAGGTGTTCGGGCTCATACAGTGCTAGAAGGTTGGCAACTACAGGTTGCAGAAGGTTGGAGCCTACATTAGCCTGAAGGGTAATATAGCCGTGGTTAAGGTTAGACCTCCCTTTCCCACAGTACAGGTGTAATTTCTGTAAGAAACAAGGGATTCATGGCATAATGGGGGCTTGCCTGGCACGGTCGGGTCTTGCACACCCTGACAAAAAGTTCTCTAGTCACTCCTTTAGGATTGGGACGGCCACGGTTGCGTTCAAGGCAGGCTTGGAACCAGAGGGGATAAAAAAGGTGGGGCGGTGGGAGTCGCAATGTTACAAGTGTTACATCCGCCCTTGAAGGCAATCTTGTATATAAAAATATCGTTTGCAGTGAGTTGGAGTGTACTAATGACATATGAGTGAACACAATGATCATTAAAGAACAGAGTGTAAAATGGTGTCCTTTATTTCACCAGGATTCCAGGTATGGGTGATCGGGCACTCATTCATCGCCAGGTTGGCACAGTGGGCTGCGCGCCGAAATTGGATGCAGAGTTTTTCAAACACGCGGTTTGTTTGGATGGGTTTCCCCGGAATGAGAGGGTGCAGCCTCAGGAAAAGATTGGAACAGAGGTTGGCCCAAGGGGGAGCCCCCCCAATTTTTTAGTGATACACCTAGGGGGCAACGACCTCATTGCCCTGGGGAAGCGGTCACTATTACAGGCCATGAAAACTGACTTAGGGGAGATCCGTAAATGCATGGGTCAATGTGAGCTCTGGTGGTCTGAAATCATTCCCCGCAGGGTGTGGCATGGGGCCAGGTCTGGGGAGGCCATTGAACATTCCCGGAAGAGGGTGAATCGTGCAATGCGTAAGTTCACAGACCAGAGGGGCCTGGGTTTCATCAGACATGAGATGATTCAAGATAATGTGCAAGGGAACTTTGACAAAGATGGGGTTCACTTGTCACCAATAGGGATGGATCTATTCCTTTTAGATCTGCAGGAGGCCCTGGGGCTGAGAGGTTGCAGGTGAGAGTATACCTGTTTGGTGGGGGGGCTCTGGTGGCGACGGGGGCGATGGTTTTCCTATTATTATTATTATTTAGATGCTGAGCTGCTATCTTGGGGACCTGGATGTTTAGCCCCAGCTCCTAGTAACTGACCTGAAAATGTGTGATTCTAGGCAGATCACTTACTTTGCCTGTGCTAAAAATTGTAAATATGTGGAATGCGATACAATTGTAAACATAATGTAATTGAAATGTGGAAATGCACACTTGATACACATGATCTACTACCTTCTCTGAACACTCTCATTATTCACAACACCCTGTTACCCAACATCTAGTTTTCTGCTGTATTGCTATCCATACATGCATAGTTGTTTTTATTATTATTTTTTTTTCTTTTTTTTTTGTCCTCATTCGCCTCTAACCTCTTTAACCAATAAGACTGTTGGTACCCGTTTTTAGCGTGCCAAGGCAAATAGGCGTTATGTTGGAAACTCACGGTGCCTACCGACTATGGGTACATTGACAGAAAAAAAAAAGTTATTACCCCCCAAAAGAAGGGGGAGAGGTTTCTCTTCAACTAGGCCCACAGGAGCCTGGCGGACCGCTTTGTTGGCGTATATGTGGAGAGGAGGGTGCCCAACACGGTCCGAAGAGTGCCAAGGAGACATAATAATCATAGGACCTGGTGTTTCATACTGTTGGTGAATCACAATTTTTGATCAGGCCTCGGCCCATTTCAACAACAAGTCCCAAAAGGCGGTCTTTTTTGCCCCACACCCTCTGAACATATCCATCTTGGAGGTCTCAATCATTGATGTCAGCCAGTCTGAGTGCAGAGGAGGGGAAGGTTCGGTCCATCTCTTACATATTTGCCTCCTGGCTAACAGGATAGCATAAAATAAGAGAGACTTTGCAGGTCCGGTTACTTGATTGGTGAGACCAAAGATTATAAGGGCTAAATCTAATTTGATTGGGACTCCCAAGATTCCCTCCACTGACCTCCGAACTTCTTCCCAATACAGAGCGATAGCCAGGCAATCTTTAAACATATGCACATCCGAGGCTTCCAACAAACCACACTTCCTGCAACAAACCTGGGACCCGTTTGAAAATTTGGACAGCTTTAGGGGAGAAAAGTAAGCCCTGTGGACAGTGAACAGATGGTTTCTCCGCAGCCAGGCAGGTTTTACTATGCTGAAAAGAGTCTTAAATGAGTTCTGCCACAGTTGTTCACACTGTTGATTTGGAAGATGCTCACTCCATAGTTCGTCTGCGAGTTTAAATTCACCGTCCACGGCCTCCTCCACCGCCCAATACCAGAGGGATACCTCCCTCCTCCCCGCTGGCCTGTCCACTAGCTGTTGTTCTAAGCTGTTGCCCCATCCGATTGATTTTTCTGGCTTAACTGCACTTGGACCCAGCTCTGTAATTGGATGTACTTGAACCTTGAGAGGCCCACTCCCACTCTGTCTCTGAGTTGTTCCCATGAAATTAATATGCCCTCTTCCACCAGCTCACCCCACACTTTCAGCCCTGCTTCTCTAAGTGGTATAGCAAGCCTATCCTGAAGACACCCCGGTGCACCAGGTGAATCCCAGAGTGGCGCTAAACTAGAGAAGTAGTCAAGACCCACAAGGCGCTTAACTCTGGCCCATGATTTAACCGATGCCTGGAGGACTTTTAGTTTGACTTTCTTGAAAAGTTTTGGTTCCCCATACTTGAACAAAAATCCCTCCTCCGGTAAATTAGCCCCCTTCAACATAGCCAGAAACATAGCTCCAGCCCCCGTATTTACGGGCATTTTTAAGAGCATCCGAGAGTGTGAAAACTGGAAGGCCCAGGCATAATACTGTAAATCAGGAAGCGCGAGCCCCCCTTTCTCCCTCCTGCGCCTCAACCTTTTCCAGGCTATTCTGGTAGTTCTATATAGCCAGATGAAAGAATTTACAGCCTGCTGTAATTTATCAATCGCAGGTTTGTCAAAATGTAGGGGGATAGTGTTGAAGAGGAAGGTTACCTTTGGCAATACCACCATCTTCACCAAGTTAATCCTCCCAAGAATGGATAAAGGGAGGTGAACCCAAGCTTTCATTTGTTTTTGACATTCCCTTGACACTCTCTCTAAGTTGACTTCTGCTATTTTGGCTATGTCCTGGACAATTCTGACCCCCAAGTATCGCATACTAGAACTGACCTGATGTTGGCTTCTCTCAAGATTCCATGTCATAATCTCCGTCTTCCCGGCATTGATCTCATACCCTGAAACCTGTCCAAACTCCTGTGCCAATTCGATCACTGCCGGGAAAGTCGTTTCTAGGTTCGCTGAAAGGATCAAAATGTCATCAGCATACAGGGCCACCTTCCTTTCCCACTCTCCATACCTAAAATGCACAATACCAGGATCTTCTCTAAGCCTCTGCGCAAAAGGCTCGATATACATATCAAAAAGGAGAGGGGAAAGGGGGCAGCCCTGCCTGGTGCCCCTAGAAATTCTAAACGGTTTCGTCAAGTTGCCATTAACCAACAGACTTGCTGACGGAGCCTGATATAACAATCGGATGGTATGACGAAACTTCTCACCCAAATTAAATTTCCCAATGACCTCCGACAGGTAAACCCAGTTAACCCTGTCGAAGGCCTTGGTAGCATCCAGAGTCAAGGCAACAAGAGGAAGTGAGTAAGCAGAGGCGATATCTATGGCTCCTATAAGATCATATGTCAGGTCTGATAATTGTCTGCCTTTAACGAACCCCTTCTGATCTAAATGAAGGATATCTCCAGCCACTGACCCCAGCCTGGCTGCCAGAATTGAGGCGAAGATTTTATAGTCCGCGTTCAAAAGCGAGATGGGTCTATACGACCCACAGCTCGCAGGATCCTTGCCAGCTTTCAGAATCAACATGACCGTGGCTTCATTCCAAGACTCGGGAGGCTTTAAGCCCTCTATTAATATCATATTAAATAGCTGTGTCAAAATTGGAATACAAGCGTCAGCCAGGGACCTATATATCTCAGCTGGTAACCCATCAGGTCCCGCCGCTTTACCTCTTTTGCCAGCAGCTATAGCGTTCCTCACTTCCTCTTGCGTTATATCCTGTTCTAAATCTTCCTGCTGTTTGGGGCTCATAGAAGCCAAAGTGGTCCGATCCAGCCAATCCTTCATTTTAGACCTATCCTCTGTCAGCTCTTCTTGATATATGTCCTGAAAATACTTAAAAAAGGCCTCATCTATTTCCTCGTCTGAAGACAGAACTGCTACTCCATTTCCTACTTCAATTTCCCTGATCTGATTACGGAGTCTATCTGCTTTTGCCTTCCATGCCAACAGTTTTCCTGCCCCCTCCCCATACTCAAAATGGGCAATCTTGCTTGCCTCCCATCTGAGCCTAAGCCTTGATTGGAGGATACCCTCCAGCTGCTCTCTTAATTTTCTAAGTCTATTCAAAGCTGCAGGTGCCCTACCAAAAACGGCCTCACTGTCCAATTCAACCTCCACATCCTTCATTTCTGCCTCCAACGATGCAATCCCTTCCCTATACCTTTTGTACCTAAAACTCGTCCTACTAGTAATAATATCCCTCAAAAAAGCCTTAAGGGAGTCCCAGACCATCATGACACTTGCCGTACCTGAGTTGACCTTAAGGAAGATTTCGGTTTCCTGAGCCAAGAAGGACATCTCCTCTTCCTCCAAAAGCAGCGTTCGGTCAAAGGACCAAGTTCTTGGCTGCTGGGCTTGTGCCCACTCAAGATCCAGTTCTATTCCTGAATGATCTGTCAAATGGGACGACAAATATCTGATGTCCTTGACCTTGCCCCTTAGGGCATAACTGACCAAAATATAGTCAATTCTTGACTTATGCCGATATTTGAGGTTTCGAAATGATACCCCCAGTTGCTGGCCTGATCTCTCCCTCCAAACATCACAAAAACCCAACTGGGTCATCATACTCTGAAGATACGCCCTAGATCTAGAAGGGGTAACCGCTCTACTGCTGGTAGACTTATCAAGTTTAGGATCAAATACAATATTAAAATCACCAGCCATAATAACTGGTTCTGGGAAGTCTAAAAGATGCGAGAAGATTGTTTTGAGAGTTGAAGGGTCGTCTTGATTCGGGCCATAGTAACCAACCAGAGTAAGAGGGATGCCCTTTAGGATCAGTTTCAGTATCACCCATCTGCCACCTGGGTCCTCCATATGCTGTATAATCTGGGCATTAGCCTGTTTTTTAAAAAGAATCAAAACCCCTCTGATGTTAGCCGACTGGTTGGTACAGATAAAGGAGTCCACCCATTTTTGACTTTTAAGAATTTCATGGGTCTCTTCCTTAAGAAGATGTGTCTCCTGGATGACAATGACCTGCGCTGCACAATCTTTAAGATATTGCAAAATCCTAGCTCTTCTATTCTTTACACGCAGGCCATTGACATTCCAGGATAATATCTGAAGTGTACTCAAATAGCTTCAGTCTGCAACCCCCACCCTGCCCAAATTCAAGAGAAAAACAACACCTAATCTCGTGGAATCGGAACGCCACTATTTGATCTAAGCTTAGTATATATACAGCGAATGAGGTATTTTTATTTTTAATGCCCCAGTGCTCCCCAACCCCCCACCCAAACAGTTGAGCCCCCCTGGAGAACCCTTCCCCCATAAATCTGGACAGTTGTTGTCCAGGTGTAGCACCCCGGAGCTACCCAACCCAACCCATCCCATCCCAATCTCGTGTGTTATTCAAAAAAGAGTTCAAATGCCACCCAATTACATCCATGCCAAAAAAAGAAGAAAGCTAATTTGATACTAAAAAAATAAAGATTGAAAAGGACTAAAAAGAGAGAAATGAGATCCCCCTAGTTTGCTCCACTCGCCTATTCAGAGGAGAAAAGAAAGGAAAAAGAGCACAAACGCCAAGAACGAACCTACTGACCTGACCTGAGTCATGACTAGTGCTGCCCCAGAGAATAGAAAACTCTTTCCTAAGGACCACCCTTGCTGATGGAACTAAGCAACTTGTCCGCCTCCTGGACTGATCTGATGTTATGCATTTTGTTGTTATGCATAACCTTTAGGAAGGCTGGAAATTTTAGCTGTACAACTGCGCCAAGCTTCCTGAAATCGTCCATCCTCCTGCCTAGTTCCCACTGTCTTTCGAGGGTAGCTCTAGCCAGATCCGAACGAATTTCAAAAGAAAAATCCCTAGACCTTAGTGTTTTTGCTTTCAGGGCCAAATTGAGAATTTTTTCTTTTAGGGAGTAGGTGAGGAAATTAACCAGGATTTTTCTTGGCTTGACTCTATTGGGGTTCTTACGAAACGGGTCTCTGTGGATCCTCTGTATGTCCATACCTAGGATTACCTCTGACTCCTCAATCTGCAGCACTTCTTTAAGCAATAGATAATGTATGATTTGAGGTCAGACCCTTCATTCCCCTCTGGGATGTTCAATAAGCGGAGGTTATTTCTGCGAGAGTTGTTCTCTAGCATCTCCATTCGATCCCGAATAGCTACCTCCTCCCGTTTAAGTACCTGGATCTCTGCCTCCGCCACCCCAAGGTTATCTTTCAGCTCTCCAACCGTTTTCTCCAAAGTCTCAGTCCTGATGTTTAAAATATCCACCTTCCTCTCCAGAGATTCACAAGAACTCCTTATCTCAACCTGGTTAGCGGCTGAGACGGAAAAGCCTTTCTTAATATCCTCTGAAAGTATGGAAAAAAGAGATTCCAGTGAGGCTGCTGGGGGCCCGCCCGTCTCTAGGGACTGTAGGGACTTGAGACTTTTCTCTACCCCTCCACTCTCTGGCCCTGCAGCTCCATCCGGATTCTGATCCACCAAATCCAACTCTTTACCTGGCGCTGCCTCAGAAATGTTATCCCTAACTGCGGGGACGTCTACCTGGGACAAAAGAGGGCTAGCCCCCTCCATAGTGACCGTTGATATTTTTGCTGTTAGATGCCCACTGAGTCCCCCTCTGGGAGTGCTAAGAACACTGCCTCTCTTCGTGATATCCAGGACCTCAGGTTGTAGCTTGAAATACGACCGTAACGACGGGGTTACCCTGACTTTACTGTCAAGGAAATTGTTTTCAACCCTCCCGAAGTTTCAGTACTCCTTCCTTCAACTTGATGAGTTTGAAACACCAAACTATTGGTGGAAATTGCAATTTTTGGGGAGCCTTCTAAAACTTGATAGCTAGGCTGCACCTCAGAAGATGATTTATTAGAGATGCCACCCTTTTTAATACTCAAGGTGGCCCCCCCACGTTTATTGCTTCTCTTTTTTCCGCCTCTTATAGCCACTGCTGAGCCCCCAAAAACCTCCAAAAATGCTTTCACCTGTTGCGGGGAGCAAACCTGGTTCTCCTGCGCTCTAACGGACTGTCGTGCTTCCTCCTTCAACTCCGGCACTGCAGCTATCTCCGGGAGCAGCCCCGGCACAGATGGAACGGGAGAGGGAAAAATGGTGGCAATGGCGGGAGACCCGCAGCCCTTAGCAGGCAGCACCAGCCCTCTCCCACTCCGCCCCGCCGGAACGGGAAAGCAGCCGATGCTGGCGCTGCCTCCACCGACCCGAAGGAGCCCACGCGCCGCCGCTCTGCGGCCTCTCCGCAGCTCCAGGACGGCCTCGTCCCAGCGCGGCAGGCGGGAGGGGAAACCAGAACAGTCGGAGCCCCGGCACATTCCGGGTTGAAACTCCCCTCCGAAAGCAGGGGAGCCGAACAGCTGCACCAGGCACACTTCAGCGTCTAAGACGGCAGGTAGGACGCCATTTCCTGCGGAACAGGAGGAGAGCTCCGGGTGCTAGCGGCCGCTCAGAACGAGGTTGCCATGTTCTCCTCGCCCGTTTTTATTATTATTGTTGTTTTATTGTTGCTGCTGGTATTTTATAACACTTTTTTATTATAACTTTTCAACATGCTGCATAGCAGCTACAATGCTCTACAACATATCTTTAATACATTGCCAAAGCCAATAGCTCTGGCTAAACACTTATAAGGTCCCAAACGCGAGACCTATTGGCTATGCCAATGCTTATTTATTATTGTTATATATTTTAGTATATATTTTATATGTATGTGATGTATGGTTTTTTGTATAAGATTTGTTTGTATTTTTAATATATGTGTTAAATTTTTAGTAGTTATTATTTATTTATTTTTTAGAATTTTGTGTTTTTAGAACCGTAGCGGAGTTGCGGGTTTATAGGGGAATAGGGTGGGAAGTAATTTAATTATATAAATGTATTAATTTTTTGTTATTTTATTTTTGCATTGTTTAGTTCCGTAGCGGGTTGTGGGTTTATAAGGGAATAGGGTGGGAAGTAATTTAATTATATTTAATTTATTGATTAATTTTTATTTATTAATATTTGTTTAATTGAGATGTTATAGTGTTAAATTTGTAAATTAATGTTTCATTAATTAATTAATATTTGGTTGTTAATTAATTTTAATTAATTAATTGGTAATTAATTATGGTAATTGTGTAATTTATTTTAGGTGTGTGTTGTGGTGTTTATAGGTGTAAATGGTGGGAAGAGATGTATTTTTAATTGATAAATTAATAATAGTTGTTAATTAATTTTAATTAATTGGTAATTAATTATGGTAATTGTGTAATTAATTTTATGTGTGTGTTGTGGTGTTTATAGGAGTAAAGGGTGGGAAGTAATTTGTGTTTAATTAATTAATATTTAGTTGTTAATTAATGTTAATTATTTGACATTTATTTTGGGTATATGTTTATTTTTTTGTGTTTTGTTTTTACTTTTAAAGGGGTAAAGGGTGGGTATTAATTAATTATTAGTTGTTAATAGTAATAGTTTTTCTTTAAAAAATAATATATAATTGTGTTTTATTATTATATAGTTTGATTTAGGTGTGTGTTGTGGATATTAGAGTGTTAAAGCTTGTGTACTCAATTAATGTTTATTTTTAGCTTTTTTATTAATATGTTTTTTAATTGATTATTAATTTTGTTAATTATGGAAATAAATGTAATTTAAAATGTTGAAGTGTTTTGTTATTGATGTGGTGTTATAGGGTATGAAATAAAATAAATACATTTATGTTTTAAATATTTTTTTGTTTGTTAATATTTGATACTTTTAAGTAATTATTGTTTATACATGTATTTATTAATTTATTTGATATATTATTTGTATGTTTTTGTTATATGTAATTAATATTATAATCTGTGTTCTTTTTATATGTTTAATATATTTAAATTGATATTTTTTAAATATTGTTTTATTATTTTTATGATTTTTTAAATTGTGTAATTTTTTTGTTTTTTTCCAACTGTTTAAGTATTATTAGTAATTTTTACCCTCCCGCTATCCAACACTTTCCCTACTGTTGCACTCACTGGAGTGGGAATAAAATGTTTTACCCCTCCGCTATATAACACTTATCCTACTGTTGCATTCAGTGGAGTGGGAATAGTCATTTTTACCCCTCCGCTATCCAACACTTTCTCTACTGTTGCATTCTTTGCAGTGGGAATAGTAATTTTTACCCCTCTGCTATCCAATACTTTCCCTACTATTGCACTCACTGGAGTGGGAATAGTAATTTTTGCCCCTCCGCTATCCAACACTTTCCCTACTGTTGCACTCTTTGGATTGGGAATAGTAATTTTTGCCCCTCCGCTATCCAACACTTTACCTACTGTTGCACTTGCTGGAGTGGGAATAGCAATTTTGACCCCTCCGCTATCCAACACTTTCTCTACTGTTGCACTCTTTGGATTGGGAATAGTAATTTTTGCCCCTCCGCTATCCAACACTTTCCCTACTGTTGCACTTACTGGAGTGGGAATAGTAATTTTTACCCCTCCGCTATCCAACATTTTCCCTACTGTTGCACTCACTGAAGTTGGCATAATGATTTTAATTCCTCCGCTATCCAACACTTACCCTACTTTTGCACTCACTGGAGTGGGAATAGTAATTTTTACTCTCCGCTATCCAACACTTTCCCTACTGTTGCACTCTTTGGAGTGGGAATAGTAATTTTTGCCCCTCCGCTATCCAACACTTTCCCTACTGTTGCACTCACTGGAGTGGGAATAGTAATTTTTACTCTCCGCTATCCAACAATTTCCCTACTGTTGCACTCTTTGGAGTGGGAATAGTAATTTTTACCCCTCCGCTATCCAACACTTTCCCTACTGTTGCACTCACTGGAGTGGGAATAGTAATTTTTACTCTCCGCTATCCAACAATTTCCCTACTGTTGCACTCTTTGGAGTGGGAATAGTAATTTTTACCCCTCCGCTATCCAACACTATCCCTACTGTTGCACTCTTTGGAGTGGGAATAGTCATTTTGTCCCCTCCGCTATCCAACACTTCTCTACTGTTGCTATCACTGAAGTGGGAATAGTAATTTTTACCCATCCGCTATCCAACATTTTTCCTACTGTTGCACTCACTGGAGTTGGAATAGTAAATTTAATTCCTTCGCTATCTAACACTTTCCCTACTGTTGCACTCACTGGAGTTGGAATAGTACTTTTTACTCCTCCGCTATCCAACACTTTCCCTACTGTTGCACTCACTGGAGTTGGAATAGTACATTTAATTATTCCGCTATCCAACACTTTCCCTACTGTTGCACTTATTGTATTGGGAAATGTTAGTTTACATTTTTTTTAATAGTTTAATGTTTTAATTTATTATAGAATGTTTTTATTTTATTTAAAATTATTGATATATATATATATATATATTGTATTTTTATATAATTTTAAAGTTTAAAAATTAAATAAAGATAATAGTTAAATTATTTTTAAGTAAATATATGTATAAATTACTATGTTTGTGTGTTTATATTTTTTCAAAATAAGTTTATTTGTTATATTTAGTTAAAATGTATATAAAATGTAATTAATTTTGTTAAAAATAATATTAGTATTTAATATATTTAATATATATTATTTTATTTTATATATATTTTTAAATCGATATTTTTTACATCTATATTTTTTACCTCGATATTTTGGAGTCGATATTTTTGCACTTACCTGTTAAGGTATGGGAGTCGATATTTTTTTCTCGATATTTAGAACATCGATGTTTGTGACATCGATATTCTATCAGTGAACCGGTGGAACTCTGTCATTGACTAAATGAAATTTAATTTTGGAGCTTTAAAAAATATACTACATTGAAGATGGAATCTTGTTGGTTTTTGAGTAATTTTGGATAGCAACAGGTTGCTTATATGAGCCGTGACCAGTTTCCTGTCAGTATGAGACTAAACTTTCTCCTGGGTCACTTAAAATAACATGAATATAGAGAAATGGTATCTTGTTTCATTGAGATTGAATGGATTAGTGCGGTGACATGTCATGAATACAAAAAACACCCGATGGGGAAACTTGGGGGCTGAATATGATAGCGGTGAACCCGCCACCGGCAGCGTGCCGGTGGCGGGTTCACCGCCATCGTGCGGCCATTCTCCGCCCGCCAGATAAGGATGGCGGGCGGAGTGCTGGCAGACGGAAAGCCCGTCCGCCACAGGTCCGACACAGGCAATCGATACGATTGCCTGTCGGACCCGGGCAGCATACCTAGTATGATGGCGGTGCCTAGCAGGCACCGTCCGCCACATTAGGATGCTGCTTCAAGCCAGCCTTTGAATTGCGGTTCCGCCGCCATTCAAAGGTTGGCTGAGATTGACTTGGGGAGCCCGTTGCGCCCCCCCCCCGTGCAGGGGCACTTCCTTGTAGCACTTTTCCTGCACCATGTGGCAGGCACCACCTGGTGCCTGCCACATAGTGCAGGGAAATGTAAACTGTGCATGTTTAACATTGCGGCGGGTGCTGCAGCTAGCAGCACCCGCTGCAATGTTAAAGATAGTAGATGCGACCGCCACGGTGGTGGTGGCATCATAATACCCCCGGTGGGACGGCCGCCTTGTAGGCGGGCGGTCCCACTCCCCGACACGATGGTGGACGGAATGAAGTCCGTCCGCCATCGTAATCACCCCCTTAGTTATTAATTTATTGTTGAATTTTTTTTTAAAATAGACCACATTGAAATTGTAACTGTGTCTGTTTTTAATTGATTTATGGTAGCGCCAGGTCACATACATGAGCCGTGATGGGGGTTTTGTCAGTATTAATTAATCAATCTTTTGGGTAAAGTAAAATAATATAAATACAATAACTGGCAGATGGATTAATACTATTGTTAATAAATTAAAACTTTTCTTTGGGTGTCCAAAATAAGTGATACCAAAATTAAGTTGTGCCCATCCGTGAATAAGTTTCGGATGGTGGTAGATGGCAAATATGAGCAGTGAGTGGATTTTTGTTGACATAGGACGAAATAACAATTATTGTTATAACAGTAGGAATTATAATCACAGGTCACATGGATCGCGTCAGTACTTTCCTTGAATCGACATGCTCCAAGATGGCGAATCTGTATTGGTAATGAGATGTGATCTCATCTTGTTGGACTTCTTGTTTTAAAAGTATAAGTTTTGAAATAATTCTGTGTTGTGTTAGAAGACATTGGCACTTAAATAAATTCTTATGCACATTTTTTTAATGTAGCATACGGACATCGAAATTGGTTACTACGCTTTGATAGTAAGTTGATACATTCCAATATGGCGGCCTCTTTTTAAGAACTGAGCAATCAGTTTTACGAATTTGTATCAGGTGGCTCCTGTTTAATTGGGTCCCAAGATGGTGTGGCATCGCATGTTTTTGTGGCCGCTGTTTGGGACATATGCTGTGAAATATTGGAATTCACAGGTAATGGACCCTATCAGAGTCAGTTGCATTGTATCACAGTTTTCTGGGTTTGGGTTGGTAATAGTGTGGTTATACTGATGTGGTCTGTGCCATTGAAATGTACACACAATGACGAGCAGTGTGAATGTGGGCAATATATGGATTGTAATGGCTATTTTGATGGTGTTGATTTCATAATACAAGTATGGGAAGCGGGATGCTTGTTAAAACAAGTGCTTTAAGGATGGAATTGACACATGGTGTATTGCGGGGTTTAGATAATGGAAGCATGATTACATGCATTTCATTTTTAACACATTAAGTAACGGACATATGGTGTGCTGAGGTGTTTTGTTACCAGGAGCATAACTATATACAATTCATGTATAATATACTACTGTTCTGAGGATCGAGTTGGCTTGGTCTGACTTGTTGAAGTGTATATGCTAGAAGGTGGGCGCTATATCAATGTGAGTGACGTGGGATATCATGGCCATTAGAGTGAGTGGGGCCTTTTGCACCATAATATTGATGTGGGAAGGGGGATTCTTGTCATTTACGAGCATCATAAGGCTGTAATCGACATGTGATGCATTGTGGTGTTTGAGGTATAGTGCTTGAAAATTCTTATTTTAATGTGAATGGGAGCTATCGCATACACGATATGACTTGGATTGAATAATTTGTGAAGAAATTGGGACGATTGACATATTCTATCGCACATACAATATGACTTGCATGAAACTATATGTGAAGGAATTGGGATGAATATAATTGACATGCTGTTGACATTGATAAGTTCGAGTAAACAATAACTTTTATATTTATATAAATGGGGACTTATTTTTAAAACCGAATAAGAATAGCTGTTGATATGTTCGTGGAGCTTGTCACTTGGAATATAATATAAATGGCTAGCAACACGCTTGTGTGAACTTTAACAAGTTCAATATCAATAGAAGTGTGATTTATCAATATCTCCCCTTCATAAAATCATGATATGATAAAGGTCAAATTTGTATTTCTGTTTCCCATAGGACCTGCAATGCTCTATTTTAATACAGAGCGGGAAATTAGATCAGTGGACTGTTTTGATATCTAAAGAGAGGATGATCCCATATCTCCACAGCACGTATAAAGTCATTTTAAAGAGGTATGTACGGTCCAATTTCAATGACAGGTTTGTTGGTTTTAGTCTAATTATAGAGCTTTAATACCATAAGTAGGTATATAATACCTAAGTGAGGTGAACCCAGGCCTCCGAATTTGATTAAAGATTAAGTGTACCACATTATGTGGCATTATGCATATGAGTGGGGTGCAAATCATAAAATATCCTACTAAGATGTGAGGTAAATGGGCAAATTCCTGGAAATTAAGTGTGGGACCATATGATACAATGTGACCTGTAATTGAATTGTTATTTTTTAGTGAATAGACAAAATATGTGTTACGTTTTGTCTTTCATAGGAACGTAAATGGTCTAAATGTTATACCAAAAGTAAGCAGTACAAGTGAATCTTATTGATTTTTGAGAAAAGGATATTCCTGATTCATCATTACTTGAACAGGTACATGAATTTTAAATACAGTGGGAGAATCAATTAATAATAGATTGTATAGATGTATTGTCTTGGTTTTTTGCATTTAGAGGGTACAATGATATGTATTGCCCATGAGTAGGGACACTCATGCAATTGAATCATATATGCACTAAATATGAGATGAAGTATGGTAACGGTGATATATAGTAATGATATAGATTGGATTTGACATTCTTTTTCTGGTTTTTAGAAACATTTGGTTAATGATCTTTCCCCAATGCAAAGGTGATTGCTAATTTTAATATGTATCCCACAGTGGTCTTGTAAGGTGTTTTGTTTTTTGTTTTAGTGTTTTTGTATATATAAATAATTTGGTTTTAAATTTGTATATATTATGGGGTCGATTCCGATTCCGATTCGGGCCGGAAAAAGCACCGACCGACTCGGAGCCGGAATTAATTCCGACCGACACGTACCTGTGGCGCCCGACACGCCAAGTACGATGCAAAGCGTGCAAAATCCGACCGACACGTACTGAACCCAAGCCGAACGACCGAGCCGCACGGAAAACAGCAATCCGGCCGGAAAAACACGCGAATCGAACCGACCGACACGCACCCGGAACAAATCCAACCGAAACGTACCCGCGAACTCCAAACCGCAAAGTACGATGCAAGGCGCGAAAACCACGACCGAGTCGTACGGAGGACAAGCCGTACGACCGACACGCATACAAAACTGCGAGCCGAAGTAACAGAAAACACTGCGACCGACGCGTACGCAGCATAGAAAACTGCACAAACACAGCGTGACTGAAACGGAGAAGACCGTACGAGACAACTGCAGGGTCCGACCCGGTCACAAGAACGTTTCCAACATGCACAGAAAGTACTAAGGAAAAATACACAAAAAAAGGCCAAACAAGCAATTACAAAGCCAATAAATACTGGGGGGTGGGGACAGAGAACAAAGACACACCCACAACTCCACCCATATAAAGGACACAAATCCCAACCATGATCCTTTGCAAATGCTATTCTACTGCCAGCACTCAACAGACAGCAACCACACACCCACAGCTCATCCCTCACACAAGCCACACACCATCAGCACACCAACAAATAGCTACCTCACATACACCCAGCAAAACACACACTCACACACCCTCACCTGCACACCAACACACACATCACTCACCATCACCACCCATCACCATGCCCCCAAAGAAGAATCACAAGTTCCTAGATTGTGAATTGGAAGTCCTGGTAGACGAGATCCTCAGGGTAGAGCCACAGCTGTTTGGCACACTGGTCCAACAGACACCCATCTCCCAGAAAACCAAGATGTGGGAGAGGATCATCAACAGGGTGAACGCACAATCACCATGTCTGCGCACAAAGACTGACATCCAGAACAGGTGGTATGACGTGCGCAGGAGGGTACGGGAGCTGCTCAAGAAGGACTACCTCCTGAGCCAATACACCGGCAGTGGCCCTCCTGCCAAGCCAGTATACCTCAGGCCCTGGGAGGAGAAGGTGCGGGCCATCCTTCCGCCAGTGAGCGTCTATGGACTAGAGAACATCCCAGAGCCTGGTGAGTACACAACAAATGTACACAATATTCTGCCACAATACACACACACATCACTGTCAAGGGGAGAGTCAAACCATGCACTCATAGCAATTACACAGCAACCAGAACAGAATCATCCCAAAATGTGTATGTCAGTCAGATAAACACAACACATGCCATCTCAAAGTTACATTTAACCATTCATCACATGTACAAACACAACTACAACTACAGCTAGGCAGTGGCACAAATATAACTAACAAACACATCCAGACATGTAGCCACCACTACAACACCAACACACAGTGAAGACCACTGAAAGAAAGGAATTCTGTGTATGCTGGGCAAGTCAGTGTAGCCAATAGCATCATGGGAGTCGTAGTCACAGATATTGCTCACCCCCACAACTGTCCCATCAACACCACCATGAACCATGCGCACATCACAGGGAGTGGAAAAGGACTCACAAGATGGCTGACACTGGCTACTGCTGTGGGAGCACAAGGCCCTGCTGGCAACTGTGCAACAACCAACAGCAGGACACCACATCCTGAGAGACAACTTCCACTCCCTGCAATGGAAGCACGTTCCATGGTGGGATATCTGGCTGGGTGGGAAGGAGGACTCGCAGCACTGACCATAGTCACAAGCACCTCCCCTCACACACCCCCTCAACACAAACTCCACAGAACCCACCTGGGAGAATGCAATGCCTCACATCCTAACTCAAGATCCCACAAAGAACCTCCACCCTGGGTTATGTTGTGTGAAGCACAGGGACACTCTTGGGACTTTTAGCCAAACAACTGCCAGGACAACACTCCCAGACATCCTGTCAGCACAGGCAGCCCACCCCACAGGGAAGCAGAGTCAAAAGGAAGGAAGCATGGGCATGCTGGGAAGGGGGTGGAGGCAATAGCATGATGGGAGTAGTAGGCACAGATATTGCTCAGCCTCACAACTGGCCCATCAACACCACCCTGAACCATGCTCACATCACAGGGAGTGGATAAGGACTGACAAGATGGCTGACACTGGCTACTGCTGTGGGGAGCACAAGGCCCTGCTGGGAACTGTGCGCCAACAAACAGCACAACACCACTGCCTGACATCCTGAAAGCCAACTTGCACTCTCTGCAATGCAAGCACGTTCCATGGTGGGATATCTGGCTGGGTGGGAAGGAGGACTTGCAGCACTGACCATAGTCACAAGCACCTCCCCTCACACACCCCCTCAACACATACTCCACATAACCCACCTGGGAGAATGCAATGCCTCACATCCTAACTCAAGATCCCACAAAGAACCACCACCCTGGGTTATGTTGTGTGAAGCACAGGGACACTCTTGGGACTTTTAGCCAAACAACTGCCAGGACAACACTCCCAGCCATCCTGTCAGCACAGGCAGCCCACGCCACAGGGAAGCAGAGTCAAAAGGAAAGAAGCATGGGCATGCTGGGAAGGGGGGTGGAGGCAATAGCATGATGGGAGTAGTAGGCACAGATATTGCTCAGCCTCACAACTGGCCCATCAACACCACCCTGAACCATGCTCACATCACAGGGAGTGGATAAAGACTGACAAGATGGCTGACACTGGCTACTGCTGTGGGGAGCACAAGGCCCTGCTGGGAACTGTGCACCAACAAACAGCACAACACCACTGCCTGACATCCTGAAAGCCAACTTGCACTCTCTGCAATGCAAGCACGTTCCATGGTGGGATATCTGGCTGGGTGGGAAGGAGGACTTGCAGCACTGACCATAGTCACAAGCACCTCCCCTCACACACCCCCTCAACACATACTCCACATAACCCACCTGGGAGAATGCAATGCCTCACATCCTAACTCAAGATCCCACAAAGAACCACCACCCTGGGTTATGTTGTGTGAAGCACAGGGACACTCTTGGGACTTTTAGCCAAACAACTGCCAGGACAACACTCCCAGCCATCCTGTCAGCACAGGCAGCCCACCCCACAGGGAAGCAGAGTCAAAAGGAAGTAAGTATGGGAATGCTGGGAAGTGGGGTGGAGGCAATAGCATGATGGGAGTCATAGTCACAGATATTGCTCACCCCCACAACTGTCCCATCAACACCACCCTGAACCATGCTCACATCACAGGGAGTGGAAAACAACTGACAAGATGGCTGACACTGGCTTCTGCTGTGGGGAGCACAAGGCCCTGCTGGCAACTGTGCACCAACAAACAGCAGGACACCACTGACTGACATCCTGAAAGACAACTTCCACTCTCTGCAATGCAAGCACGTTCCATGGTGGGATATCTGGCTGGGTGGGAAGGAGGACTTGCAGCACTGACCATAGTCACAAGCACCTCCCCTCACACACCCCCTCAACACATACTCCACATAACCCACCTGGGAGAATGCAATGCCTCACATCCTAACTCAAGATCCCACAAAGAACCTCCACCCTGGGTTATGTTGTGTGAAGCACAGGGACACTCTTTGGACTTTTAGCCAAACAACTGCCAGGACAACACTCCCAGCCATCCTGTCAGCACAGGCAGCCCACCCCACAGGGAAGCAGAGTCAAAAGGAAGGAAGGATGGGCATGCTGGGAAGGGGGTGGAGGCAATAGCATGATGGGAGTCGTAGTCACAGCTCTACATCCCCCACCACATGGCCCAGCAAGCTCACACTCACGCATGCACATCCCACAGAGAGTGGAAAGGCCCATCAAAGATGTCTGACACTGTTGCTGTGTCGTGGGGAGCACAAGGGCATGCTGGGAACTGCACACCAACCAACAGCAGGACACCACTGTCAGCCATCTTGCCATTGCTCTCACACCCACACACACTGAACTCCCCACAAAAGCAAGTAAGTATGGGAATGCTGGGAAGTGGGGTGGAGGCAATAGCATGATGGGAGTCATAGTCACAGACATAGCTCACCCCCACAACTGTCCCATCAACACCACCCTGAACCATGCTCACATCACAGGGAGTGGAAAACAACTGACAAGATGGCTGACACTGGCTACTGCTGTGGGGAGCACAAGGCCCTGCTGGCAACTGTGCACCAACAAACAGCAGGACACCACTGACTGACATCCTGAAAGACAACTTCCACTCCCTGCAATGCAAGCACGTTTCATGGTGGGATATCTGGCTGGGTGGGAAGGAGGACTTGCAGCACTGACCATAGTCACAAGCACCTCCCCTCACACACCCCTCAACACATACTCCACATAACCCACCTGGGAGAATGCAATGCCTCACATCCTAACTCAAGATCCCACAAAGAACCTCCACCCTGGGTTATGTTGTGTGAAGCACAGGGACACTCTGGACTTTTAGCCAAACAACTGCCAGGACAACACTCCCAGCCATCCTGTCAGCACAGGCAGCCCACCCCACAGGGAAGCAGAGTCAAAAGGAAGGAAGGATGGGCATGCTGGGAAGGGGGGTGGAGGCAATAGCATGATGGGAGTCGTAGGCACAGCTCTACATCCCCCACCACATGGCCCAGCAAGCTCACACTCACGCATGCACATCCCACAGAGAGTGGAAAGGCCCATCAAAGATGTCTGACACTGTTGCTGTGTCGTGGGGAGCACAAGGGCATGCTGGGAACTGCACACCAACCAACAGCAGGACACCACTGTCAGCCATCTTGCCATTGCTCTCACACCCACACACACTGAACTCCCCACAAAAGCAAGTAAGTATGGGAATGCTGGGAAGTGGGGTGGAGGCAATAGCATGATGGGAGTCATAGTCACAGACATAGCTCACCCCCACAACTGTCCCATCAACACCACCCTGAACCATGCTCACATCACAGGGAGTGGAAAACAACTGACAAGATGGCTGACACTGGCTACTGCTGTGGGGAGCACAAGGCCCTGCTGGCAACTGTGCACCAACAAACAGCAGGACACCACTGACTGACATCCTGAAAGACAACTTCCACTCCCTGCAATGCAAGCACAGTCCATGGTGGGATAACTGACTGGCTGGGTGGGAAGGAGGGCCGGCTGTCAACCAAATACAACCAATGCAGACCATGTTCACACCCCAACAAATACATAGAAATGCCCAAATAATGCAGGACAATGTGCTACACCAATATCAACCCCTGACTGTGACAACTTAGGACAATGCAATGTACAGGCCCGCACCCAGAGGCACAGTCACAACTGTCAGGTGTGTCAACCATTGATGCCTGCAGAAACATTACATACATTGTGTGTGTCTCCCAAAAACAGGTGATGATGGGGACACAGCAGCAGACGCTGAGGAGTCCCAGTCCCAGGCTCAAGAGGATACGGAGCTCACTGGTGTCGTACAGCCTCTGCCCTCCTCGGACGAAGAAGACCAACCTGGCACCTCCGGTGCAAGTCAACATGCAGCACCAGCAGGACCACCAGCTGCAGCACCAGCAGGACCACCAGCTGCACCCCCTGCACCCACCCCTCCAACGACTGTCACCACAAATACCATCCCTGCCGACATGGACAGAACAAGGAGCACCACCAGCACAGGGACCCTGGACCAACGTGGGGCCATGGACACCACCACCACCACCAACCCCCAAGGGGGACCAGGGTCATCTGTGCGTGCCACTGCACGCACTGCACATGTCGGCAGGGGTGGTGGGAGGGGTGGGAGACAGAGGTCGCTGCTTGCAGAGGTTGCTGGTGTGCATGATGACCCACAACTGGTACGCATAGCCGATGCGTACCAGTCCAGCACCGGAGATCTCAGCCAGGTAGTGGGGCTCCTCAGAGACATGAAACAGCAGCAGGCTGCCCATCATGCCCGCTTGGACTCACACATGTCCCGCGTGGAGTCCAAGTGGGACGCACTGCAAGAGATGACGGCGGTGCACAGGGACATATTACAATGCCTCCGCCAGATGAACAGCAACCAGTCCACACCTCCCTGTGTGCCAACAACATCTGGTGCTGAACAAACTGCAACTGCCACAGGGAGGGAGGATGACTCTGGCGGAGAGTCCCCTGCACCGCAGCAGCCTGTACTTGAGGGCCCCCCCCCAAAGAAGAGGGGTTGTCCGAGGAGGGGCAAGTGAGAGGCAGATGGCCAAGTGCAACCCCCAGGAAGCCTGAACCTGTTCTGGATGTTCACCTTTGTGCACAAACTGTTCACCCTGTTGACGGCAACACAACTCCCACACATGACATGGGGAGTACAAGTTGGACCAATGTCTCAGACAACTGTGGCCCCGTTACTGGGGATTTTGTCTACCAGGACTTTCAAGTCACCTAGGAACTTCTGATTGCAATATATATGTACAGCACTAACCATCCTATGCACTATTCACACAAATGTATCACAATAAACACACTAATACACCATACTTGCCTCTGTTGTGATTCCAACGTGGGTGCTGTCATGGGGATGATGAACTGCAAAATTACACTGTGTATGCGAACTGCAACAGCAAGTACAACACAGGCATGTGAGTAAAGGCAACGTGACACATATGAGGGAGACACACCACCAGGGCTACACAACACATACACACCTAGGCCATCTGACTCATTGCCTACACTGATGTTGCCAGGGAAGACGGTGCAATGCACAGACACCACACCTATTCCCAGTTGTAGTCAAGTAGCCCACAGGTGCAGTAAGCAAATGGCAGTCAAATGTGTGACCACAGACAACGCACATCACAAAGTGAAGCACAGGTTTATTACACAGTTGCAACATGTCGTAACCACTACAGATGCAAGGTAATCCCACCTGGCAGCGGGCACACAGTCAACAACTGTAGAAGGAAGGAAGTCCATGGGTGTGGCGCACATCACCTGTAGGGACACAACAGCTACCACCCTGGAAGTACAATCACGTCGTCGGTGGACACAGTTGACCAAACGAATCTGAAAGTACCCTGTGAAGGACAGAAATGACACACAGTCAAAAGCAATGGAGAACAGGACAGAACAGCAAAACTCATGCACAATACATGTTACAAGATACCCACCCAGAACCAAGTTAGCATGTCAACACTGTTGGGGAGTACAGACCACCTGTAAGCACACATCGCTACACACATCCAGTCAAGTAGCCCATGGACACACTCCAACAGCACCAGAGCACCACCTACACATATCATGCCAACTCACATCATTGACATGACACCTCAGGATACTCACATTCAGCTAAAGAAGTTGGTGATGAGCTGTGTGCGGACATCACCACCATCATCATCACTGGCATCGTGGTCCAGGCCAGGATCCTCCACAGGTGGCGGATGTTGGTCATTGTCATCCTGGATGAGAGGCAACTCCTTCCGCACTGCCAGGTTGTGGAGCATGCAGCAGACGATGATAATCTTGCACACCTTCGCTGGGGCATATGGGAGGGACCCTCCTGTCTTGTCGAGGCAGCGGAAGCGGCTCTTCAGGAGACCAAATGTCCGCTCAATCACTCTCCTGGTCCGACCATGTGCCTCATTGTAGCGCATCTGGGCTGGTGTCACAGGGTTCCTGAGGGGTGTCAGCAACCACGGCATGTTGGGGTATCCCGAGTCACCTACGGACAGACAAGTGCACATTAGCTGACTTGGAAAAGTGGGCGGAATACTACAGATCAGATCACACACAATGGCACAAAGTCAGTACACACCGACAAGCCAGGCACGCTGGTTCTGCATCTGTGCCATCATCCTGGGGATGCGACTACTCCTCATCACAAAGGCATCGTGTGCTGAACCAGGGAAACGTGCACACACGTGTGTGATGGTCATATCTGCAAGACACACCACCAGTGCATTGACCGAGTGGTAGTGCTTGCGGTTACGGTAGGCCTGCTCCTGGGCCTGTGGTGGTACCAAAGCCACATGTGTCCCATCAATGGAGCCAATGACATGCGGCATCCTCCCCAGGGCATAGAAGTCACTCTTCACGTCAGTGAGTCGTTGCAGTCGAGCGAAATATAGATGTACCGGTTCAGGTATAGCAACATTGCCTCCAAAACATCGCGGAGCACACGGCTCAACATGGTCTGTGACATCCCACCAGCAGTCGCCACAGTATGTTGGAAGGTACCGGTGGCAAAGAAGTGTAGGGCTGCCATCACCTTCACCTTGGGGGTCAACGCTGTAGGATACGGCCGGCCAGGCTGCAAATGTGGGGCCAACTGCACTGCCAAATCCTCAATCAGCTGCCTGGTGAAGCGGTACCGTCGGATGCTGTCCCGTTCCACCATCGTTGCCAGGTCTGGGAATGGTCTATGGACAGCAGGAGCCCTGCAGTGCAGAGGATAAGAAAGCAAGAGTGTCAGTCACCCCACATATGCGGCATTGAACACACTCAATATCACATCATACATCATTATGAGGCACAACTACATGAAGTGTGCAGTTCCGTAAGGACATGTATGGTACATACATGGCCAACATCTGTCATCACGGTTCAACAAGTGGCATCAATAAGTCCCAGGTTGGCCCATTGGATATCATGAGGCCGTGTCACAGTTCCCATCTCCTGCTGCCATGTCACAATCACCCCCACAGTGACATGTGAGGACAGATGTGCCCCAGGCATCACAGCTCAACGACAGGTACATTCCCAGGGACCCTGTATTGCCACATGGACACTGGCATTACATGGAGTATCATGTATACACCACAGCAAAACAACCATGACCCCCACAGGTAGTGGTCCCACTTGCCACTGCAGGACAGACATGGACGTCTGTGACACACACACGCACAACATCAAAGTCCATGCACACACAACGTGGATGTGGAGACTGTCTCCCATTGTGCACATGAAATCAGAGACATTGTAAACACTACATGCACACAGACTGTGGAGGACCATCACTATTGTGCCACTGGGACACCCTGGCTCAAACATACCGTTCTACATGGGACTCACGGGGTATGTGACATGACATACACATACACCACCGTGAAATGTGACCATGGCACATGCACAGATATGAACAGTTGCACATCACAGTGGTCATGTACACGTAACACCCAGGATCCTGTCCCCATGAACACGTGCACAGCCTGGGGGTGGCTGCCCCCAGGTGACACCCACAGGACAACATGTACACCAACATACACACAATAGGAAATGCAGCCTTACATGCCTTATGATACAGTTTGGACAGGCTGTCGTGTTGTAGGTGTGCCCCTCACTCCCTGGGAGCTATCTGTGGCTGGCATATGTTCATCTGAGGCAGGCATGGTGACATATGCCAGTCACTTGTACAGGGATGCGTTGAACAGCAATGGACCGATCGGTGCACCCGGCCGGCCCATTGCATTCAATGTGTGCGGGTACGCGTTGTACCCCTGTATGCGTTGTACCGCAATGGACCGATCGGTGCGCCCGGCCGGCCCATTGCATTCAATGTGTGCGGGTACGCGTTGTACCCATGTACGCGTTGAACAGCAATGGACCGATCGGTGCACCCGGCCGGCCCATTGCATTCAATGTGTGCAGGTACGCGTTGTACCCCTGTACGCGTTGAACAGCAATGGACCGATCGGTGCACCCGGCCGGCCCATTGCATTCAATGTGTGCGGGTACGCGTTGTACCCCTGTACGCGTTGAACAGCAATGGACCGATCAGTGCACCCGGCCGACCCATTGCATTCAATGTGTGCGGGTACGCGTTGTACCCCTGTACGCGTTGTACCGCAATGGACCGATCGGTGCGCCCGGCCGGCCCATTGCATTCAATGTGTGCGGGTACGCGTTGTACCCCTGTACGCGTTGAACAGCAATGGACCGATCGGTGCGCACCCATTGTCAATGGCCTAGCCTGGCAACGGACGCGTTTCGAAATTCGAACGAGTCGGTTGCTGGAAATTCAGTTGGTCACCCACAACAATGTTGCAAAATCATGTATGTCATGAAGTTGAAGATTTGAAGGATGCTGTGGGCGTGTATTGGTGCTGCTATTCCATGGATTGGCCAGATTCAGAAGATGCAAACGACTTGGACCTATCACTTTGGACACATGGGACAGTATCTGCCTCTGCAGCACATATATATTGCTGGCTGTTCCCCTGAGAGCTCACTTGCCTGCACTACATGCTCCAGGACAACATCTGCCACTGCACTGCTGCTGTCTCTGCCCCCTCTGGACCCTGCAATGGCACGTACTGTGGAGAGAGCCCCAGCCTTCAGCCTTGAGGAGAACCAGGCCCTGCTGGACAGCCTACTTCCACAGTACAGCAAGTTGTATGGGACACCAGGGGAGCAGGTGAGTGTTCTGTGCACTGCCTTTCTGAATGTGCATTTTGTCTGACTAGCAAGGCTGAAAGTCTGCACGCCACTGGCTAGCAGGCTCACTGAGTAGTTGTCACCCCCCATAGTGTGTAGTGACATGCACTGGACAGGTATGGTGCAGTGACAGTGCATTTGAACAAGGTTTTACTTCCCATGCAATGATACCATGTAGTGACTTCTGGCAAACTGTCCATGGGCAGCGTTGCACTGCCTGTGTACATCATGTGAACTGTGATTGAGACATGTATATACAACTGTGTCATGCACGGATATGTTGCATGTGTAGTTATGGCCTTTTCACTTTGTCATCCTCACAGGTTAATGCCCATCGGAAGCAGGAGATCTGGAAGGACATCGTCCGGGCTGTCCGGTCCGTGGGGGTCTACAAGCGCCGGATCCGCAACTGCCAGAAGAGGTGGCAGGACCTTCGGGGCTGGACCCGGAGGATTGCACGGGTCCAGCTGAAGCTGTCGCCTCCTCGCAGGAGGGGCGGAACACGGACCCTGACCCCCACATGCTCCAGATCCTGGCGGTGGTGTTTCCAGACCTGGATGGGCAGCTGAAGACCAGACAGCAGCAAGGAGGGGTGAGTCAAAGACTGCACTGTGAACTCTGTATTACATGCTATGTGCCCTCCTCTGGCCTGGTTAAACTGCCACAGTACAGCAGTCATGTTGTCCAGGAGCCATGTCCCTCTATTGTGCACTGCCCACTCCTCATCTGATACCCAGGTGTGGCCCTTACATTCAGGGAATTGTGTCACTTGGGACTGTGTCCTTGCAGTTTGCTTCACTCAAGGTGGGGGACAGCATCTGTTTCCCTGACTCTGTTGTGGGCATCATGGGTGGGTCCATTGTTCACACAACGCCTGTGTTCGGACATGTAATCTGCGTGTTGCTTTGATATGCGGTCCACTTGCTGAGCTGAGCCACCACATGTGCCTGGGGTATCTGGCACACACCCATGCAGCGGGTGGGAACAATGTTTGGGCCCCAGGAGTGTGCAGATTACGTGTGTCACACATACATAGCCAGCTATCCACTGTCCAGGGCTCATCCCTCATTCATGTGGGGCAGGACAGTCATGCCTACTCCAGCCCATCCAATACACCTGTACTCCCACTCCCGTGTATCAGCTGACACGTTGTGCGCAGTGATTTGACCCCTCAGGTGTCTGCCTCTGTGTCAGTGTGCTGTGGATTTGTTGCCAGGACTGCTGGGGTGTTTCTCGGTTGGGGCTCAGCATGCCACTGGAGATGTGACCATAGGAGACGATACTTGGGTGTCACATAGGTGTTTGATCAGCTGCCCGTGCAGACTGGGGTATGCGAATGTGAAGTTCAGGCAGCTGTTTCCCATTCACAGCAGATTGTGAGGGGCTCAGGTTCAGAGGGTAGTATCACAGGTCTCCCATATGTCCAATCGGTATGACCTGGACAGATGAGGGTTAAGATGATGTGTTGTGTGGGGGATGTACATGTGCACTTGTGCAGCTCCATGACCTACTATTGTGACACAGTGCAGAGTGTTGTTGTCTGGCTGCCAAGTCATACATCACTGAGACAGTGATGTCTGACTTAGCAGTCATGCCTCCGCCATGGCATGTGTCTACTTATTGGTGATCCTGCAGGGGAGTGACATGTGCTACATGCACACCATTGTGGCGATGGCTATCAGGACATGGGTGCATCATGGTGTCTGTCGCTGGTATGCATCACATGCATTTCCTATTTGACTCTGGGCATCCCTTTCATCCGGAAACCTGTACTGACTCAGTGGCAAGAGTTGTGATGTGTGCATGTCCACATGCTACACCGTGTCCTCTGCACTGTCCAACTACTGTGTAGGTGGTGCATGTGTCCACACTGGGGTGTTGCTATCCAACAGACACCAGACAGATGGGTGCAAGGCCATGTGGGATGTGAGTGCCATGGTTGGCATCAGACTGACAATTGGCTTCTCCTGTTCAGTTAGGGCACTTTTAGCAATGTTCAACTAATGATGCCAGGGCTTGCTCTGTAATGTGCTGTGCTCACAGTGGTGTGTGCGTTTGGTGCAGGTGACTGATGTCTGTCTGTTTCCCCATTGTTTGCAGATACATCCACGGCCACGGAAGGGGACAGCTCCACGGACCAGGAGGAGCCGGAGAGCCAGACTGGGTCAGCAGCCGAGGAGTGGTCGGAGGGACCCAGTGGCACGGAGGGCGAGGGGAGCCACACCGAGGAGTCCTCAGCAGCATCCACCTCAGCTGAGGACCACAGCGGCTCGGAGGATGACTCCCTTATGGAGGCGGGTGTCAGCAGCCACCACACCCCAGCTAGTGTTGCTGTCCCCGCCACCACCAGCACCACCACCGCCCTCCCATCGGCTCCCATTCCCCAGGTCCGTGGAGGCTCCCATGTTCGGGAGCGTGTCTCCTTTGGGCCAGGCACCGCACCCCCTGCCCCTGTGTCCCCTGCTGCCCTGAGTGAGGAGTCTGTGTACCTCCTTCGCCAGCTCCATGTAGGGCAGACAGCCATGCTGAGTGTCCTCCATGCGCACACCGCTCTGTTGACTCAGCTGGTGTTGTTCATGGAGGGCATCTCATCGGGCATGTCTGACCTACAGAGGGGCAATAGGTCCATGGACTCCTCCCTGACGGCAGCAGTGTCCCTCCTCAGACAGTCCCTCACCCCTCCTGCCTCTGCTCCATCCACACTCCCCAGCACCTTACCCATCCCAAGCACACACACACCGGCACAGGCACACACCAGCACACACACGTTCAGCACACAGACACACACGCCACAAACAAAACGCACACGCACGCACAGTCAGGGGACTGAAACCAGACTCACAGGGGATGGGGCCCTGGAACACACACACGCATCCACGAGCACTGCGCAGTCCTCAGTTGCCTCTCCCTCCAAAGCACCCTCCCTTGCCTCACCTGCAACCCCAAAGACCCAGCGGCTCTTCCTCAGTGACCTCGGCCTCTTCCCCTCCGATGCAGCTGATACAGCATTCAGGGGAAGAGGAAGCCCACCCACACGGAGCAGAGTGCCCCTTGCCCCCGGACACCCTCCCCCAGGCGCAGACAGACTGAGGCCCCCACCCGCAAGTCCCCCGGAGTCGTAAGAGCAAGACCCCGCCGCCGCCCTGCAGCTCAAGCACCAGGTCTCCTTCCTCCATCCCTCGGGCCCCCACTCCACAGGTGCCCCCACCCACAGATATACCATCCCCAAGAGGATCCGGCCTTCTCCCCCTGCCACTTGCTCTCCCGGCACCACACCCCCGCTGCGCTTGTCTGTGCCACTGATGTGGTGAGGGTGTCCTCTCCCTCTGTCCAGCCCACCTTGCCTGTTCCCCATTCTCCCCCCTGGTGGTAGGCACTGCAGTGGAGTCCACTACCACCCTGTCTGACTTGGGCACTGCAGTGGCGGACCTGTCCACTCCATCTGCAGGGTCCACTGCAGTCGTGCCGGCACCCACAACATCTGAGTCATGCCCCCCAGTTGTGCCGGCACACACCATGTCAGACACCTCCACTGCAGTTGTCAGTGGCTCTCCAGCACCCACCACCCCTTCCCTGCCTCCTCCTGGTGAGCCCTGATCCTGTCCCTGCGGTGCCTGGCCTGCCCCCCGGTTGCCCCTCCTAGTGGATTGTCCCTGGTTTTGTGCAGTGCAGGCATGCGTAGGGTGACATCTGCCACTGTCACCCTGTTTGGACTTTGACAATGGACTGGCCTTTGTGTTTTTTCTGGACTTTCACTTTTAAACACACATATGCTGAATAAAGCAACTTTCTGTTCTCTAGTGCTTATGCTTCTGATGTACATGTTGTTGATGATGCTAACCATGCCCTTGCTGCAGTGATGGTGATATTTGGTCTCATGATAATGAAGTGTTACTGTGCAGGAACCCATGTGGTCCAGGGGGAATGTGTCCTATCCTGTGGTGTATCCATGTCATCCATAGCAGCATCTGAGGGTGTCATGTGTTCAGTATTTGGCAATGGGATTTCCTACTTACATTAGCAATTTCACATCTGTGGCTTCCACCCCTGCACATCTGTTGTGCCTGCCATTGTTCAATTCGTCTACTTCACTGACCGTGTGGCCATCTCCACTGGACATGCAGGTTTGGGCATCAATGGGGAAGGACTCATCTGTGTTGTCAGTGCAACATTGCTATGCAAGTGTGTTGGATCTGTGCTGATGATTTCGTTGGCACTTCCATGACCAGGCTGATGTGACGGGAGCCTTCATTTGGTGCTAATTGTTGATTGTGTGACCAAGTGCTCAGCTGACATGATGGGGCCCTACTGAGGCAACATATGGCACAGCTTTCCTCACACAGGAGTGGAGTCCCCTCATGGCAGTGTGTACTCCTGTGACATTGCCTGCGCCCAAGGTGTGTGTTGTATGAGCATGTCTGTGTGTTCACTTCCGTTTTGCTGTGCATGCTGTGATCCCTAGTGTTGTACCTGTTTGTGATGCTTGCTGAGTTGACCTATGTTCCCCCAAAGTCTTCTCCCTGGGTTCTCTGTGATGTGGGTGCATGGCACATTACTGGTCATCAGGGTGTCACCCATAGGTGTGTTTGCTGTCAGGGCTGAGTTTGTGTGCAGACGCAGATGGGTCACAGTCAGGTTTCCCCTTGGCACTTGTTGTTTGCACCTGTCATGTGATTTCCGGTTTGTGTTATCTTTCAGTGATTGTGACACATTGTGTGTGTGACTGCTGGCACTCCTCAGGGTCCGGGCTGCAATGTTGGTTGTTGTCCATGTGTGTTCTTTGTGGGTGACCTTGGCTTCTTCATTGGTGTGTGACTGTGGCTGGGATCCCATTGGTTGGTGTGGTATTGCCATCATGTCCATGTACAGCGAAGTGTGCAGTGTGTCAGACATTCAGGAGTCTTGTTGAGTGGCCATGTGTGATGTGTTTCTGCACCTTGGTTCCCACCCACCACCCTGGAATTGTCATGGGTGCATGTGCAATGTCACCAGTGCATGTGTGCTTCACTGCTGCACATTGTTGGAGGTCGAGGTGTGTGGTGTTGAGTGTGTGCAGATGAGAGTTGTTGCCCGGCTAGACCCCTGCCTCCATGTTGGCCTTGGCTTACTGGCCGTGCTGATTGATTTGTGCTTGTGTAGGTGTGATGGTAGTTTGTTGCTCAGGACACATGACTGTGGTTCACAGTGTGAACGACATTTAGCTTTGTCATCACAGTGGGATTGTAATGCAGCCCAGGGTCACCACATTGTGGGGGCCCTGGGGGTAGTGCTGTGGTGTGTCTGTGTCTTGCTGTGTCAGTTGCTGTTCCTACGTGCCTGTGTGACATGTGTGATTTGTGCTCCCTCTCATCTGACAATGCCTGATTGCCCACATAGGGGATTTGGATCCATGAGTTACCTTTGTGTGGCACTGTATGCACATCTGTATAATTGGTATTCAGGCCTCCTCATGTGTTGTGTGGTTGCCTGGGGACACTGGCACCCCCCTCACCTGTTGTGTTTGATGTGCAGTGTGGGTCTGCCTGTTTGTGTTTGTGCATCTGCACCACTGCATTGGCATATCTTAGGTGTGCCATTGGCTGTATGTAGTTTGGTGGGTTTCCCCTGCTGTCCCTGGGACTCCTAGGTCATCAGTCAGCACAATGATCATGGTTTGTGTGTCCCATTGCTGCCATGGTATGGTATCTGTTCACCTCACATCTACAGTCTCCACAGGGTATCTGCATTTGTGTGCCCATTGGTGCAAATATGTGGGTCTGCATTCTGATGGTCACTTCTGTCATTGTGTCATTGATGAATGTTGACAGTGTCAGCCCCCATGGGTGTTGTTTGTCTGCACATGGCCAAAGGTATGTCTTATTTGCAATGCAGTATTTGCCTCCCCCAATCTATGTTGCAATGGGACACATGCACTACTTTGCCACTGATGTGTTTTATGTTCTGTGACCAGGAATCATCCATGCAGTTTGGCAGTTGCAGCTTTTTCTTTGTCAACACTTACATTTTGGTCACTGTGATGATGGGGGTTTGGACCCCATTGCCACAATGTTCAAAATGTGCTTCAGCTATGGACCCCACACTTACATTTTGGTCACTGTGATGATGGGGGTTTGGACCCCATTGCCACAATGTTCAAAATGTGCTTCAGATATGGACCCCACACTTACATTTTGGTCACTGTGATGATGGGGGTTTGGACCCCATTGCCACACTGTTCAAAATGTGCTTCAGCTATGGACCCCACACTTACCTTTTGGTCACTGTGATGATGGGGGTTTGGACCCCATTGCCACACTGTTCAAAATGTGCTTCAGCTATGGACCCCACACTTACCTTTTGGTCACTGTGATGATGGGGGTTTGGACCCCATTGCCACAATGTTCAAAATGTGCTTCAGCTATGGACCCCACACTTACATTTTGGTCACTGTGATGATGGGGGTTTGGACCCCATTGCCACAATGTTCAAAATGTGCTTCAGATATGGACCCCACACTTACATTTTGGTCACTGTGATGATGGGGGTTTGGACCCCATTGCCACACTGTTCAAAATGTGCTTCAGCTATGGACCCCACACTTACCTTTTGGTCACTGTGATGATGGGGGTTTGGACCCCATTGCCACACTGTTCAAAATGTGCTTCAGCTATGGACCCCACACTTACCTTTTGGTCACTGTGATGATGGGGGTTTGGACCCCATTGCCACAATGTTCAAAATGTGCTTCAGCTATGGACCCCACACTTACATTTTGGTCACTGTGATGATGGGGGTTTGGACCCCATTGCCACACTGTTCAAAATGTGCTTCAGCTATGGACCCCACACTTACATTTTGGTCACTGTGATGATGGGGGTTTGGACCCCATTGCCACAATGGTCATGGCCTGCTTGCATTGTGGGGGCCACACACATATATGTGTGGCACATGTGATAGGGGGTCACATTGTATGTTCAAAGTCATGTTCAGTGTTGTAGGCATTTGACACAGTCTACACACGCTTGTCATGGTGTTGGGGGATGTCTTTTTCTTGCATTCCCTAGGTTGTGGTGTGCTGGTTGTGTCATGCATTGTCCATCCTATGAGTGGAGGTGGTGTTGGTGGTAGGCATCCAGCCCCCCATGGGTAGAGGTGGTAGTAGTGACAGGCATCAGCCCCCCCTGGGTAAGGGTGGTAGTAGTGGTAGGCATCCAGCCCCCACTGGGTAAGGGTGGTAGTAGTGGTGGGCATCCAGCCCCCCTGGCTTAGGGTGATAGTAGTGGTAGGCATCCAGCCCCCCCTGGGTAAGGGTGGTAGTAGTGGTAGGCATCCAACCCCCTGGCTAAGGGTGGTGGTGGTGGTGGGCATCTGGCACCCCCATGGCTAAGGGTGGTAGTAGTGGTAGGCATCCAGCCCCCTGGCTTAGGGTGATAGTAGTGGTAGGCATCCAGCCCCCTGGGTAAGGGAGGTAGTAGTGGTAGGCATCCAGCCCCCCTGGGTAAGGGTGGTAGTGGTGGTGGGCATCTGGCACCCCCTGGCTAAGGGTGGTAGTAGTGGTAGGCATCCAGCCCCCTGGGTAAGGGTGGTAGTTGTGGTAGGCATCCAGCCCCCTGGGTAAGGGTGGTAGTAGTGGTGGGCATCCAGCCCCCCTGGCTTAAAGTGATAGTAGTGGTAGGCATCCAGCCCCCCCTGGGTAAGGGTGGTAGTAGTGGTAGGCATCCAGCCCCCCCTGGCTAAGGGTGGTAGTAGTGGTGGGCATCTGGCACCCCCATGGCTAAGGGTGGTAGTAGTGGTAGGCATCCAGCCCCCTGGCTTAGGGTGATAGTAGTGGTAGGCATCCAGCCCCCCCTGGGTAAGGGTGGTAGTGGTGGTGGGCATCTGGCACCCCCTTGGGTAAGGGTGGTAGTTGTGGTAGGCATCCAGCACCCCTGGGTAAGGGTGGTAGTGGTGGTGGGCATCTGGCACCCCCTGGCTAAGGGTGGTAGTAGTGGTAGGCATCCAGCCCCCTGGGTAAGGGTGGCAGTAGTGGTAGGCATCTGGCACCCCCATGGCTAAGGGTGGTAGTAGTGGTAGGCATCCAGCCCCCTGGCTTAGGGTGATAGTAGTGGTAGGCATCCAGCCCCCTGGCGTAGGGTGGTAGTAGTGGTAGGCATCCAACCCCCTGGGTAAGGGTGGTAGTGGTGGTGGGCATCTGGCACCCCCTGGCTAAGGGTGGTAGTAGTGGTAGGCATCCAGCCCCCCTGGGTAAGGGTGGTAGTTGTGGTAGGCATCCAGCCCCCCTGGGTAAGGGTGGTAGTAGTGGTGGGCATCCAGCCCCCCTGGCTTAGGGTGATAGTAGTGGTAGGCATCCAGCCCCCCCTGGGTAAGGGTGGTAGGCATCCAGCCCCCCCTGGCTAAGGGTGGTAGTAGTGGTGGGCATCTGGCACCCCCATGGCTAAGGGTGGTAGTAGTGGTAGGCATCCAGCCCCCCTGGCTTAGGGTGATAGTAGTGGTAGGCATCCAGCCCCCCCGGGTAAGGGTGGTAGTGGTGGTGGGCATCTGGCACCCCCCTGGGTAAGGGTGATAGTAGTGGTAGGCATCCAGACCCCCTGGGTAAGGGTGGTGGTGGTCATCTGGCACCCCCCTGGCTAAGGGTGGTAGTAGTGGTTGGCATCCGGCCCCCCCTGGGTAGGGGTGGTGGTGGTGGTGCGCATCCAGGCCCCTGTGTGCATATGTGGCATTGGTGACGGGCATCCCGCCCCTATGGTGCTGCTGTTGCTGGTGTAAGTAAATTCTGCATCCCTCTGTGTGTGTGTGATGTGTCGTGTACGTGTTGTATGTGTTTTGTGGTTGGTGTCTGACTTACCTTCTGCACCGTACGCGTCCGTGCCTGTTCCGGTAGTAAATGTAGAATATTGGTAGGATCGGGACGAAGGGATTCATGGTTGGTTCGTGTCGTTCGTCTTTCTCGTTGCTTCGCGTCGTCCTCGTCGCTGGCGTGTTCGCCTCGTAGCCGTGGATCGTGTTGTGGCGCGAATCGGAGCTTATGTGCGCCTCTCCCGGATGCTTTGACGTGCCGTGCGTAGCGACGGGTTCGGCGCGTACGGAAAGCGCATCGTACTTGTTCGGCCGGACGCGGCTGCATTTTCCCTTCCGTGCGACTCGATTCTGCGTTTCCGGATTCGCCTCGGTCGGAGAACAGGACCTGGATTGGGTGAGTACGACTCGGCCGGATTCTGTGCTGTTGTGCGCATCGTACTTACTCGTTCGGTATGATGTACGGATCGGTCGGGAAACAGGCATTCGCATGGCTTTTTTCCCAACCGAATGGTATTGGGTGCGCCTCCGACCGAGATCGGAATCGGCCCCTCAATCTGCGCGCACTGTTCTGTACTGAAGCTTTCCTATATTCAACCAGTGTATGCTTATTTTAGAACATACACACTGTCAGCTACACACACTCACTATATGTGCTGCACAACTCTTCACCCTTTATGTGTTGTACTTCACGCAAGCACACATACATCCAGCACATGGGGGCCCTGCAAATGCACTGCACAGTACTACATCTCTCAAGTAATGTATTCCTCTCAGGCACACATACATGCCACACATGTACTAACCACACATGTACTGCACAGTACTGCACCATACTTGTACTGTACTCTTCCTATGCACATACAACCAATGCAGAGTCACCTCTCCTGCTGTATGCAGCCCTTCACAGCTACCTGATGTAGGCCAAGGGCAAGTTAAGCACAAAACAGCTGAACTTTTAAAATGGTGAGTGAGTCTGTAGGCCTCACTCCAGTGGCACAGGATAAAAAGGTCCTGTTCACTACTACTGATCACTACATGGTATGCTGCCACCACCGCACGTGTGCTCCTTAACTCCTGGTGAAGGCGGTAGCCTTCCACAACTATGAGGGTAGCGCTTTGGGTGCCCTAAGTCATGACACACATAGTAAAAAAGTATGAATGGTGTCCTTGATAGTAGTTTTCTTGGAGCAAAATTATGGTGCAGAGTCCTGGCGGGGGGAGGGGACGGTATAAGTGAAGAGTGTCTGTAGTGGGGAAATTATGTTATTTATTGTTTGTGCCTGATGTTGAGTATGGAGTAGTAGCAATAAGATATTTTGAAAGTAGGCAGCTTTTCATTGTCCCGAGTTAAACAGAATGTGTTCAAGGTTTGTTTTGTAGATTTCAGATTTTTCAAAGTTTTATTTTTCTACCATTTGTGTAGAAGCGCCCTGTGTAATTCAAGCATGTGGACATGGAGAGTCAAGAGAGAATGATAGTTGTTGTTTACCTGTTAAAATATGTAGTGTGCTGAAGCTTTGGCATTGGAAAGAAGGGAAAGCGCCAGAAGTATGTTTTCTGTATGAGATAGTGGGGGAGAAGTGGGCTTGGGGGTAGTAGCAATACTGATCTAACTATATAATGTTTCAAGCCTTGGTTCGAAGGGGAGTGATAAGCGGTGGGTGGGGAGAAATTTAGCTTGCTAGAAATTAGTGTGAGGTCCAAAGGCTCAGCCTGTCTGTGTATGTGAGCAGAGTAAGTGTAAAGTAACGAGTGATCAGAAAATAATTGGTTGCTCTGTATTTGGAAGATTAAGTTTAAAATGTGAGTGTCCAAGGAGGATGAGGGTGGTGGAATAATCAGAAACGTCAGGGACAGTTCTGAGGTCCTGAAAGAAAGAAACAATGCCACCTGATAGATGAGAGAGTACTGGAATGTTAGTTTTTAAAGAGGAAAATTATGTATGTGAAATTAGTTATTGAGTGTACTTGGTATTGTGAGAGGTGTAATAGGGTGACCACCTCACTTCATGTCATCAAGGACAATGCTTACCGCCATTGGCTTTAAACCCCCAAAATGAGTGGTAGCAGGTGTATTACTAAAAATAACTCAATGGAAGCAAACTAGGAATACAACATTCAAGATACACTGGATCATCACATTAAAGCCCTGGGTGGGAAAAAGTGCCTGTGGTTACATAAAGATAGTTAGTCACCCTTGTGACGGTAAATGTTCTGTTGAACATAATGCCAATCTCTAATGACTCTGTAGTTGTTATTTGGTATTTGGTGCTTGGGCAAATTTTGGCAAAGATTGGGTGAAGATCTGATGGTATGGCTGAGTGATTTGGGTAAATCCAGGCTTAGTGATGGCCATCAAGTTTAATATGGGACTATGTGTGTCTAAGAGATCACTGATGAAGGCTGCTTCCCTAGGGTCAAAGAGACAGTAGGTTCCCTGGGCTTGAGGTCAGTGTTTTCTGCGGTCTATTTAGTATTTGCTCTAGAGGTACTGATCCCAGTGTTGAGTGTGTGGTTACAAGAGATCCCTACTCTGCATGATGTGATGTGGAGTAGAGAGGACCTATGGCTGAGTGGCAACAAGGAGCTTTTGTTGGGAATGAATGAATTGACCCTGTGTTTTGAAGAGTATAAAATGTACCTTTGGTTTGTTCAAAAGTACTGTTTCTGTCTGTGCTTAACTGAGTAGTCTTGAAAAGAAAACATGGAAATCCTTCTAAGGGCTACCATTTGTTAAAGAGCCAAACAGTTGGGGGTGAACATGCTCTTCTATTTGCCAGTTGACAAGTTTGATTGTTATCATCCCTCAGCAGGCTCAAGCCTGCGTGGTCTAAATCTTCATAGTGTGTAGATGGATGTCAGAATTGGAAATTATGATGAAACTTTATCAGAGGGGCAGTTTACTTCTTTAAAGGCCAGGTGGAAGCCCTCACCCTTATGCCTCTCATAGTCCAATGCAGAGGTATATAGAATGGTTGAAGAAGAGGAAGGTCTGCTTACCATTCAAGCACATGTGGAAGGGTCCCGACCTGAAGCCTAAAAAGCTAAGATTAGGAAATAGAATTCAGTAACATGGCAATATCTTAACCCTATGAAATGAAACTAGGGACATCTTTGCACCAGAAGCATACTAAGTCAGAGCTGTCACAAAAAAATCTCCATTGACAAACAGCTTCCTTGTTGAGTCCTATTTGCTCTTGTTCTTGATCATCTTTTCTAGGTGCAGTGTTGGTTCTTTAAAAACCCTTCTATTAATCCACACTCTTCCTCACTTGCTTTTGATGTTTTGCCTTTATTTCAGTGAGGTACTGTAATATTACCGAGGAGAGCATTCCCAAAAGTCCCTGAAAGAAAGTTGCAATGCCTCCTCTGTGTTTACCCTGACATTTAGATTAACTTTCCCGATTTTCACTAATTCCAAGAATTATAGGGAACCCTCTCCGGAATCTGCAATTGTTGCAAATTCCCACGAGTTCCTGTGGATTAACTGCTTTTCCTTAGACCATCATCACTTTTAGGAGTGCCCCTCCCCATTTCCACAAAGAAAATGCATGCATTCCTGTTCTTTGACAGGAGTCAATCCAGTAGAATGTTCCATGTGGGAACCTACTTACAAAAGGCTTGCGAGTATCCACAGCCTTGCAAGTTTGTAGACATTCAACCACTGTTGTTGGTGGATCAAACCCTAGGAACAACATCCCTGTCCCTGGTTGTACATTTGCCTCCATGAAAATTCGACTATTCTTGGGGAATTTCTGTCTAGTCAAATCCAGTTTTCAAGGAGAAATCCCACTAAACCAGCTTCTTTAATCAGCAATGGGATGTTAACTTTGATGTGAAAAAACTTTGAGCATTAAGAGTGTTTGTGTCCTTACTCCCACTAAAGGTGTGCATCTTGTGCTTTGTTTCACTTTCCTAGTCTGCTGCAGGTCAATTAACTTGTGCATATCACCGGTATTCCCAGAGCTGCATGTCACTTAGGAACAAATAATGGAGAGAGAGATATGTCCGACAACGGCACCCTAGGGCATACCTGAGAAGTGTTCTTGAAATTATCTGTACTTTTGCCAATTTGCATTTCTAAACCTGAATGACTAATTATATTTCAGCTTGATTAGCTCATTCTGCCCTCCGGCTAGACTAGAATGACCTAGAGGGACCTTCTGCCTCAGAGAGTATTTTCAATAAACCCCCATCTTAACCGAAAGTAGAAATGCATGTAGTATAGCAAACGTGATGCCATGTTCAGCATCCTCTTTTAACAAGCATTTGTAATGCAATATGTCTCGCATTTGAAGGAGTTTGAGCTATTGGCGTTTTGAATGACAATGCCTTTTATTTATGTGTTTTGAAAACCTGCAAGCGATGCGTAAACACACACTTTGCACTGGCATAACGAAACTTGAGGGGGCCCCCCTGCAAGGCACGTGGAGGGGCCCCCTCCAGACTCAATTAGGAGCTCTCCGGTCAGAGTACTGTGCTCAGGGGGCCCCCTGGAGCTTGGGGGCCCCCTGCACCGCGGGGGCTGTGGGTGCTGCGGGGGCCTGTGTTACGCCACTGACACTTTGTACTTATATACGTAGGAGAAGCAAGGCTGGCAGTAAAAAAGGCGCAGTTACTGCCGGCCTTGCTTCTAGTAAGCAACAACTATAGGTATAAAGTGCGCGTTTATGCACCACTAGCAGATTTTCAAAACACATAAATAAAAGGCATTGCCATTTACAATGCCAATAGCTCAAACTCTCGCAAATGCGAGACCTATTTCATTGCAATTGCTTGTTAAATACTATGGCACTATGGTATCTGCAAGCAAACATTTCTCCTTTGCTAACATGTCAACAAAAACATAAAAAATCCCCCTGGTCCAACCAACAAGAGTTCTCAAATACAACCGTCCAGATTCATTCTCCTTCTAGGAGAGATTCCCTCAAACCAATTCTGTTTTACAGGTAACAGAGTATAATATTCAGTGCGGCAGGCACAATATAGGACTTTGAGGGAAAATAGGAACACTGTGTTACCATAAGAGCCTCTCGCAATTCAAATGAACTCCGTTCTGTAAGTTGAATAAGTCATTTCATTTCATTACCAAATAATTTTGAAATCATAAACTCAAATAACATAATATATGTAGTTCATAATTTAAAACATACAGGGGCATATTTACAAGCCCCTTGCGCCACTTGCGCCGCCGTTGCAGTCCACGCATGTGACGCAGCAGCGGCGCAAACCATGCGCCCGCGTTGCGCTATATTTACAACGTGACGCATCTAGGGAGATGCGTCACGTAGTAAACCCTGCGCCACATGAAACCTGCGTCAGGTTTCATGTGGGCGCATCCGGGCGCAGGGGGCGTTCGGCGCAGGAACGCTCGGAAAAGTGACGTAGTGAAATCTACAAGATTTCACGCAGTCACATTTCGACAGCTGGTGCGTCAAATCCTTACGCCTGCTTCAAGCAGGCGTAAGGAAGCAGGCGTAAGCATTGACGCACCATGTTAGGGATAGGGAAGGTTGTAACAGTGCTGGAGTTGCGTTGCGCTTGCGATACAACTTCAGCACTGCGCCAACCTTCCGCCGGCAGATGCTATCCTTGCGCCACGATGCGCCGCATTGTAAATGCGGCGCATCGGACGTGGCGCATGGAGTAACCTGCGTGACGCATTTCCTGGCGCATCCCTGCTGATATGCAGGGATGCGCCAGAAACGTAAATATGCCCCACAGAATATATGTACAGTAATGGTTTTTTTTTTCTGTAGCTCTTGCTGCCGCCATTTTAGCGCTCTAAATAAAAGACATTTCCTTATAATACACTACCCATTTTAGCTCCACACGGCAAAGAAAAGGGCTGCTGTGCAGCCCAAATTAACTTTCTCGGACCGCCTGAAATTATTCTTTTTCGGAATGTCTGCATTCACGAAAATACATGTTTATTGAGCAATGGGCCAAGCAGTCCAAATGTGACCGGTCTACAGTGAAAGGGGAAGGCCGTATTATTATCGGTGAAGCTTCTAAAGACCCTGGTAGGGCTGGGGTAGATCCCTGACAAGGGACTGGCTCTAGCAAAAGTTTGTCGCTAAAAATTCAGACTACCCTGCAGTTGAGCCCTACAATAGACCCGTACAGTAGGCAGGCACAGTGGCACGGAGCTGCCTCAGAGCTTACAAGTTGTCCCTTCACACACCTATCCTGACATGTAACCTTTGAACTTTTGTCTTGGCACCTAGAAGACAATAGGCACAGTTACCTGCAGTAGGGATAGGTGAAAAAATCGAACTTAGGGCATATTATCAAGAACAGCGTTAAAATTATCGCCGCTTTAGCGGCAGAAAACTGCCGCTAAAGCGGCGATAATGGGCTTGATAATATGCTCTGGAGAATTCCAATAGAAGCCCATGTTGACATTAGAACATGGGCTTCTATTGGAATTCTCAAGGGCATATTATCAAGCCCATTATCGCCGCTTTAGCGGCAGTTTTCTGCCGCTAAAGCGGCGATAATTTCAACGCCGTTTCTTGATAATATCATTTTTGATGAAAACGTATTTATTTGGACCGCAAAAGCGTAAAACTATCGCTCCATGGCATCTTAGCTCCACGAGCCAACCTAGGCCACAGAAAGAGAAAACAACACAAATAGAAAGGTGATCAGCAGAAAGGACGCCTCTTTGAAGCTCTCCAGAAGAGACAGCTATAATCCTTGCTGCAACGGTGTGGAAGATGGTTCCAGTGTTTAAATTAGCAAAAGTAATTCAGTTTCCAAAAGTCTTTCCTAGGAGCCCTTCATTGCCAAATGCCAGGGTTACCGATCACCCTGGTCTATATTCCACCTCATGCCTCTCTCCTCCACCACCTTTTACGTACTTGTCTCTATCGCGTTTGTGCGTGTTCTTATTCAGCTTTCAGTTCACCCTTTGGCACTGTTTTATATATTTCTCTTCTTCCTTCTTTCGTCCTTTTCTGCCTTTTTCTCTGACTTCATCTCTATTGCTCTTGGTGAAAGACCAACGAAAAACATTAAGATTTAATTCCCAGAACGAAGTCAGGGGCATATTACCAAGGATTTGCGATAATTATCGCAAAGCGCGCGTAGCGCTGTTTTTTTTTATCGCCGGCTATCGCTGGATTTCATCGCGGAGATAACGCGTTATTATCAACGCTTATCTCCAAGACGATAACAAAATCCAGCGATAGCGGCGAAACCCAGCAATAGCGCGAGAAATCCAGCGAGAAATTCACTGCGCTAATGAAAAGCTTGCTAATAGGCAGGTGTGGACTTCACCCTACAATCCACCTGCCATTGACAAGATGGTTAAGTCAGGTTTTTAGCAGGTGTTAAATTCCAGCGATAATCGCCGTTAGCGCGACTTTTTTTATCGCTTCGCGGGCATTGATAATAGGGGGAAGTTGTGTTTGCGACTGTTTGCAGTTGCTTTTAGTTGGGAACGCCTACTTTGCATGTCATTAGCGATAATTATCGCTGACTTGCAAAGCGGCAACAAAACGGCCGCTATCGCCATTAAGCTGTCGCTAACAGCTGTTAGCGACAGCTTGCTAATAGGGCGATAAAAATATCGCCGCTTTATCGGCAAAAAGTGCCGCTAAAGTGGCGATACTGCCCTTGATAATATGCCCCTCAGTGCGCACCACATGCAACCACCGGTACAAATTAAGGACTGGAAAGCTTGATCCCTAGGGCTCTGAAACCTTGCCACTTTAAGACCCCACTTCCCCCCCAATCCCCGCCTCAGCGAATACGTTTGAAACGGGGATTCGCACATGGGGCTGATAAATGGGCCAGAAATAATGGCCCGTATTATAAAAGCTTCGGTCGGCGGTGCAGAGGGCCTTAAAATGACATGCTGCTTTACAGAAAGCCAACAAGCACCTTGCGCACGGCAGAGAAATTGTCATATTTCATCAGTTACTAGGTTCCAGTTTTTGTAAATGTTGGTGGTTGGCAGTTGGAGACTCAGGTTGGATTAGTACTTATTTTGTAAAAAAATAAGTGCCAGGGCTCTTGTCAGGAGGCCACTGCAGCTTCCACCACACATTGCACTGCGATGCTGTCAGTAAAGTAATAGTAACAACCCATCTACTAACCATCACACTCTTACAAGTGTGACAATTCGGACTAATTCAGGCGCCCAAAGCTATAAGAATGGCTTGGGAGGAAAGTAATAGTCCATCAACCCAGGGAATGCAAAGATAGATAATAAACGTCCCCAAGGTAACAAATGGGCCAAGTTCGGGTACTCAGGTGCACAACTGGTGTAGCAGCTAATGAGGTCCAAGAACAGAGTCTACAAACAGATACAAAGTCAAAGATGGAATCGAAGTTAGGATGGTTTGAACTCAAAGGTAGATGGCCCACAAATCAAAGGGGGTGGCCCTGCCCTGCCTCTTCCTGGCAATGATGGGCAAATACGGGCCCGCCCTTGGCCCGGGCTTTGCCCCCGGGCACGGCCCACGAGCGTCCCGCACCGCGGGGGTTGAGGCAGCGCTTATGAGCGCGGTGGAAGCACCTCCCCCTCACCTGCGGTGGTGGTAAAACCTTGCGTTGCACCCTGGGACTTGCAGTCCCACCAGGGTGAGTGGCAGCCCAGCAGGAAGGCAGAAGATGGCAGGTGGTGCACCCTGGGACTAGGATCCCACCAGGGTGTTGTTGCCTGATAGTGGATGCCCCCAACGATGGTCCGACAGTGCCCCGTGCACAAACAGCGTCCCGTCATTTTTAATGAATATAGCAATAATAATTAACTGCTGTTGTGGTCCTCTGTAAATTAGCTAGACAGCGCCACCTTGTGGCAAGCTGTCACAAGTGCCAGTGCAGACAATTAAGTGCCGGTGCCGAGCACCGGAAACCACCGGCTCAAGTTAAGCACTGGGTAGGGCCAGACTCACGCTGTCAGCGTGATTGATGCATGACAGTGTACAGTATCAACTACACTCAGTAACCAGGGGCAGGCGGCCTAGTCGAAAGTGAGCGGCGCTGTCAGACTTGAGGAATGTAGCGCTATGCAAAATTGCAAAGCAAGTAAATACAATGCCTAAGCTGAATCTGTGTACTGTGCTCATACAGCCTCCACCTCCTATCCCTGAGTGCTTTTAAATGGTGGTAGGATAACAGAGTGGCGCCAAGGAAACCACACTTAAAAAATAAATACAAATACTGCTGAACTGTTTCTTGCTTTGTTTTAGAGGCGCGCCTGTGCAATGCGCATGTGTCTCAGCACATATAGGGAGCTATATGCACGTAGGTGCAAAGTGCACTAATAACTCCAGCATAAATAATGTTTACACCCTTTCTTTCCCTCCCACAGTCTGTAGGTGTAATTGACTTGCACGATTTTGTTCACTATTTATTAGGATGCACACTGGAGTTAGCATGGATATTTACTAGCAGTCACAGCTTGGCTGTATTTTTCTCTGTAAATGTAGGATCGAGAGCAAAAACCGTTTCTAATTGGCACTAAGGCTAAAACAGGAGTGTGTTGAATTATAACAGGACGCCAGTAATAAACAAGCACAATCTCGGTATTTGAAAGAAAACAGATGCACTTATAAAACTCTGGCGAGATGAGTTTGAAAGTTGTAAATCGAAAGGAGGGTAGAGCTGAGTCCCGGAGCACTGGGACAGCAGACCATCTGTGCAGTGAAGAGATTGCTCGTGACTCGGCCCTGCCATTATTTCAATTTACGACTTTCAATCTAGTCAGCATTCCTTGGTGTGAGTGTGGGGCGGGGTAGGCGGTGCTGAGAGCTTGGAAGTTGGAGGCCTGCGAAAACACGAGCAGGGGCAGGCAAACTAAAAAAAGTTAGAGAGCAAGGAGGATGGGCCATCACACGCGGTACAGTGTGATGGCCAAGCAAAGTGTTCTCTGAGTGAAATCGCCTGAAAGAGAGTTAAGCACACAAAGGAGGGACATTTACTGAAATGCACCAAAAACAAGCCAACATTTCTGAATGCCATATGAAACAACCAGTGGCAATTGGTGGAAGGGCCAGAGCCCATAGAAGACGATACAACAGGTTGATCGGAGCTTGACCTAAAAATGGAGGCTTTGGTGATGTGTTTTTACATTTCAATCATGGCAGCATGAAGGCAATGGCAAATAAATTAGGGCCACGTAAATTTTGTTATGGTGGAATAATCCATTTTGGGTATATCCTACATGGTGTTAAAACTAAAATTTACATGTGGGACAGCATATTGGTGCTTTTACACTGAAAAGGTTTTGAATATTTTTCTCTGAAAAATGCCAATAAGCAAGGTTCAATCAAAAGAACATTTCCACTATTAACTGACCTGTATTGAGTCTGCAAGACGTGTTGAAAATTATTTAAGGATTTCACATTCACTTTGTTTTACAAATCCTCAAACCCCTCAATGCTCTCACAGTAATGTACTGAGGATAATGAAAACTACATAGACCAGAATGCTGTGCGAGGTTTGCTGTGGTGGTCATGGTGCTGATATAGCGGACTCGTGTACTGGCAGCATATACATGTTGGATAGCATACTGGTTTTGGTTCCCAATCAAAAGAGACTCAACATGAGTTTCTCCAAAATATACAGAGAAATTAACAACACATTTCTGATTTCAACTTACAGAAAGCATTGAACAAAATCTCTGCGATACTAAACTAGCCATCATTATTTACCCAGCGGTATTATGTATTTTCAATTAATCGAATCCAATAGCTTTTCCAGGAAAATCTGCAGTTCAAATCTCATGTCTTTGGAGGTACCTGGAAATACCACCGCTATAGAGTGCAACAAACAATTGCCCCTCAAGAATGTGTGCGATTAGCTCTTTTCCAAGAAAAAATGATATCATATAATAACCCCTATTACATGAAGTGCTTCCTCGAAAAAAATATCCAGGCCTATTTAATTAAGCTGCTATACTTCCTGCAATAGCTACGCTTTGAGCTGATTCATGTGACACAAAGCAGGAGGTAATACGGCACTTAGCAATCTCGCGTGACCCAGCTGCATTTACCTCTTATGGATGCAGTACCAGCCTTGTAATTGCAGTAGGTGTAAGTGACCTTCTATCCCTTTTCAAGTGAAAGTGACCAGTGCTGACCATTCTAGCTCACAGTGCTTTTAATTGGAGCAATTTAATAGACAGGAATGGAATCTGAGCTTCATCTAACAGGTTCACAGAAAATTAGACTCCTATTGCAAGTCCACTGCTGGGTAAAATCAAATGCAGTAGACTTTAGCAGTGAGATGCTTTTTGTTGTGTTTCCTAGCTTAATTTATGTGTGCGCCGCACTTGTGTGCCACATCTTTTCTAGACACAGGCGCTGGTGATTTGTTCTTCTGTGAATGGTCAGAAGAGATGGCTGTAATTAACTTGTGAGCTGTGCCATGGGGACACAATATCCATTTACCAGTATTGAAGGTCCAATGTACAATAGCGTAGGAAGGGTGTCATGGGCCCTAATGCAAGCAAAGAACAAGCATTACCAAAGGCAATGTGTCTAGCATTATCTGCCAACATTTTGGTTGTGAAATACATTTCTGCGCCAGGAAATCATTACACAATAGAGTGCACCTTTAGTACTAAAAACGGACACAATATGTAAATAATCACAACCATTAAACATGTTTAGAATTGGCCCGCTAAGCTATCCTTTAATCACATTTACACCGCTCAATAATTTTTATTAACTGAACAACAGAATACTTCAGTGTAAAGCATTAAAACTGCCAATCAGACAGTGCGCCCACAGTCCTCCTGTATTTAACGTAGATTTAGTATTGATGACATGCCAGCCTGTCACCAACAGAGTACACATGAAGAGAACAATCTGATGGGAGACTCTGATGTCTAAAAGAAATACTCTCCAAAAAACACAACACAGAATATGTGATTTCTATGGAAAAGGACATATGTTTCAGGCAGCATTGGGCACATGATGCGTGCTTTTTTAGCCTTGTTTCGGTGGTGGTACATAGTGCTGCATCATTTTTTTAGTGATTTCTACAGCGGGCATCCCCCTGCAGCACTAGAGCAAAGTAATATGGAGAAGCATGTAAGAAAAAAACACATAATTTAAGACTGAAATATCACCCCCTCGCTATATGGGTGTAAGTTGTTTACACAGAATAGATAGTGTAAATATACGAAGAACAATGACAGCAAAATTCTGCAAGTCAGTTGATTGGCGAGATCAGAATGTATATTAGCAGTGTCTCATTTTTTGTAAACATATTTTATTCAATTACATCAATTAAGGCAGCATTAAGACAGTGGAATTACATGTTAAGCTCCTTATTGCTGGTACTATTGCTCTACACTCATACTTGTCAGTCACATAGGTCCATTCCCACCTTCACACCATGTATAATTTCCCTTCAAGTAGATCCATAGCCTGCAGTCACACCTGTGTCCCCAGGTGAGCCATGCTCCAGCTCTTGCGCCATTATTCGGCGTTCCGATTGACTATCCCAGCTCTGATACATAACAACCTCAGTGAACATTATAACAACAAAACTTGCCCTCCCCTCTCCCCCTCGTCCCGTACCCACCCCCTCCCTCAGGCATGTCGCTCCATCATCTGAATCGCTTTGGGCAGTAGCAGCTAGTCATGTTTGGTATCGGATTCCACCCACCAAGTAGGAAGGTATCAAAGGAGGGGATGCCCCTATATAGTACCGATCTGTATTCTCCTGATCTATCTGCTTATGTAGGGCAAGGGCTTCAAACCCCACTGGTCGTTTTCTAGGGGGTGGTTCGCCGTCGTCCGGTTGGTGCTTGAGTAAGTCTACTAGTGCTATCCACGCTCTTGCCATGACTAGCATTTTTTCATTGTCCGTTCTCTGAGCCATTTGCAATCTAAAAGTCCCCTCACATTCAGCCCACTTCATGAATTCACGCCGCCACCTCGCGATGTTAGGTGCATTTGTCGCCTTCCAGTGGCTGGTAATTTCCCGTTTAGCCAAGACAAGACCCAAGTCTATAAATTTGCTGGTAACTTTATTACGGGCAGTGTGAGGAAACCAGTGCAGGAGGCAATACCCTGGGGTCAGTGTGCTGTCCCTATCCGTTATCTCACCCAGGGTGGTCGATATTGCTGCCCAGAACCCCTCCAGCAATGGGCATTCCCAAAACATATGCAGGAATTCCGCATTCTCCAATGTACACCTCGGGCAGGCTGTTCGGGCCCCAAAGTACTCATTGAGTTTGTGCGGCGTGAGATATACTCTGTGGAGGACATCAAATTGGATTAGTTGGAATCGTGCATTTCTGGAGCATTTCCACGCTCTCTCAACCAGTTCTTCCCACGGCTTCTCTGCTATGGGTGTCCCAAGATCTGCTTCCCACTTGATGCGCAGCCTCTCCAGGGGATGCCTGATCTCCTGAGTGAGGCGCCGGTATAGGCAGGTGACCGCCTTGATCGTCCCGGCCGCTGACACCACATATTGGCATGGTAAAGAGGTCTGTGGTTCCACCATCCCCGTCTTCCAATGCTTACGGATGGCTGCCGTCAACGCAGCATGCAAGAGGAAGTCCCGCCGAGGGAGCTCGAATCTCTCCAATAAGTCATTAAAGGGTAGGAGGGTATTATCCATATAAAGGTCCCCAACAGTAGACATCCCCGCCTCTTCCCAGCCTCGTAGGCCCTGCCAGTCTCCTCCATGTGGCAATGCCTCGCAGACTAATAACGGAATCTCAGGCGCATATGGAGGGCCCTGTTTAGCTCTTTTACTAGCTTGGTTCCAACCTTGTCTCACCACCCACAGATCTCTCTGGGTCTCTCTTTCCCTTAAGGGGAGCCGCAACAGCACCCGCGAGAGCTGCCGGAGGTCCGGGTCCATGCCCCCATGGTCTTCCCCTATGCGAAGTCTCCCTGCCATCCATTTTGTGAACCACTGCAGCTGAGCTGCATGGTAGTATGCCTCGAAGTCTGGTACCGCAAATCCCCCTCCCGTCTAGGTCTCATCATGGTGGTAAGTGATACCCTGCGTCTCCCAGAGCCCCATAAAAATCCTGTAACCATGGTGTTAAGTTGGGTAAAGAATTTTTCGGTATCCAGAGTGGTAATGTGCCAAAATAATAAAGTAGTCGTGGCAGGGTGACCATCTTTAGCAACGCCACCCGCCCTGCTACCGATAGCGGGAGAGTTCCCCAAAATTCAAAGTTGCTCCTAGTAGTTCGTAACGCTCTTCCAACATTACCTTCCAGTAAGTCGGTGGCTGCATGGTAAATACGGACCCCCAGGTAAGTCAGGCATCTGCTTTCCCATGCTACGTCCAGCTCGGCCGGTGGCTCGCTTCTACCACTCAAAACATGGAAAAGACATGTCTTATTCCAATTGACCTTGAGGCCTGCCACCCTTCCTAGTCTGGTCAGAAGTTCTCTGGCCCCCCGCAGCTCATCCGCAGCGTTGGCGAGGAACATTAGTAGATCATCAGCATATAATGCAATAAATTGGGATTGGCCCATCCCGTCCAGCCCCCGATAGTAATGTCCCGATCTCGCAAGGACAGCCAGGGGTTCCACCGCCAGCGCGAACAGGAGGGGAGACAGCGGGCATCCTTGTCTCGTTCCCCTACCTACAGCACAGGCCTCCGATATCACGACCCCCATGCGCACCCTGGCAGTGGAGTTCTTATACAATATTGCCGTCCAGGCCACGAACCCTCGCCCAGTCCAAAAGCTCGTAGAACTCTAAAAGATATGGCCATTCTAGGCTATCGAAGGCCTTTTCGATGTCGATCGACAGTATACACGCCTCATCCCTATCCCTCGTTGGTCCGTCCAGCAGCCTGAGCAGTCGGCGGATATTCATGGCCGTGTTCCGGGATGGGATGAAGCCCGCCTGATCCAAATGCACAAGTGTCGTCATGTGAGTCATCAAACGGCTAGCTAAAATGCGGCTTAAAATCTTGTAATCTAAGTTGAGCATAGCAAGGGGGCGGTAAGCGGTGCGATCCCAGGCCGGTTTATCCGGTTTCAGAAGTGGTACGATTATCGCTTCTCGTGTTGTTACAGGTAGAAACCCCTCCCGCTTCGATCTATTATAGAGGGCCACCAAGCGGGGAGCCAATGCATCAACATATGTAGAGTAAAACTCAATCAGGAGTCCATCCGTGCCAGGGGTTTTGTTTCTGGCCATGTGCTTGATGGCCCTCCGGACCTCGCCTAGTTCTATATTCCGCCCTAGGGTCTCTGCTTTATCTGCTTCAATTTGGGGGAGTTCTATATCCAAGAATCCCTCTCCCTCCAACACCATTGGGTCAAGCTGGCTCTGATAGAGGGTAGTATAGTATTCCAGAAACTGCGCATTAATAGCTTGCTGCCCGTAGTGGGTTATTCCGTCTCCTCCCCGTAGTTCGAGGATTGGCGTCCCTCTGCGTGCTGGATTGGCCAGCCATGCCAGCAACGCCCCAGATTTGTCCCTCTCTGCATGCACCCGTGCCGCATATGCCCTATGATCAAAGCATCTCAACCGCTCTATCTGGACCGCTAGCTCTTCTCTGGCCCCCAGTAGATCTACTTGCCTATCTACCTTCTCTGGTCTATCCCTCTCCACTTCTCGGAGCTGTCGTTCTGCTCGTTGTATGTCATTGAGAAGGGTCTTTCGGACACCCACCGCCTCCCCAATACAGCGACCTCTAAGGACTACTTTGAAAGCATCCCATTCAATGTGAGGGCTGGTAGCCGTATTGGCATTATTCTGAAAGTACTCCTCTATAGCAGTGCCTATTGTGGCTCGAAAAACCTGATCTTCTAGTACCTCTGGGCGAAGACGCCAGCTAGGAATTGAGGGCCTAGTTCGCACCCAGTTCAAGTCTATCAGAAGGGGGTTGTGATCGGATACCGTCCTGGCCAAGTACTCACTCATAGTAATCTCTACATGGACGTCTGGGGAGCAGAGAATGGAGTCCAGCCTAACATGCAGCTCATGTAGAGCCGAAAAATAAGAGTAGTCCCTGTCCACTGGATGATGGGCTCTCCAAGTGTCCGTCAACCCCCAATGCCTTTGCCAGTCCCGTCGGGCCTCTGCCACCCTATGTGTAGGAGCGTCGGGGAGCGGTGGATGTGAGCGATCTAGGTGTACATCAGTAATGCTATTGAAATCCCCCCAGGAGCACAGGCCCAGTCAGGACCTGCGCCAATGTCTGCGATAGCTGAGCAAAAAATGCAGGCTGGTCAATGTTAGGGGCATATAGGCTTCCTAAAGTTATATCGCGGCCGTCAAGGCGCCCTGCACTACCACAAACCTGCCGTCAGGGTCTATTATTTGTCGGACACATTGGAAGGGGACTCCCGCTCGTACCCATATTAGGGTCCCCCGTGCATATGCTGAGTACTTAGTGTGAAACACCTGCCCCTCCATCGGCGCTGCAGCGCCACCCCTCTTTCTGTGTTAAGTGGGTTTCTTGTAGTAGTGCAATTTGCACTCCTCTTCGTACCAGGTAAGCATGTATTTTGTGTCGACGACTCATAGTGTGCATCCCCCTAACATTCCAGGTCATACACTTGATGCCTACGGAGGGACCCATAGTTCAATCTTCAGTTCCTTTCGGTGTAATTCCCGCATAGCAACATGCCTGACCCCGATCCCATTTTCCCCAACAATAAAACCAACCCAACTCCCATACCCCAGGACAGGTGCACGAAAACAGGTCCCCATCCAAACAAAAGCATTCAAACAATGAAACATGGAGGTGGCAGAGCGTGCTTCGCTACCCGTGGACCCAGAACCCCCCCACCCCCCGTGAAGGAAACGTTCAGGAAATCCCCTTAGTGCCAGTGTGCCCTCTTGTGCACAAACCGGGCTTCTAGGGCAGCATTAGTCAATAAGTAATCCTCCTTATATACGACCTGAGGGCCGATCAGCCGAACATTCCATCCGCTGTCTGTGGGGTAACCTCCGGAAGGTCAGTATCAAAGAGCCCCTGGACACTGCTTGATCTCGAGCTCTCAGATCTGGGTCGCTCGGGGTCCAAAGTATTGCTGGTCGGGCTTGTGTTGCCCTGACTAATGGCTGCTACTGCCTGTACTGCTCTATCTCGTTCCTGTCGTCGTCCTGTAGGTGAAGGGGCCCTCTGAGGTGGCGAAGATGTGGTCGACCGCTGTCGGGGCGAGTTTAGTTGCGGAGAGCGCGCTCCGTCCTTGCGGCGAGTCTCCAGCCAGTCCCAAGCTTCCTTCGAGGTGAGAAAAAAGTGTGTTTCCGCATCAGCAGTTACTCTTAGGCGAGCTGGGAACAGCATGGCATATGGGAGGTGAAGTTGTCGCAATTTTCGCTTAACAGCCAGGAATGAAGATCTCTGCCGTTGCACCTCCCTAGTGTAGTCCGGGAAGATCAGCACCCTGCTGTTCCCAATCTGTAGGTTCTGTCTCTCACGGGCACGCTGCAGTAGAAAGTCTCGATCCCTATAGTGTAGTAAGTGCACCACCAGTGGGTGGGGTGGGGCACCAGGCTTAGGTGGCCTGCCCGGAACCCTGTGGGCACGTTCCAAGGCATAGAAAGGAGAAAGACCCTCAGGGGCCACTTCTGTTTTCAGCCAAGCCTCCAAATACTGGACCGCGTCTGACCCCTCTTCTCGTTCTGGTATCCCAACTATACGCAGGTTGTTTCTGCGTGAGCGCCCTTCGCTGTCTTCGGCCCTCACCTCCAGTACTCTGAGCCTGGTTGCTACTGCTGTCAGGGCGGCTTGCAGGGAGGCGACCGTTTCTGGAATTTCCTTCATGGTGTTCTCATTGGTCATCACCCTCTCTTTAAGCTTGCGGTGGTCATCTTTTAACAGGGTGAGATCCGCCCCTATAGTGTCCATCTTCTTCTCCAGCGCTTCTCTCGAGGAGGTGATAGCAGTCATGATATCCACCAGGGTAGGGTCTCCAGACGTTTTCTCCATTCTCCCTCCAGTCGCACTCTCCTCATCATCAGTGCGGTGCCCCGGGTCGTCTGTTCGCAGGACCTCGAACCCCTTTTCCTGGATATTCGTCCCATCGTGTGGGCTGTTGAGGTAGGCAGGAGGCTGGTGTA